>CM054112.1:68961017-70161017 GCA_028673005.1 Tanypteryx hageni | reverse complement strand
TGGTATAAGCTTATCTTCAAGTACAGTTACTAGGTGATTCGAGGATTTAGGATTAGATATATGTTTTCAGCTTAATGAAAAGGCAAGTAATTTTACTAATTTTTCACTGACAATTGATGAAAGCGAAGATGTGAGCCATACTGCTCAGTTACTTATTTTCATTCGTGGAATTAATCAGAATTTGAGGTAACCAAAGAACTAGCAGCATTGAAGATTTTGAAGGATACTACCACCGGTGAAAATATATTTTTGAGTGTATCAGAAACAATTGATGAACTAGAATTGAATTGGGAAATGCTTACTTGTGTGACTACAGATGGCGCAAAAAACATGGTCAGTTCTAATGTTGGGTTAATTGGACGCATTAACAAATTATTTGAAAGTAAAAGTATCCAGAAACCAATGCAGTTACATTGCGTCATTCATCAACAGTCACTATGTGAAAAAGTTCTTGATTAAAGTCTGTAATGTCTACTGTTGTTTCTACAGTAAATTATATAAGAAAAGCTTGGTTGAATCATCGTCAGTTTAAAAGTTTTCTAGAAGATATTGAATCTGAATACAGTGATTTGTTGTACCACAGTTAAGTACGGTGGTTAAGTCGCGGCAAAGTGTTGAAACGTTTTTTTGAGATTCGAAATGAAATTGACATATTTATGAGGGAAAAATTGAAACCCGTACCAGAAATTTCTGAACCCGCTTGGTTATAGAATCTTGCATTTTTTAACCGATATAACTGAACATCTCAATTGTCTCAATTTAAAACCACAAGGAAATGGATAACTTGTGCATGGACTCTTTTCTGATCTTAAGCCATTCCCAACGAAACAGAAACTATTCAAGAAACAGATACAACAAAATATTTTCTCACATTTTTAGTGCTGTGATTATTTGTGGAAAAATATGTCGATTGCATTTAATTTTTGTGTGGACAAAATTATTCTGTTACAAAATGAACTAAATAAGCGCTTGAATGATTTTTACAAAAACGAAAAATCCTTTATTTTGTTTTAAAATCCCTTTGATGTTGTTGTTGGTGACGTTGACGCAAATATACAATTAGAGTTAATGGGTTTGCAATCAGATAATACACTGAAATCATTATTTTAAAATGAAAACTTAATTAAGTTCTATTCTTTGTTGCCAGAAAGTAATTATAGCAATATTAAGAATTTTGCAAGGAAAATTGTCTCCATATTCGGAAGCACTTATATTTGCAAGCAGTCATTCTCCAGAATGAAATATATTAAATCGAAAAAACGCTCAAAATTAACTGATAACCATTTGAAAGATATTTTAAAAATTAGTGTTTCGAAATTGACACCAAATATTGATAAAGTAATTCAGGCATCAACAAAACGCATTGTTCACATTAATACTATTTCAATACTTGGTCATTGGTTAACCTTGATTCTTGAGGTATTTTTTGATTTATTGAAAATTTTCTTACATTTATTCGTGCTTAATTATTGTGGCGTATATATTTCTGACTTCCTTGGTTCCCATTATTTTATTAAGAAAAAAAACAAATTTATTCATGTTTAATTACAGTTTTTATGCTTAATTATAGTCATAAGCTGTATATATAAATAAAGAAAAAATATTTTTGTTTTCCATTGCCTATTTCCTTACGAAAAACACTTCACTTATCCATGTTTAATTATTGTTGCACATATTTAGCTGAATTTTTCGCTTTCTGTTATTTTCTTTTGAAAAATTCTTTTATTTATTCATGTTTAACTATATTTGTTACACATAACTATAGGAAAAATGTCCATTTTTAGATCCGGCCCGCCTAGCACTTTCAGTATTCTTATATGGCCCTCCTCTCAAAAAGTTTGGGGACCCCTGGTTTAGAGTGCTATTAGATGAAAGGTAGCAAAACAATTTAACTTTAATACTACAACCTAACTTTGCTGCCATACACAAGTACAATAGAATCTCCTCATCTTCATTTCGTTTTCGATGGGAACTACGCTTCGGTTTTGTTTGTTTTTGCCCTTTTTCGCTTGACTGGACCTCTATAGGCGTGCTTTGAACCAATGGCATTCTGTTGCATGAGTTCTCACGTTTGCAGAGTATCTCCATTTTGTTGAATCGCATATAAGCAATTATCAGAGGAAATGGATCTTGCTCGCTTCGTCATCGTTCCCACTTTAATAAAAGGAGTTTACAAACAGTCTTTGTTCTCTCCAAATGAAGTTTATACGTGTAGAAACATATCGAATCGTATTTTATATAAGCGTTTTCAGCAAATAAAATTGAGTCAGTGCCTAAGGGCTGTACATTTTTGGGAAACGAAATTTTTAGAAGTGAGTGAGATATGGAAGGGGATATTTAACCGACAGAATCATCTATTACAGGTTATGCGTTACGCAAAGACACAATCTTCTCTGAGTAGTTTATTTTTCATAAAATATTTCATGAAACAGTGATGTAATAAAAAAATCGAAAAATGGACATCGAGCTGCAAACGGTATATTCTTTTAAATTTTAGAATCATAAATTATTATTAAAATGTAAATAGTTTTATATAAAGAGGTAGTACAGCGAGCGCAGAAATAATTATTTTAGAGAGAGTTGCAGTTCGCTTTCAACACCATCAAGTTTCCGTAATCTCACTATACAGTTCCAATTCCGTAACTGATTTTCCGTCTTCTTTAGGATGCGTATTTCGGATTTTTCCGCAATAGGTCTGTTGCTTATCTAGCTCCATCTTGCGAGCTCTCTCCCCAGATGTCCATAGCGAGCAATCTCATCTCTGTCCTCTTATTCACCCTTTCTCACAATCTTTTTATTTCATATTGAGTAGGATGGAGAGACTAAGGTAATCCAAAGGCGACCGTTTTCCCGAATTGACATCCCTCTTGAGACTCAGAACATTTCCTCTCCCTATCTCTTACTTAATATCTCTCTCCGGGAGAGGCGCTCCAATAAAGAACAAGACCGAATGGAAAAGAAATAAGACAAATGAAAAGAGAACCGCTTCCATTACGGTTCGTAGCACTCTCTCATCATGTTCTATTTTGATACGACGAAAACAGTTGTCATTCGATTGATTGATTCGGTTTCGAGGTGGGCCTGCTCGCTCGCCAGTTTTCGCACGATTCTCTGCTGCTTCTTCCCAGTATTTTTTAGTTTCTCCCTATCAGTCGTTCGAGAGGAAAATCGATAATGAAGAGGTATTTGTTTCGTTATATATATATATATATATAACAACTTACGGAAAAGGAAAGGTAAAATGAATATATGGATGTCAACAAGGTGTTGGGATGAGGAAACCCAGTGAGCACTCACCAATCAGACGACTTCAGGTTGGCGAGGCTCCGGGGATGTCGAAGCGACACACGTAAAATAACACAAAAACACAGAAACATCACAAACGTAAAGCTTTCGGAACTACTCCTTCTTCAGCTACAGAGAGAGAGAGTTCTCTCTCTGTAGCTGAAGAAGGAGTAGTTCCGAAAGCTTTACGTTTGTGATGTTTCTGTGTTTTTGTGTTATTTTACGTGTGTCGCTTCGACATCCCCGGAGCCTCGCCAACCTGAAGTCGTCTGATTGGTGAGTGCTCACTGGGTTTCCTCATCCCAACACCTTGTTGACATCCATATATATATATATATATATATATATATATATATATATATATATATATATATATATATATCGTATATTGCTTGGTTTCGTATAATCGGTAAAACGATGCGGGAAAGCTATTCCTTCCGTGATGTATCATTAAGATAGATTATTTTATTGGCGATTTATTTTTGTGAACGATCTTAGAAGACAGAAATTGCATTTGTGCTTTTTCTAGCAAAACATTTCGCAACATTTAACGTATTTTATTTGAAATTGGAATTAAAATTATTAGCGAGAATTTCTCGCTAAATTTGCCGGTCACGGTGTCTATGCATTCAATGGAAAAATAATAGAAATTCAAATTTTTAAAATCATCTATTGAAAACTCGCAGACTAATTTTCTAATCACAAATCTTTTTTTTAAATGGCACAAAAACTGGCATGTCGAAATAGTTCGGTTAGAAACAGATTAAATTGAAATGATGTTACGAGAACGGCGGTCACTCCACTGCAAGTATTAACAACTTTTTAATCTTTTACTGTTATCCATATTATATCGCTAGATTCTTAATGCGCTAACAGTATTTTCAACTATCTTATTTTTTACAAGCGCGCTTTTTTAATTAAATGCTTCTGACCGTCTAATAATCAAAAGCGACAAGTTAAATTCATCAAAAATACATAAGCATTTCTATATTTTACGGAAGGAGTTGAACATTTGAAATCACGATGTTATTAAATTAAGATTCTCTCTTCTAATCGAGAATTTAAAACTGAACCTGGTCAATAAGAGTTGCTGGTTGACAATGTTTCGATGCGAACGCCGCATCGATTCTCTGCCTTGTTAGGAACTTGACCGTGTTACGCGGTCTCCTAGGAGCCTCGCATCACTGCCCATGACCGTTCCAAAATTCTTCCGAAATAAATTGGCATGCCGCAGTTCAAATGTAGATTCCATCCCCGCGCGAGACCGCATCCATGTTAGAATTGGCGCGCGGCTAACTACGTCGGTTAATTCCTGCATCAGTTATTCTTAAGGTTTGGGGCGGAGAAATATTGTATGGGTATCGGTATCCGCGTTGGACGGATACAACGTTGCGATTGGGCTGTTGTGAGCGGATATCGACTGGAGCTACTATAAGCCGTTTGGATGATCTTTTATAAGCAAGGTCTAAAAACATTTTATATAATAACACCTGGTTTCCACTGAAAGAAGCTTCATTTCCGTCGCTTCTGATATTTTCTCACCTGCTTCTATTTAGTTTTGTGACATTCTTGCTTCTATAATCAGTTATTTTAATATAGAATATCCTCAGACGTAGAAAATGTTTGTCAACCACCAGATAAATTTATAATAAATCACTATGTGCAGCCTTTTTGCAACAAAAGGTCATTCATGATATCGTTTAGTTTTCTGTTTCAGTTAAATTAATTTTTTGTTTTGTGTATTTTTAGAGAAATGTTTCATTAAATATGAGCATTGCCTAAGAAATATTCGGATAGTGGTTAGTCTTCTGCTAGTTACGTTGAATACAGGAAAATACAAACATTCGATATCATGTGCGGTGGAAATAAATGAATGCTAGATGATTCAAACATTTTAAAGCAGAATATCCTAGTACGATTCCATAATTTTCTGGAATACTTTCTTTCTTGCCCACGTGGCTTATGTGAAATATTCAACTTTGATTTATACTCTTCTCGAAAATTCGTGTTCATTCTGAATTATTTAGAATATAACGGTTTTATACACATTTCTCTAATATTATACATGCCATCGTCAGTGTAATATTATATATTCAAAACCGCTCGCACTATATTCTATTTTCAGGGCGAATTGCCATTTTATTGAGTAAGACATAAAGTCGAAAGTTTTGAAATAAAGTTTATATTCCGTTTATATACGCATTATGCGTAACTGTACTTGAATCATCCGTTTACAACAATAAAATTTCTGTCAGAGTAAAATTTTATTTAATGTTTCTCCTCTCTATTCCACAACAGCACATTTTAGTCATTCTCTTTATTGTTCCTTTAAGTTCTAATTTTCGTATGCAATTTATTCTGTTTATCTCCATTCATTTCCTATAACCATCTGCGCACGTCATTTACTCCGATTTTATCTTACCGTCCTTCTTACCTCCCGCTATCCCCTTCCATGTCAGTCATAGTACGACACCACTTTTTCGGATTTTAATATCCATTTCGCTCTTGGCCTCGACCACCGTGCGGTGCAAGGCACTCGCCGCCGCCTTCATTTGATTGAGACTCTAGGTTCCCAGAGGGCAGGTCTGTCGATGTATAAAAGGTGGGATGCGGTATCACCGCGACATTAGCCTCGGATTTCCTATCGCGCTGAATCCCTTTTAATGGCTCGACCACGATTGGCAGGATCGACGGGAGGTAGCCGATGAATGGAATCGAATCGGACGCCCGATGCACATCCAACCGTCAGTTCCATTTAAACTGCCATAGCGTCGACATTTCACTTAACCTCGTGAATTAATCTCTTGATAAACGGTAACCTAACTGAAACAATACCTTGCCATTTTCTAATCGATAATTCTATTTCAATAAAATTCCCAGACCGTTAAAGCGAAATCTGGTACCGTGTACACATGGCAATTTTCCGAACTCCAATTAATGAACTAAATTTTTTCAAATACTTCTTGATAGTCATAGGTCAAAACGTTTTTGATATTTTATGAGACATGAGACATGAGTATGTACAGACCAAAAATAATCGATTACCGTTAAAATGGCCTAGTATTCTTTCTTGGTGGGGAAAATATAATATATAATATAATATATATGTTCCATAAGTACCGATATTGCATTAAGTTAAGAACGTTTAACTATAAATAAATTGGAAAACCAATACTTATGTTATTTCTTTCGCATTATTTTTCATTAATTCAACAGCGATTAAATTAAAAAAAATTCTCTTTATTTTTCTTAATGACTTACATTAAAGCTATAACTTTAAATTCCGCGCTTGATAAAATGAGATTTTTTTATAACAATTGTAATTTAAATTAAAAATTAAGGAATCGTTTCAATCATGAGAAAATGCACTTACTGCACCTTTTAGCACATGATATTTCATGGAAATAGAAGCAGCAAAAAACGTGTCGGATAGATTTTCGTTGATGAACAAAAGGAAGATTCTTCAGTTGTATAACAGGTATTCAAATCGCTGACCCCAAATTTTTGCGCTCTGAATCAATAAATTTAAAACAAAAAGGTTAATTTTATTTTTAGCTAAATTATTCAACACTATACAGATTCAGAATGAAACACTTAATTTTTTATATTTTCGAGCGATAATTAATATTGAGAAAACAATTGTGAACGATCAATTCGAGTTTTAAAAGTCAATTTTTTTTCATTTGACCTTGACCTACGAAAGGCGGCGGCGCACAGACGTGAATGGAACTCTCCCGAAACATTTTAAAGACATTTAAATATGAAATAAAAGTGAAAGAGATCGAAAAATTCATATTTTTTGGGAAATTACGGCTATGAAAGCTGCTCCTGAAATATTTCTTCAAGAGCATTCGGCATCAAAAAAGTTTATTTTTTATTCCTTGGAGTGGTTTCTCGTCGACAAAAAAAAAGATTCGCGAGAAAACATACGAAAACAAAAGCGGCGCGACATGTAATACTTCTGAACCAAAGAAGAGTAGAGTGCTCGGATAAAGGAAGAGCTGCAATACAGCTTTATGACCACTATTTTCTTAAAAATAGCAATTTTTTGTTTTTAAGAGATCCACTGACAGATTTGGAAATTTTTAAATATTTCAAATTTTCTTCTTTGCAATTTTTGATTAAAAGTGAGGAAGTGTCTAATAAAAGTACTGAGAGCAACCTTCTTTCTGATAACTTGATTTCATTTTTCTTCAATTTGTAATAGATATTCACATGTACATGCATGAATATTTCATAGGAGTACCGACTTTTTCTCTTTTTTACATGGTTCTAGTGGACGTATTCGTTTAAAATGGAAGAGTCGCCGAACGAAGTTTAATTTGGTGTGTCTAGAATGAAAGAAAATACTTTTCGGTGATCACTTTTCTCTCGCAAAGCTTAAATGAATTAATATGTCACGTTTGTTAGTTACATAGGCGAACGGGACGAGTAATTGACAGTTTTATTATTCGTGAGGCCTTCCGATGAGTTTTACGTGCGACCTATCTATAATATAATTTAATGTGTTTGTATTTCTGTCTGTTATGCTATACACATCCACACGCTTTATCCTAGAGCCACCAAACTTGGCATGCTATCTAATACGATTAAAAGGAAGAGCGTAGTCGGGTTTTGGGGACGTACGGCTACAACTCCGCCATTTTAGCTTCATATCCAACCAAATTTTGGTTTTAGACTTTTAATGATACGCTGAATAGATAAACTGTGGAACATTGAAACAACATTGGTATTTCTTGTAGCCAGCACATGACTTTCCGAGAACTAAAATTGAGAGTTAACAGAAGAACCTACCGAGGTTTATGATAGCTCATTTGAAAGCTTAGTAAGTAGCTTTGGCACATAACATAAAAGTTTTGTATTTTCATGTGGTCAGCACATGATTTTTCGATACCTAAAAGTAAGAGTGAACGAACGAACCTACAGAGGCGAGTAACCACTTATTTGAAAGCTTACGGTTACTTATCTTGGGAGTACCTTGAGTATGAATGAAAATATTAGCCAGTGATGTGAGCATGAAAAACTCAAAACTGTGAACTCGGGGCAAAGCCCGGGTAATTAGCTAGTATTTAGTAAAAATATCTAATTTCGAGCAATTTGTCTAATCCCTCCCGCTTACGCAAAATACGCCCAACGACTCAAGCGCCCTCGGATTTTCGGGCATGCGTCGTCGCACCATCTTAACACGGGCCGCGTTGAGGGCAGAGGGACCTTATTAACCGAGAAGGAAAACCTCCCAGGGGTTCTTCCGGGCCTTTACCCGCGCTAATTGGATATCCGGCCTCTCTATCCGACCTTCCCAAGCATACCTTTCCATCGCCATTTTCCCGCCACTTCAACTAGCCTCTTCTTCCTTAGATTCCATTCTCTTCTCACCTCTCTCTCTCACACACACACTCTCCAACTCCTTTGTCCGTGATGGTCCCTAAAAAAATAAGGTTAGAGCAGGAAGAGGAAGCGGGTGTTTGATGACGTGGATTACGAGACGCTCTGAGTCAAAAGAGCGCCATCCCCCCACACCCTTTTCTCCTCGGTTTGTAGATACAAGAGGAGCAAAGATTAACGACTCGACTAATGCTCGAAGACAAGGTTGGATGTGCCCCTGTTCTATTGTATTATTGCTCCATTGAAACTTCATTCATGGCGAAGAGTTGACAGTTTGGCAAATTAATGGACAATGAGTGATTTATCATCGTTGTCCTCCCTCTTCCATCTTAAAATCCTCTCTCTCTCCTTGTGTGCACCTGAAGCTCACTAGGGAAATACTAGATAGAGCTGACATCTCTTCTACGGGCACTCTTGAGAAGTCGAATTTTTTTGGCGTACTACGCCCAGCCATGACCCAATTTTCTCTCTCTCTTTTCACATAAGAGTCTCTTACGGGGATAATGGCTAAAAGATATTACTTCCGAAAATATGGACTTTCTTCCCGTTATTTTCTGTGGTGCCTTGAAGTTGATTCATAACGAAGGATAAAAAAATGTGAATCGAGTGCAGTTTCCTCTATGATTAGTAGCTTATGGCCTCGTGACCTACTCCATTCATTTATGTATCGGGTGAAGATTTTCTGTTGGTCGTACAAAATATGTAGCTCTTTATATTTATTATCTGCGAAAGGTTTTTAACAGATGTGACAAAACCAACAAAACATTGCAGCCGCGTAATAAATTAAGTTTGGGTGCATTAAGACCTCCACAATCTAATCTTTAGACATAATCATAGCCGGAAATCGTATCAATGCAGGGAGATATGTCAGACCCCTACAATGAGTATTAAGTTACAATGCAATTATCTGTTCAGTGGTAAATAGTGCTGCCACGTTCCTGGTTAGATGATACCTATTCTTTCTCTGGAAGGGTAAAAAAGACTTCCGCTGTCGTTAAAAAAATGTTTCTCTGACGTACCCGATCAAGATATAATTTTTTAATCCATTAAGTACATGTAGAACACTTTCAAAATAAAATTGCAATGTAATCTTTCAAAATAGGAGCAGGTTACAATGACTGAGATCAAGGAAAGAGTCTATGAATATAAATTATTAAATTTTCAATCGCGCAATTTTTATAACTTAAAATCAGCTTATCAGCCTGATGATGTACATGTCAAAATAACTCATTCCCTTCGGCCAGTCATCACTGATGAATGATCGCCAACCATTTGGATTTAGTTGAGTAGAATCCTTCCTTAAGGTCTAGTTGATATGTTAAGCTGAAGGCTACTTGAACTATTCCTAATATATGTTGTTATCTCGGCGTGATAGTACCTACATATAAACAGGTAGTGTTTTAATATGAGGTGCAAAAACGTGTCTCTGTGATACCGCGACAAGAAACTACCTTTTCTGGAGTTTTTGTGCCTTTGGTGACCTCAGTACGAATTCGCATTTTGCCCACAAAAAGGGACAGGTAGGCGGTGTGGAGGCTGAAGGGCAGGTAGGATGGAATATCCGACTAGAATACGTAATTCCATTCCACGCTTCGTAGAGTGCGTGCGGTTTAAGCCTGAAGTGAAAGGAGAAGGCATGGAGGAGGAGGGTTTAACCCGATTAGTACGATAGGATGTGTGGTGTCCCACGGACCTGGCGGTTAAGAGTGAGAGGGAAGAGGGGGGTGGATGGTGGATGTGGAAGACGAACGGGAGAAAAATCTAAGAGCCACATAGATTGAGTTCTCCGTGTTGCTAGTAACCATATTGTTTTTTTAGCAGTTGGGTGTGAGGTAAGAAGTAGCCGTGACCTAGATCACCCCTGCAGTTGCTTATCCGGCCGCGATTTTCAAAGATCATCGTGTCACTACGTGTGTGTTCTTGACGGCTTGTCGTTTAGTTTGTTGCATGAGGGAGTAATTAAATGGGTCGCGAGACGTTTTCTCTTGGAAGTGACAGCCTATTTTGTGTACCACAAAATTTTATGAACGGGAGAGATCAATTTCAACAACTACACCATAATTAAACTGAAAAAAATAGATCGAAATTTGAAAGAAAAAAATAAGTATTTAACTTAGCCATAAAATGCTATGCAAAACGGTATACGCATTTTACCTAGAAAGCAGCTGTCATCAATGGTATTCGCCGATAGGAAATTATAGAAGACAGTTCTATTATCGGTTGAATGCCATTGATGACGGCTGCCTGATAGCCGAAATATGTCTATAGCTTTTTATAGCCTTGTTATAGCTGTTGATGATACTTGAAATAAGTATTTACGGTGCCGGTGGTGTAGTGGTTAGGACGCTGGCTGCTACTCGCATGCTGCTGGAAGAGAGAGCAGGCACGAATCCTGCGCAAGTAGGATTTTTTCTGAGGTCGCCGGGCCCCCTGTTTGTGTGGTTTGAGGAGACCGCGCAAATTCAGCGTTCCGTTCTTCGGAAGGGACTTTAAGCCGTTGGCCCTCCTGGTGCTTTTCGTAAAACGAGTTGACTAATGCCGGCACCGGGTTTCCTCTTCCCTTCTGTGTACATATGTCCAGTTGATGATAGTGCAAAATGACCATAGCCGTAGACGAACTTAAAAAAAAACAATTACTAACTATTACATAAGTATTTATTTTCTTCAGTTATAACTTTTAAGTGGTTAATAGAGGTCCTGCTCCTACGCGATACGCGCGTCAACCCTGCCCTCCGCTCGCTTCGCTCGCTCTTGGTACCTCAGTACTACGCGCCTCGCATCTATTCTTGCTAGGCTGAAAATAATTTTTCGATACTGCGTCTATAAAGATACATTTTATTGCTAAAAATGTTTTTCTCCGTAGCCCCGTTTCCGAAATACAAATTTTTAAATATTTTAAACGGCCGCCATTTTGTTTCAATATAGCGAATGAAAATGAAAATAGTTCTCCTGGGGTATGCTAGCTGGTAGATACAGAATGTCGTCTACCAAATTTCTCGACAGCAGTGTTTCCCAAACTTAAAACATTAGCGTACCTCTTTCGATACTTCGGCCTTATCGGCGTACTCCCTCTTCCAGTGCCGTAACCATATCGAGTTTTTTTTAGAAATTTTAAAATTCAAAACTTGTATACACATAATATACAAAACAGAAATTAAGAAATGTACAGAGGTGTATGAATCTTATTAATATTGTCAGTTAAATGTAAAGTAAAAATCGTTAAATTCAAATTCACATATTTATTTAGAAATGAAAAAGTTAATCAACGCGAGGAAACTGCTTTGGCTTTGAACGGCAGCCGCTGCTGTAGTAAATTCGTTTATACAAGTGTTGCCAGATGTTGCCGAACGCGTTATATTGGTTTCTAATAATGTAAACCTGTACATTTATATGTATTTCTGCGTCTACACCATTCTTATCTCCTGATTATTAATAATTTTTCTGCTGCGCACCCCTTGAAATATTTCGCGTACCACTGGTGGTACGCGTGCCATACTTTGGAAAACATTGCTCTACAGCAAGCAGTTCTTGAGAGACAGCGAGGGATAGACGGACGGACAAACAATTGAGAAATTATGTATAGGATTTTTGGAGTTTATTTTTGAACCGTTTTGACGAGCCCATATAAATCTCGATTAAAATGCATCACGATTAGATTTTTCTATAAAATAAATTTTTTATTTAATTTTTAATGAAAATTTTTATTTCGCCGAACAAGTAAATGTGTAGTATCTGTTGCAGCATATGCAAAATCGGTATTCGTTTTGTATGAAACACGAGGATCACTCACCCATCTTATGTAGTGCAGAGGGAAGACAAAATTATTTGTCCATTTATGTTGGAAAACATTATCGTAGTCATCCTCATAAAAACATTTTATTTCGTAAGGTCAAAAAATAAATTTCAAAAGGAAATATAACTGCGTAGGCAGAGAATGATGTAGAAAAAAATCGAAATGGATCTGTAACAAAAAAAATCTCAAAACCTTTTAATATGCTCTAAAACAATTAAAAAATTTTGATTCATATTAATTAAGAATATAAAAAGTCTTAGAATAATTTATAAAGCAGCATAAATATTCATATACCCATATCCCCATACGAAATATTTTATGAGATTACCAAATTTTATTGATTAAACTAATTATTCATCAAATTGATTTATAATTTAATGTGGTACACGAGAAATCAACGCATAATACATAATTATATATATATATATATATATATATATATATATATATATATAATACATTGGTCATATTAGTGCTTTCCTTCTGCCGAACAAAAGATCGATTTTCGGCCGAAGGCTGAGTAGTTATAATTTTTTCGGTTCGGTCAGCTAGCGTTCGATATCGCAATGACAGAACGTAGGCACTAAAAATTCATGTTAATAGTACGGAAATATCAAGTTCACAATGAGACCTCTTGTGAAGATATGAAGCGTAATTTGAGCCAGATATGAACGACATTGTTTTTACCTCAGTTTCCCTTTTTCAAGGCAAGTTGACGCTGGAAAAAAAATTGTTTTTACCTCAGTTTCCCTTTTTCAGGGCAAGTTGACGCTGGAAAAAAAATATATTTTTTACGTTATGTTCGCACGCATGACATCTATTTGTTTATTTAGCACTTGCACATAAAAGACACTCCACGGCGCGGCGGTCGGTAGACAGCTTATAATCAGCAATTAACGCGAGATCGGACACCCTTGCCCACGACAGGATACAAACTTGCACACCTGCTGCCCTGTACCAATGTCGGCGAAATCCCAACAACTCAGTATTTTGTCGTCTGAATTTTTTCTCCTCCGCATACTCTCTCCGTTATTGCAAAGTAATAGGAATTTATGGGAGCTTTTGATGGTTGTTTGATCAGTTAAGGCGATTAGAGGGAAAACAAATCGCTTTATAAAGGCTTTGTCGCGAAAGGGCCCTCGCTTTCACGAGCGCCTGTAAACTTAACGTATGAAATAAATGAACTCAAACGCTATTGAGATCCTTAACACATATCGAGCCCCTCTTCCCCTCAGTCTGTCGTACCCTATCTTCCAAGAGATAAATAAAAAGTACGCGAACTTATTACCTGCCCATTGCATGAACTCCCTTTGTTTTAGAAGCGTGTTGTAGTGAGATCCAGGAAAAATGCTGGCAGTTGAATCGTATAAAATAGTACGTTTGTTCATGTTCATATGAGTAATTGACCGATAAAAGCATAACTAAATAAGTTCTCTCATCTTTTAATAAGCAGTTGTTGGAAAGCAGAAATTCTTCTTAAGTCCATACGTATGTTATCATTGGTTTTATAAAATTTTTAAAGATTCAAAGAAACCTGTGCGCTTGTATTAATATTTTATAAAAATTAATATTAAACCAAATCCACTTTAGTCTTGTAGAATGTAGCATCTGTAGTTTATAGGCGATGATTTGCACACTTTTTAAACTCGGAATAATTAAAATGAATGTTTTTAATTTCTATTACTATATCTTTTCACCCTTACCTATTATGTAATGAGTCTAGACATGCGCAATTCATGAAAATTCGTGATTAGAATTCCTTTGCACATGAAATGTAGAATCGAGTATTCAATGTCGAAGTGAAAATCATTTATTTTATTTATTTACTAAATGAGTTGCAATTAGGCTACATGCCAAGTGGCAACATTACATGAATCATTGTCAATAAATTTCACATCATATAACTTACTGCGTGATCAAGGTCACTTGTCCAAAATTTAACAGAATAAAATTATTAATTTTATAAAAATAATACAATTTTGGCTAAAATACTTATAATACAATTACTTTTCCCTTGGCTTTAATCGGAGCCGAAGTTTTCGAGGTTCATGGTAGGCCTTCACGGTTACCGTAGCGGTTCCGGGGCCCACGAAGTCCCCACCGTACTTCACCCTACCTAGCATTCACTCTACTTCCTCCGGCTCACTCGTCACCCTCTAAAAAAAAGAAAACCGTTACATTTTGACTTAAATTGCTTAAGCGATTTAGGAAAGGGCTTAAAGATTTCCTCCGGTAGCTCATTCCATTTACAGATTCCTCTATTTAGAAAAAAGTTCTTGGCGACGTTTGTCTTCTGCGGCCTGTATTTAATTTTATATTTGTGGTCATTTTTCCTTTGTAGTGAGGTTTCTCGATCCCAGATGATAAATTTTCCCATGCCCCTTTATTATTTAATATTTTTTAAATCTCACATAGCCTGTTGAGCTTCCTTCTATTTTTCAATGATTCCCAACCTAACACTCTTATCATTTCCGTTACACTTTCAGTCTTCTTATGCTTCCCCATCACGTATCTGGCAGCCTTTCTTTGGACTTTTTCTAACTTATTTATCTGCCCCACTTCATACGGATCCCGTACATTCGTAGAGTATTCTAAAACTGGTCTAATAATGGCTTTATACGCTAACCCCTTTGTGGCTGTACCGCTCCCCTTGAGGTTCCTCATCACCCAATGTAGGGATTAATATGCCTTTCCTACCACATGGTCAATATGCTGACCCCACCCAAAATTTACTGTAATGATTATTCCTAATTATTCTCAGTAGTCACTTTTAGGTATGTAGTCACCCATTCATTAGCTGATATTGCCTACATCCTTAACTCTTCTTTTGATAAAAGTTATAAGCTTACTTTTCCCAACATTTATGTTCATTTTATTAATTGCTATCCAGGTATCCACCTTCACTAAGTCCTCTTGTAAGTTGATCTTATCATTCTGACTTCTTATTTTCCTATATATTATACAGTCATCATCAAAAAGACGTATTTCTGAAGTTACTTCCTCATGAAGATCATTGATATACATGAGGAACAATAGGGGGCCTAGGACACTCCCCTGGGGGACCCCGGATGTGACAGGTACTTCTTTTGAGTATGCTTGTCCTACTCTGACCCTTTGTGTCCTCCCGGTGAGGAATTCTTTTATCCAGCTTATAACCCTTTTGTCAATATTTAGCTTCTTAACTTTCTCGTGTAAACGGTCGTGGGGTACACTATCGAATGCTTTTTTGAAGTCTAAAACTATTGCGTCAGTTTCCTTCCCATTGTCTAAGGTGTCAGCAATATCTTGACAGAGTCCTAGAAGCTGAGTCTCACACAAATATCCTTTTCGAAATCCATGTTGGTTCCTATAGAGCCAGTTACTTTTATCCCAAAATTTTCGAATATATTTCGGAATTATTTTTTCCAACAACTTGCACACGACCGACGTTAAGCTTACTGGTATATAGTTTTCAACCTTAGTTTATTCCCTCCCTTGTATATAGGAATAACATTTGCTTTTTTCCAATCAGATGGTAAATCATGGTTATTTAGGGTTATGTAGAACAATGTCCTTATGTATGGAACTATTGCTTCCGCACCCAACTTCAGTGCATCAATCGAAATATTATCAGGCCCCATCGACTTATTTTTTGGTTGCTCACTAATGACTTTCAGTATTTCACCATCTTTTACCTTTATATAGTCCATTTTGTTTGCATCTTCCTCAAATTTCTTTGACGGCGAATCCCTTCTATTGATTGAGGTATCCACACTTCTACTTGTACCATCACTTCTCTTAAAAACACTAGCGTACCAGTTATTCAGTTCGTTCGCTTTGCCCACGTCATCCGGTATCACAGTACCCTCGTTGGATTCAATGGCTACTATATCCTCGCGATTATCCTTTTTCCTTTTAATATATTTGAAGAATTTGTTTGTATTCTTCTTGTCTAATATGTTCAGTAAATAATTATCCCTGGCTTTCGCTTTTTCTCTATTTAAATTACTAAATAGTATTTTATATTTTTCCAGGTGCTCAGGTCCTAATTTTTTCTCTTTATGCGCAATTCTAACTATTCTTTTTAGCCTCCGTATGTTTAAATTATAGTATCCGGGGTCGCTATTATTTTTAAGCATTTTTTGTGGAACAAACTTTACTAGCCCTTCATAAATGATGTCCTGGAATGCATTCCATATATCATTAATACTCCCCCCTTCACCTGCCCACAGGGAAATGGTCCCTTAAGTGGTTTTTAAAACCTTCACTATTTCCTCCTCTATAATTCCAAATAAAATTTTTGCTCGATTTATTTGCTTTGGTCGTGAGCCATTCTAATTCTATAAGCACTGCCGCATGGTCACTTAAACCTGGCATGATCTCCGGGCATGTTTTGTAAATACGGCCTTAAAAGAAAGACATCAAGAATATTTCCTTTACTTGTTGGTTTGTTTACCAACTGCGTGAACCCTATCATGCTTAAATATAGAACGCTGTGAACTTATTTCATAAAATGTGATGAAATGAACAGAGAATCCATCGATTTATAATTAAGAGCATACCTTTTATGATAAAATATACAGTATGCTAGACGATATGCGAGCTGAAGGTCAAATCAAATATTTTAAAGAAAATGATTCTTATTAAATTTAACGGGTGGTTTCCTCGAGTACATCCCTTTTCATATTTGAAATTTACTCCCTGTTTTTAATAAATAATTAATTGATTTTTTCTTTCTCTGGAATATAATGTTTAAGAGAACTTTTAATTTAGACAAATTCTCATAGATTTTATAAATGTATGAAATATTTAAACAGAGTGCACACCTGCATGCTATGATTTTCCCTTATGAATATAAAATGGGTGTGTATTAACACAAAATATTCGTGGGGACATTATAATTACATAAGTTAAATTATGGTAATCTATAATACGCGACAAAAATAAAAATCTGATGTGGCCACCACATGAATTTCTCCATACCTGTAATATTTTTAAAAATTCCAAATAGGTTAAATGATAATAAATATTTTAAGGAACTGTGAGAAAAATTTAGATTTTACAAAGAACAGAAATAAATTAAAACCGTAGCCTTCTGATAATGGATATAGCCAGGAAGCTCCAACAATTGAGAAAATAAAAAGGAGCGTCACTAAAACCCAACTAAGCGTAAAGTGTTCACAATAGTCACCGATAGGTGGCGTAGTGGTGGCAGGCAAAGAAATTAGTTTTAAAAATATTTCATAATCAATGTATTATATGGGAATATTTCGAACAAACGTTGTAGAAAATTAAATTTTCTCCAACTTTTATTCCAATATTTTTTTACATTCATCAGATATTAAAGCAAATATCTCCAAAAAACGGATGTGACTAGAAAAAACACCCACGTTTGATTGACCGATTTTAGCTAAAATCTAATCAGTTCCTGACTTTCTAATACAAATGCTAAATATGAAATTTTAAGCTGATCGGATTAATAGTGTTTGAGTTCGAGTTACCACAAAATTCCGGTCACAGACACATAGACACACCGACAGACATCATCGAGAAAATAGTCCAAACGTGTTCAGAGGACCTTAAAACATGTATTTCCGTTGAAATCTCGAATTCGATTTTTTGGTGATATTAACTTTATCTTCCTATTTGGAGAAAGTAAAAAATAATTATCCGAGAATCATGCGACGCACATTTAAAATTTTATTGGTGCAGCTAAAAATCAGCTTTCACGTCATAATGTGCCAAAAAACTTTCTCAATGCTTTTATTATGGATGATTAATTATATCTACAAATATCACGTTTAATAATATGGAGGAAAAAACTTTGATAAATCGATATACTTGTACGCTCGTTAATAACATCGGTCTTGGTCTGAAATGTAATTGTGTTAAAACACTGTTCTTTTAGTTTCAGTGGTGTAATTATTAATAATTATCGTCCAATAACAATAGGTATTGTTGGACTTCATTCACCAGCGGAGAATCCTCCACCGAAAACTGTTTGCTGTAGGGGAGTAATGAAAGTGAACCCAAAATATAGGGGGAATATAAAATTTTCATATTAACAGAATAGCTAAAATACGCACATGCTTGGAATCAATTTGCACATTTATTTGAAAGAAATAGAATCCGTTAGGCATAATATGTAGTGACATTTTATATATTTGTTTTTATGATCCGTAACTGAAAGATGTGAGAAAAGTAAATGTGCTGGTAAAGAGGGAACATTTGCTTCGGTAAGCCAAATTTTCGTTTTCAAAATCTGAACGAGTTAATCTAATAAGATGAGCTTTTTCGCAAATACCTTCACGACTGTGTAAACGTTTAACTTAATCAAAATGTAACTCATGATAGCAATACAAGTGAAACAAAAACTAAATGATAACCCTCCCAAAGAAAGAAAACTTCAAACTTTTACGCATAATAAATCTGGAGAAAAACGGAGTTAAAATAATTGGAATATTTTGGTCTACCTTGCAAAGATGTCTTTAAGCATACTTTGAGTAGAAGTTATATCCGCAAATAAAGCAGAAATAAATCATTAAACAAAGTATACATGAATGAATATTTTAAAGATTTTTCATATATAAAATCGAAACTATATTTAGCCGGGAAATAGTTCATTTATGTTACATCTTATGCCATAGGGCGAAATTCAGATGCTTAATAGTTTTCAGAATATTTTCTAAATTTTATACCGTTAAGTAGTTGTTTTGAAGAAGTCATTTATTTATATCGCATTATACCGTTGGGTAATAAAAATACCCCATTAAAACAGAGAATTAAGTAATAAAAGCGTTTATAGTGATGCGTGAATTCGGCGCTTGTTATTTGAAGAAGCGGGACATAATATGTACATATAGTCCGAAAAAACTGTTGCAATAGTTACCGGAGAATATTCCCGCCATTTTGTTTGTTCTCTCGGAAGATATGGCGGCAGATTTCTCAGAAGCGGTGCGTTCGGCATACCGAGTGAGATTCGAATCCACCTGCTACCCATTTTGCAAACCACCCTTACTCTCCTCCCCCTCTCAACGTTCTGCGCTCTACTTCCAAAATCCTTTCTCACACTCCCAATTCCTCCCTCTTCGGATTCTTCTCTATGAGCGTTCCCTTTCCTGCCCCTCTTTCCCTTAATCTCCACTTTTCTCTCCATCTCTCTCACCTTCCTCTCTTTCTTCCCCAGTTCCGTCTCCAGCCTCTCACCCTCCTCCCTCTATATCTTATCTCCCTTTCTCTGCCTCTCCCTTTCTCTCTTCTCTCCGTACCTCTTCTACCACCACTCTCTACGCCCAGCCCCCTCTCCCCCACCTCTCTATCCCCCAACCACTCTGTCCCCCAACCACTCTCTCCCCCGACCACTCTCTCCCCCGACCACTCTCTCCCCCGACCACTCTCTCCCCCGACCACTCTCTCCCCCGACCACTCTCTCCCCCACCACTCTCCCCCCACCACTCTCCCCCCTCTCTCCCCCCACCACTCTCCCCCACCACTCTCTCCCCCACAACTCCCCCCCTCTCCCCCACAACTCCCCCCCTCTCCCCCACAACTCCCCCCCTCTCCCCCACAACTCCCCCCTCTCCCCCACAACTCCCCCCTCTCCCCCACAACTCCCCCCTCTCCCCTCCCCAATTCTCTCCTCCTCCCACTCTCTTTTCTCCCTTCCCCCTTCCTTATATGTATATTTGTGACGGTATACAGCGATACTGTATTTACGATCTTTCCTACTGTACTTACTGTTTTCTATATTTTGTTGTAGTTTTCCATTGTGATATATACACTATGTAGGATTTTCGCAGGTTTTTCTCGCCACCCTTCTCTGTGGGTGTATTCCTGCGTGGGTTTTACTAGGAAGAACAAGCCTGTTTTACCTAGGTTTTCCCCACAACCTTAAATCTGTCTTCACTTACATCTTTTTATGTTTTGTATATTTTATATACTCTTCATTGTAATAGTTTTATGTTTAATAATTATGATATTGACGAAGGGTTAAATGTAAGAATATACCTTTTGGTCCAAAGTTAGCCCGAATAAAGACGATTATCTATCTATCTATCTATCGATCCTCCCTCCCCCTCTCTCTTTCATCCCTCTATCTTTTCTCTCCCTATATCATTGTTTCTCAACCGGTGGGCCGCGACCCCCTGGTGGGCTGCAAAGGGAGTTGAGGTGGGCCGCGAAAATTTGAAAAAGTTAAGATTTGTTGACAACATTAGAAAACTGTCACAAAATATAGCAAAAACTTAATGTTTTGTAAAAATCAAACGTTATAAATAACTAATGACAATTTAAATAAATTGCGTTATATTTTTTGAATAAAACCCGCTACTTTTAGTGAAGAATATAGCATTTTCTGCAGCCTATATATTCACCTATTTATAAATAGTTGGGCAGCGAAAACTTGCTTGCATTTTAGGTGGGCCGCGGATAATTCCTATAGCTTAGGTGGGCCTTGCTATCAAAAAGGTTGAGGAAAGTTGTCCTATATTTTCTTCCTCTCTCCCTTTCTCTTCCTCCGCTTCTCATTTCTCTTTCTCTCCCTCTTTTCCATTTCTCCTCTCCCCTCTCTCTCCTCCTCTCTGTCTTCTCCATCTCTCTTCTCTTTTCCTTTCTCCATTCTCTATTCATCTCACTCTCTCCCTTCCTTTCTCCGATTCTCCCCATTTCGCTTTCTCTCCTATTTCCCTCTCCAACCTCTGCTCATCTCTTTCCCCTCCTTCCCCTTCTCCCCTCCCCTTATATAGCTCGTAGGCCCTGTTCAAGTTTTCCTGGTGGACAGTAAGCCTTCAATTTGCAGCGAAGGCCCCAGAGCTGCGACACTAGTCAGCAACCGTAAAGGGGAGTGTTGCAGAAATCCGGGGTAATTGGGAAGCGGAGCAAATGCGTTTCGTCGTATCAGGACGTCGGAGAGTGAGAAATAATTTTATTTGCTGGCAGATTTGAAGATTTCGGGGATTTTCCTCAAATGACGCAAACCGCTCTCTATAGATAAATGGCTAGGGGATCGGATTGAAAGCTTTTTTAATTTATGAATATTTATTTTGGAATCGGATCCATGAAAGTAAGCGATGCATATTATCCGTATCCATTAATACCAATATATTTTTTTTAAACGCATGACGAGATTTTTCCTCCGGCAACGATTTTTTAAAAAAAAGCTTAGTTTCCTTGATTATATTTTTTAAGTTCCCGACTTTTTTTGGAATTGCGAGTTTTATCGAAATTATCGAAAAATATGTCATCATCTAAAATACACGTTTGCGAATAGGGACTTTATTAATAAACATTAGCCTATTTTAAATAGGTCTTTTGGCCCGTGTTTTTTAATTTAATTTTTTACATATCAAGCATAATAAAAGCACAATAAAAAATAATTAATTAATTTAATCTCTACAGAATTTTATTGCAAATTTTGACTTCACAGTGAACTTCGGAGTAAAACATTAATTTTAGAAAATCTCTCATTGCCACATTCAATTTGTTGTACGTGCTAATTAACGGTCCTTTTCGATTATATATTTCGTCACACATAACTTCAGAGGGCTGTCCTTTAATTACTACGTAAAGGATAGGAGTACTTAAGAATGCAAGCATGTTGTGTACGTGTTCAGGTCGTTCCGCTAGGAACTTTTTCGAAAGTTTATGAGATATGCAGGTCTTGAAAAATGCACTTGTCTGCTCGTCCGTGACGAGTGAAAAGTTTTAGTTGACGTGTAAAAAATTCAATAGAGCAGTTTCAGTTCAATCGGCAATTATTTATATGTTATAGCTATTGTTGAATTGAAATATTTGGAAAAATTGTCAAGCTACTGAATTTAGTGAATGTTGCGACCGCCAGGAAGTAGCTAACTGCAGCCACTTCTACAAGCACATCCAGGGGATTTCCCTACGCTGTGCATGCCTTTAAACCTGATAAGGTCATAGACAAGTGGTATGTTAGTGCAAAAACTGTAAGATATGTTCAAGGTCATAAATGCCATGCCTCTGGAAGTTATTTGTTGACACCTAAGAAGATATGAATAGTAAGTTTCATTGAACTATTGCTTGCTCATGGTCTTGTGTCACTGGTAATATGTATGAGTTTTTTATATTAATTTTCATGTAGACTGATGTACATACAAATACACTTTGTGTAATATACTTGGTTGAATATTGATAGTTATATCTGGTAAAAATGAAAATAAAGATATTAGTCAACGAATGTGTAAATAACTAAATTTCTTATTTGGCACTGAGGATGTTTTTTTTGCTCGCCAGCCTTGGGGTCTTTGGGTCGCTGGCGTTTTTTAGCTGACGAGTGAGATATTTGCCTGACTGGTGAGCCAGCATGAAAATTTTCAAGCACTGGAGATATGGTATCATATGTTTGCAATTTTTTCTTCTTTTTAAAGCTGTTTAGTAAATACGTGCTTAAATACTAAGGGAGATCTCCGAGGAATACCCACGTGAGTGCAAATAACAAATACTAAGGCCTCTCTGTTTTTCGAAATAACAGCGCCACGTGCCATGAAAATACGTAATGAAATATATTACATATTTAAATAATCTACAAATTATGTTTTGTTGGGCAGTAAAATTTATTTTTCCTGAGAAATGTTAATTATAAAACGAATGTAAAGGTTCATATACGAGTATGCTTATAAAACTATTCATATTTGCTTACGAGAAAAGTAAGTGATCTGGCACGAAAATTTTCGATAACTTGTGTATTTTACTGAAAGAACTTCCTCTTATTTCCATTGAATCCCAATTTTAAATATTATCAATCAGAATACCACCACCCACTAATAAAATGTTTACCTAAAAGTTGATATATATTTTTTCTGAGGTCGACACGAGCCACTTACATAGTTTAATATAATAAGGAGTCCACACCAGGATTAATACAGGCTGGTTTCCCAAAGGTGACGTCCCGAATTGATTACTTATATTGACAGGAAATGTTTCAGTATGTGTTTGTCATTCCAAGGAATAGAGAAAAATTGGAAAACAAATTAATAGAGCATTATCAGGTTTAAATACTAATAGTAATGTCAAAATCTCTTTCTGACATCATAATTCGCATGTATTTTTTAAATAAACGAATTTAATAAATATTACTGTTTATACACTAATATGTATGGATTATCTGCCCATTGCTGAATGGGAGTCGAGTGGAAAAGAAAATAACCCATTTGTTCACTCGTCTATGCTCAAGCCGAGTTCGGTGATAATCATCTCCATGGCAACAATTCGATAAAACGTGATTTAAAATGCAAAACACTATGTTTAATAAAAAAATCAAGAAAATACGCTCACTAATCAAAATTCTCCGATGAGAATTAGAAAATACATTCTTTTCTCCTTAGAACAGTACATACCTCCCTCCGAAATCACAATTTAAAGTATTAAAGAAAACATCTATGCACGATGGATTGGAAACCTCCTAAGTAAAGCAAATAGGGAAAAAACGTTCCTGGAATCGAACCCTGGACTTTAATCATTGTCAAATAAAATATATCCCGGAGGTGGGCCCTGGCAGCACGAGTCTCATTCCAAGTTTAATGAAAATCAGTCCATTGATGAAAAAGTTGTAAGTGGGGGACAAACATACACAGAGACTACCAATTTCATAAGGCTATATTTCCATTGGAAACCAGCCTAAAAAGGGAGAGTGTTTCAGTTACTTTTATTCTTTCGATTCCGATCATAATCAGTTTTAGCTGAAAATTTGATATGCGATTTTAAATATAAAAATAAAATAGTTTTTGATTTTGGAAATGAGTTTTCCTACTCAAATAACAGAAAATCACAAATAGGTAATATACTCAACGTGGTGGATTCGAAATTTCAAAAATGAGAGGCAATCCGAAAAGAACCGCTTGGATGGAATCGAAGCCGCTGAAGCAAGAAGGAAGTTGTTCAAAGCGTGTGCCTGGTGAGAATCAGAGTGAATGGATAGGGAATAAACTGCAAGAGAGAAACGGAAAACTAGTAGGAAACCCTTAAAAAATGATTCTAGCGAGGAAAGTGGGGTGGGAAGTTAGATGGGAATGGATAAAGAGAGAGGAGGGAAGGTGAGACGGGATGGCAGAGAGGAGGAGGAGAGAGAGAGAGAGGAAGATAAATAAAAAAGTTCAAGATATGTAATATTAAATTCATGGCCTCAGGTGAGTTGCGGGTAGGTGGTTGTATGCTCTCACAATAGAAGATAAAGAGAGATAAAGAGAAGGGAGGGGAGAGATAGAAATGGAAAATTGGCATGGTTTTCGCGCTGGAGGGGATTTAAAGCGGGGGGAGAGCGGGAAAAGATCGTCCGACAATGTTGTAGAAGGGGGTGAGTCACTATCGCCTATTGCAAGGGACCTCTGTCGGCTTTTCCTTGCGTGAAAAATGTCTCGGATGTCGCCCGCGAGCTACTCGCTTGACTCGGTCGCTCGTAAATTGAGATTTGTGGGAAAGCTCGAAAGGAAAACGGTCCTAGGTGCTTTCGGGGGAGGTTGGTACCTCCTCCCCCCCCCCCCTATTCCCCACCCCTTTTCATCCTCGGCGCCGCAACCCTATTATGCCTCCGAGGTATTCCCCCGTTGTTACGATGCCTAAAACGACTGAGCGAGAGGATGCTGCGGTGCGTTTTCTTTCATTGGCCCCGGGGGAGCGAAGGAATGCGTCACGTACACACGCGCGTATAAAAACGACTGTGACGCATCACCCGCGTTGAGCATCCGAGCTGGTAATGTACGAGCGCGCTATGGCGGGTCGTGCATTATAAAAATGATTGATGATCCATTTTTTCCGCTAAACGTGTATTTTTTTGCGCGGAGAACCTTTTTAGTTTTTTTTTACCGATGGAATGTTTTGAGAAAATGAAGAGTTAAATGCGTCTGATGGATCGGAATACTTGGGTCGCTATCTCACGTGCCTTTTTTTTAGAAATATAACATCAGAATATGCGAACGAAAATTGTATTCCTAATGTACGATGTTTAGGGTACAAACAATCACGAGAACTGCAGTTTATGTCTCTTGTTCAAGTTTTATGGTGAATATTCTTTCACCAAGATTAGCTTGATATCGCTGAAGTATTTCGCTAAATGAGGAGGAGGAGGTATCGCAACACACTCTATCAGTATTTAAGATGCCATGAATTTATTCATGCTGAAAATGACTCTTCGTCCTTATAACACATTAGCTCAACCTTCTTCTTACGAGAGAAAGGCAACATCCCAGAATTAATCGCATCCAAATGGAGATATATTAAGTTGGATAAAATATTAAATATACTTCTTTTCCGCCATTTTCATCATAACTGTTGTAAACGTATCAAAATTTTTATGAAAATAAGTATCTCTTTAATATTTTAGGTAGTGCAATTGCCCGTCAAAAATGGCCGATATACAAGATTTAAATATTAAATTAAAATAAAATTAAAATAAATCTTATAAAGCCCACTTTTACATGCATTTAAGGTAAACAACGAACATAAAATTCACATAATTGAATGTTCCAGAAAGTAAAAATAGTGTGGGCATGTATAATGTATGTGTTAAGGGGACATAAATGAATATTTATTTTTTTAACTTTAGGCGAGAAAACTTTTATTTGCTCAGTACTATTTTTTCTTTCTCAGAACATACAACTGTGAGAATTAATTATTTTTTACTTTTTATTGTATATAAAACGTTTCATTCAAATTAATGTATAAATTTTATTTTTCTGTTCTATTCAAAGATTGAATTATTCAGCTTTCTCAGCCTTTAAAAAATTCAGCAATTTTAATTTCTCTATCTGACAGGAAAATTCATTAACACAGTATAAATGATAATACAATATTTATTTAATTTCGTCACCATCTTATTGTTTATCGTTACCTATATATTATTTTCACTTCAAAATTGCGCCGAAATTTCGTATGTGTGATCAGATGAGACGTGAATTAATGGTCTCAGTCAATCATTCGCAATTAAACGAAACCGGCAAAAATATAAATCACCTAGACGACGAAAGATTTTCACGTAGAAATACGTCAAATTTTCACGTTAAAACTAATTCGTGGACCGATTCAATGGGTATAGACGATAGGAAAATATAATTTCTTTCTTTTAGACGATCTTTATTTCAACTCCCGAATTCTACGATGATTCTAAGTATGCAGTTTCAATATGCAAATGATTAATATGCTACGCTCACCCCCGTGTTAATCGAATGTAGAAAATAAACGCTCCTGGAATCGAATCCACCATCTTATAATATAAAATTTCATGTTTGAAATATGCTGGAATTAGATCCCAGTATATTTCGAAAAAATCTTCCAAACCGTACTCACTGTTCTCTAGTTGTTCGTGTTAAACCATAATTCGCTACCAGAGGCGCGATCGCCAGCGTAACAAACCCAGTGAGAACCGTCTTTTATTATATCCGATTTGTTAAGGATTGAGGTATGGAAGAGAGGCGCAGTAGCTCGGAGCCTGGTCAATGCCATTGTTAGTGAACCCTGTATGAAAGTATTAGCTGCTTTTATTTATTTAAGTAATTGCGATAACAGTAATTATACACAAGCATGTATCACATGATAGAGGGAGTTAAGCCGACTATAAAACGTAAAGTATTCTCTTCACTTGTGAATTAACTTGCTAAAGAAATCTTTTGGAAAGGATACCGAGTAAGCATTTCACCTGAGATAAGACTGGGTAAAAATGTATTTCCAAAGAGTGCACAGAATTTTCTTCAGTCGCGTAGATTCATAGATATAAAGATGGAACAGAGGCGGCATGCATAGATAACATTTCTTAAAGAAGGCGAGGATACCATAGAAAAGGGGATCTGCACATAAAAAAAGGTAAACTCCTTCAGAGTAAGAACTCGTGTCACCACGATTGTGAATTAAATTGTCCGGGAGTTCGATTTTGTCCCATTTTATGCACTACGCAGAATTCCATTTTGTGAGGAATTCTCTCGTGGAACAAAATGAAGAATCCCGATAGGAATTTCCGTTGTAAAAATAAAGCCTATGTGTGTGTGTGTGTGAGGGCACATGTAAGTGCATCAGTGTTAAAGCGTGTTTGCGTATGCATGATAAATATAAAGGGATTTGTGGCTGCAATTTTTCACAGCAGGAAATTAAATACATTTGTAGTTTTAACTAAGTAAGACATGTTGCAAGCTGTAAATAAAACAATCGTCACACAGTAATCAATGATTTTTCTTTGGATATTTTTTTTCTCGCAAAAATAATTCATTTTGTTTCACCGTTGAATTATCCCAAAACGCTAAATTTAAAAAACTCGATTTTTTTATTCTCGGATATTAATTTTATCTTTGACAACAAGCATTTTTCGTTGAATTAAATTTGCTTTTAAAATATGTATATATTAATCAAAAAGTGTTATTTCAAGCACTAGTGATTAAAGCGTGACAGAAAATTGAGACAAATAGGGCACATAAAGGGATTTCGGCGAATACCATTGAAATGGAAATATTAATTTTTAAAATTTCGATGTAATTTGTTTTTGGTACCCTTCAAACGAAGAAAGAATCTTAAGTCCGCGTTTGCTAGAAATGTAATCCACGATTATCATTCCTCTTTCCTCATCATTCATATATGTTTAATGCATTTTTTTACTGCTATGGACAGAAACATTTTTATTTGGAAATGAGGCGGAAAAGGGGTTTATACGAATTAGAGATATGGGGACCGCACTCGAACTGAGCCACGAACGAATGTATTTATCTTTTTACCCGTGCAAAGTCACAATTCATGAATAAATATTGCGCCTTAATGCTCGCATAGCCGTGCCCTTTAGCAGAGGCTATGAAAATATATTGTCGGAAAAGGACGCGAATCCTCAGTGAAATATTTTGCGTTAGGTCTTCAAAAAAAGAGAAACTCATCAATTATTGAAGGAAGAAGATTTAATCTTCTTTCGAATGATAAAGAAATGAGGAAAAAATATGAAATGCTGGCTATCAAAAATGTTCTGCGTATTAAATCCATCTATTTGCAGAAACCTGTTCCTGGAGTTGGGGAATATTCTCGGCTTATAAATAGTAGAAATTCCATTTTAACCATCCCTAAAATTTTTTCGTTTTTAATTCGAGATAGCATGAATTGCTATGCATATAAAGATGAATTAATCTAATTTTCAAGAATTATTTTATCTTTAAAATTAACTCAGGCGGTCCTTTTTGCATATTAAATTCTTCTGGTGGCACTTGGGTTTTTGTAAGGATTCCCTTTTGCGCAGCAGAATAATTTTTCTGGTATTCTTCCTATTTCTGACCATATTGCGAGGCTGATGATTTGAAAAAATGCGCGGCTGTAAAAAAGGCGGATATGTGTTTACGTGGTTAATCTGATTCAGATTAAAAACTATACGTGAAATTAAAATGACTACATCTTTGTAGCTCTTAAGGGACTCGAGTTTTTTATTAATAAAAACAATATTCGAGATTATTTTTTTCGTCATATTTGAATCAAATTTTGCTCAAAATAAGATTTGTATGTCCGCTTATTAACTCATTCTTATAGAAGACCTTCCAAATGTTTTAATGCAAATTCATTTGTTAAAAAACTCGTTATAAAAGTTATAAGTATATATATATTCTCCGCAGGACTTTAGCTGCATTTATGAATAGCTTTGCCTCTTAATCATCGAATTTTTGCCAGTGATCTTGAAACGATTATATGAATGGCGGAGAGGAGATATTGTTGCTGAGTCCTGGCAAATGGGAGCCAGAAATTAGAAGAGTAGATTTTTATATTTGATGTTTTTCCAAGGTTCTACTCCTTTAAGAAGAAACTTGATGGAAGAATATAAATCTTTATTTCCATTTGTTTCCACCGTCAAGATAAATTCTGAGGTAGTGGTGATTGAAAAAGATTTACGGATTTCATCTATGGGAATTAGTTCAGAAGAAGGGATTGTATTAAGTAAATATTTTGCCAAAAAATACCAATTGCGGAAAATACGATATTTTGTGGGATATTTTCGCAAAGATAAATTTTTTCCGAAATTGACAAAGAGGAATTCAGAAAATAAATGATATAGAAGTTATTTAATGTCAACTACGTTAGTTATAGCGCTCGTGTTGTGCAGATTTCAAGTTAACTGACTGTTGATGCCTGTACCCACGAATTTGCAATTTAAAAAAATTATTATCACAGTCTAGTGGCAACCCTTTGTTTATCCCGTAACACATTTTTTAGCATTCAAATAATTAAAGGGTTGATGCATTTGGTTTTGCTTAATGTGATGGTTTAAATACATAAACTTCTCGTTGTCACTGCTACATACTCTTATCAGCTCTTAGAACCCGATACAGTCGGATAAAATCCAGCGAAGAAAGACATTATTTTTTTAAAGTTACGAAATAAGTAAATATTTTTCAATTTTGCTAAATTTAGCAAGAAGATTTTGGAGTTTAAAATTGTCATTATATTTACTCAATCCATTATTTAATTGTTTTTAATTAAACTATTTTTTTAAATTAACGAAGAGATGTATAAATAATTAATTTCTTGAGAAAACTCTTGTTCTTTGGCAAGATCTGCAAAGGTGCGGCGTGATTTTGAGCTGTTGGTAAAATCACGTACACAGAAAAAAGTAAGTGACATGTTGTTGAAGAAAGAAACAAGTGATTTTTGAATGTTCATTTTAAAAGAGATTTTAAACTGTCGAGGGAAGCTTTTTATTAAGAAAAGTCAAGGAAGCTATGGGAAAAGGAGAAAGGCCAATTCGAACGTGAGAGGAGAAAGTGGGGAAGAAATTCGGCGGCGCAATCGTAGCGATGGTAATAAGTAGAAATAAACGTAAAGGCGCTGAACACGATCCTTGTGTTTCTCAACGTTTTATGTCAGCGCAAACAAATTAATGACGTAACTCTTTTTATCTTACCCATAGTTACGAATCGCTGACTTTTGATGGAATTTATATTTATGGAATTTATATTTACGAGCTTTCACGTCGAATGCGTTATGTTCGAGCGATCGGGCGGGACAAACCTGTTTTTCTTTGGTTTGAACCTCTCTCCCTTCCATATACCCTTTTTCGCCATGCCGATGTTTTTTGTTGGGTGTGTATGGAAAAAGAGGGCGTTCGCCCGGGAAGACCAGGGGGATCCGCGATCGACAGCGAGGGACAGAGAGGGCTTTTCACGATCCGACGCTGAGGAGTACGGATCTCACCAGCGTGTCTCTGTTGGTGGCGAAACTAAATTCAAATCGACAAATGGTCAGCTCTTCCGAACCTTCCTTCTTCCTTCAATTTCTCCCTTTTTAATTTTGTTGTGTTTCTCCTATTAATCCTCGAATCATCCCACTTATAATTTCCGTACGTCCACGTAAGGCCTGCCCCGGCCCCGCATCGTTCTGCCCCGGGGGTTTAGGGTTTTTTTGTCGTGCCATTTATCTCGTGGAGTTGGAAATTACTATAATCGTGCCTATAGTTTTTACGTTGATGAGCAATTGCGATCATCACGTTATAATTTTAATTGCTTCATCGTTTCGCAGGAGACGAGTTCTATTTATCGGAATAAGTAATTATTTTTCCTAAATTGTCTGTTTTTACAAATGTTTACAGGCTTTGTTTAAATATGAGGGATTAAGATGGAGACCGTGGCTACGTATATTCTATCAAGAGATATATCGGAGTATACATCACATTCCCGAGGATATTACATCTCGATCAGGGTGATAAAATACATTGCTTTTCCTTCAGAGATAACTTGAAAGAATTTTTATCTTGTATTTATGGACTATGTGAATTCCCTTTTCGCCATGATGTGTGAGCGAGAGATGCGAAATGCGAGATACGATTTTACATAGAGATTGAGAGATGGTGTCCTGCATCGTATCAACGAAAACATTTTCTCTCATCCATTGTAATAGCAGACAACTCTATAATCGAAAAATAGTACAAGAAAATAAATTTATTTGAGTATCATGCAGATTTTATTTGCTAAATATTTAATTGAAGTTATCCTCCTAACTCATGGTAAGTATACAGTTCCTTCATAATGAATTTACGGGCTGAAATTGCCATTTAGGAATAGTTTATCACTGTTAGATTGTTGTGGATTGAGGTATTAGGATACATTGAAGAATTATTTTAACGCAACGTCATTAATTCCGCGATCATTACTACGGATTTGATAAAATTAAAATAATTATCTCGATGTTTAAATAAATACTAAGAAGCCCATTAGTAATAGAAAGTCTATAGTGTTTCGCACTGCGTTGGTGGAGCACCAGAGAGCTCGTCGGAAATTTCTATTATATAAACATCCGCGAATATGGCGAAAAATATTTTTCAACGTCCCTTCCCATTGAAAAGTATAACAAGCAGTAGGAGTTGGATGCTTAACTTGTTTGGAGTTGCAAAGCAGAATGTTTTCGAGTAACCCTAGGTCGCGGTACGGAGAAAAGGTGAGTCTGGGAGGACAAAGTCTCGTTTTCGGATGCGTTCATAATGTATCTGCCGACCCTTCCGGCATCCCGTCCCAATTCCAGACTCCTTTTGGTACAAGGTTGGTCCATCCTTTGAATACACCGTTGACATTGTTAGGCGGAACCGTCTGTTACCCGTCCCCCTTTTCCTCCCCTTGGCCTTTGACCATCCTTACAGCGAGCAGATAACGGAGGCGTGCTGCTTGTCTGATCTACCTTCCCTATTTTGCTCTCTCTCTCTAAGACCCTTCAAGAGCGTCGGACGAATACGTTTGCTCGCCAAGTAGACGTGGGAAGAGGGTTAGAGGTATACTTAAATAAATCCACGAGGAATAAGATAATGGAGGTTTTGGTTGTCTCCTTAGGAAACGCTACATATTCGTCTAACCAAATTCATTTTTTTCTTGAGATCCAGAGGCAATCATTTTAAATATCCATTTTAATGGTTTTCGTCCCACAAGCACATGCATTGAATCCATATACAAAACTATTTTTTTATGTTTTCAAGTTAATAAGCTGGGAGTATCACCAATTTCAACTTCGCATTGAGGGTAAGAATATTCTATTTAATTTTGCCCAAAATTCTTTGCTTTAGATTTTTTATTATACGCTGAATACGCAATTTATTATTAATTTTCTAAATTTAAAATTGAGAGGATTTTTTTCTCTCAAAAAATTTCACTTGTTTTTTCGTACCTTAATTTGAATTTTATTTTTGAGTTTCCATTTTACGTCATTTAAGTAAGTGAGATAGAGTACTAGATGGAAAGGATGTAAACGGCGATTTTAAATTGTATTACCACAACACGATGAAAGCCTATTTTTTACTTGAATTGCTGACTTTGTTTTCACTGAATTTGTGCTATAGAAAAATAGTTTAATCAAATTGTGTAAATAGATTTTCAATGAAAAATATCAGGTTAACCCTTCCGTCTCGATGCCAAAAATATTACGAAGGGGGGTAATTCCTGACCCCAAAATATTTTCTTATTTTAGCATAAACAAAATATTAACTTCGTCACTCATTGTGCATTTTGAGTATAAAACTGCACATTTGTTAATTACAAAATGTTATCTTTTCGAAATGAAGAAAAATATTACAAAATAAATTCACCTTGTTTTTACATGACAACGTATTCATACAAATTAAAAGATTCATATTAAACCAACTTTTCACGAAACAATTTCAAGAAATTTTAATAGATATCGTGTCGGTAACATAAAGCCTTTGTCGCAGTATTAAATGGACGTGTGTTTACACATGTCTGAACAGAGAAATCATAAAATAGGTGAGTCTCAAAGGACGACGATATTAGAAATCATGACTTGAACTACTGTTCAGATTCTTATACTGTAGTGCAGTAAGAGAAATCTAAGCCATAATAGCGATCGATTAAAGTGATTACATTAAATTCAAGCTCCAAGTTCACACAAAGTTACTGTAAAAATCAATCCTGTGGCTAATTCTTAGGATTAAAATTTGGTGGCGTTCATCCCGATGAGAGGTATTTTTTAATCCAATCGAAGAAATTGTTTGAATGAATGAAAATTTTTCTGGTATTACAAATGAAAAATAAAAATTTGAAACGTTGCTAAATAATAAAAAAATATTCAACTTTGGAAGCGTTCGAGATGAAGGTTATTAAAACATTGAATTGCATGGGGTATAGAAATACCCCGCATCGGGACGGAAGGATTAATTATCCACGCAATAGTAATGACAAACAATATGTCTTATATACTCCATAAATTAAAAACTATTAAACTATGTGAGCGAATTTCAATGAAGAATGTTTCAGTTCACTACTTTCCTTTAAAATACGATAGCATATGACTCCCACAAAAATTGTAAGAAAACAAATGTTAATATTAAATTTCAAATGTTAATATTAAAACATTAATGGTATTACCTTAAGGTAGATATCATTAATTTAACTAAATAAAAAACATTAAATTAAACTCAGGAAAATTTTTGTTCAAATAATATAGTTACAATCAAAGTAACAGATGCATAAACTTAAGATTCAAAACAACGGTGTTCCACATCAAGGCACTTTAGTTAAATCTGATTTAAGGAGAATTAAATTAAGTGTAATTACACAATCGAGTTAAAGATTAAAAAAAGAACAGTAAAATGTGAGAGAGAGATATTTTGTAATCCTGATAATCATCTTCCAATTTTAATTGTAACGCGCGCCATTTCGCACACATTCATTATCGCTTGCCGTCTCAACAATGCCTCAGTTGACAGGTAATTTCCCTGGAAGTTATTAAAATGTTTTCGAGAGAAAAGTTGGAAAGAAACTGGCTGCTGAATTTACAGGAAAACATTGGACTAGTAGGACCGTTTATCATGAAATTTAAGCGTCTTGAAACAATGGGTTCTAGTTCTAGTCAAAGAAGTGGTGGTAGTGTCGAAAGCGATAAGTCAAAACTGTGGATATTGAAAGTTGAAGAACTAGTGTTACTAGGGATTGCAAATTTACCGAATTTTTCAACTACCGGTAATTCTATAAATGTTTTCATAAATACCGGTTTATCGATAATTTATCGGTAACTTTCGACATTTTCAAAAAATTATAAAATAAAACGATACATATAAATAAATAAAAAATTTATTTCAAGATAAGTACTTTAAGGAAAACGACATAAACTGTTTATGTTATTGTGCTACACAATATAAACTTTAAACAAAAATCGTAAATACACCTTTGATTAAATAAACATGAAATAAACTCGAAAGGTATGTACTTGAAGTAAAGCACAACATAAACTTTAAACAAAAATCGTAAATAGACCTTTGATTATAATCATGAAATAAACTCGAAAATTTTATTTTAAAACAAAAGTCATTGCCGTTGATCCTTTTTTATTTGTTGTCTCTTTGGTTGTTAAAATATGCTCTCAGAAAACATAATTTATCCAGACTTTGGTCTCCTAACTGTGACCTGATTTTTGTGCATATCAACTCTGCCGTAGAAAACCCTCTTTCTGATTCTACACTCGTTGGTCAAACGGTCATTAGGAAATCGAAAGCCATTTAAAAATATTTTCCTCTTAATTATTCTTCTTGAAAATACGTCATTTCCTTTCACACGACATGTGTTAGGTCTTTCGTATTTTTTTGTTTTTGGGCTACATCAGTTTTTTCTTTATCGCCATTTGAGGTTTTTCCTTCATCAATAACGCAGCCGATGTCGAAGGAACTGAAGTTGCAACATTCTCGGAATCAGAATCAATGACTTCAGTTGACTCAGTTGTATTATCTGTTTCCTTTTTATTAGAAACGCGTTAAACTAGCTCCACGATTATCTTCGTTATTGTGGATTTGCTGGTTTTATTAAAAATTCCGTAATCTTCATCATTCGATTTCGTGGGATTATAAAGGTACTGTAAAACATCAAAATAAATTGTTCGTCTTTCCTTTATACGGGCAATCAATGCTTCTTTAAGTTCATTACTTAAAAATGTGTTTTGATTTGTTAGTTCATCGAGCATACATTTTAACGTTACATCAGCGATAAATAGATTTACATTTTTGCGACATAGTGCCTCTACAGCAACATTTATCAGTTGCAATGCTAATATTCTATTAGAGATCAATTCAAGTTCATTTTCTGTAAAATTGATAACTGATTTTGGCCTGATCTCTGTTTGAACCGCGTGAATCTCTCGTCACGCATTGTGCAGTCGGTCGCCCCAGGTTGACAATTCGCCACCTTCTGCGACCTTCATGCGTTGCGAACTGTGTGTCTTTTGTGCGGGTTAGTTTGTCTTTACAGTGTACCTAGTAGGTGTGTATGGCGAAGGAAGAAGAGGATAGAACTCGCAATGGAGTTGCAAAAGAAACTAACTTTTTTTCTGAACTAACTAAAGAATCAAAAACACATTAAATACACTAAAGGGGGGTAAAAAGGGAACAAAAGAATGGGAAGACACGGCAAACAGTGCCGGAATGCTTGTGGAGAGGGTGGGGAAGGTTTTTTTTGCGGCTGGTGACAACTGCCCCTGCCAGGTCCGCAACCCGCGATGCTCACAGCTGTTTTGCACCGTGAGTTATACGTAATTTTATTTACTAATCAACTTTTTTATTTTATATTGAATTTGATCCGTTCTTTTTTGGTCTATTCTCGTATTTTATTTTTTCTGTTTTGCGCATTCCAATTTGTATTGGAATGCTCAGTTTGGTCATTTTTTGGATCATATATACATTTTTTTTCTTTTTTTCCAGTTGGAGTCGTTTTAAATTATACTTTTTCTGTAACCACGCTTAAAAAAACAAAAGAAAATAGCTTAGGAATACTTCTTTTTTCTAATTCTAAGAATATTTCTACTTCTATTGTTGGTATTAAGCAACAGAAATAGGAGAGATTGTGCCTTCTCTACGGAAGGAGTATTTCTTTTGGTCGTTTGTGCTTGCATTTCTTTGTCGCGTCATATTGCCCAAGTCGGACGGTGAGTGGATTGAATTAAGTGGACTTCTCGAAGCGCTGGGCCCGCTTTCGAACGAAGTCGTGAATCGTGGGGATGTTGTGCGCGTTTCTAATCTCGTAAGTCGGAACGAACTGTTTGTGATGTAGCGCAGTGTGACGTTTTGCAATGTTTCTAATTTCTGCATGTTCGTTTTTGCCGTGTTGCCGAATAATTCGCATCCGTACAGCAGGGTTGGCCGAATGTGAGAGAGATAAAGCCGAATTTTTCGCCCCTTTTTAATTTTGAATTTTTGCTTATGAGGGGCATGAGTAATTTCCTCATGCCCCTCGCTTTATTTATTGCCTGATGCACGTGTTCACCCCATGTCAGTTTTGAATCGAGGTGTAACCCTAAGAATTTGTGTTTATTTTTCATCGGCATCTCGGCACCTCGGAATTCGAGGCGGAGTGAGGGCGTGAATTATAGCTTCTTGGTAAAGTTGACAAGAACGCTTTTATCGGCGTTAATTTCAACTTTCCAGTCCAGCGTCCACTTTTCTAGTAGGTTTAGATGATTTTGGATACGTCTAACAGCTGCGTTGACCTTTTGAGACTGCGAAGAGATCGCAGTGTCATCCGCAAACATGTAGACTTGAGTTTGTAGAGAAGAAGGGAAGTCGTTTACAAAGAGGTTGACAAGGATCGGACTCAAGATTGCTCCCTGGGGGACGCCACAAGAAATCCTCTTGTAAGAGGAGAGGCGACCATCCACAGCGGCTCGCAGGGACCTTCCGGAGAGGAAGCTCCTGCAGATGCAGATATAATGGAAAATCCATTGCGGCGAGTTTAAGCAGCAGGTCTTCGTGCCACACCTGATCGAAGGCCTTGGTGACGCCTAGGAACAGGACTTCCGCCCGTCCGTTATATTTTCCACCAAACGAAGGATTTGATGGGGTGCGGATGTCTTTTGTCTTCGATAGGTTTGAGAGGAGGGTTATGGGTCGGTGGCTGGCTGGGAGAGACGGATCTTTCCCTGGCTTTGGGATCATGACGATTTTGCCACGCTTCCAATTCCAGAGAAAGTGGGATGTGGTGAGGCAGGCGTTGTAAAGATTTGTGATTGACAAAATAGCACCGGGTGTGAGATTCATGAGCATTCGGTTACTAATTTCGTCCAGGCCTGAAGACTTGCGGTGGTTAAGCTCCTTAATGAGCTGTCGCGTTTCGTCGTCCGTAGTGGGGACTGGGGGTGGGCAGGGGTGGGGGAGACTAAGCAAGACTATTCTTCTCGCCTCCTCCTCCGTCTTTGTCTTTTCCCAGTCCTCGCGTAGCGTCATGGTGCCGGACAAATGCTTCGCAAACAGCTCGGCTTTTATCTCGGCGTCGTGGATGAATTCGTCCATGTGCCTGACAGGCGTCGGTATGCGCGCTTGACCCGCCAGCCGCTTGGCCATTTGCCAAGTCGAGCCGTCTTCAAAGGGAAGGGAAGAGATCTTCCTCTCCCACTCCCGGTAATAGAATTCCGCCATTCCTTTCTTAACGCGATAAGAAAGGAAGTTGTAATGTCTCTTGCCGAGTTGTTCGCGATTGCGCTGCCATCTTCCCGTAACGCGGTTTCTCTCCCTGATGAGGTCAATGAGGGATTGGGGTAGGGAGGGGACCGGAGGTTTCGCTCGAACCCGGGAAAGCGATGACAGCTTGTAAGCGCTGGACATTGCGCCCGTGATTCGGCTAACCTGCGCGTTCACGCCGTCGATCGTGGGATCGATAAGACGCGGTAATGAGGCGAACGTCTCGTCGATTAATGATTTGTATAGGATCCAATCTGTACGGATGATGGGGGGAGGGGGAGGAGCCGAAAGATGATCTGTCATTATGTCTATCCTTATAGGATAACGGTCGGAGGTAAGCGCTTTAATTACTCGTGGAGTGCCGAGGCTGTAAAAATTTTTGGTCAGGGCGAAGTCCAGGACGTCGTCTCCCTCCGGACCAGAAGAACTGACGTGCGTCGCCGTGAACGGCGCTTTGATCGAGGCCATCGCCGTTGCTGCAAAATTACGGAGAATGTGTCCGTTAGAATTCCCATGACGACATTCGAATTGGATGCACTTTGAATTCCAGTCGCCTACATAGATGGCCGGTTTTTTCGTGACGAGCCGCTCCAGGTCAGCCTCCAAGAGCCGTTTGGATGGGGGTTGGTAAACAGAATAGATATGCAGGTTGCCCGTCGAGTGGTGAATCGAGATACCGATGCTTTCTAATTGGCTAAGGGCATCCGAGTTCAGTGGGGTGTGTTTTATTGTGGATTTCACTGCGAAGGCCACGCCACCCCGTGGGGTTTTGCGGTCTCGCCGATATATTTTGTAATTAGGTAACCAGAATTTTTTGGCGTGCGTGAGATGCGTATCCTGAAGTGCGACAACATCGTAACTGCCGGAACTAATGAAGTTAATGAACTCTTTTGCCCTAGAGAGAATGCCGTTGGCATTCCATGACACCAATGTGAGGAACTGCGGCTCGCGCTTAGAAGCCATTGTCCAGGATCGCGCCAATTTCCCTTAGGATAAATAGCTTCTTCTCAGCTAACGACGAGAATGTTGACAGGTTATCTAAAACCGAAATCATTCAGGTGCCGAGTCCCTGGTTCGAAGGAGGGGGTGGAGGGAGGGGGAAGAGGGAGAGGGTCGCTGGGAAGGAAGCGAAGGGACTGACGGGCGAGAAGGCTGAGGGGTGGGGGCAGCCGCAGCAAAGGTTCTCACTTGCGCTGCCGCGCGGCGAGGGTAGGTGGGAGGAGGGGGAGGGAAAGTGAATGACGAGGGGCTGGGTGGGAAGGATGGGATGGGTTGCGGTGGAGAAAAGGAAGGGAGAGGTAGCGGGAGGGGGGGCAGCTCGGTTCGAGAACCAAGCGTTAGTGGCGGGGTTAGGGGCGGGAACAAAATTTTGCGTCGCTCGGGCAGATCCTCGCGACGTGTTGATGTTGGACCGCTGCCTGCGGTTCTCGAGGATGACCTGATAGGTCTGGCATCCCCGATAGTTGGCAGGGTGAAATAGGAGGCAATTAACGCACTGCGTCGGCGCAATGCGGTCTCTTTTCGGGCGATCAACCGTGAGATGCGACTCGAGGCATTTCACGCAACGCGCCGTATCCGCGCAGTACTTCTTAGTATGGCCGTAGTTCTGGCAGCGCTGGCACTGAACGATACCTTTAGGCATTACGTACGGCCTAATGCGAACATTTGACGATCCAATCAGCATTGCGGTGTCGAGGATCTTGGCCTGATCCTCGCACTTTTCCAAAACGATGTGAAAGACCGGGGTGTTTCTCCTGGGGATGGTGGTATGCCCAGCGGCGGGTTCTTCCCTCAACGGCTTGGTTGACATAATCTGCGTCACTGACTTGACGCCCCAACCAAGCCGTGCGAGGGCTTGGTCTACCGTTGGCGCTGTCGTTTGCTCGTGAAGCGAGCGCACAGTGTGTTGGGGGAGGCGGTCCTCCGGCAGCTGATGCTCTGAGAAGGTCAATTTGCGGGACTGAAATATCTCTCTCGCGGCCCTATAGTCCGCAGCGCTACCACATTGGATGTGCATAGAGCTGCGGCCTTTCACCTTGCAGATGGGCTGCTCTTGTATCCCATCGAGGAGAGCCTGGTAAGTTGTCTCTCAGGATTTGGTGTCCCGCAAAATCAGCACGGGAATTTGACCGACTTAGCCGGAGGAACCACCTCCATCGCGGTCGCGGTTTCCCCAGAAGTCATTGAAGCGAAACGGTTTGATGTGGCTGTCAGCGACTCTTGGGATGCAATTCGCAGCCTTTTGAGGCTGACACCCTTCTTGCCGTCGACGAGGGCGAAGCCGTCGTCGACCTAATCGGTCGTCGGTTTGGGTGGGGCGCCGAGAAAAATCGGGCATTTTTGGGTTTCGGAGTATGCTCGCAACACATCAAGGGCGGCTGAAACGGCAGAAGGCAACGGTTGGCTTACCGACTGCATCGGTTCACTAGAGGAGGTCCCCTCGCCGGCGGTCTGCTGGTCCATCGGCTGCGAGGCTGCGGAAGACGTGGCCTGGGCGGGGTCGGGCTGAGGCGTTGACGTCTTTCCGGGAAGTTGCTTGTTCTTTTTCGCGTCTTTTTTCCCTTTCTTTTTCTCCGGCTGCTGCTCGTCTCGAGGCAGCTGGATCGGCTTCCTCACGGTCCCGAGTTAGCCTTCGGCGGCCGATTTGACCGATGCCCTAGGCATCGAGGGCAGGTAAGGGGAAATTGGACGGAGGGAGAAGGGGACGAAGGTTAGGGGGGCGGCTTTCGCCGAGGGAGTGGTCGAGCTAGAGAGGTCGACCGGGGAGTCCGTCGTGGTTGCTGAGTTGGTGTAGGTAGAAACGCAATGCGCGGGTACGGCGGGTAGACTATTTAATTCGTTCTCTCACAAAACAGAGGTCAACGGATCTCTGTAGCTAAGTCGCTGATGAGATCAGAATATCCGATAACTGATTTTGTAACTATGAGACTTTCTAATAAAATTTTTGACCATCGAGAAGCGCTCCAACATGGCCAGAAAACTATTCCATCTAGTTTTAGAGTCCAAATTCCTCCTTAAATGCTTTTGGAGTATATCATCGTTTTTGTTGGTGACCTGCGGAACATTTTAACAATTTTTCGTATCTTTGCTATCACAGAACTCAGCTGCACGTTTGGTATAGTATTTAATTGAGAATCAATGGATTTGTCATACAGAACCTCTAAAATATAAAGACCATGAATTCGATCTTCTTCTTCATCCTCAGAATCACAATCCTCTGTACCAAGTAATTAAACAGCCGTTTCTTCCCGTTCATCATCATTTTCTTGTAAATTATTTTTATTGTAAAGAACTTTGATTACGGCTAATTGTATGTATGCAAAAGATAACGGTAGTCCATTGAGTATCATGAAAGTGAAAAAATCGCGTTTCCTTAATATATTAGGTATTGAAGGGAGCGTTGCTCTGTATGTACAACTCATTAACTTCTCTGGGAGTGTATCATTTCGTTCTTGGCAGCGGTTCCAGTTTCATGCAAGGTGTTGGGTCTCCTCATCAGGTAAAAGTAACTCATTTGTATTTGGACGCCTTATGCACCAAATCACACTAAAGCCAGCAAACTGCCGCTACATTTTCTGCACCTCAATCCACTCTTATTATTTTGTTTGTAATTCACTCCAAGAAAACTTGCTTGCCGAGTCGCCGGCAGCCATTTCGCAACACCTCTTGATCGCATATACATATGTATGAATGTTGGGAAATAATGCCAAAATGTCTAACTTAAGCTTTCATTCCTCCGTGGGAATAAATCATGGAGAAAGTGATTCATGAAAATGGTGGTCATATTTGCATAAATCTGTCTGTCATAAATCTCTGTCGCTCTGTAAAATTTAACATCTCAATACGAAACTTCACTGCTTGGAATCTAAGGTTTAAAATTTGCTACTATGCTTGTAACAACATCATTAGAATAAATATAATCTGGAATTTAATTTCATCTTCCCATTTAGTTATATTTTCAGATCATGTTAACGGAACAGCGGCTCATCATATTTTTCCGCGCCGCACGATACACACTCGGACACCCGACTACCAAACTTCTATCAAGTGCCCACGAAATTTCTGGTAGCATCGCGGGTTCTATTTCTTTATCCCCTCCAAACCGAATTTACCCGAGTGGAAAGGATAGAAACGTCAGCGTGTCTAGAAGCAAAGAGCGTGGAGACGTTTCCATGGGGAAAAGTGTTTCGGCAGAGAGGAAATCGTTTCAGCCCCAAATGAGATGAAGTTTGAGGTGGAAAGAGAATGGTAGCGAAAAGATGGTTTACGTTTTTATAGCGAACGTGAAAGTATTAGAGGAGAGAGACTTTCAGATGGCGCAGTTGAGGAAGCGCAGGATTTTAGAAAATGACGAATCGTGGTACGGTGAGAGATGTGGAAGGATGGTCGTACTCAGAAAATTTGACAACTTTATTTGCTTTGTTCATAGTATTTTTCTATTTAAAATATTTCTTTAATACGCTGGGTATGCAAGATAATTATTAACACGGTAAGATTGCTCACTGATAGCCTACCTCACTCGAACTGAAACGAGAATCTAAAATGTCGCTTCTGCGTTTTGTTAAAATAATTTTCTCTTAAGCTTTTTAATTTCTTGAACACTCGAAAAGATGAATTCCTTGTACAAAGTAGATAAATATAGCTGTAATTAATTTATTTCTCAAAAATACTTAAGAAGCTACTTTTAATACAATTAGTGAGCGTGAACTATTGAGTTTTGATAATCCAAGTAAATTTCAGTTGTTTTAATCAGTCTCCAAAATTAAAATATTAGCATACTTTTATTAATTTATGCGTCAGTTTCTATTGATGTTTTACTTACTTGCCTAGTACAGAAAATTATAACTACTAATATAAATTCAGTGCGTGTCAGGAAAATATCATTACTTTCATTCTTGGGGCAAACAAGAAATACATTCAGTGATGTAAGGGTACTCGAATGCATCCAAGCATAATTACGAATGAGTTTCGTTAATTTTACGCATGTATTTTTCCCCAATGAGTTCCAGAAATATTTCCAAATTAAAATTAAGCAACTTAATTGTCTTCTTAAGGAGGTAATTGGTTCGTTTTTTGAAAAAGAAAGATTGTTTGCGTGCGCGCTCCGGAAGATGAATGAAATCGCAAAAAAGGTCCTCTTCACTCTTGGAAACGAGAACTCGAGAATAATTTCAAAAGGGAAAAAAATAAGAAAACCGCTTTTATTGAGAGGCAAAAACGAAAGAACAATGATAATTAAGATCCCACAATGCACGGACGGTTGCTAAATCAGTGCCGTTTCATCGATGTTCAGTTTTTTCCTTGCAAACTTGGATAATTATTCGTAAAATCATTACCCCATCTCTCCTTTTTTAAGTAGCCCATTTTTACTGGGACAGAAAGAGGAAGAGAGAGAGAGAGAAACGGAAGCGTAGGAGTATGTTTGGTGGAAGGTACCGAAAGTAAGTACGTGAAAATCGGCCGACGTCGAGGAGAAGGGATATTCAGAGGGGAAGATGTTGGCGGGGGTGGGGAAATATTATGTCAAGGAGTAGAAAGACGAAAAGACGCGAATGTTCTGAAGGGAGAAAGATAGAGATAGAGGCAGATTGTTAGGAGCAAGAAAAAAGGGATGAGAATGCGGTCACGGTAATTTTCAAAGAGGTGCTGCTTCCAATTCGATTTCGCCAGATTTCTCGTGTCGTTTGCCAAGATGTCAACTTTGGAAAACTTGCAATCCCTGAGGGAATGGTTGATTGGGTTTCAGTCTGTGAAAGTCTCACGAGGCCGCAAGATGGGGCAAATGATAAAAATTTCGTGCAACTCACTTTGTATGGAAACTAAATGTATTTTCTAATCTTCTTGATTGCTATAGCCCTATATTTTAATAAAAATAACATTTCGATATCAAAACAAATGTCGAGCATTTCAGTAATATTATGACCTATTTTAATAATGTTTTCGTAAACCAAGAAATTCGTCGATAAGTAGCATATCAGCGATGGTAATTTCGTTTTTATTGTTAAATATAATTTTTTAACAATCCTTTTTATATTTTGAGTTATAAATACCCTCATTTGTTTAAGGATTAAGTTGAGGAAAACCTAGAAGGAAAAAAAACGTTGTTATCGATATATCTGTTAATAAAAAACAGGATTGGAAAGGTGTACTACATGTCGGAGTGCACAGAGCTTCCAAATGCGTTCTTTGGGACTTCACAATGTTCTTAATATTTTTTGTTCAGATGAATATTTAACAAGAAGCTAGCGAGGTACGCTGTCAAATACATGTAGGTCTTTACGTAAAGTAGTCGGAATTATTGTCCGATTTTAACCAAAACTGGAATCGGTAGACCAATTTTAGCAAAACTCCCCAATACCGAATTTCATTGAAAGACGTCCAGCGGTTCCCGAGTTGAAACAAAGGAACATTTTAAACTACATGTAGGTCTTCATGTAAAGTGGAAGTAATTGTTGTCCGATTTTAACCAAAATTAGAGACGGTCGACCAATTTTAGCAAAACTCCCCAATACCAAATTTCATTAAAATACGTGCAGCGGTTTCCGAGTTTTAACATGCGGACAGACGGACGGACAGAAACGACCTCCCCTATATGCGTTCACTTCGTGCAAAGAACGCATAACAAAGGGTTATTTGTAGATCTTGTGATTCACTCTGCAATATCTAAACACACCAATGGAAATTATCTTGGCAGAAATACTGCCTCGGAAACAAAAATCAGAATGGAAAACGATGGCAAAATAATACGTATTATTTTGCAGTGCTAAATATAATAGACATAACTTAATCGAGCTATAAATATGCCAACATATACGTTAAGCCAAAATAAACTAATTAGCCATTACAGGTACTGATATTTATTAATGTATGATTAAAAATATTAATATATACCTGAGATTGTCAGTTTTAAACACATTTTACAAGCATGAGATTCATAATATATTTCGCGATAATTGAAGTGGACTCAAATGCGAAAGATATTTTGGAGGGAGAATATAAGATGAAAGGTCGTTAAGAAGTCAAAGGTAGGCACAATGTGCGCTAAAACTTTATGACCTAAAACTGTCACGCAGAGATGGTAAAACTTGTTAGAATTTCGTTTGAAGATGACTTAATTTACGCCGTTGAGTGCTGTTACAATTTATAACGAGAAATTAATCTGAAAAGATTCCTTTAAAATTTCATAATCTCATTTACCTTCATGTTCGTCATAGAGCACACGCCAAGTTAAAAACGTATGAAACATTTGCTATACAAACCGTAATAATTCATGTATTATATCACTTTTTGTGCCACAAAGTATGCAGCAAGTGTTAAAATAAAGTTAAATTTTCATTATGAAAGAGATGCGCAGTTATTTTCTTCAAACCCGTAGTTTGGCTTTGGTTCGGAAAAACGGCTACAAAAGCAGGTTAAACTAAGAACATTTCGAAACTTCCTTTTAACATTAACTATTAACTTGTTCTGCAAACGTTTACCTCATAGCATATTTAGTTACCTGTTTAAAATTATTTATAGTTTCTTCCAATTAAGAAAAAACTACTAAATTAAAATATGAATACACACTTGGATTTTATTCTCTATAGAATGAATGCTTACTTTCCTTGTATAAAACACGATCATATAGAAACTGAAAAGCCCTGTTAGGTAAATTATCGCGTATAACTCTTTGATTGATGTTTTTTGAAGTATTTTAGCGGTTGCATAGAAATTTAACGGTGTGAATTCAATAATTCAAATAAGACCCTTTGGTAATTTATACATCTAAGAAACTGCGATCATTACGTTTCACCTGACATAGAGAATTAAATGAAGACATTTCGAAAACATTATAGATCGAAAAACCTAGGAATAATGCATTTCAGAAACCATTCAAATGTCCCTTTTGCAGGATTTTGAGCGAGAAAATGCAGGATGCTTTTTCATTATTTCGTGTATTGTTTTTCTTCAGATTTATGGAAAAAATTACTGAGGAGGGTAATTTCGTATTCAGAAACTACATTTATCCGTTCGTATACAATGCTTTTCGTGATAATATACCGCCGAACAGTGAATCAGAGGTTTGGTATAATGCAACCAACATCGTAAAAACTGTAGGTTATCTTCCAAAACATGTTATTCTGATAATTTAAAAGTTATTTGGACATGTTTTTTATCGCCTATTCTTTTGTCACTATTTTATTTTAGTACAAAAAATTTGTTTTATTGAATAGATTTAGGAGCTATTCTCAGAATTATTGCACAGTAAAAATTATTGTGCAGTTTTATTCCACCTTAGCTTCCTAACTCTTACCTTCTCTCTCATCCTCTGATCTCTCCTACTCATATTTTTTACTCCTTATAGCTGCATCGCGTATATAGCTCAAGGATCTCTTCGGTTTGCCTTTTTTAATTTTTTTTCTCCAGAAAAATCCTTTTCTTTACTTGTATATATCACCACCATATTGTACCCATTTGAGTGCTCTCGTTACCTAGTTTACATTCGAAACTTAAAAAAACCAAAGGCAGAAAGAATTATTCGCATATTTTATCTTTTGGATCAAACATTTGAATTAACTATTGTAACATTGAAAAGTTTTGGTGAATTTTGGGTTTGATTTAGCTAATTGAATTTAATATGGGTGCATTGACGGAGGTTATTATTCTGGAGAAATGTGCATATTCTTCATTAAGATTTTTTGTTGTTCCATAGCTTCGAAAAAGCTTTCCAGAAGTCTGTAAACCAATTATCATTGATTTATTCAATAGCGTGCAGTTCAGCTCTTCCATGAAATTCAATGAACTGGAAACATCATTTCTATGGATGAGATCTAATCATTCCAATTCATAATAGGAAAAATCGGAAGTGTCTCAGTTTTTCGAATCGTATAGCGTAACAGCTACGCCAATAGCTTTACAAAGAAAATGGAGAAAGGGTTGGCTTTTTTTCTTTCCGTTGCTATTATTATTTCAAGTCCTTTATTTAACGCTTCCGTTTTTCAATTCGGAAGTCATCGACCTCATAGCAACTCATCTTCACGGCTAAGCTCTTGGATTACAGACTTGGGGAGTTAAATCCGTTCCATACGCTTGCTGCCATCTTTATAACCGGATCCATCTTTTTCATATCAGCTCAAGCCTTACCAGCAGCTTCAATAAAAACGGCGTTCTTTCATTCCATCAAGGATATCATCTCAGCCACTCCTCGGCTTTTCGCCTCCTCCTCCTCACTCTCATACATATCTTATTCCTAACGCAATATCTTTCTTCCGCTCATTCGTAAAAAAATACCTTTTCTTCGCAAATATGCCAAATTCTTGAGGGTTTTCTTCTCTCACGTGATACCAATACGAGTCATCTTTCGTAATTTTCTTACGTCATCCGATTTGGTTGAAAAAGAGTAGAAATTTCCGTGCTGGTTTGATATTTACCCCCATGATTCTAAGGTCTGCAGATCTTGAAGTTTAAATCTATGACCTAAGATGGGTTTGAAGGTTAAAATGAGGTTGTAATTTTGTCGGGATAAAAAGCAATTATTTTGGAAATTCATTCCTTACTCCTACTTGTTAATATTTCGTCGTATTATGCAGTTTTTAGAGTAGGTACTTCCTCTATTTAATTAATTGGAAGACCCGGGTTCGTTTCCATGTCAAGGCAAAATTTTTCTCCGACTTTTTCAGAAATCTTCCTGTCCAGCACATGTCTATCTGCATACAAACTTCACCAATGCTTTCATGTGCGTTTACCTCGTCGTTTCACCTTTGGAATGTAAATGGGTTTTCTTTGGGTGTTCCTCATTGAGGAAGGGGGAAGTTGATACCATCTTGGCTGGCCTGACATCAGCGCAAGAAATAAGCAAATCTGAGGTGGTAGAATTTGTCTGCCTCGGTATTTCAGTGATTAGAATATCCGCTCGGCAAGTGGAAGATCCGGATTCGAATCTCGGTCAAGGCAGAATTTTTCTCTGACTTTTTCAGAAATCCTCATTTATCAAGATATCAACGTTAGCTCTCTGAATGCCATAATTCGTAGACCTTATCACAATATACTAGATTTTCTTATATATGGTATGAGAAATTTCTTAAAAGTTCAAATAAATCTAACACACATGCATGAAAGACTAGCCTAAAAAGTGATCAAAATTCCAAAATATGTCAAGTCAATTTCATTTTCTTATCAGCACAACCAGAATCTTTTGAACCGATAACGCAAAGTCACATTCAATTATTCGTGAAATTTGGTCCAATAGTGTGGTTATTGCTTTAGATCGTTATAATAACTCGTCAGTGAGCGCAATTCCATTTCAAATCAATTATAAATGCCCATTCTCTTTACGTTATTGTTTTTGTTACCACAAATACCCAATTTTCAGATAATCGACATAAAATATACCGCGAAACTACCTGCAAGTGATTATATTTAACCTAAAAAAATTTACTGTTTTTTAACATGCCTGAATTGCTCTTTGTTACCATTGTGAGGGCAAATTATTGAAATGATGTTGGCCCATGTGAGTAATATGTAACCTTCGTTCTGTGTATTATCGTACTTAACATACCCGTTCTTCAAAACTCCATCTCCTTCCATGGAACGCCATATTATATGTTCACCGTCATTCTAATACATCTTTTCTATCCATCATTCCTTCAGCACAGCTATTCTCCTCCTATCCCTTCGAATTCTCTCCTTCAATCTTTCGTCATTTCCTCCGTTATCTCCGTCTCTTTCCTTTTCTTCCCTCTTCTGAGTCTTTCTATCCTTTCACTCCGCAATCATTCTTTTCCCTTCTTCCATTCCTCTTCTGTCCCTTTCCCGGCTACCCTCTTCTTATTCTTCTGCTCCAATTTCGTATATACACCCTGTGTCTTAGATCGCTTCCTGCACCTTCCCTTTCTAACTTCCGTTCTCCCTTCTCATTTCTTCCATACTTCATTTTACTCGTATTACCTTAGTTATCCAACACCTATCCCTACCTTTCCCTTTTTCAGTCATCACATTTCTTAATATCCCAAAAGTCTCCTCCCTTTTTCTTTTATTATTCGCACCATGTTCTCAATCAAAACCTCTGCAAAATCTCAAGATTGCAACAGCTTTCTTTCTCTCTCTCACTATCAATAAATTCTTGATTGCCACTTATACCATATCCTGATCCGCCGCTTTTTTAAATTAAATGTTATGGAACTCTTAAAAAGTTTGTAGTACTTTTATTATTCCACTTTTTTGGGTTTCTCGTCCTTAACAATCGTTTTTATATTATACTTATCCAATCCTAAAAATACGGGCGGATTATGCACGGGATCGTGGAATTTATCTTATCTTTTTCGTGAAATTACATTCTGCGGAATCGTATCCAAAGTTATTATCTTATATCGCTACCCTCTATATTCCGGCAGTCTTATTACATCATTTTAGAAAACCTTCAGATATGTCGCGGACCGCTTATCTTTTTCAAATCGTTTCTCCACTCTCTTCTTTGGCAAAAATTAAGTTTTAAAACAAAGATATGTATTTCCATCTACTAGCGAAATTATTTGCAAGCGGCTTGAATAAGGCGAGAATTCGATTTTTTTGATTGGACTTTTGAGATAAATTGATGACGAGATTTATGCTGCCGTGACCTAATTTGTGTTCGAGTTACATACTGTTGTACAGCCAAAAGAACGTGATACATATATTTTTCTTGAAGGAAATCGCAAACACATGACGATTTGGCTTCAAACTTCGTTTGATGCTCGGAAATAGAGAAATTTTTCTAAAATTTCAGCAATGAGAAATTTTGATTCCATGGAAATGAGTTCAGTGATTTTAAATCGTGTAATAAGTAGGTACTTTAAAATGGGAAATGGAAGGCGGAAGAGAGGAAGAGAGAAAAATAGAGAGTGTTTTTTTTAATCCCATTTTATACGGTGAAATGAAGAAACGGGAGGAAAGATGGAAATTTGTTTTATTGCGATTTCATAACATGATTAGATTATTCTATAATAAAAAATCCAATAAGGCTCTTTTAATTTTAGTTCTTAAGTAATAAATATTTCCTGTAAAAATTTATGTTTTTAGTCCTTTTTCCTATCTCCTGTCACCGTTGCAACCAAGTTGCAGGCAACGCTGCAACGGGCAGTTTTTCTTCCAATGACATCATTGAAAACAAGCCAATTAAAGGTGTTAAGCATATGAAGCGGATGTTGTATAGCTTTTTATGCGTGGTACTCTTAAAAAGGAAGATTTCTTATAAATTTTCCCTTTATTAAATATGGTCAATTTTGATTTTATTGAAATATACCACTCTTAATGACAGCGACATATATTTTAATTCTAATTATAGTATATTTGACAATTGCTTTTCTTTGATGTACCACTTAGGAGAATTATTGCAAAGGTATTCATATTATACCCATTTGGCTGAAACTTGTGTATATTTGCAGGAAAAACGGTAACGAAAGAATGAAACTCTTTTAAATACAAAATCATTACAGTTAAACTTTTGGCTCACGCGTTTGATACGTTAAATTTAGTCGTAATTTCTCAGTATACATAATAGAGGTCCATAACGCTATTGAAATCGCAGAACTTCGAAACTCCGGCACCAAATGGTACTTTTGTAAAATCTGTTCAGATCCAGCCAATTCCGTCTCATTCGGGACGAAAACGGCTGGCTTCTTCTTGCACGTGTATCCTACATATGCTTTAATCGATTCCTTTTTTATAACACCCTACCATGAGAAAAATCAGCATAAAAAATCAAGAAACTGTGTTATCTCGAAGTTTTCCAAATTTAGGTGCAAATAGGAATCTATCAATGGTGAAAGCCACTCAGAGAATCGATTTGGTTGGTTCATTCAATCTCCCTCCTCTTTCCCTCTTTCTCTGCACTTCCGCACAGTATCTCTCCTTTCATCGCCATTACGCTACACTTTTCATCCCCTTGTACATCTTCCCTTCTTCCGCACGCTCCATCATCTTTCATCCTTCTCTCCCTCTCGCCCCATCTCTTTCTTTCTCTCCTCTCACTCCCTCTCTTCCCCCTCTTTATCCTCTATCTCTTCTTTCTCTCTCGTCTCTCTTTTCCGCCATCTCTTTTAACCTCTCTCTTTCCACTATTCCTCTTCCACTATCCCTCTTCCACTCTATTTTCCGCCATCTATTCCCTTTTTCACCTTTCTCCTTCCCTCTCTCTCCATCGTCTCTCTTCCCTTATTCTCTTTCTACCTCTCTCGCTATCTTTCTCTCTTTCTCTCTCCCATCTCTCTTTACATCACCCTCTCTCCATCTCTTTCCTTCTCTCTCTTCGCATTTTCCACCAAATCCTCCCATATTTCTTTATCCCTCTCATTTCTCATCCATCCGCTTCCTCTAATTCTGTCTCTCGTTTTCTCCTTCCTTTACCCATATCTTTTCTAATTACTGGCTTCTTATTCTCTCTCTACATATTTCTATCTCACTCTCACTTATCACTATTTACTTCTGGATGTCTCTTTAGTCATCGCTTGCTCTCCCTCCAATCCTTTTTGTCCCTTTCTCCTCTTCTTTCCTCCACTCTTCGTCTCTCTCTCTCTCTCGATCTCCCATTTTCCTCCACCTCCCCCTCTCTCTTTCTCTCTGCGTCCCTCTACCTCCTATTCAACTTCTCTTCCAGCCGTGCCTCTCCCCGTGGTCTTCCCTACCACTCTCTCCTACTCTCCTCCAACCTCTCTAAGGTTTCCAATTTTCACCGCCAGCATCGTATTATCCCCTCTTCCACCGCCTCTCTTTCCTCCTCCTCCTCTCTCCAAATGCTCTCTCAGCGACTTTTGCATCTATACGGAGCAAGCACGCGCACCTTTTCATACCCTGAGTTAATCTCTCATCCATCAGCACCTCCCGCTCCTTCTCCTCCCACTTCCGTTCTCTTTCTCCCCGCCATCTTACGGCTCTAACCCGTACCTAGATCTCACCCCATCCCTTCTCTCTCTCTCTGTCCCACTCCCCACGAGACTTTTAGCCTTGCCAGGCGGCACCGATCTTCTTTTGTCCTCCCTCTCGCCCCCCCCCACCTCATCCAACCCTCTACGGTCCCCACACACTCTTATCACGTTCAATCCATCGTATGATAGTCTCTCTCTTTCTCTCCGCCTCTTCTTCCTCCTATAGTGTGGCATGCTCGTGCCGTTGTTCTGTTCGCGTCCTATACTCTCTTACCGCCTGCTCGATATTCATTGTTCTGTTTTTTCGCAGTCTTCAGTCTCTCTCCTTCCTTTCATTTGCTCTTCTATAGTTCTCCTTTGCTGTCTAACATACCTGTACGCGAGTTTTATATTCCTTTCAGGCGTGGAAAAATGGGTTTTTTTATCTTTCGTCTCGTGTTCATTAAAGATTTTAGGTTAATCATGGTGGAAAACTTTAATGAAACACCCACGATAACTTATCTTTCTCCACAAGGGTTTTCCGAAAATATATCTTAATTATAATAACAAATTTGGCATGCGTCAAAAACACTTTTATTCGTTAACCAATTATAGCTGTGCAAATTGTGTTACTACGGGTTTTTTGGATTTCACGTGCATATTGTATGCATTCAAAGTTTTTGCTATGCATCACATCCATTTTGATCATAACTTAAATTTAGGATAGATCGACAAAAGGATTTTTTATTTCAACAAACAAAACTTTATCATGAAAAATACCACTTTTGATGAATTCATCTACAATAACTGGAGATAATAGTTGCGTCTTATATCCACAATACTAAAGAGAAAAATTAATTTCATTTCAATTTAAGTCTGACATGCAAACTCACCCAAGCCTAGTCCCACAGTTTTTAACTCGAGAAGAATTTTCTTGAGGTCTATCCATTCCTCAATAATCTTAAATAGTAATCTATGCTATAGTAAAATATCACGCAAATCGGAAGAGAAAACTTAAGATTCGCATTCCTGCTTAGATATGCAGAATACAGCGCAAACAAATCAGTACATTTCACGATGTACCTGGAAAACTATTCAGAAATAAAAGGAATCACAGCTAGAGAAACGTGACAATGTATCATTGAGACTTTTTTAGTGCACTTAGGTTCCTCGTTTTACTAAATAACATTAATAAATTTAGGACATGTTGCGTTTGACATATGTCCATGGGGACAAGAAGCGATAAAGAGGAAGACCTTCAACACGATTTTTCTAGGTCAGCATTCACATCTAGATGATATTTCCTGGGCATTCATGAATATTTCCTGTAAAAATGATTCAAGTTTATTATCATTTTCATTTAAACAAAATTTGATCAGATGAACGACACGAATTCCATTTCGCATTTATAAGTATTTTGCTTGATACCAATCTTTCAGGGAAAACCTTGAATTTATATTCTAGCTTGTAATGCTGAAAAATTGGAAATGAACTCTCATTTTAGTTTCGATGTAAAGATTTTGATTCGGTAAGTGGATAAAATACTAATATGGTATGAATCCTACTAAATAAAATACACTAGTGGTTGAGAAAGGTGTGCTATATGGCAGAGGAGGAAAAAGCGTATCGGTGATTTTATATTGCAAGTACATACTTATGAAATATTTTTTTGCGATTTTCCCCTTAATTTTATAATTTGTTCAAAATTAATTCCTACCTTACATAATCCAAATAATAATGTATACCGGAGAATTTTGTATTTTGTGCGCGGTATTCTAAATGGTCTGAATTTTCAGTTTGTGATATATGTTGATTTAAAAACCTAGCGATATTCTACATTCAAACATATCGTTCATCTGAAAGTAATTTACTCAAGATTATTTATTAAGAAAGCAGGTCTCAACCTGTTCGTTAATTTTATTTCAAAGAGAGAAGTCTTTCATTCAGGGAAATTAGGAATTTGTCTGTATTCTTTCTTACAGCAGAACGACAAAAATGATAGGACTCGCTCTGGGCCAAGCTGATAGAATTGCTTTTCCAGCGGGAAATTTTTTTATCTCAGTTGCGCATCTCTTCTCAAGAGAAAGAGAGAGAGAGAGTGTTGTAGGCCAAGTCATTTTTAAGGAGAGCGTTTCTTACGCCACCAAAAACTTTTAACGCAATATTACTCTGGTGTATTATATTTCCTGCCTCATATCCAACAGAAATATTTTTATTCGGGATATCTTTAAAATGCATCTTTCCATCACTTTTATAATGAAATTCGAACATCAAACAGTTTTGCTATAAACTAATGAAGTAAATTTGTTTCGTCAATAGAATTATTTTCACTTATTATTAGTTGCTTCGTTGGCTTTAATTTTTAGACACTATGCATCACACATGAAGTAAAAAGGAGGATATATTTAAAGAGTAACTACTAAGAAATACATTTATACTAAGCCAATAAAAGTCAGTTGACAGAAAAATTTTTCTTTATATTGAGTCGACTTTCGTGTCCTGCAAAAACATAGGTATACGTCGGTTACTATAATGCGTTGTTATTACAAATTATGCATGTTCTTTGAAGTTTGTATCAAATACTATAGACTAAATATTTTTTAATTAACTAAGAAGAAATGCATTAGTAGTATATAAAACAGAATTTAAAATTAATAACGAAATATTAATTATCTCTCTTTGCCATGAAAAATTCTGCTCTCGTCTTTTGTCACGTTACGGCAGAAATCCGTCAAATCAATATCCCGATTTAATTCAGAATCAACTTGAACTTACTGGCGGAGGGCCTGACGATCCATCAAGTTGTCACAAGAAATCTTCCTCTATCTCTCCAGACAATTCCATATTTATCTTTTATTTCCATGAAAAATGAATGTCGACTTCTGCCGAGAAATGAACGAGAGAATCTGAAATAGCAAATAGGGAAAAGTAATTTTAGCGATTGCTGTCAAATTTATTTTATTATTATCCCTTCTATAAATTCTTTTGATTAATCGTAAATTTACCTACATCATGTCCTTCGCAAAATATGTTAGCATACAATTATTCCTTCTTTGAGATATGAAATAAATTCTCTCCCTGGCGAATATTAATATATAATTTTCTTCGTATCTTTGTCATTCTTCCTGTCCTGCTCCAAAATCCATATTTTGCTAGCTTTTCTGCAATTTTTATTTAAATTATTCCGTTCAGTCATGTGAATTCTATATCCATCATATTTTTTATTTGCATTTTAAAATTACTTATAATCCCCATACACATTAGAAACTGAAACCAATCACTATAATACGTTTTTATTGCAATAAACAACTATCGTTAAGTTTTAGAAAATGTACTGTTCTTGTATATTAATGAAACAAAGTCCCTACATTATTGGTGATAATTTTCCATGAACTTTTGAAAACAAAATAAACGCGTTGTGCTAAAAAAAAGCTTCCAATTCATGCTCATACATTTTTAACCATTCATAAACGGTTGACAAATCCGAAAGTTAGAGAAATGGTCGCAGAGGAACTAAAAGATGCTCCTGTTCTCTCTGGTTCCAAAATTCCACCATTCCGGTGGCTCAAACTTTCTAAGACACGTTTTAAATACATGCCATAATATTTAATGTATAGTATGTACAGGATTTTCCTGATTTACGAACTTTTGCGCTTATCACCAATAATTTTTGCATCATAAGTTTTATTTACGACCTCAAAACGAACTTCTGCTCCACTTCATCAATACTAAATAACGCCATAATCTGAAAGCAAAATTGGTAAGAATGTAACATTCATTTAAGAAATTTATTTATTTGATGTATACTATGCATATAGTACTGTATTTATGTATAGTTCCCATAAAATTACAGTATTACTACTGCGGTATTTTCTTGTAGAGCTACTATAGAAAATCTTTAACTTGATAATTAACGTACGGTACTTTTATTTTACAGTACAGTATATCGCTATTACAACCAATACATTCCTGAAGAGATATACGTTTTAAATACATATATAAATCATTTTTGATTTCTTAAAGCACGTAAAAAATAAAATATGCCTTTTCGTAGTATTGCACATACGTTATGTATTGCATAGGAAACTCTTAGGACGAACAGCGCCAACTCGTCTTTCATCAGGGAGAAAGGCGTCAGGACGCACATAACCCTATAACTTAACACTACATATACGGGAAGATTGCTACCAATTTACGAAACTTTTCAGAAATGCATGGTGTTCGTAACCGGAGGCCACCATTCTCTTTCGCACTGTCGTGTCTAAAGGCGATAGCATTGTAAAACGACGTACTCTCTTTATAGCACGTTGTTGTCTCTTGCCGTACCCAAAAAGATTGATTGATTGATGTGGTCTTTATTTGGTGCAAGATTGAGACTAAGAAGTCCCATCTTCCACCTAACCCCTCGTAATGAAACATATACAGTAATACATAGAACGTTTTGTAAATACAAGTAACAATAAAAATACAAGTATTGGAAAAGAAAAGATGTAATTTTGTGGAAAAAATAAGGACTCCTGAATAAAATCTGATGATTTTAATTTATATATGGGTAATTCCATGTCAAATCGCACGCCTTTGAAATGGTTTCATTTTTTTATTTTCATAAAAATTTGTACACACATTATATAGACGAAAACATGAGACCTGTGTTTTTAAAAAGAATTTGCATTGATAGTTTCGAAGTTGCGAGAGATTGAAGTTTTTGGAATAAGTGGAAAAACAACCGCGCCAGGTGAATTTGATTGGTAAAATTTTCAGATATATTTATCTTGCAGACTTGCACTTGGTCTCATTTTAAAGGACTTGAAAATCTCTTTCCGATGGTATGCGTCACATACCACATTTATTGACAAATCTATTTGATAATTGTTTACATAATGTTTAAATGTATTTTTCATTATCTGCTCACCAATGTAAAATTCTGAAAAAATTTCATCGTATTTCTTATTCAAATTTCTATATATCTTTTAGTTTCCAAGATGGAGAATTGATGGAATCTTTATTAAATAAATCGTTGCTTATGGCGCTGCGCGTCCACGCCATTTGGGCTGAACAGTCGCGCGCAACAACAATACGAAATGGCTGTTCTACGGCATCATGTTACATGTAGGGGAGGTCTTTTGGGGGAAAGCCCACTACACAATCGTTCAATTCTTCTTTATCTTTCAAAGGTATGTTAGTTCTGATCTGACAGTTGTACTAGGTAGACGTAAACTGCGATTCTGTGTGTTAGATAGTGCTATTTTTAATTATAGCGAAATATTTTTGTGTACCGTTGTAAGTACATGAGGTTAGATGGTTTATAATTAATAACAGTAATAGTAGTTTGTAACACTAATTCATCATTATACGCTTAACAGTTGACTGGTGCATTTTATGCGTCATGGCAAACCCTCGGCCACGGCATGATACGTGTTTCAATCCATTTGGAAAGGAAAACCATGGAAAGAAATCATGGAAAAACTTACGACCAGTACTTCCAAAAATGCTTCCTAAATTGAAAATGTCAAAATCAGTGTCAACACCTGGATTAAAAGTTTGCGATTCTTGCCGAATAAGAATTTCTAAATTGTCGGATATTGAATTAGATGATACCAGTGATACAGCAACTTCAAGGACAAGTGTTTCATCACCAAGAGCCAGACCGAGTACTTCACGTGCTGGAAACAGTGGTTTTGAGTCAAGTGTATCAAGCGGGAGCTTCAATATTCAAACTTTGAATAACACTTTAATAGAATTACAGGAGTCACTAATCAGCAAAAATAAATTGGGTCACCGGAAGTATCCCGTTGAAAAGTGACAAAAGGTAATTGATTTACTAAATTTTAAAGTATTAAAAGTTGGACAGATTAAAGAAAAAGAAGAAGATACAGAAAATGAAATCATTGCAATGACGTTCTTGTGAAATTGAAAGAATCTTTCAAGAATACTAGGCATAAACATTTAAAACTCAGAATATTAACGATCTTTGTAGACTGGTCATACCGACAAATTCTGAAACATTTTGATACAACACATCACATGATTAAGGTGGCCAAATAAATAGCTGCGCAGAAGGGTATTCTCTGATCCCCGGATCCAAAAATTGACAAATATCTAGAAAATCGCGTAGTGCAAAAAGTAATAGAATATTATGAATGTGACAAAATTAGTCGCGTGATGCCAGGGCCAAAAAGATTACATTTCAATTAATAAAAATGGGGAGAAAGTACATGTGCAGAAACGATCGATTTGTAATTTAAAAGGAGCACATCGAATGTTTAAAGAGAGGAATCCAGACTTCAAAGTTCAATTTTCAAAGTTTGCAGAGCTGAGACAAAAAAATTGCGTATTAGCTGGAGCAAGTGGCACTCACTGTGTTTGCGTTTGTGCCATTCACGAAAATGTAAAGCTGATGCTTTATGGTGCTCATATAAAGAAATTAACTTCCAACTCAAGTGTGCCATTAAACGGTTATCGCGATTGCTTTGGTCACGTGGCATGTAGTACATCATCTGAACATGGTTTTATGCGACAATGTTTCAACTGTCCAGGAATAAGAAATTTGATGGAACAATTGCAAAGCATGTTCGACGACAATTATGTGCAGAACATCAAGTACAAACAATGGGTGTCCGTCGACCGAGCCACTCTGAAAACAATGCAATCATCTGTTGAACATTTTCTGGAAAAATTATCTGGGAAGCCGCAGGCATTAATAACGCATTCATTTATTGCAAAACAACAAAGCGCATTCCTGAGAGAAATTAAAGATAAATTACAACCGGGAGAGTACATCGTTTCTTGCTATTTCTCTGAAAATTATGCATTCGTATTTCAAGACGCAGTCCAGGGAGGCCATTGGAATAATGACCAGGCAACTGTGCATCCCTTCATTATTTACTATAAGGAAAAAGAAGAAACTAAACAAACAAATTTTTTTGCCATTTCTGAATGCTTAAAGCACGACACCATAGCTGTACACCTGTTCCAGCGACAATTGGTCGTTTTTCTAAGAAAAAAATTGGGAAATGTATCGAAAATTTTCTATTTCTCTGACGGCGCTAGTGCCCAATACAAAAAGAGAAAAATTTTTATCAAATTATGTTACCATGAAGAGGACTTCAACGTAAAAGCACGGGAAGGGGCCTTGCGACAGCATAGGAGGCACAATTAAGAGATTATCTGCAAGAGCAAGTCTGCAAAACGTTCACGACCCCATAAACAATACTATAACGTTTTACCGATGGATCATCGACAACGTAAAAAATGTGAATGCACATTTCATTTTCTGATCGAAGATACAGCGCTGAAGCTGAATCTCTTCAACCTCGTTTTGCACAAGCTAAAGCGATTCGTGGAACTCACGTACCACGATTTTATCCTCATTAACAAAACAAAACTAGTTACAAAAGCTTTTTCTTTCGCAACAACAGCTACTGAGGCAATTTTATGCAACAAATCCAGTTTTCGTTTTATCATGCGAGCATTACTGAACAATACTCCTTCCCGATTCCTTCACCACGCTCACTAGTTGGAATCGAGCGGACGCGTAGCGCCATAGACAACGATTTATTTCATAAAGATTTCACCGATTCTCCACCTTAAAAATTACATGGTATATAGAGAATTAAATGAAAAATACTATGAAATTTTTTTCAAAATTTTACATTGGTGAGCAGATAATGAAAAATACATTAAAACATTATGTAAACAATTATCAAATAAATTTATCAATAACTGTGGTATGTGACACATACCATCGGAAAGAGATTTTTAAGGCCTTTAAAATGAAACCAAGCGCAAGTCTGCACGATAAATAGATCTGAAAATTTTTACCAATCAAATTCACCTGGCGCGGTTGTTTTTCCACTTATTCCAAAAACTTCAATCTCGCGTAACTTCGAAACTATCAAGGATAACTCTTTTTTTAAACACGGCTCTCATGTTTTCGTCTATATAATATGTGTAAACATTTTTATGCAAATAAAAAATGTGACCGTAAATTTTTGCCTAAAATGTATGATTTGACATGGAATTATCCATATGGGATTGATTCTGATTCTGACAACAACCCGCTTCAATTTAATGCGATGGAATCTTCTTCTTGTCTTTTTCCAGCCTCCTAAGCTCAGCACGTCTTCATACGACCATGGAAACGAATTCCCGCGACGCCGGAGTTCTAGAGTGCTGTTTAACATCCTCTTTCTTTTCCCTCTCAATCCTTCCCTCTGGGGGAAGAGAACGGTGGGTCGCAATTGCGAACAAGGAAGAGGAAAAAATCTTTGTTTTCATTCTTCTCTCAATCCAACATTTTATCCCTATCTATATCCCTCCCTGATTCTATTTCAGCTTGTCTCTCTGCCTCCCTCTCCGTTTCTCTCTTATCTATCCTATTTTACTGGCTTTATCTTCATCTCTTCTCCCTGATTCTTCCTCTTCCATCCATGTCTTTTCTCCATCCCTCTTTCTTTCTCCATCCAATTCTCTAACATCCCATTCCCGAAGTTCTCTCTACCCCTCTTGCCCCTATTTCCGCAAACTCCTCTTTATCTTTCTTTTCCTTATGCTCCCTTGCCCACCTTTTATGTATTCCTCATTCTCTAGCGCATGAACTCTCACTTATGTTCCCTTCCTCACCCTCCTCTGGATCTCTATCTACGTAATTGCATGGGCGCATTTAGGTGTGGAAAGAGGGGGGCATGGCTCCTTTGTATTTTCATCGATTATTTTTATAGTATTGTGATAATTTGGCCTTATCAACAAAAAATAAGGGAATAATGGTTAGGTCGTTTCGGTTTGTCTGTTCACAAGGTTTAACTCCGAAACTATTGATTGGATTTTTATAGAGTTATGATATAAATTATGCAAATAACCCAAGCAGTGGTGCCATCGTTCTATGAGCAAAAAATGAACTTTCTGCCATATCTCGTGGAAGAAAAATTAGTCGTATCAAAAAAGGCTTATAAGAAAAGTTGTAGAAATAGTTACATAATTCGTAAAGAACGCTTCAGATTTTCATGTATGCATTATTATAATCGTTATTGTGATGTTAGTATTGAGCAATGCAAGCGATGCAAATATACCTCAATGTCTACTAAAAGTATCATCACTCATTTAAAACAAAAGTTAAATAAAAACTTTTCTATACATTTATTATTGCCTCTCTGGAAAAATACCCTGAAGACGCTCACGTCTATGATAAAAGTAATGCAGACATGAAATACCGGAAGCGGAAAGACAGCGAGAGCTGTTTTAACTTTTCCTTTCTACCTCTTCCTTTGCACTTTCATGGAAGAATCCGCTGTGTGCTGGAATTAGTTTGGAGGAGCTCATGTATCTATCCCTCTGCCTCTTCCCTTTGATCTGAACTCTTCTATTTGGTTTTCATCTTTTTGTCAAGGCATCGGCATTTTTGTGACAACGGAAAGCGTATCATTGCAAAGGAATTCCGTATGGAAACAAGAAGGAACACAGGAGAGTTGCGCATGTGTTTTTCCCTTTCGAACGAACAGTGTCTTTTTGATTTTGCTAAAAGACACTGTTAGAATTTTTAATGGGCTCTTATTTTACAAGATTTTATTTAGGAGGTGCGCATATTTTGGGTAATGGATTGACTTTTTGTTTAAAAAGTTCAGGAGAGTATTTTAAATATAGCAAATCTGGTTCAAAATATGCACAACAAATGTTTCTTTTTAATTAATAATTTTATTTTTCTAAAAAAGCGCTTATCTATTCGGTATGTCTGTCCCTCCATCCAACATTCCCTATGTTTGTACAGGCAATATCTCTGAAGTGCTACTATTTGGAGAAATCACTATTGATTGGATCATGTGAGATCTAAATATGGTAATTATTTGGTGGATGTAGGATTAGCTGTTGGGAAGTAATCGAAAAAAAAATTTCTAATAGAGAATAATGCAGGCAACCAGCATTACATCGCATCTGCGATTCTTTAATTCTCTGGAAAGATAGGAGTCGGTGAAAAAATGCCTTATGTGCCGTATTGGTCCGAACATAGGCTGCACTCGGAATATGAGATCTCTTTGAAAGGAAAAAATATATCTCTACCTATGGTACTGAGAGCGCGATTATAGGCCGCGCTCAGGTTTTACACAAGCAAGATTTGGGGAAAAATAATGCATTCTAAATTCGGACCAATACGGTAATTTAATTGGGAAATCTTCTGTCAATTGTTTAATGTGACTTTGCATGCGATACTCTTATGCTCAAAATGTAGGTTACGTTAAGGTGAATCGGTTCACTTTTAGAAATAGCCTTCACTATGGCAATCTAGACAATGTGAAGCAAGTTTTAACATCAAGGGTCAATCACTGGAACATAACAGCATCACTCACTGTGGAGGCTAGACTATTACATGTTTTTTTCGGAGCTGCACATAACAAAGAAAATAAGCTGTGTTCAAGGTAAGCTGATGAAAAAGATTGTCTTTAAAATAATTGTCATTTTCTCCGGAATGTTTCAATATTCTGTAGGAGTTAATTTTGGACGAGTCTTTCTTCTTTATTACGAGAGCTGTTTCGATTATAAGGTACAAACAGACATAGCTCGCAGGAAACAAACACGAGTGGCAGCATTAGACCGGCAAGTGGCGAGGGAGCAGGAATTCTTGTCGTGACAGCCAGAAGAACAGGTAAATGCTGCGCACGTGCATGTGCCAGCACAGTGAAAATGGCAGTGAGACTGGATAGTTGGACAAACGTAGAGGTGCGAGGTGTGTTTCGGTTCCTGCATGCACAAGGCAAAAAACAGACCCAAATTCACGGGGAGCTTGTCAGAGTGTATGCGGAACATAAGGAAACAAGTGTCTGTGTGGTGCCTAGCATTCCGAAATGGATGAGTTGACCTAACTGACGAAGCACGCGCGGGTAGACCAACGACATCGACATCGGACTACAACATCTGTCATGTGGAAGGCCTTATCCGTAAGGATCGGCGCCTGAAAATTCGTGAAATAGCAGCGCAACTCAACATTTCCCCAGCAAGAGTGCATGAAACTATTCATTACACGCTTGGTTACAGGAAAGTGCCCACACGTTGGGTTCCAAATCAAACAGATGCGTATGGGACTGTGTGCATTACATCACACAGGAGACAAGGATGGGCTCCATGACATGGAAACACGCAGACTCCCCGCCAGCAAAGAACTTCAAAACAGTCAACTCAGTGCACAGACGTATGTCAACAGATTTCTGGGATGCCCAAGGCGTCCTGTTGGTGGTCTTCCTCCACAGAGGTGCAACAATCAATGCTGCCCGTTACTGCAACACGCCGGAGAGACAGAGAAGTTTTTCGAAAAAAGAGGCTAGGACGGCTTAACACAGGTGTCATCATTCCCCAATGCGACACCACACACAGCCCAAGAGACTAAGCAGTGGTTCCAGCAGTATGGATGGAATGTTTTGCAGCATCTTCTACACAGTCCCGACCTGGCGCAATAAGACTTCCACCTCTTTTTGCCTATCAAAAGGAATTTAGCGGGACATCGGTTCCAGAGTGATGATAATGTAACTGCGAAGGTGAAGACGTGGCTCCATGCATTGGACGCGGATTTTTTGCTGCTGGCTATGATGCACTAGTTTCCGCTGGGACAAATGCCTTAGCAGAGGCGGTGATTACATTGAAAAATAGTGCTTGTGTGTGCTAAATATTTTGTCATAGTGACCGTTTGCACCTTACTTTTGGAACAGCCTTCGTAGCACAAATCAGATCCTTGACCTCAAATAAGTTTCTGACGTCTTGATTGGCGTTACAGTATAGCCAACTCATGACTACCAAATATGTATATTTTGGGCGAATAGGTTCACAAAATTATGTGCCTAAAGGGTCAACAAAATTCATCCGTATAGCTCGATATATATATATATATATATATATATATATATATATATATATATATATATATATATATATATATATATTAATCTGCCCAAATTTCTTAGTCTCCAAATTTTACACACCTAACCTTCGCCCATTTGTCAATCAACCACCTGTATCAATAAACTAGCAACTAGAGTGCTCTCCGATCAGTCGCCTAATGACGCCGGAAGAAACAATGCCATCGTCATCAAGGTCCTTATCTTTTCGAGAGCTGTTGCCGAAAACATGCACCCAACTCAGACAGAAAAATGAGAGCAATGGTTCTCACTTACTTTGATAGCAAACTTTAGGAGCAAATTGCCATGGAAGAGGGGTACAGAATCGCCAGGTCCACATTGGTGACATTGGTCTTAAGAAGTCGATTGATCAGGGAAAAAATGCAATCATTCTCATCATATTTATCTTGAGAGGAGGAAAAGTCATCTGGATATGACAGTGACGGAAGTGTAACCTTCTGTGGGTCTTGCCATACCAAATACAATTGGAGCAAAGTTGGGTGAGTGGGTGCAGTGGCAATGGAATACAAAGGAGGGCTGTGTGGATGCATAGGGCAGGAATATTTTCATTTGTGGGAAGTATTCCATTAGAAAATTAATCTGGGTATATAAATGAAATGTGTCGCGTCGAAATTTTTAATTTAGTATGTGAATCAGATATGCGAGAAAAATTACTAATTTCTGTATTGATCCTATTCATCCAACCTCATGAGGGTGAATAGGGTCATATCATTGGTCAACTTAAGTAGTTCTTGCTTAGAACTGAATGCTATTATAACTTTCCATTTTATTTATATATTGCTCAAATATTAAAAGGTCTCAGGGTACACAAGACGTCAGAAAAATATTAAATAATAAACTAATTTCAATCGCTTCATTTTTTTCATCCGATTCAACCTGACCCCTGAATGGGTAATTAGTGATGGTGTTTGATCTGTTAAGTTTCATTGCAAGATTAAATCTGCCAACGCAGAGATCTATCGTATTGAAGGAAAATTCTCGATTTTCAGTACTTAGGTAACATTTTTTAGGTCAGATGATCCTTGAATTTGCCGCCAAAGACACTGATTAAAATGAAAAAAAACTCATTTCTGTATTTGCCTTAATCTTTGCTTGTTCAAAGTCCGTCATAATAGATTTTAGCACAAGTCCAGTTTTCTTCTCACAGATGATACGAAGGGCCTTTAGGCAAGTCTCCGAGAAATTGTTTGGAAGAAGAGCGTGGGCTAACGGTATAGTTGTCCCAAATTTGATAGCATGAATAATTTTGGGTAAAATTAAAAGGTGCTGTTTTAAAAGTCTCATCGCACATCCAGTGATCCGCTTTTACCAGCTCATCAAAATTCTTTTCCTTCACAAAGCTTAATATCCCTCCAGTAAATAGCAGTCTCTCGGAAATATTTAGTGGTATCCGGAGGTTTCACCCAAGACTCTTCACTTCAAAATTTCCTAGAACAACATTTAGTTTGGACTAACTATGAATAAGGAAAAGACACGGGATTTGCTTGACAGAAGAATCGTCATATATGGAAGAAAATACATAATATGCGTAATTTTTAAAAACATCTCACTCATTAATATCTATGTAGATTTTGCCAATTCGAGGTAGTGCCCATTCGAGGTTCCGTCTATTCGAGGTTGTGGGTTTCGAGGTTGCGGATTTCGAGGTTGTGGGTTTCGAGGTTGCGCGTTTCGAGGTTCTGTCCGCATACGTTAAATCTTGAGGACACCACAAAGATCTTACTGCCATTTTTTACTGGAGTAGACATACATTGTCGATAAAGAGTCTGCAAGTGCTGGGTCAAGGGACATTCGTGAATCAAGAGAGGGAATATGAAGCGAAACAGGATTACAGATATATATATATCTGTAATCCTGTTCCGCTTCATACACACACATATATATATATATATATATATATATATATATATATATATATATATATATATATATATATGTGTGTGTGTGTGTGTGTTCTTAGAATCACTGAATCACCATTGATGACTGCTACTTTGTTGCCGAAATGCGCACCTGATTTTCCCAACCCTTATGTTCCTATTGAAGAGACACTTAATCTATAGGACTAGAGTAATCATTTACTCAACATCATCGAGTTGAGCTATGCGTCGCTCTGCTGTTTTTGCAAACTTGTTTAAAATTGAAAATTTGGATTCTGCAAATGCCACAAAATGTTAGTAAAAACTATTTCACATTTTATGGCTTTTGGAGAATTCTGGTTTATCAAATTGATCTTTGCCATAAGACGAGTTTGATAATCCTCTGAATTACTTAATGTTGTAAAAAAACTTTGCAGCTAAGCAGTAGTATATTAAATCAGCAAAAGCAGAAGAAATGCGTTGGTTCATCGTGGACATGATATTTAAGAAAGTCGCTTTTAAAATATCGCTACATGTTTGCGCGTTAATTTTCATGGTTTTAAAAACGATTGCGTCGGCTTATTCGCTGAATTTTAAGTGATGTAAAATTACTGCTTATGGAATTATTAAATTATTAATATGAGATATAAATATCCATGGAAATGATTTCGATTGGTTAATGCTTCATTAATTTGAAAAATGTTAATTTTTGGCGATTTCTTTTTTGGGTAATTTGTCGTTTTTCATTGAATTATTTATTCCAATATTACAGAATAAAATATTCATGCATGCCTTTCATCTTATTTTTTGTGAAATACCACACGAGGCTTTTTTTACTTTTTCAAATTAATCATCAATTATAAAATCGGTGTTGTGTTCTCTCCGAAAATGTTTCAAATCTAAATGCATCTGATCTGATGTTACCATATAATTTAGAAACGCGTCATAAAAACTTGTGCGAGAGATTTAAATGAATATATACAAGAGACTGCTGTTAAATGCTTCGTGCCGTTATACCATATTTTTGGATATGAGAATGTCGTCGAATTTCTTCAATCTGTTGCTTGTGAACTTATAATTTCATAATAGATCTATTGCTGTATACAATAAAGTAGTAATTTAAACGCATGTTTTAGTATTTCTGCTTTTCAAGAATATGACGTTCACTGCATATAACATGTATTTATGAGGAAGGTTAATAGAAAGGCAGACTGAGTTATACTTATCATCTTTTAATAAAAATATTAATTCATGGATGAATTATATATATATATATATATATATATATATATATATATATATATATATATATATATATATATAGGTATACAGATTTATTTGTAATGTTAAGGTTTTTTTACTAGAATATTACATTTATCTGTTTAAACTAAATTCAACATCGGAGGCGCAGTTGCTAACCATTGCATGGTTTGTATTTGCTAATCTAACTGGATCGAAATCATTACTTACGACTAGGGTGTCCAGACGTCCCGGCTTTCCGGGATTTGTCCCGGATTTTGGCCATCTGTTCCGGTGTCCCGAAAAACGTTTTCTTGACGCCCAAATGTCTCGGTTTTTTGTAGCACTCTTCCAGAGTTGTTTTCTATCATCAATTAACTAATGGAAGCAATTTCGTATTAATGAACAGCGTGTTCATAGATAAACATTGCGGTATGGGCGCTAATGTGGCCCCCTTCTTCAGATAAAGGAGCAAGAACATTATGAATTTTAACCTAAATGTAATCATATGAAAAGATTTCTATGTACGACTGACTCGGCATATGGCTGCTAAAGTGTAAAATCTGTAACTACAATGTAGTTGGATTAGTCAGAGGCGGACCTTGGCGCAAGAATATTCATTTTAATTGCAGCCCTAGAGTTGAGTGGTTTTAAGATTCGGTTCATAAAATTTGCGAGAGATTTCAGTGGTGTGATTTTTAGTGGTTTGAGTTTGTCTAATTCAATGCTGTGACATACTGAAGTGATTAATAGCAGCCTATTTACTAGGCCTTCGTGAAACTTCATTTCCTTCCGTTTTCATAACTAAAAAGGTAAATTTTTAAAATGTTCGAAAAAATTTGTTTTTGAATTTATTTTTTAATATATATAATAAATTTAAATTAACCTATTTTAACCCATAAAGCCAACAGAAATTCCAAAGCGAAAATGTGTATTCAAAGAAGAGTATCAAAAGGAATGGAGTTTTATAAAAAAAGGAAGGCACGAGAGTGAGGCTGAATGCCGAATTTGCTGTTGTTTCATTAACGTTGGCCATGGAGGAAGATCGGACTTGAAAGAGCACATTAGTTCAAAAAAACATACCCAGAATATTAAGGCAATACTTTAAAATCGAATTTGGAACACTATGTCGTGAAAAAAATGCCAACGAATCAAAACAATGTAACCATTGCTGAATTAACTATGGAATATCATATTATAAAACACCGCCAGTCATTTAGAGGTGCTGATTGTATCTCAAGTCTGGTGGGTGTAATATTTCATGACTCACACGTAGCAAAAAGATTTTCTTGTGCACGAATAAAAACGATCGCTCTAATCAGAAATGTTCTGGCTTGCTCAATAAATAAAGTTTTAGCGGATTTAAATAAGGCCGAATGTTTTGGAGTTTCGATAGATACTTACAGCCATCAATCTGACAGTGTTTTCACAATTAATTCGTTACTTCAATAAAGAAAAAGGTATACAGAATAAACTCCTCTCTTTTGGTTGCTTGAAACTTCTGAGACCGTTAGCAATTACATTGTGAATTCTTTGAAAGGATACGGAATTTCCTCAGAAAAGTGTGTTTCATTTGCAATGCAAACTTTGGTGGAGTGAACAGAAGGTCAAAATAATACGTTATCTAGATTGAAGAATGCTCTAAATCCCGGTATTAGAGACGTTGGTTGTCCGGCTCACATTCTTCACAATGCTGCTCAAACGGCAGCGGGGAGATTGTATTTAGAAGTTAGCGATTAAAATATTTTCTTATTTTCACACGTTCGCTGTTCGAACGGAGAGGTTAAAGGAGTTCTGTGACTTTGTTGATGTAAAATACCTATAGTAGATTGCTATCTCACTCGAAAACTCTCTGGTTGTCACTATTCCCTGCCATTGAACGAATTTTAAAAATTTTTGTAGGCTTAAAATGTTATTTCTTCTCTGATGAAAAAGCTCCCATTTTTATTTTGAAATTTTTTAATAATGCTTTGGGGAAAGCATATTTGTGTACTGTACACAACTTCTTGCATTTCATGAATGGTCAAATACCAAAGGTTAAGAAAACAAACATCACTGTTATAGAGGTAAAAAACATTGTTGATGAAACAATTGAAATGATTGATAGTAGAATATCTGATTAATTTCTGACAAATAAAACTAAAGAAATTTTGCAAATATACGAATTTGAGGTAAAAATAAATTTATCAATGAAGTCATGGAATTTTATTCAACTGCAAGAGAGTATTTACTAAATTGGATTAACCATTAGAGCAGTATGCATTTTTGAATTGGATAAGTTTGAAATCTATTCCAAAATGGGAAGATGTTGCAAATTCTTGCGTATTGCTTGAGAGAAATGGAATTAAATTTTGAGAAAATACTCTGTACGACCAATTTTTACTTTTAAGGAAAGTGATCAGCAATGAAATTGAAAACCATGAAAATTGGAAAACGATTAATTGCAATCAAAAATGGATGACTGTCTTTAAAAAAATCGAATTTATCGTGCAAAAAATGAATTCATTAAATTTTATTCATATCTATTTGCTATTCCGGGTCGCAATGCAGGCTGTGAAAGGGTGTTTTCGGCATTAGACGCTCAATGGACTAATGAACGAAACATTATAAATCAGTACAGTTAACGCAATAATCACATGTGTTTTCAATGTAAAATATCGAAGTTGGAAAGATTTCATGCATTTCATTAAAGAAAATAAGGAAATATTATAAATTGATCAAGAATCAGCCAAATATGAATGCAAAATTTAATTTTAGGATTTTCATTTATGAAAGTAATTTTTCGTCTTAAAAATTCATAACTCATCGTTACTTAATTCATCAAGAACTTCTTCATTCAGTAACGAATGCTTCATTCATACATTATATTGATCTATATTTGATTTTTTAATAAGTTGATGTGAATTTTTTGTAGTAATACATTTTTTCATATAATTTTAAATTGGTTTTGTATAGTGATAAGCGTGCTTTAGCATGCTGTATTCACTAATGATTCTCCTATCTCTTATAATTTTCAGCTTATAATGTAATATTGAATATGTGAATTCGATTTATCTATTACAATTTGCTTAAATGTAATTATGGCATGCGATAAAAAAGGGCAGTACTTTATAAATCAATGTTTCTCAACCGAAAACCTGCCGTGGACTGATAAATTTTGTGAACATTTCACCAAGAACCGGTAAAATTTAGCATACTGCATAATTTGTATTTTTTTTCTTCAATGAAATTTTATTAACAGATAAGAATCAAGTAAAATTACACAACTTTTTAAACAATTAACTAAAAATATGAATAAATTTATTTTAAACTTTCCACCAAAGTTTCGTGGGCCTTGGTTGAAACACACTGCTGTAAATAACAATTCATGTGCAAAATTTCTGTTGCATTCGTATGAATAATTGATGCTTTTTATGCCATAACCACTCATTCCGAACAACCTGTTGTATTTCTGACTTCTTTTATGATTATGATTTCAATTTCCTTACATGTTAAATACAATATGTTATAATATTTAATTTTAAGTTTACAAATAAAAATAGCAAAATTTTATAATAGGAAAAATTTAAAAACGCATCCTATGTTACTATTAATAGAGAAAAAGAAGCAGGGAGTATATTAAAAATATTTTAATACCCCTAACTACAGAAAATAATAAAAATACATTTTTCCTGGTTATGTCCCGGTTGTCCCGGATTTTTCATCCTCAAAATAGGAAATGTCCCGGTTTTGCACCCTCGGCCTCTGTACACCCTACCTACGACACTGAATTATGGTCGCGTCTACCTCAGTTCACGACTTTTATGATCACATTAGCAACTGCTCGATAATATGCAACTGATGACATTTATAACGGCAGGATGTGTCCTTGATGCTGTTTATTCTAAACAACTTCCTGACTTAAACGCAAAAAGAATTATAATTGGAATTGTTTGATAGATAAATAGCACGAATGCAGAAAAATACATAATTATGCTCCGACAAAGACGATACAGTCGTAGTTTTATTGTGAACTATTGCTTACACATGATTAACAACATTTCGTAAAATTGATTGAAAATAAAAAACTGAAAATGAAATTTTAAAATATATACATCTAATATATATTTTGCGTATATCTTTCTTTTACAAACATGCAAGCATTCGAGACAAAGGTAACAAAAATTAGGTAAAAAAAGACGTAGCTACTTGTTAATCCTAATAAGTTGTTGCGTATAATTTCCTTCCTTTGCAAAAAAGAAGGAATCCGATGTTATATTTTAACATAACTCGACATTTATGAAACGTAACATGGAATAGTTAACTGTATCATATGTCCCAGCTTATCTAAAGTCACAGCTGAAATGAATTCAGCGTCCAAATCCCAGATTTTTTTGCTGTAGGCTTTTAAACATTTCACAGATGAATTTGGTAATTGCCTAGTCCAATTCGTCTTTATTATTATTATTCTATTCCTATTCCTATCAGGAACGTCAAGAGAGTAGAGAGCAGTAACCGAGAAAGGGAAAGGTAATAAAATGATTAGGAGAAAAGGGAAGGGTAAAAAATGTGAGAGAGGGAAAAGAAACAAAAAAAGGCAGAAAGCGGATACGTAAATATTAAAGGAAAGATAAGGAACGCGGGGAGCTAGGAGGGCCACACTGTATTGCGATAAACGTTTACGCGAAGTAAAAATCGTCGGTGGACTTACGTCTGCCCATCGCAGTTTTTGTCTGTGCGCATATATCATGTCTTTTGATATGATTTAAAACTTTTGTTAAACTAAAAAGTTAACATAAAGGAAATGGTTCAAATCACTCGATCAGAGTTGGCAGTAACACCGAAAAAAACAATCTTTTGACTTAACCCGTAAAATACTGACTTGAAGAAAAAATGAATTTAATTATTTGGAAAATGAATGTTTATTGTAAAATAGAGTTTTGATTAGACAAGTGGTTTATATATACTTGTCGTTCAAATTTAACGATATTAAGAAACACGTTTTTATAGAGGGAAAGAGAGAGAGAGGAAGGGGGAGGGAGAGAGAGAGGAGAGAGAGATAAATGTCTTTATTCGGGCGAAAATTAGACCATAAGGTCCACTCTTACATTTAACCCTTCGTCAATGATTTCTTACATTACGTATATTAAAATATATTAAATTACATCAGAAACGATTAATATGATAAAATACTAATACAGATAGACAGAGATAGATAGGTACATATTCAGGAAAACTTCTAAGAAAGAGAAGGTATTTCTGGGAAAAACCTAAGAAGGACCTGGCATGGCCAACCTAGTAAAACCCCATACAGGAAAACACCCACAAAGTGAAGGGGGGTGGAAAAACATGCGAAAACCCTAGATACATCACAGAACAATATGAACGATACAACAACAGCTACACATTGGAAATTGAAAAATCAAAAATTATATGTTAATATAGCAGATTAAAAAATAATAATAATTATATACATAATATCCTTATTCTGTCCGTTGGTCCGTCCGTTCGTTGGTCCGCCGGAACGCACTATAAACATCCCCACAAGAGAACACTTAAAAATACCTTTTTTCACTTGCAGGTTTTTTCTTTTGCAAAATTAAATTAGAAGTAATTAACCTACGATATTTAGACGAGGACCATTTTAAAGAAAAATAAACATAGATTCTTATTCTTATCGTCGACTTTAGCCTTCCGTTCGAAATCGCTCAAGTTATACGCAGGGGCGGCCCTAGACTAACTGCCAACAGCTGGCGCCCTTGGCGAACCATGGAATCTGCGCTCCCACCCCAAACCTCAAGGACGTTTTTGGGGTGAGAAGGAAAAAATTACTCCATTTTTAGAGCTCTGAGACGGAAGGTGTCACTTTGCCCGTTCATAATTACGAAACGGTTTGTTCGATTGCAACTAAACCTTTAAATAATGTGAGTCATAGTCTTATTCTTACGTGTGCAAGATTGGTAGCTTTATTCGTTTACGATATTTTATTCAATTTATATTTATCCTCAAGTATTGAGCTGTGAGACATGCTACGCACACTGTTGTCTTCGTCTTGGGTTTGTATTACGAATCAATTAATTTCATAAGCATAAAATGAACGGATTGTTTTATAGCGATTTTTATAATAGTTGAAGCCAGTGAGGGAGGGAGAGAAGGATGGGCGTGCCGCATCTGCTGGGAGTCGACGAAGTTTTGGCGACGATAGTAGGCTGACAATGAGGTTTTTGAGAAATTGGGAAACATTTCCCCTTTTTTATTTTAATGTTTTTTAGCGTTTTTTAAAAATAGGCTTAATTATTGGCTTTTCCGTCCATTCCTTTGTCCAACCAATGTTTCTGAGATCAGATAAAATAGAGACACGAAATAGAGGGGTGGTTAGCGTGTCTGAATGCCAGGGTCGCGGGTTCGATTCCTGTCGCGAGTTTGAATCCTGCCGAGGGTATGGTTGTGTGTGTTCGTCATTGTTAACGTTATTACGCTCATTGTAAAAGGCCGTTAATGGCTGTTTATGAGATAATAAAAAATAAATAAACTTGCAGAAGCCAAATTTTTAGAGTTACACGTGGAATAAATTTTGTATGATCATCTGCTGGGAAGTAATGGAAGTCTTTTTCCAACCCCTTAGTTTCAATTCCAACACCCATAAAAAAGTATGAAATGGGCACTGGGCATGATTTATAAATTAGCATTTTTAGCCTACTTTCCAAAAAATGGATGACAAAAATTCCAAAACTACTATAGCAAAAAGAAAAGTGCAATCTTAAAATATAGTTGGAACTCATTGCAGTTCATGCAAGTACATATTTAGTTCATAGTAAGTTACTACACAATTTCCTTTGATGGTAAACTGATTGTTCATTCGCGCTTTATTGTTTTTACGCGTTAAAAAGAGTTAGAAAAATTGTTCAATTATTAAGTTAAATTTGATGTTTTAAATAACAGATAATATTTTCAAAATTTCAAGTAAATTTCTGCTAATTCTTCATACGTTACATCTCTTTATTTCGATTTCCCTCTTATTTTCAGAAAATATTAGAACAATAATAGTTATTTAGACAATATAATTAAGTATATTAAGTAGCTTCAAGTATTCCACGTGTCCTCCATTCTTGAGTACAAACTGACGTCAGTTGTTTGTGTACAGAACTCAAGAGTAGCCTCACCTTCGAGGACAAAAACAAAATTCTCAAGAAAGAGACGATAGGTCTCATTCAATAGGAGCGATTCTCCTCTTGGATACGCAACTGGCAACGATCGCAATTTGGGAATCTCTCGCTCTGCAAGATTTGTTTGCATTTCTCAGGAAGATCTAATCTGGGGCGTAAATTCTAGAAAGTGTACCGTTTAGGTCAAAGAGCGATCTTGGAATGGAAGACTGTAACTTCCAAACGGAGATGTGATCGCCAGTACAGTACAGGAACAGGGTGGACGCAAAGTAACTGAATATATTTATACCTGTATACCTCGCAAGCGAAATATGCAACACGTTTGTGTCTTTATCTCTCAAATAAAACCTACAAGTAGACTCACTCAACACTCCAATAATTTATCAATTAAAAGGGAAATGGGAGTACCACCTACATTCTTTTGAGCGCCCCTTGATTCTCGGCGCCCAGATGCCGTTTACCTCGCTTACCGCCTACTCCCGGCCCGACAGTCAGAGTAAAGTTATTTTTGCAGTGCAGCGCGTATGAATCACATTAGCTTGAGACCAACTTCGGGGCTTCAATACGTTAAAAAAATCCAATTTTAAAAAAGTCTTGAGTCTGGAAGTCTCGAATGAAAATTTTCCGGGACGCTAGTACATACATAATAAATGCACACTCAAGAATAACACAAAGAAAAAAGAGTTGTAGGAAATCTTACAATTTATGCACAAAAGAATAAACAGGAAGTATTGAGTAAGGATAATGGATGAGGAGTTTAGGCCGATGATTAAGGATTGCTTTGACAAGAGAGGGAGATAGAGAGAGAGAGAAAGAGCGAGAGAGAGAGAGGGATAAAGGGTACGGATGATTCTACCTTACCATACGAATCGAATTAAACGACCTCACTCCGTCGACCATCGTTGCCATACCCACTCGTTCGAAGCATAAATTCCTTTTCAATGGCTATCTGAAAGTTCGAGATATTTGCAAGGTTTATTGACATTTTACAATATTTTCCTCTCAGTATTTAACATTTAACTGAATCGTTCTGAACAGAGGTGTTTCTAGTAAGTAATGTTTCAGCCACACCATAAACATCACATTTAGTAATAGTTCACCAAACATATTTGCTATTAATACACTAATTTTAGCTGTTAATTTGGTTAAAGATATTTTGGTCAAAATATTGGGAATATTCCAATTTAATGTGAATTTCGCAAAAAAATACCAATTCGTGATTTTTACCGTGCCACAAAAGAAGTTATCGCCCCAGCCATTTTAATGGTATGCACACACGGACAAACAAACACATGTAATGTTTTTAATTTTATTTGCAAACTTACTTTTTAAGCTGTTCGCTTTAATGCATCGAAACGCAACATTCTGCTAACGTTTACCTAACCTGCTACCGACTGATTTAGGCCACATCCTCGCTAATGCGAATTGATGTTCCGGTCGGAAATTCAACGCTTATCACGCTCACCCAATCATCCTGATTTGTCCCGAGGACCAGTCGAATGACGTTGTCTGCAGACTAAATATCGCCCGCCTCTGTTAATCCTTCCGAGCGTTTAATACGACCTGAAACGCGATCCACTTCCGCGATACCGCAAACGTATCGCCAAGAGTCTATCAATGCATCCAATCATGTTCTCAGACTTATCGTTCGTTCCGATTTCCGCCCAGGTATTTTATTTACCACGGTTCATCATTGACATAGCCAATCAATTTTCTCTCCGAAACATCTATACAAGCTCGTTATGTATTTATGGTAGGTTTTTTCTTCCATGTTTCCAATTATATTCTCAAACACGCCATTCGCTACGAGGTCTTATTTTCCATATGCTGTCCTATTAGTTGACAGTAAATTTCTCTTGCCAGCAGATTGAAAAATAAATCTCTATAAATATTTGACCAGACTTTTCCGCGCCTGGTTTAACGATGACTTCTTCACGTGATTGAAACTCGATCCTTTTTATTTCCTGTTGGAACAGATTGGCGATTAATGAAAAACAAATTGCATCCGCCCATTCCCGATAATATTCTCGACGGGAAAAAACCAACACACTCGATAAACCTGCTGTTTGTTGTTTATTTTCATCCTCGCACAATGAACATTCTGCGATGACAAATGAAAAAACACTTGGGCATCCGATAAATTCATTTCATTCCTCTCTCCCCTCCCTTTTCCCGTCCCTACTCACCGTATATCACCTCTTTCTGCTTTCTATATCTAACCCTCCCTCTTTCTCTCTCAACCTCACCGCTTACCTCTCTTCATTCGGATTTTCGGGAATTAAAAAGGTACTCAATATCTTTATTTCTGTGGAATACGACTTTGTTCTTCGTTTTTTTTTAACCTTTTATTCATACTTTAATTATAGCTGTACCCCCTGTCAATAGGTGGAAAATATTCTTAATTTTCACCATAAAAGACAATGCACATTCTAAAAGAATTTCTTTGCTGAAGAGATGTGCTGATGAAATTCGCATTCGTAATTAAAATCAGTTATCCCTTAAAAAAAAAGCCTTTCTCCATTTGCCACAATAATCAATCTTTTTAGGGGTACTTGAATAGTAGTTCTTGGCGCTTTTAAGTCGCGTTTCGCTTCCAGCATGAGTGCATATTAAGATCGGTCTGCCCGTCCGTCCCCATGTTCGTTCTCGGCTTCTACCGAACCGATTTCCATGAAATTTGATATTAAGTATCTAGTCAAAAACAATAAGAAAATCACATAAATTAATCACGTAAGCCAATCAGAGGTACCACTTTACTTGTGACAAAAGTGAACTTTCCGTTATATTTCGTTAAGTATTGGTCATATTAAAATAGTTTTCAAATAAACCTAGTAGAGAATTTCTTCTCCTATACCTTTTCATCGTAATAGTAGCCATTATCAATAAAATCAAGTAAGAAATTCGTAATTCCCTTTGAACTTAGAAAAACTCATGCATGGCTACCCAATTGTTGTCAACGTAAACAATCTTATTGGTAACTGAAGTAAATAAGATCTGCTATAATTACAAAAATACATTTAATGCCTTACGCGTGCATGCACGATTTTGTGAGCGGAAGGAAATAGATTATTTATGACGAAAAAATAACGTAAATGTAAATATTACAACTACTAAACTTATTTGAGATATGTTTAAAATAATTTTTGATTTTTTGGTTGATTAAAACTGATTAGAAAACAAATCGGTAAATAAAAATTGAATACTACACTGACATCATTTCTGATATATTGTTTTGCAGTATTTAGTCATTAAAATTACGTAATATGGTTATTAATGCACCAAATAAGTTGGGAAAGAAATTATTTGCATACAAATACAATCTGGTCGTGGTGTTTTGCTGTTTTATGGTGTGCGTTCGATAAAATTATATCGTTTAGTTTCAAATACTTTATGGCACGAAAAGCGCCTATTTGTGAAACACTGTATACTTTCCTAACTTGTTTTTCTAAAAAATCGCTTATGTATTCGGATTGGCTGTCCGTCCGTTCGTAACAACAATATCTCAGAAATCCTACAACTTGGACAAGCCATATTTTCAGAATAGGGCAAACAATATGACGGCCAGACATGAAAATTGAATAGATCTAGAATCAGCTGGTGGAAAGTAATTGGTTGAGATGCCGGTGGCGTAGTGGTTAGGATGCTGGCTGCTACTCGCCTGATGCTCGAAAAGGCAGCGGGCACGAATCCTGCGAAAGTAGGATTTTTTTCAAGATCGCCCGGCCCCCTGTTTGTGTGGTTTGAAGAGACCGCGCAAATTCGGCGTTTCGTCCTTCGGAAGGGACGTTAAGCAGTAGATCCCCTTGGTGCTTTTCGTAAAAAGTAGGCTAATGCCGGCACCGAGTTTCCCTCCTCCCTTCTGTGTGTGTGTCAACTTGATGACAGTGCAAAATGACCATAGCCGTCGACGCACCTAAAAAAAATCTATCAATCAAAATCAGAGTAATTGGTCTTTTTTTACACCATTGTTTCATTTCTACCTCCATATGAAAATCATGATATTGATGCAGGGCATTATAAATTTGCATTTCTAAATTAGTTAAAGTTAAGATAGGAGATCAGAACATGAATAGCTCTGTAGTTGAACGACAGGTTTATTATCTTTGATGCTTTGTCAAAAGAGCATAAGTAAAAATGGCCACTTTACAGGACAGGCAGACGAATATTTGAAAGAATCCAACAATTGAGTTATTTGAATTAAATACGGAGTTTTGAAACTTTCAAGGGTGCTCTTTACTGTAGGCTATCTTAGAGAAAGATATGAATACTATTTTTATTAATTTTTGATGACTTAAGTCACTATGACCTAGGAAGAGTGACTAATAATTTTGCTTTTAGATTCATTTCATGACATTCCATTAATACCCAACGAAATATCGTGGTTATTTGCACTTAGTTGGCGTTTTTCGTGATTACTACTGAGGAATTAAAATTAATTAGTCAAAATAAATGAAAATAGAACTATTTTTGTTGGCAATCACAAAAGTTTTTAAAAAATTGAACACGTTTCACAATAACACATCTTTTGTTCCATTGTATTTAGTAACTCATTCATCGATGCCAACCTCTTCTAAATCAGGATCTATATTTCATAAATCCGCTGCTGTTGGGAGATCTAAATAAAAATTATGAAAAACTGGAGGCATTAAACGTAATAAATCAAGTAAGTGTTTCTTTTTTTCCGCTGAAATAGTTACCATGGCCTGGTAAATCTTCTCAACTTTAATTTGGCAAAAGTTGAGGTTTCCTCTTCTTAAGAAGCTAAGTCTTTTGAATGGCTCTTCAAGTTCGAGGGAATTCTTATAAAAAAACATTTCCCTCGTTTTTGTTATATCGAAGCCACTGATCATCATGCCATTTGAATGGCTCACCATTCGTGAGTCCTTATGACCAAGAAGTGGGAAAGAAAAGTCATTGTATAAAAGGCATAACTTGACATAACCCCTTACGACCAAATAGACACACTATGAATCTTGTGATACTATGGGCATAACGTGACTAAAGCCCTTTCTACCATTCCCATTATCAATTTTGTGACTTAATACCTTACTGCCAATCACATTATCGAACCATTGGGATGGAGTAGATTTACGCCCTTAGTACCAATCAATAGAGAAAAATTCACTGAATATACCCATGTGCATAAGTCAAAAACAACAAATTGTGACTTAAGCCCTTTTTACCAAGCATCAAAGATATATTATGAAAACAGAATTCAAATCCGTGTCGAATAGAAGTGAACCATTGTTTTTAGTCTAAAGTATAGGAAAACATTTCCGGTTTTTAACGATAGGAAATATCAAATGTCATAACAACGAGTCCAATGTTTTTAAATGAGAAACATACTTATTATATATAACGTTGATATAATTCTTTTAAAGTGAATTTATGGACTATATTAAGAGGCCGTCGATCTTAACTAAAGATTAAATCTTATGATGACGTCATAATCCTAAAGAAAAAATAAAAAAGCGCTTTATGTGATTTGCTCTGCAATTCTTCCCTCAGTTGTTCAATTTTATTTTTGCCGTTAGGTGAGATAAATAATTATTTCTTGATTTTAAGCTATTCCATAGCTAACAGTGAAAATTTATTATGACTGAAAAGGTCAAGTATCGCAATCACAGTAATTCAAATACACATTTTAAAAAAATATTTCACGTCATCACGTGAAATAATTTTTTTTTAATGATACAAGTAAACAACTACCAAATTTCGGAGTTGGAAGTCGTCTAGATCCTCACGCATAGTCGCCTTTGTGAAGAGTGAACGTTTTTCAAAGCATCCGGAACGCTAAAACTGTCGTTGTATTCTTTCTATTATCTCTGCATTTTTTTCGGAGACATGCTCGAAGTAACCGCAAGGGATGTAAACTGAGAAGATGGTTCTCTCGATAAGGTTTTGCTCTCTTGGAAAAAATATCAACTTCCTCCCTGTCTTTCCCACATCTTCCTTCACCCGTCTCATCCTATTTCCTCCTTTATCCTTTCCTTTCTCTTTTCCGCTCTTTCTCTGATTCCCTATTTTCTCTCTCCTCCAATTCACACTTGAACTCAGCCATGGGCAACCCGTGGCCCGCGGGCACTTTCCATGTGGCCCACGGAATTTTCCCCGCAGATAACTCTATTTTTATTTATTTTTCTTGAACTAATTTTGGAATATCGCTTTTTGTATAAGTACGCTATCGAATTAACAAATAATAATTCGCATTCTGAGTTATCGCCCTACTAGTTTCTGAACCCTGATTATCTTATGATTTGCGCGGCGCGCAGTGCGACGGTCAGGTTATTCACAATTTGTATTCGCATGTAAAAGCTTTTCAAGTAAAATTACAGTTATGGGAGAGACAGCTAAAAAACGGAAATTCTTTCCATTTTCCAACTTTGACAAGTCATGAAGGACCTTATTTGGCCTACTCGGAGGATATCAAATCGATCAATATGGAATTTAATGAATGGTTTACAGACTTGAGGTCACAAGAACCAACCTTGAGCATTTTCTCTTCCCCATTTGATGTCAATATAGACCAAGTTCCAGAATAATTACAGATGAAGTTATGGAGTTAATTGATCTTCAAGGAAACGAAGAATTAAAATGATAAATTGTTCGTTACTAGATTTTTATAAAAATCTACCCAGAGAAGCTTTTCCTCGTATCTTGGATTTTGCAAGAAAAATGTCTTTATTTGGAAGTACATACAAATGCGAGCAACTGTTCTCAAAAAGAAATTTATAAAATCAAAAACAAGATCCAGATTAGGTGATGAACATCTCCAAAATAATTTAAGAATAGCAACTACAAAAATCTTGCCAAATATTGATGATCTTGTCAAAAAAACTGAAACGCAAAAGTCACACTGAAAATATTAATGCGACAATTGCATATGAATTTCTTCGAACATACTATAATGTAATAAATTTGTCTTAATAATTTTGTGTGTCCTCTTTTTTATTCTTTTTTAAATATATCGTATACATTTCGTTAAAATTTTCGTTTTTTATATGAAATCCCGGGGATTCAAGTTCGGCCCTGAAGATGCCCACTTAGTGGGCAAAATGCATCGGGTTTTAATAAATTTTATGGCTAAGGAGTTGTCTCACCGGTAATTTAATCGCTATATTAGATTGAGCATACAAAATGTTTTGAGAAAACATTGAAAATTAGATATCAGAGGCGGCATGTATGCGGATTTTCATTTACAGAATGAGTGAAAATTTATTTTTGTTGATTACTTTCAAATAAAATGCGTCCATTTGTTTGATAGATTTCAAAGACTAACATTTGTATGCGAGATAACCTCATCACATAGCTTTTCTATGGGACCCTGAGTCTTGCCGTATGAAAGGGTTTACATCGAAATCCTTTTTCGTCATACGAACCACTCTCCCTTTCCACAGAATGCCGCATGCCGTAACAAGTACGCCATTTATAAAAAATCCATGAATGGTCTTTGCAAGTACTCGGTAAGATCCACAGACATGGATCGAACCTCAGGCCTCGGGGGAAGAAGGCCGCTTAAGTCTCTTTACGTCCCATAACGCCGGTGGCTTTCAGGAAAGAAGAGCTTGGGAGGAAAAACTTGCTAGTGGGAAACGTCTCATGTAGTTTTTCGAGTGGTTTTCCGTGCGTTCGTTGAGACGGAAAGAGACAAATAGAGATAAAGAGAGAGAGAGAGATAAAGTTAAGTGGAAAGGAGTGCAGGGCAGGTGGTATGCAATTCCATATCCTGACACTTGTGGAACAGTTGCTTTGGAGCTACGGAGGAAAGATGAAAAATTGCGAGTGGTTTTTATATCGTACACTTTCCTCGATTTTTTGCTTCTATCTATGTTTTTCTTTCTCCCTAGTTCTTTATCTACCTCTCTATTTCTTCATCTGAAATACCAAAATTATATTTTTCCGCTCTCGGGGAATGGATACGGTTTTGTTAGCTTTAATATTTGATGCAAAGTGTTTTTTTCACAATCTTGGATAAGAATTAAATTCTCGTTGTCTTTCAGGGCAGGGTAAAAATTTCGATGAGAGCCAACGAAAGAGAGGGAAAAGGTGAATTAAGGATGTGCTGCCTTTATTAGGTTTTGCTTGTTATAATTTCTTCTTACTTTTTAACACTCGGAGTACGGACCTAAGTGGTTTCACACCGAGTCCGGACCCGGGTCCTAGAGGACCCAGCTTCTAAAATCATTTTCTCACAATAATATTTAACATCCAAGTAATCAATGAATGAAAATTGAATAAGGATAATGATTTATACAATAAATAGTGTAATAATGGTATATATTTGCAAAATTAAATACATAATTACGCATATAAATAAAAATGAAATAATTGTCTTTTTTTAAGGATAACATTTAACAATACCAAAAAATTTATTTTTGAAGGTAAATTCAGTTAGTTTGATTCAGCTAATCTTATGTTAGTTTGATTCATCTGAGTTGGAAGTGAAATTAACACATAATAACTTAACTAATATTTCGAACTATATTTTCGGGTCTTGTTCTTGCAGGTTGTGGAGCAACGTGACTCCAAAGCCTAAATATTCTGTCTCCCATTTTAGAATCATAGAGTCACAAAAAATAAAAAGTATATTACGAAATGATTCGGGAGGCAAACAGAACGATGTGAATAACGGAGAGACAAGAGAAAACTGGAAATCGAGATGTCGAGACTTCGATAATAACTAACATGTATTACAATGTCGTGCTGAGCGAGCTAATTTTGTCCGGACTTTGATCTGCCCAGTCATAAGAGATATAAAAGCTACACGACGTAGAGTACGGAGACGGGTCCCCGAAGACCCTCACATTTATACATTCCGTGATTTCGATCACTTAAATAAATTACAATATAATTTTATTACTGATTTTAAACTCCCAACATGTTCCACTAGGAATACACAAAGTATCAATTTCGGCAAAAAAATTTTAAAGAAATATTTTCGAAAATATACCTTTCGGGTCTCCTGAGACCCGAGGTCCGTACTCCGAGTGTTAAGATCGTAAGAATAAAATAATGTTTTAAGGTCTGCGCTATTGCTATAAATTTTATAAAATAATTTTATTTTTATGATGGAGTCAACTCAATTTTTATTAAGTGCATATTGAAGTATATAATTGGACATCATTTTTATCTCAGAACATTTTTAGTTCTGCGCGTAATTAACTGAGTAGCTTTGATCTAACAAGTGAGATTAGAAAGGTTCAATAAATATGAGCATCGGTTTGGTTTTCATTTTATAATCGAAAATGGCAATTTTTATCCCTCAATGTTAAACTCTAATTCCAATATCATGGATTGGGTAGGACTGGAAAAAACATTCATTAAGTATTTTTCTTGTCATCAAAATAATTGTTCGGCCCTCTGATCATTTACGCTTGCTTATTGAACTTGAAACATTTAAAAACAAATCAAAATGTCTTCTCTTAAAATTTTAGAAATCGTCTAACTTATTTAAGTGATTAAACAAAAAACTATGGCAATGGATACATGTATACAAAAGTTTTATAAAAATATCTCAAATAGAAAAGCTCAACTTCCAGAAAATCTATAATAAAATCAAAATCCGTTATGCATAAAAATGTTACTTGATCTCGGGTTATTATCGTGGTGGAAATGTATGTTTTCGGGACTAGTTATCGTTGTTTTTACAGATATAACGAGAAATAAACAATGAACGATTTGGAAAGCCTTTTATCCCTTTTATAAAAAAATATCCTCTGTAACAAAACATACAGATAAGATCTTTGCGGCATTATCACTCCCGATATCAGAAATTGTAACCTAACTCTCTCCCTCTTATGCCAAAATCCATTGAAGTTTACTATCGTGGTTCATATTGCCCTGCTTTATATGCCTGAATTCCGATATCGAGCTATTGGTAAACAAATGATTTCAAAAACATTATCAGCAAAGCCTTTTTGAAATACCGTTTTCTCAAATACGCTTCTGTCATCACCGTGATCAGGAATATTTTTGAAACGGAAAAAATTCTGCCATGACCGGGAATCGAACCGGGGTCCTCCGGTTGTCGGGCAAATATTCCAACACTGATCCATCGTAGCAGACTAATTCTCCTGCTTCAGAACGCGCTTGTTTTCTTAGTTTCTCCTGTTTCAAAAATATTTCCAATTTTACAGCTTATGCCTGTCTGCATAGGCTCTTAAGATCACTTTATTGCATCAATCACCGTGATCGATATTTTCTTTCCTCTCATAGTTCCGAATGGGAGAGCCGATGGATGATGAGCCCAACCTGAGCGAAACCACCGCTCGAGGAGAGTGAGAGAGAAAGAGGAAGGAGAGAGAGAGCGGCCGGAGATGAATTCGGTCGCCGATTATCCTTCTGTAATAAGGACCGAATCTCCGCACTGCCACAGCTCCAAAGCCGATGCACGTATGAACCTCGCCGAGCGGCTGACGCCTCCCGCCTCCGCCCCCCGCAGAAAATGGACCTCTTTCTGCGTCGATCCTTCAACCCGCTCACTTTCCTCCGCCGTCCCAGCGCTCTTCCTCCTCCTACTCTCCTTCTCCCCATTGCCCGCAAGAGGAGCCATCTCCGTCGTCCTCCACAGAGATCCCGTCGTCGCTTCTCCCCCGCCGGAAGTCGAACCGGACCTACACTCCGTCTCGAACTCCACCTTCGGCCCTCGGACGAATTCGACATCCGAGGAAGAAATCGGGAACCAGATACCAGATATCTTCCAAGAAAGTCTTACGGGATACGACGCCAACCAGACGTTAGACTACGACTTCGATAGGTCGATCAACGGCTCGGCAGATTACGCGGAAGATGTCAAATTCGAATTCCTATCGGAGAACTCGACCGGCGCGAACGTTTCCACGAATTATACCGGAAATAAAGTCACCACGACAGAATCTCTTTGGCTACCATTCGGCGGATACTTCTCCCGCATGCGAGCACAGAAACCGCCGCCGATCGAAACCACGTCCAAAGTTCAAAAAAACGAAGACGGGGCTTCCTCCACCACGGTGGATTCCATGCAAGTGGAAGGAGAAGAATATCCCGGCGACGAATGGTCCCTGACGACAGAGAATGGGTCGGACACGACGGAAGCGAACTTCGAAGGGGAATATCAGACTCCCGAAGCATTGAGATCGGGATCTGAAGTCGGTACGGAAAACAGATCGGTTAGGGACAGCCGCGACGAAGGATATAGCTTGACCAATCTCGGAAAGAGAGAGGGCCCGAAAGCCGATGTAGACTTCCTTAGTTTTGAGAGGGCGCCATGCGGAGATGACTGCGTCGGCGTTGAACTGTCTCCCTCGTCCAGAAAGACCAGCGCGACGAGAAAGAAGATCGCGATCCTGGGTCTCTTCGAGATGACGACCAAACACGGGGAAAGGGTCGAGGGGAAGAGCGAGGAGGCGGCCGCACGCCTTGCCATACGCCACATCAACGAAGGAGGACCTGCCGGAGGGCCGCTCATCTCTGGATATGAGTTGGAACTGCTGACGAACGACACAAAGGTAGGAACGTCTCTGTTTATTTTTAACCCTTTCGAGATCCCATCCGTAGTGTTGCTTACGATTTACAAATGCTCTCGCGAACACCACCGTAAATATACCTTTTCTTCGAACAAGAAATTTTAAACTGTTTCTTCTTATCACGAATATGTTCCATCGGCCTATCCTAATAAAATAAAGAATTATTTTATCTTAGGCAAACCTAGTTCGTTTTTCATAACGTCCTTCGATCATGTCTTATGCACATTAAAAACCCGCTAAGCGGGAATTAGAAATTCGATGCACGGGATAGACCGAATATTGTTTTTGGCATTTATATTTATTAAGAATACGAAGAGTAATCCTAAATGACATATTTATATCTTCTTGCGGATTCGTTTTTTCACTATTTTCGTTTCTATTTTTACCACCTTTTGACAATTTATTGCGCCAAGGTTGTTTTCTCAATATATTTTCATCTTATGCCAACTAATCTTTCCCATTCTCTTAATGAAAAATTAATGCATTATAATACCTTATTATTTACATGTTTACTACTATTTTAAAATAGTAATCAAGGCCTTTTGATGAAATGTTGTTTCTGTAGATCAAAAACATCTATAATGCAGTGCAGTAGTTGAACAATATTATCAATGCTAAATAGACTTGAAAAGGAGAGGATCGATATGCTTGTGTTATGCCAAATGTGGTATACCTTGGGTGATTTTTGTTCAGAAAACAATTTAACATGTTTCGGCCAATACTAAGTCGCCAATTAGTGGTTAGTCAAATTTTTAGTGATATGAAAAATTCAAATATTCTTCGATATAGTGTGATAGATAGCATATTATGGTTTAAATAAAATTAAATTGTTTTGTTGATTAACAAATAAGATTGTAATTAAATCATTAACTATATTACCAAGCTCATATGAATTAAATGTTAAAACTTGCTTCTCCAAATTACTGTATTAAACTGGTTTCAGAGGTTAATTGAATTTAATATATTACAGAATTATTTAATTATGCGTAAAATAATTTTTAGTCAAACAAAATAGTATCCGACTAATGAGTACTTAATTTTTACCTATAAACGCGGATTTTATTTTATATTGTTTTTTATTACGCACCGATAAAGGTTTTTTTAATAAAAAAATACTTATTTTTTATTCCATAGTAATTTCTGAAGATAAACCGCAATCTCTAGTTTGAATATCTGCTCCTGAAGTCCAGAGAATTTAGTTTACTCTCTTTGCTAAGAATGACCCATTATTGGTGGATTCAACGGTTTGCTTGCCCTTAATAAATAGCCTCGGGGGATTTTCATTTGCAGTAGACGAACGTAGAACTTTTTGGCTCCCGGAGAAGGCAAAACATGATGAACTTCGATCTTACTGCGGTTTTATGCCCCTGGAGGGTTTAAACGCGTTGATAGTGCCCCCGTTAGCCCTCATGTTTCCGTTTTAACATTTGGCTATTATAACTATTCTCTCGGAAATGGCCGAGTCTTACAATTTACCATATTTTAAACTCGTTGTTCAGATAATATTTTTGATTGTATATATCTATCGCATAATTATTATCTGAAGTTTCAAGTTAAAATGTTGAAAACTTTTTAATTTCATCATTTCTGTAGGATGTTAGGTTAAAAAACTAACGTAAAGCTCTCTGTAACTTATCCCTTTTAAAAAATCTGTCTATTTGGCAATTGGTATTTCGTAAAAATATCGTTTCTAACGTTGGACCTTCCAAAAAAATGAACTGCTTGGAAGAATCTGAAATGCGGCAAATTTTGCAAACAATTTCTTAATAAACATTTAATACCTAGTGAAAAGGCAGATTAAATGATGAAGGAATCTACCTGCAGATAGCGCAGAAAAACTCTGTACGTTTTCGCTTTTGAAGATACGAGCGAAAATTGCCAAGATTCTATTCCCTCCCAGCGGTAGCCCGTCCTCGTCACCGTTTTATACCATATAGACCAGTGTTTCCCTACCTTTTGAACCTTGCACACCACTTCAGCAACCTATTCAGCCCCTACGGACTACTTCATTAATTAGAGTGATATGAGGGAGTGGGAAAATATTTAAGTAAAAAACGCCATTAATAAATATTCAATACCTGTGATAGTGTACAACTTTCTTAATTTTTCCCAAAGAAATTCCAGCTAAATATGAGGTGCGGCCTAAAAATAAACCTATTTTGAAAACCTCCGCGGACCATCAACAAAACCTCCGTGGACCACAAGTGGTCTGCAGATCATAGGTCGGGAAACAGTCATATAGACGAATGTCTTCTGCTCTAGAGCTGCAATTTTTCGAGTACTCCTTAACCTGACGTTTTCCATTCGCTCGGAATTCTAGATTTCGATTTCCCTCCTCCCACAACCTCTCTCATGCCGCTGCAGTTCTCCAGCTCTGTCTGTATGTCACTTTACCCCTTGGCAAGAATGTTTTCTTACTTCATCCTACTTCCGGGAGACTTTAAACCGGCCCCCTTTTCCTTCTACTTTTCTGAGCGGAATCTCTGTCATTTCCAATCATCTTTGCTAACGCGTAAATTCTTTTCATCATAAATCTCTAAAAGCCCATCCATTTGGAAACCTCCCCCCCCCCCAGATTTGCTACAGCATATTGCAGAAACCTGGACAAATTTACTTAAATTTTGCTGTTGAAAACATAAATACCGTTCTATTATTTTGATCGAATGTACAGTTTAATGAAATTCTGCTCGGGATTTCTAATAAATACGTTAAATTTTGGAAAAACTATCGCGTTAAAACCTCTGGCCTTACGTGAAGTAGCTTCTCTATAAATAAAATAAAAGATCAATTTGAGAGAATCATTTTCAGCCTGACGTTGCGTTTAACTTTTTATCGTAGAAGCGCATGGTGAAATTATACCCTTCTTTACCAATATATACTACGTATTATTAAACTCTAATATATTTTTCAGTTACAATACTCATAATTGGATTTGGAACAATTTATCCAAAATTTTCCCTCAATTAGAACTGAAAAATCTTATTGAAACGTTGAGAAGATTTATTTTACGTTCAAAAGTAGCCCACCGTAAGAGTAGATATCCCCTTTTCTCCCTCCTTATTCATTCCGTTCCACGTAAGCCATCGGGCGCTTGAAATCCCCCTTCTCTCTCTCTCTCTCCCCCTTCTCTCTCTCTCCCCCTTTCCATCCCTCCCCCTGTCTCTCTCTTTTCCACGCATCCCATTTCCTTTCCTTCCACCCTCCTTCATCCCACATCGCCCCAGGGCATGTCGGATGCAATGAGCTGCCGACTTCCGATTCGGAATCGCACTCCGTCGGCGGATGGGATGGGTGAGTGGGGGAAGGGGCGTATGAATTGGAGGATGGTGGATGGAGGGAGGGTAGCGAGTGGCGACCTTGTGGAAGGGCCAATAGGAATCGAACGTTTCCGTTCCCTTGCTCTCTCTCTCTCTCTCGTTCGCTCTTTCTCACGCCCGCCTTTGCATACATTTCTTCGCCCGACATCACCTACTTCTCCCGAATCCAATTTCGAGCACGTTGTTACATCTCACGAGTTCAGTTTGACAATTTTTTTGTCCGAAGCTCATCTTGATGGCGTTTCGGATCATTCGGTGTATAAAGGAAACATTTTCTATTAAATTCGGAACGATATTCATAATAATATGCGTAAAAATAGATAGCTGTTCCTTTTTCGGTTTTGTATTTTGTTTCGAAAACGCATTGTGACCTTTTCAAACGTTTTTTCCGGCTCCGATTCTTACAAAGGTACTTCGATTAAATTTTTTGGTTCAAAGCAACATTTTTTTAAATTTTAGATAAATTTTTTTTCAGTTTTAAATTTATCTCGACGAAATTTCTGATTTGATAGTCAGTCGATCTCACAAAGCAAAATTATAAATATAGCCTAACGATTCTTGTCCTGCATGTTTAGTCCTTCTTATCAAAAAGAGATATCCAAATTAGTCCTTCCGACGTAAATGTTAACGACTTGCGTGGAGCAAAACACGTTGTATGAGTGATCAAATCGAAAACGAAACAATTGCCATCTCATTAATTTCGTTTGCATCGCTCTTCTGTTTCTGTTATTTCCTTCGCGATCCTCTTCTCCATGTCCTCCACGCACGCCATTGTCGCCCTCTTCAATCTTCTCCGTCTCCCCACGTGGCTCGTCCCTTTTCATCCAGCCCCCTTCTCCGTTGCCCTTTTTTCGTGTTCGGCCGAGGAACGCGGGAGTGCACTGAGAGAAGGTAGATGAGGCGAAGCGAGGAGTGGAAAGGAAGAGGAGGACAAACAGCAAGGATGCGCAAAGAGGATTGCTCGCAATGGATGACGCTAGTTTGGTGACGGTTATTAATGGCTGAGAATGGACGACGCTGCGGGAAGCTAGCGCTCGGACACTGCGACCGAAGACGCGGTCTGAGTCGGAGGCAAGGTGATTTATATAAGGAAGAGACGGAAAAAAAGATAAATGAAAGACGCGGGATGTAGAGAGATAATCGTTTGGAAAGAAAAAATAGTGCCTCTGATGGAAAAGAAATTAAGGGTATACAGAAAGGGTGAGAAAGTAAACAGAAAAAGACAAAAGTATCAGTCGCGAGATTGAGGTATTTGAGTCCACTCTTACATCTAATCCTTTGTGGAAAAAAATCCCGCCATATAAATTTAAAGAAACGTTGACTTGAAATCGAGCGGAAACGATATCAATGCGTTATATGATAGAGGAATACCGATTGATCGTCGTATTTCAATATCTGCCGAGTATGAATCGAACTATTTTTTTTAATTGGAGGACAAATTAGGAACCAAACCAAGTTTACAGGTAAAAATTATTAGGAAGAGTTTGGTGCGTTGAATCATCTTCCACCTCCATGACTAGTGATTTGTGTTACAATGTATTGATTTGAATGCAATAATTAGTAATTATTTGAGATGCAATTTTATTTTAAGGCAAAGTAGACAGAGCTTGTCGTAAAAGATACTAAGAGAAGTAAACGATAAAGCAGGAGTGCAATATTTACACCGGAAGATGGAACCGCGAGGTGACTCCATTGAATTAGTAGTAATATTTTATTAATTGATGTCAAAAAATAGATAGCCTACATATCGTAAAAATTTCTTTAGTTTTAAGTGCCGCTCCTTATGCCATCAGAGGTACTTCCTAAGAATTTATTTAATAACACATGGACAAATAATTCATCACTTGTGATAACTCCAAGCTAAATAAAAAGAAACAAAATAAAAAATTGTGAATAGATGAACATTTTTCATAGGATCAATGATAGCGAAATGACAGATTAATATGGCTATATTCAGCCCATATTCGTAGAATTTAGAGTCGAAAACAAGATTTTTACGGAAGGAAATAAAACAGCGTACGGATCGGCTCTTTGTAGACCCGAAATTCCCGTAAAAGATTGATCCAAGTTGGAACAGGGGATAAGAAATAGCGTAAAATAAGCAAGCTCGAAGATATAGAAGAAAATTTGCTCGAGGAAACGAGAACCTTTGAAGAAACGTTAAAATTAAATAACGGTTTAGGAAGTCAGGTATGAGAAAGGGAACTGGAGAGACAGTGGAAAGAGGAAATTAGAAGATTGAACAGGAAAAATGAAAAGAAGATTGGAGAGAAAGGAGGGAAATACGTATATCGGAATCATGTGAGGCTGAAGAAGCTAGAATGGGGATAAGCGGCGGGATAAAATTATCGGAGGATCAGGGAAGGGAAAGGATAAAAAAGACTTTTTAAAGAGATCGTGGCACAAGGAGAATTGCAAAAGAGGATCGTGGGAAAAGGGTAAAATAAAAGAGCATTTGACGTAAAATAACAGGGACGGGAGGAAAGGAAAGAAAAAAAAGAACAAATGAGAGAGAATAAAGAAATTGTAGGATAGGGACAATCGGGGTCTAAGGAAATAATTGAAAATGCCCGAGAGGGAGAGAGGGGAGAGGGGGGAGAGAGAGAGGCGGAGGGAAAATATAGGAACAGTGGAGAACGAAAGGAGGGCGAAGAGAAGATGGAATGGAGGAAAGCGGGGTATGAGGAAGGGAGGAGATGGAGAGAAAAAAATGGGGGAAAATTATTGGGAAGATAAACTGAGAGAAGAAGAGGTAGATCTGGAATAGAAAGAGTAGGAAGAAGACAGAGGAGTAGGGAGAGAGATAAAGGAAACTTATAGGAATGAATCTCTATCATATGAGGAAAGAGAAAAAGGAATAGAGCGAAATAAAGGGAGCAAGAGAGGGGAGATGGAGAAAGAAAGATGGAGAGGGAGGAAATGAGAATGATGGGGAAGGGATAAAAAGATGGAAGGAGAGGACGTGAGAAAAAGGGGGTGGAGGGAGAAAAAATTGAGAGAGAAAGATGGTGGGTGAAAGAGAAAGGAATGGAAAGAGGGAGAGAAAAATATTTAGAGAGAGAGAGAAAGAGATGTGGAGATTGAAGGGTGAAAAAGGAAGTATACATAGGGAAATGAATGACGGAGAGAAAGAGTTACTGAGAGAGACTTAAAGAAGCAAGGCGGAGGAGAGAAGGATGAGCTTGGGAATGGCGGTAAAAATGAACGGAACGAGAGACGGAAAATGGGGAAATTAAAAACACTGGAGCGTGAACATTTTTTCCTTCTTTATTTTTTACTCCTCCTCCTACTACCTAGAAATACATTTTTTATGCCTTTGTGTTGCTCTTCCCTCCCCAGACGCCCCTTGCCATCTCTCTCGGCGCTGAGTCGACGATGCTCGAGGGGTTCCACCGTCACTCCTGGCTCACCACTTGCCCCTTCCATCCGTCTCTCTATCTCTCCCGGCAACCCTCCAGCCCCGCTTCAATCAACCCCCTTTCCTCCCTTTCCCCGTGTTTCTCGCCGAGCATGCGGCTTTTCCTCTCCCGAAGAAGAAGATAAAGGGAAGGAGAATATACGGAGAGCGTGTTAGTCAGGGGATTAGAGGGAAATGGAGGAGAAAGAATTACGCGCGAAAGGAAATGTGTTATGCAGGAGGCGAAGGCGGGGACCTTTGGGACACGCAGGGTGTTAATGTTGGTAAGGGAGATATAAGTGATATCATTATAAACAGTTTATACAGGGTGTCTCAAAAAATGTATACACATTTTAATAATGAATATCTGTTCACGTATTCAAGATGGAACCAAAATTTAATGTGTCTCTAATTAGTTTTGCATGCACTTAACAGATGGAATTAGTGGCAATGAAAAACTTCAATACCTTACCCATGATTCAGAAGGTAATACAAAATGGCAGAGGTTCGCTTAACGTTCGCAAAACGCAAATTAATCTTGAAGTGGTACTGGAAATTTGAAAATGTCTGTGAAGTGCAGAGACGATGGAGACGTGAATTTGAAACTGACAAGGAGAGGACACGGTAGTGGGATCACGGATTTTTATGAAATTTGGTAGGTGTATAGCTCTGGATTCCTGGGTCACTGCAAACCCCCCATTTGGGCGTATATGACCGATAGCTTTTTCGAAAATCGCGATTAAATATCGCAATTTCACGTCAACTGGTATACATTTCTTAATGCACGCCTAATTCATCATGTAATTGTTGGTGGAGAGCGTATAGTGGGTGCGTCCGAAATGGGAGAGCGTGAGTTCGATTCCCTCTTGGGTAGCTTTTTTTCTTTCATTCTTCCTTCTTTTACAAATCCTTTTTCGTATTTCGCATTAAAATTTAACTGGGCAGTCACATTCATATTTTTAATATTTTCTATGTTGTTAGGTGATGGTCCGGACTTTTTTTCTCAAATCATTCAACGCACGATTGTTTCAACAAAGTTTAAATTATTAAATCGCATATTCTTCATTGATCTCGGCATACGCTACATCCTATATTGATGCTTATGACATGGAAAGGATCCCTGAAATTATTTTTGCGAAGACTTACTCCGAATACTTAAAATAGACCCATTATGCGGAGGAATATGAGGCAAAGGAATGTTGAAAGTATAATGGAAAATGAACTGGTGAGAAGTCCTTTAAAAGTACAATAATATAAATTATTAAACATTTCTTTTATGAATCTGTGAGTGATTTCGTTTCCCGTGAGGCTTCATCGCTATCTTTGGACACATACGAGTAAATCTACTGGGAATTTGTGTGCGATCTGTGAATCTTCGTTTGTTTCGTGTGACTTTTACAGAATTATTTTTCAACAAACAAGCAAAAACCGAAGAATATTTTTTTGAGTTTAGAATTTTTATTGATTTTTCGTTATTTTTCGAAATATCTTGTACATCAGTCAACCTTCTAGAGTTCGTTGAAAAAATAATTTCTCCGTACAATTGCAGACTTTGAACTTTGCCAGATCCATCTTCGGCAAGATGCATACCGACGATCGATAATGAAAATTCGAGGAAACCTCGTTTATTCGCTGAGGCGCTTAACTTTTGCGCCAACCTTCTTCGCGAAAGGGGTTTAATTTCTGATCGTGCAATCGCCATCGGTCGTGAGACGTACGATCATATTATGGGAATGAAACATAAAACAAAAGTTCCGTTACCAGTCAATGCATAAGCAAATGAATGTTTCCCTTCTAACTCTTCTAATCATTGCCCCAGACCAGGGTTTCCCAAACTTTTTCTGCAATGGAACACTTCGCAAACCTGGGAAGTTTAACGGAACACTTAGCTTATTTTTTAGGTTGGGTAATTCTACTTGTAAAAATTAAAAAAAACATTTTATTAAAACAAATTATTTATTTAGTAATTATTTTTAAATATAAAACTATAATAATATAATGTAAACATAAAAATATGAATAAATAAAGCATTTAATGACTTTTATGATTTTGAATTCTTGAATTGCATATCTTCTTGATATCAGGCACAATATTGGTAAATTGTATTCTAATATCTGGTGTGGCGTCGAGCCTGTTCCTGCACTTTGACTTCGTTGCAGCATAATAAGAAAATTCCGCTTCGCATGAATAGGTTGTAGAAAATGGAAGTAAAACAATAATAGCTTGTTTTGATAAACTGGGGTACTCTTCTGACAAACTCGCCCAGAAATCATTCAAAGGCTGATCTTTGTATTTTTGTTTCAAATCAGAGTCACTAATTAAATCAATTAGATTTTCATAGTCACTTGCGTTTAAGCCTACTGGTTTAGCTGTCACGGAAAATGGATTCCGAACCTAGGAATCGTCCTTAGTAGTTTTCGGAAAATATTGCAAATAGTTGATTTCAAGTTATGTAGGTGCTCTAAAAATGCCTTGGAAACTTCGTAATCTGCTTTAAAATTTAATTCATTCAAACATTCATGTAAGGCAGGAAAACAATCAAAATTATTAGATTCGACCGATGAAATCCAAAATTGTATTTTTTTATCAAAAGATGCAATTTTATCTCTTGTATTAAAAACTGTAATACTTTTTCCTTGTAATGATAAGTTAACTTCATTACACTTGGTAAAAATATCTGCCAGATATGCAAGTTTTATCAACCATGAAGGATTTGTTAAAACTTCAACAAAATTTTGTACTTGTACTGAATTATTTTGTGCCTTCAAGAAGACCAATACCTCACTTCGAAGTTCATCAAGTCTTAATAGTGCCTTCCCTCTGGATAGCCATCTCACTTCAGTATGTAATAAAAATGCTTTGTGTCCACTACCCATTTCATCGCACAAAATTTTAAATAATCTGGATTGAAGTGGTCTTGATTTTACATAGTTAATCACTTGCACGACTTCATCCATAACATTTTTTAAATTTGTGGAAATTTTTTTAGTCACCAGTGCTTGCCTATGCAAAATACAATGACTGCTGGTGGCTCTTGTAGCTACTTTCTGGATGCGTGAAACAACACCTTTCATCTTTCCTACCATTGCTCGAGCACCATCTGTACAAATATCAATACACTTCTCCCAACCTATCTCTTGATTTGTAATGTAATCATTAATACGGTTAAATATATCTTCTCCTGTAGTTTTTCCATGTAAATATCCACACATGAGTAAATCTTCTTTAAAACTTTTATCATATGGGTAACGAACAAATACTAGTAGTACAGCTAGTCCTGCGACATCTTTAGATTCATCCATTTGCAATGCATATTCACTGCAAAGTCCAAGACGACTAATTAACCCTTTCTCTATGCTAGTAGAAAGATCTTTAATCCGTCGTGAAACAGTATTATTTGATATTTGTATTGCATCTATTTTTTCAGCAGCCTGTTCGTTAAGAACAAGTGACACCATGTCTTTCGCACATGGCTTAATGAGTGTCTCTCCAATCGTATGAGCTTCACCATTAAGTGCAATGCGATAGCTCACGCGATAAGATGCCTCTGTTGCATTTTCATTTTCAGTTTTAGCCATTGTAATCATTTGAAGTTTGGACTTTTCTAGTGAGTCACGTCGTCTCTTAAAAAATTCCATGTCTTTTCCTTTATAATCACTGTGTATCGTTCCGAAGTGCCTGCGGAGTTTTGCTGGAGCCAAAGAACTGTTTGCGAGTATTTTATGACATAAAACACACATTGCATCTGGAGCATCCGAAGTGCCAATACACGTAAATCCCAAGTTTAAATAACTTTCATCGTACTTCCGTTTTGGTCTGTTCATAGATGACACTTGTTCTTTAATATTAGATTTTGAAGAAACCACGGGTTTTCGATCATTTTCTTCTTCAATGATAGACGTATTGGATGTATCAGTATCATGGCCTTCCTTTTGTCGAAGTTCCAGTTTTTAACCAAAAATCCATGGGTAGTTTTTGAATAATATTTAAATACTGTAATAAGGACAAATTTATCAACAAAAAATTTCAGTTCAAATTTTAAGGTTAAAAAACAACACGGACTTACTTATGAAATTTCCCGCAGACCTTTCCCTCCCGAATTTATACACTGATGCCGAAGACTGTCTTTTGATGAAGAGTGGAGGAGAGCTGTGATTTCATTTTTAAGACATTTCCAAATATACAAAGATGGAAAGTGCTCTTCATTTCTACTAAAATGTCCAAGATTAGATGTGTGTTTGTTAGTAGTTCAACCGGCAGCCTAGGGAGAGCAGCACTGAGTTACGATGGTAACTTATAACTCGTGGAAAGGCGCGAGTGGTTGGTACGAAGGTCCGTACATTGGTAGTGGGAACGGGGCATTATTTACACAGTGCCACTTTCGCTTAAAACACCCACACACGCGCACACATACATAAAGGCAGGAAATTTAAAATTACTTTTCATTTATTACTTGAAGTTGATAGTAGAAGATATTTAAATATATTGCAGTGTATGAAACCTTTCCAAATTACATAATTAATGTTTTTAATCAATTAGCCGAATTTCTGAGAGATTCATAAAGAAATATTTTTAATAATTTATATTATTGTACTTTTAACGGGCTTCTCGCTGTTTATTTTCCTTTGTACTTTCAACGTTCCTTTTCCTGATATTCCTCCGCCAAATGGGCCTGTTTTATGTATTCGCAGGAAGTCCTCGCAAAAATAATTTCAGGGATCCTTTTCATGTCAAAAGCATCAATATAGGATGTAGCGTGTGCCGAGACCAATGAAGAATATGCGATTTAATAATTTAAACTTTGATTAAACAATCGTGCGTTCAATAATTTGAGAAGAAAGGCCGGACCACCACCTAACAATATAGAAAAAAAAATATGAATGTGAATGCCCAGTTACATTTCAATGCAAAATACGAAAAAGAATTTGTAAAAGGAGGAGAAATGAAAGAAGAAAAAGCCACCCTCACGTTTTGGGCGCACCCACTATACGCTCTCCACCAACAATTACATGATCAATTAAGCGTGCATTAAGAAATGTATACCAGTTGACGTGAAATTGCGATATTTAATCGCAATTTTCGAAAAAACTATCGGCCGTATACGCCCAAAAGGGGGGTTTGCAGTGATCCTGGAATCCAGAGCTATAAACCAACCGAGTTTCATAAAAATCCGTGATCCCACTACCGTGTCCTCTCCTTATGAACTTCCAACACGACGAACTATTTCAAGAATTCGTGATAAAATTGAAACTGACGGTAAGGAACGATCTGGGAGACTTTGTTTATCAACGAGTGGGGGAAATTCTGCTATGGTGTTACAGCAATTCACAGAATCACCAAAAAAATCTGTAAGGCGATGTGCTCGTGAGACTGAAATCAGGGAGGCAAGTGTACACCGGATTCTCAAAACTGGTAAGTGGAAATGTTATGTGCCGAGGCTGTTACATGCAATGATTGAAGAAGATCCTATCGCAGAGTTGAGTTTTGTAAATGGTTTCAAAGGAAGGTGGTGAGGATGCACAGTTTGCGGACATGAGTGATTGGTCTGATGAGACAACATTCAAAATCAATGGCACAATAAACCGACATAATCTTTTGTACTGGTCTTCTGAAAATTTGAACATTCATGTGGAAAAGGCAGTGAATTTACCAGGACTTACATTCTAGTGTGGTGTGTCATCCAGGGGTATATTGGGACCGTACTTCTTTCAAGAGTACCTCAACATGCATGAGGTATCCATTGTGCCTGCGATTCATCAGCTATATGGAGATGAGGAAATTTACTACCAACAAGACTGGGCACCCCCACATTTCCAACGTGATGTGAAGGTCTATCTTGATGAAAATTTCCCAGACCGGTGGATAGGCCGAAGAGGAAGTGTTGAATACGTTTGTCTGACTTAACTCCACTTGACTTTTACTTGTGGGGCTACCTGAAGGATTTAGTGTACAGTAAAAAACCAGAAACTCTCCAAGAGGTAAGTAATAAATTTGAACAGTCGTGCGCAGCCAGCCAAGCAGATACCTTAGTGAACGTTTGTCACTCAGTTGTTCGGCGCTCTTAACATTACCTAGAAGTTAACAGTGGTAATTTTGAACATCAGCGATAGTTCATCATGTACCACAAACTATTGCTTCTGCTCACACCAAATATTGACCTTTTCTGAATTATGTAATGGCTATTTTTTCTTTATTAAAATGTATGTACATCTTATTGAGACACCCTGTATTTTATACGATCTTAATATTTTTTAATCAGACACTTCTTATTATATGCGAACATATTCATTCTGATTGCCGGTTGCCAGTAGTGATTGAGATCGCCATACCAACTCGGCCCTGTCGGTACTGACGTAAACATCTGACATAATAAATGGATAGTCGAACACAGGCGATTAAAAACCAATAATAAAGTTGTATAAACAGCGGTATAAAGGGGCATGAAAGGGTGAAAGAGGATATAGAGAGCTTATAAGATGGAGATGGGTGGGACTGAGGAGTTCTCTTGTTCTCTATGTATAAAGCTCTTCAGAGCTGGAGTAAGGAAAGGCAGTGTTGGTGGAAGAGAGTTTCGTTTGTTGCAAAAAAGGGGATTTGATGAGATAAAAAAGGGGGTAGGAGGGAGCGAGGTAAGGTGTTAAGGGGTGGAAAGCGAGTGCTAGATACAAGGGATGGGTGAGGCGAAAGGCTTTAAGGGGTTGCGACGGGGATGTGTAAGGGAGAAAGGCGCTCTCTAGATGACGAAGATATGCCAGAGTCTGCTCCTCTTGTAAACCTGACTCTCTCTTCCTCGACATATTCTTCCTTTCCTCTATCTCTCCTTCGCTCTCTTCCTCGTCTTGTTTCTTCGTGATTCTCTCTTGCCGTTCTGCTTTTATCCGCCCCCGCCGAAACCCTACGAGGTCTCTAGTCACGGCCCACTTGCCATCCTTCTTTCCTCATCTGCTCCGCACTCTTACGGTCCCGTTGGGGATAGGATAGGAGCGTAGGAGTCAGAATTTCTCAAACCTTCCTCTATCTCGATCTATATACTCCGTCCCGTTTCCACGCTTTTCCAGTTACTCTCTTACTTTATCGAGTGACACTTTTCGTAGTCTTCTATCTTTCTTGTTCGGCCATTCATCATCTTTAACAGCTTTCTCTAAGCAAAATCTATTGCTCCGTTGTTTTTTTTTCAATCTGCTTATTCCTCAAATTCTTTCACTTCTTTCTTCCGATCTTTCCATTTTTAACGGAAATCTTAAGCCATTATTCGTGACGATCAAATGCATTTATGAGGATTTTTTATATAAAAAATGGCACATAATCGTTTGCATTTATCATTTTAAATTTTTATAGTAGGTAAATCAAACTCACCGTTGGATTTCTGTACATTTCCATTTTTATCGTAAATCTTATGCCATTTTCGTGACGTTCAAATGCATTTATAAAGAATTTTATATATGGCACATAATCGTATGTATTTCATTTTAACTTTTTATAGTAAGTAAATCAAACACATCTTTTGATTTCTGTACATTAAATAGTTTTAGATTAGATAGCGAGTGCCTGTTTTGATAAATATTATTGTACCTATCGCTTTGGTGTAGTTATGTAAACATGAGAGTGGCGTGCTTTGGTTCATTATCCTAATTCTATTTCCAATAAATCGACTTCTGTAGTGATAGTAGTAGTTTAAACGATTTTTTAAATCCACATATTTACATTCATAACGTAAAAAACGATGGAATCATTTCCCTGTAAGCTATTAATTTACTCTTATGCTATAAAAACATTTATATTAGCATCAATTGAATGCATTAGCACTTAAGTAAGAACATTATAAATCAACACTCATTGGAAAATAAAGACATTTTCTGACTTATAGCGTGGAGAATTTTTAACATCCTTCGTTCTAAATAATTAGTTACATAGTGAAGATCCAAGTGATTATAAACGTAGTAATAATATTGATTTAATATGGATTATAGGATGTAATTACATAAAATCTATATCATTTAACTATCATTCGCAGGGTAATTCTTACGAATAACAATGAAAAGCAATAGGATTCAAAATATATTTATTAATTAAACAAAAAATAAAGTCTTTACTTTTATTCGTTATTATAGGATAAATATAGTACCCTTGTGAAAAATACTTTTAAAAATTATTCAGAATGTTTTTTATAAATCGAATTCGACTCTAGGTATAGAATTACTTGGTCGTCAGTATTTGAAAAATAAAAGTGTAATTAATTACCTATTGAAGCATTATCAATTTTTGGAGAATACCTTCGAAAATTAAATTAGTTTTATGATTTTTGGTAAAAATTACTCATTTGATCAAAGTGAACTTTAGCCTTTGTGTTCTTCTTAACTTCGTCTTGCAACTCGTTGTATTTTCTTTGAACACGAAAATTCTCGCTTTCTTTTGATACACTCAATATCATCTTCTCTAAAACTGACAACTCCTATTTATCTTCTGTAACTCTTCCTCTTCCCTCTTCTAACTCTACTCCCTCTTTCTAACCCTCGAACCTATTTTGCTCCTTTCTCCCAGAGAGAGCCTTAACAATCCAATTATCCCTCTTTTGTTTCTCGAGGCATCCTTCCGGAGCCGAGAAAATCGAACGATCTTACCTTCCTTAGCATTATGTCTAAGCTGTTTTGATTCCCACCACATAAACGAACCCAATGCTATTTCCTCGGAATTCTATTTTCCGTGCGACGTCGCTCATTAAAGAGTAAAATAAAATGTTAATAGCGAGTGATAAATCATGCGGCCCCTGGTCCTATACCTTTTCCTCCTCTCCTTTTCTCACCATTTATACATTTTCTGTAACACATGGAATAGTCTCTTTTTCTTCTTATCCAAATGATCGATTAATCGATATCCTCTTGTTATTTGCGTCATCTTTTATTCCGTTCATTTTTTGCGCGATTCTTGCTGAAAACCGAGATACCTTACAGCTGCCGCGTTCCAAAATAGGACTCTGAGGCACTCTGAAAACCGCCTCGGCACTCTCATTCCAGACCTCTTCCGTTTCTTATCTGTTCCTTAGAAACTCTAAAGACGCAAGAATGATTGCATTAAGCTTTCATTGGACAAACAATGATTCTCCTGAAAACCTATTTCCTCCGAGCAAATCAAAGGATTATCCAAGTTTGTCGCGAGTTTTAATGGTAATCGGTAGTCTTGGGCCATTTCAATGACTGAGTTCTCGGTGCTGAAATTAAATCCGCGTTGGTCTTATTTCAAAGTTTTCCTGTTTAGGCTTCCTTTACTGGAAAATCGATCGAGGGATTTTACGCGGTCAAAAGTTCGGAGTTTTTGGTGAAAACGGTGATTCAAATCTTTATTGATAACTAGCGTAACTGCCCGGGCTTTGCCATGGGTTCAGACTTTAGAATTTTTCAGGCACATATCACTCGGTAATATTTTCATCCAAGGGTACTCTCAAGGTAAGTGACCGATATTCCCCTTTAATTGGTATGCAAAAATTAAATATAGACTCAAATTTGATACCCCCCCCCCCCCAAGAAATCAAGGTTTTAACACCGAAGTCTCTTTAGCATGTATACCAAGTTTTAAGTCTCTACATTTCTTGGTTCAACATTGATATTGGTGTAGGATTCATCAAAATTGGTCAATTGGTTGCTGAGATATCTTCAAACAGAGTGCTTTTCGTCAAATTCGCCCCAGTATTATCGAATATTAATGTATTTGCTTTGAAATCAGAAATTTATTTTTCCTTATATTGTGGTAGCTCTGCTTATTAGATCTGTTCTAAACAGCTTCATTTCGTTTTGCCATTCTATACCCGCCCTACAAACGAAATTCTTATTGAAATCGGTTTAGCCAATACCTTCGAAATTGATAGTTACAGAAAAATTCTAACCTTGATATTGTGGGGTTATTTATTTATATGAAGATATATATATATATATATATATATATATATACACCATAATGGGTTAAAATCCATGCAGACAGCGCTCTATAATTACGTGTAAATGAAATACAGGGTGTACATAAAATAATGTCACAAAATTAAACATCAATAACTCGTAAACCACTGACTGTATTTTCATTTTGTCTTCTGCAAATGATTCACAAAAGTTGGAAGTTTTTGCCTGTTGGCAACAGATTGTATTGCATGTCATGCGTGCGCAACAATGTTCACTTGTTTGAAAATGGCGACCATGCAGGAAGAGGCTCATTGTGTCGAGTGGTTTATAGAGACGAAATCCAAAACGCAAGTGCAACGAAACTTCAGAAGGGTGTACGGTAGACGAGATGTACCTTCCAGACGTGATATTAAACTGTGGTATCACCGATTTATGGAAACAGGCAGTGTAGGGAAGGCGTTGCGCCCAGGAAGACCCTCTGTACCTGAAGCGCACGTTGAGGCGATACGGGAAGCTTTCCAGCGCAGCCCCAGGAAATCAACTAGTCGTGCATCACGAGAACTGCAGATTCCACACTCAACCATCCATAAAGTGCTTCGCAGGCATCTTAAACTGTATGCATACAAGGTGAAAATTGTGCAAGCATTGCGAGACAGTGACAAACCAAAAAGAGTGAATTTTGCTGTGGATATGTTGAACAGAATAGACGAAGATAACACTTTTTTACAAAGAGTTCTGTTTTCAAATGAAGCGACATTTCATTTATCAGGGTTCGTTAATCGTCACAACGTCCGGATATGGGGCTCTGAGCTGCCTCATGAAGTGAGGGAACATGAAAGTGACAGCCAAAAAGTGAACGTCTGGTGCGGCCTCATGCATGACCGCATAATTGGACCTTTCTTTTTATGGAAAAATCAATAACCTCGATTGTGTAAATGGATGTGTTACAAGAATTTGTGCTGCCTCAGCTTCAGGAACTGCAACCAAATATCGTATTCCAACAAAATGGGGCACCCCCACAATGGTCTCTTCCTGTTAGACAGCTTCTTGATAGACATTTCCCTTGACGTTGGATTCGTCGGGATGAGCCAATCGCTTGGCCACCGCGGCCCCCAGATTTGACCCAACTGGTCTTTTTTATGTGGGGCTATGTGAAAGACACTGCTTACAGAATTCCCGTTAAGGATCTTCAGCACTTGCATAACAGAATTGCAGATGTCATTTCCACAATCACACCAGATATACTTGAATGCACATGAGTAGAAATCGATTATCGATTGGACATTGTCCAAGCAACAAAAGGTTCACATGTGGAAATTGTGTAACAAAACTCCCAAAGTTTATAAATCATTTGCAGAAGACAATGAAAATACAGTCAGTGGTTTAAGAGATATTTCTGTTTAATTTTGTGACATTATTTTATGTACATCCTGTATTATTTTACCTTTAATTGTGGTAGCCCTTCTCCTTAAAAATCTTGATTTCATTATGATATTTGGTAAAAATCATATATATATATATATATATATATATATATATATATATATATATATATATATATATATAACAACTTACGGAAAAGAAAAGGTAAAATGAATATATGGATGTCAACAAGGTGTTGGGATGAGGAAACCCAGTGAGCACTCACCAATCAGACGACTTCAGGTTGGCGAGGCCCCGGGGATGTCGAAGCGACACACGTAAAATAACACAAAAACACAGAAACATCACAAACGTAAAGCTTTCGGAACTACTCCTTCTTCAGCTACAGAGAGAGAACTCTCTCTGTAGCTGAAGAAGGAGTAGTTCCGAAAGCTTTACGTTTGTGATGTTTCTGTGTTTTTGTGTTATTTTACGTGTGTCGCTTCGACATCCCCGGGGCCTCGCCAACCTGAAGTCGTCTGATTGGTGAGTGCTCACTGGGTTTCCTCATCCCAACACCTTGTTGACATCCATATATATATATATATATATATATATATATATATATATATATATATATATATATATATAATTTAGTTCCATTGAGCCAATTCCTTCCAAATCCCTAGTTACTGAACGAGTTTAATTTGTAATTTTGGCACACCTGTTTAGTTGATCCGTCCAAATATGCTATTATGGTTATATATATATGAGAAGAGAAAGACAGACTTGGGACCTAGAAAAACTGAAAGAAAGACAGGATTTAGTCAGCATGAAGTTGGAAGATCGCCTAAGAAATTTGGAAAACAATCCAAAGACCGTGGATATAGAATGGGCAGAAATTAAATCCAGTATCAAGGATAGCTTGGATAAAGAGACTGGAAAACAAGAGAAGAAAATCAGAAGACCATGGATCACGAAGGAAATGCTGGAGAAAATGAATGAGAGACGAAAATGGAAAAATGTTAACAGTGAAGAAGGTAGAGCCAACTATAGACGTATAAAAAATGAGTTGAGAAGGTTAACAGATAAAGCAACAGAAAATTGGATAAAAGAAAAATGTGATGAAATACAACAAATGGAGAAGTTAGGACGGTACGATATGATGTATACTAGGGCAATGGAATTAGAAGACAAGACGTCTAATGGAATTCGTGGTAAAGGAATTATGAATACGGATGGGAAGATAGTTTCAGAAACAAAGGATGTAGCACAGGTATGGGAAGAATACAATAAGTAACTATACAGAAAGCAGGCAAGATCGGCAAAAATAGAATTGGAAAATGAGGAAAACATTGAAGAAGACAACTTAGGACCAAGTATTATGGAGAGGGAAGTAGAAAAAGCGATAGTGGAACTAAAGAAAAGGAAAGCCACAGGCAGCGATGGAATACCGGCTGAGGTACTTAAAGTCATGGGAACAGAAGGATTAAAAGCGATCACGAAATTAATTAATAAGATTTACGACAAGGGAGAGTGGCCTCGGGATTTCCTAGAAGTAACAATGATCCCTCTAAAGAAGAAGCCAAAGCCAATGCAGTGTAATGACTACAGAACGATAAGCTTTCTGTCACTTACTTCGAAGATCATCACGAGGATTCTTAATAAAGGGCTGGAGAAAAAGGCAGAAGAAATGCTAGGAGAAGATCAATTCGGTTTCAGAAACGGACGAGGAACAAGAGATACGATAGGGGTAGTTAGAATAATATCAAAAGGGCAATAGAGTACAGTCAAGATATCTGCGTATGCTTCGTAGCCTGGCAGAAGACCTTTGATAGAGTAAATTGGGTAATGTTGATGAAGGTATTAAAGGATATAGGTCTAGACTGGAAAGACAGGAGGCTGATCAGAAATCTATATGTAAATCAAGCTGTAAAGGTCAGGTTGGAGAATGCGGACTCCTGCGGAGTAAATATCGGTAGAGAAGTAAGACGGCTGCTGCCTATCGCCGACCCTATTCAATATATATGGAGAAAGTCTAATGCATGAAGCGTTAGAAGGCACAGGAGATTACAAAATTGGAGGAAGGATTATAAAAACAGTAAAATACGCGGATGATTAAGTACTTGTAGGAAGAAAGGAAGTGAAACTCCATAAAATGATAAATAGACTAGTAATAACAAGTATAAAATACGGTATGTAAATAAATACAGAAAAATCAAGGTCATTCGAATATCGGGCAAAGAAGAGAATCTGAACATAAGTATTGAAGGTAAGCCTTTAGAAAAGGTTTTAGACCATAAATACCTTGGAGGCATCATAACAAGAGAGTTTTACTTTGAAATTATGGCACCCCTACTTAGTTAATCAGGTCGAAGTATGTTATTTTGGTCATGAATGTTTATGGAGATTCTATGTACCAAATTTGGTTGAAATCGGTTGGCTAATTCCTTCCAAAAGCATAACTACCGAGAAGTTTATTTTGCAATTGTGGCACCCTTTGCTTGGTTGATCCTGTCCAAATACGTCATTTTGGTAATGTATTCATATGAAGATTCTATCTACCTACAAAATTTTATTGAAATCGGTTCAGCCAGTTCTTCTCTTATATATGCGTACGGACGGACGGACATTACCGAAATTTAGACTGACCGTTCCATGGAACTCCCTTGAAATCGTGAAATTTGAATCGGCCCTTACATTACGATCCTTGACCCCTTAGACCGATTTTATCCATTTTAGGCTCGAAAATGTGTCTCACCAAAACATTGGTATTGGTGGATAATTCATCAAAATCGGTCAATTGGTTGCTGAAATATCTTAAAAAACCGCCATTCGAACCAAAATGGGACCATAGGGCCAATTTTAATTATTTTTGGCACTGCAATCTTAAGGATCAACCTAAATCTGCTGCCAAATTTTGAAGCTACTACGTTTATTTTCTGAAGAGTTATGACAGCCATAGACACACACAGACAGACAGCTTCTTTTATTATTATAGATATAAGAGGTAGTTATGACATTAGCATGAATTGCTGTTCGATAGGTTTAACACAATTACTACTTATCAAATAGTATGGGGATACGTATTATTTTTTATGACATTTGTAATTTACGGAAATGGAACTGACAGAAGTGGCGAATCACTATGAGGCTCTCCTCTGGTTCTCGAATAAGCAATATATATTTACGTATGTAAGTCAGTATATAAGTTTCGTGGCATTTCATTCCGGAATGTTACTCTTTCAGTATATGTTGGCAGATATACAGCATGAAAAAATTTCTCTTTGTGGAGACAAATATATAAAAATGCATTACTGAGTATATTCATTATTACAAATTATTGCCACTCTGCGTTTCTGTTGAGCCGCATGCATAAGATATCCGCAACGTTGGTAGATACTGAGATTTTATGATGCAGTACTGACCCGTTCGTTGGTAGATGATGTATTTCTTTCCTAAATTCAATAGACATCGCCATTAGCAACAAATGAAGTTCAAAACCTACTTTATACAGTCGCTGGCGTTAAAGGGTTAATTGTCTTTCGTGGTTTATCGAAGTTATTAATCGCTTGGGCGCTTGTCGGAATTCCGCATGCGTTGTAGGTTAACTTTACGTCGATTCTTTGATATTTATTTATTTAATTAAAAATTTCACATACAGCATTCGCCATTTTAGAGTGAAATATATAACATCATGAGTTTAAATAAAAGCGAATAAAAAACAGGAAAAATACAGAGAATAATAATAAGAATACAACACGAAAGAGAAAAGGGAAAATAACACTGCGGATAGAGCACAGAGAAATCAGAGGTGAGAATGAGGTAAATAAAATAAGCTCTAGAACCTTTGATAAATGATTTACAGGAAAGGATAAATGGATCTATGTGGGACGGTAGATAATTAAATAGGGTAGGAAGACGGAAAAAAAGAGAGCGCCTAACAATAGATAACCTTGTGTTTGGAATGTGGAGTAAATCCATAGAGCGTGTTGTTCTAGAGGGTACTCGTAAACCGAAAGAGGCCAAGAGTTCTGGACTGTCTATATTAGAGTTTAAAATGTTATAACATAAGGAGAGGTCAGATTTTTGTCGAGATACCAAAAATTGGTCTAGGGACAAGGCCGTTAGGATGGCTTCCTTAGAGGAAGTCCGGAGAGAGGGTATATGATATTTAACTATTCTAACAAAGAAATTTAGTACGCAATCAAGAGAAGAAAGATTAGAGGTTGCAGCCATAGACCAAAGAGGGGAAGCATAATTCACAACTGGGAAGACTAATGTGGAAAAGTATAATTTAAGGGAAGCTGCATCCTTTATGTCCGTAAATCTGTATAATATTCCTAGTAGGGACATAGCTTTGCGTTTTGTTGCAGTTATGTGTGTTGTGAAGTTTAACTTATTATCAATTAATACCCCTAGGTCCTTCTGAAGAATGGTTCTGGGTAATAAAATAGAGTCAATTGTGTAGTTAAATTCTAGAAGATTTTTGCGAAGAGTTACGGTCATTACGGTGAATTTGTTTGGGTTTAATCGAAGAGAAGAATCAGAACACCAGTTGGTTACGATGTTGAGTGCCTGTTGATGTATTAAACTGTCTTCAGCGGAGTGAATTTGCCTAAATATTTTGCAGTCATCTGCATACATAAGTATTTCGGCTTGAGAGGGACGTAATTGAGATGATAAGTCATCAATAAAAAGGTTAAACAAAAAGGGGGCAAGAACACTGCCCTGAGGAACACCTGAAGGAACAATTGACCAATTTGAAGTATGGCTTGAAAGAATGACTCGCTGATATCTGTTATTTAAGAAACTACGTAATAGCAGAAGGAAATTTCCATGCAAGTTGAAGCGGTGGCTAAGCTTATGAAGTAGATGGTTGTGATTCAAAGAATCAAAAACCTTAGAGAAATCAAGGAATATTGTATCTAGTTGTGAATTATTTTCTAAGGCTTCCACGGAGTGCTTTTGGAAAACAGCTAGATTTGACAAGCAAGAGCGGCCCGGAACAAAGCCATGTTGTTTTGTGGATAAGTGCGGAGAAGTAAAATAAAAGAGGCGGTTTAAAATAATTTTTTCACAAATTGAAGAAAGAATAGGAAGTAAAGAAATTGGTCGGTAATTTGTAACGTCCGATTTGGAACCTGATTTATGAATCGGAATAATATTCGCACGTTTCCATTGAGAGGGAAAGAGACCTAAGAAGTAGCATCTGTTGAAAATTATACTCAATGGAATACAGAGAGAAGAAGCACAGTTGCGTAAAAATACAGGACTTAGTCCATCAGGGCCTATAGAGCGATGTGGATTAATTTTGCATAAGAATTCATAGACTTCACATGGAGAAGTTTGTAAATCAGATAATGTAAAATTAGAAGCTACATGATGCAAGTGGGGGTCTTCAAACTCACTGGAGATGTTACGAGGGGGAACAAAGCATTCATTAAAAAAATTGTTAAAAAGTTCCGGTCTATTGAGTCTCACAGCTAGACGAGGGCCATTAAAAACTATATCTGGTATTTCCCTATTATTACGACGCCCATTGACGAACGCTCAGAACTGCCGGGGGTTTGAGGAGATATTAGAGAAGATTTTGTTAATGTAGTTAGTATAGTCTTTTTCTAATAGGTACTTACATAAGCGCCTTAAGTTAACAAAAGTGTTTCGTGATTCTAAACTGCGGTGAGTTTTCCAAAGTTCCCAAGCTCGGTTTTTGTTTTTTAAGGTCAAAAGACTGTGTCTCTACTATACCAAGGAGGGAAACGTTTAGATTTGGGCTTGACATAAGGAACACAGTCCTTAATCATTTATAATTTAATCCTTATCACAAGAATAAAAAAACTAAAATAATGGTACCTTCCAAATGTAAAATGACACATCTAATAAGTATGGTAAGTAATATCTTTATGGAATAATATGTAGTTGTCTTATTATAATATCACTCATGATTTTATATCAATCACTTTGCTTAACATTATGTCAATTGCCTGCATTAATGTTTAAAATTTACTTTCCGAAATTATATTATACATTATAGTATATTCTAGTCTTTAAATAGGCCTGTTATCGACCCTACTAGTGATATAAAACTGCTAGATAATTCTGGTATTCCTTTAAGAGGAGAGACGTCAAGTCGAATGAAAGAAATACGCTACAATAAAGAGCTTCGGACTAACGTCCATTAGGCTTCGGTTTTTACCGCCTCATGTGCCGCATCGGACGTGAGGTACCCACTGCTACAAACATCCGAATGAGAAGGTCGTTTCGTCTCTGTTCGTATTTAGACCTCGTCCTTTACTTTTTATCTACCTTTATTCCCCTGGAGGCCGGGCGGAAATTCCTTTATCGCCGCACTTTCACTGCCATGGTTTTCCCTTACCTCTTTCCGCTTGAATTTCTCACGGCAAAGAAAGTCGCGATCCTGAAAATTTAAAGAGTTTGCACGAGTTACGATATCCGGTTCTGTTTCACCCTAACTACCCCTTCCCTTAATTGAATAGGGAATCAGTATTAACTTGGGCGTGCTTCGTCTATTGTGCGGATGTGTCTTTTTTGAGAGAGTCCTTCACAATGATTTTATCTGCTAAACTTTAAATGATACAATTATCATGTTGTCTAATTGTAGCAGAAATTGGGTAGTAGAAAGGAATAGCATTTTAATTCTACATCATATTATTTTCCTATGCGTTTAATTTTAAAATTTTGGAGCATATTACATTGAATTATGACGTTTATAATGCATCAGGTGTACATATAAGGACTTGTTTAATAGATCTGTCCTTCTTTCGAGTTATCACTATGTATTTTTAACTGATTTTGCTAATATGAACAACTAGCTGAGACCCGCCGAATTATTGCGCAGAGTTTTTTCGATTAATTTTTGAAAAAGTTATTATATAAAAATTATTTTTTACAACAAGCTATAGTTAATATATTTATTTGTATGCAAATTATGATACTAAAATTTTGCGATATGAACTACTCAACTTATACGAAAAATTTTGAATAGTTCCTTATATCATATCAAGTCTCAAAGTCTATGCTAAATCTCAAAGAATAAGCTTTCACGTTAATTTTCAATCAGTTATTATTCTTCATGCGAGTTTTTTTAGTGTAAGCTAAGTGTAAATGCACTGAAAACACCGAGGATAACAATAACATTGGTTACCTCTTTTTCAAATGTGAAAAATTGGCAAAAATTTTACTACAAACTTACAATTTGAGCAGATTAGAATTAGATAAGTAAATAGATGATAATAATAATAATTTATATTATTTTCTGAGTAAATTAGTGCAAATTCTACGATGATATCTTAATTCTAAAACATTTTAAAATGCTAAAGAATAAAGGCCTGCACATCGGATTCCAGCCGATTACATTTTAATGAAACGGAAAAATGAAACGCGTCTGTAATCGAATCATCGAACTCGAGGGAAAAATGAACACCCGTTGCCTCCTTACGTGAGTCCATGCTTTCCAACCATACCACATTTAAAGGAGTTTTGTCTGCCGTTTTCATGATAAAGGGAACAGCACATACAAACAAACCCACACTTGGAAATAATATATAAAGATGCTGGGATACGTAGGCTGATGATAGCGTACACGCAAACACGTTCATAGATAAACTCATGAGGTATTTATTCTGCTTATCGTTATCTTAAACTGATCTTCCATATTCAATTGGAATCTTTTGGATATGACATTGTTTCTAATAGCTTGACAATTTATTGAAAATCTCACCTAATTAATAATGGCCTAGAATATGCAGGTTTTACGTTAGTTATCAGGTTTCAAGGTTAGTTAGAGATACATTTTAAGTCTTTTAACGCAGAGTATGATAAAATAAAGTCATAACTCTTGTTAAAATGTTGATCGTTATTTTATCATGATTGTTTATGTTGATATATTTTATGGACAAAAATCAACGTGGTGCGAAAAATTCAAGTGTTACGTTTCTACCTATTTGTATTCATAAAGTTGAATTAGCCGCTTAAAAGTAACACTTTTGCCGTTTGATAAAGAATTATATAAAAGGATCGTGGCTTTTTTATTTAAAACTCTGCTACTGATAGATGAATCTCATTAACACGTGCGCGTTATAAAACAGGAGAACTTTCATAATTACAAGGCGCAATTATCACCCTTGAAATTATTTACCCTTATGAAAGATTTAAGAGACGTGCCTCATAGCTATTATTTTTAATGAACGAAAATTTTTATGAAGTTTATCACATATTCGAAGGAATCTTTGAGGATTTAACTTTATATATTTTACATGAATATTAATTCATGCCCGGCTGTGAATATCCATTTTGTTTCACTTAGAGAAAAGTGTTCCCAAAATGCAAGCTAAAGAAAAGTAATGAAATCAAAATTCGTCCATCGTCAATCATAAGCCGATGATGATACGAATTCCACCACAAAGACTCTTAGTAGCGCAACTTTGATTTTTCCAGTTAATAGAGTCATCAATTTTTGCTTCCTTCTAATAAAAATGCTTTGCGCTATTTAGATGTTAGTCACTTCATCTGAATTGAAATTTTACCCGAAGTATGAAACTGATTTATAGGGTCCCGAGTCTATTGAAGTCCATACATGGTAAAGACGCTTTTACATTACTAACACCCTGGTCTTGCTAAAATGGTATATTGAGTAATTTTCCTCAATACGTACTATAGTCGCTGGTTCAAATTCGGGAAGTTCCAGATAAATTTTTTCTGTACCTTTCTATCTGCAACAAAGCACGTCTTATCATAAGTAATAATAGTATGGAAAAGAATAAAATGTGGTTGTGATGAGAATTGTTTCTCTTGTCTCCATCAATCGACTGATATTTCGTCATCGAGGATGTTTTTATGTCAATTTTAAACCGCAAACCTCCCAATTTTGGTCTGTATTTCTTTGGAAAAGATTGTTGCGATTAAGGATGAATCAGAGGTTAAATTTCAAGTTTTTCATTTTATTTCATTACCGTCGCTTTATAGCGTTCTAGCATCCGTTAATGTCATCATGGGAAATCCGATATTCCTCACTGACGTTAAGGATAATTGACGTCATGTGATGGCATTATCCGGTTGTAACTCTGGGATTTGCGGCGTAAAAACCTGGCCGTCTTCCATCCTCTTCGCTTACCTCTCTCCTCCCTTTAAGTTGCCCAGCTATTCAAAGCCTCTCCGAAACACACCGGTCCTGTCATTTGCAAATTCCGAAGCAAAACATTATTTGCCTAGGCTCTCTGCTTCTCATTTTTCCTCTCCCATTTTCACAGTCCAATTTTTCCTAATTGTTAGCCTTCTCACGTAAGGTTTGTACTTGTCTATATAAATAAAATTGTAATTCTGTTTTTTCGGGCATCACGCAAAAACGGCTGGACCGATTTTCACGAAACTTGCAACATATCTTAAGGTCAATCCAACTTAGAACTTAGGCTACATGCCATATCAGAATTTAAATCGGGAGGGGGGAGGGGGTTGTGGGAGGCAACTCAAAAATCGGCGATACCATGCTTACTATTGATTTTATGACAAAAATGTATGCAACAAAAATTGTAGGAAATAAAATTTAGGAACGTTTTTGTTCTATAAAAGATTTTGATAGGATGATTATAAACTGATATATGTAGGAAAAATCATAATTTCCCTTTTCGAGCCTCTTTTTTTAGGTCGCTGCAGGCAGGCGCATCTATTTCCCTCAGTACAGCTCTAGCTTTCATAGTGTTTACATCGTTCTTTTACGCTCTTGCTGAGACTGTTGAAACTCGCGAGTTCCGAAATATATCAATATACGTTATTATATGATTTATTGGAATTGACCTGGCTTCGAAATTGGATTTAACGATTACGTAACGATTTTGTGAAATATGTTATTACACATACAACACTGAATTGATTTGAATTGAATTGGTTTCTAAAACGGATTTAACCATTACGTAAAGATTTTGTGCTCATAACTGTATTGATTTATTGGAATTGATTGAATTTGGCTTGAACTGAATTTGATTCTGATGTGATAGTAAAACCTGTTGTTACACGTTGATTGATTTATTGATATTAGTTGACCAGGCTTCTGCAGTATTAATATTTGTATTATATTTGTTCTCATAAAATCATTATCATTAGAAATTTCTAAAATGCCTTTCCGAAAACGAACTAACCTTAGTGGTATATCAGCTGATGCAAAACGAATGCGTTCATTGCGTGAGTCCGAAAGTCAGTCTCAGAGGGAGAGTCGCTTGAATTCCCAGAGAGACAGGGAGGCAGGCGGAAGAAGAAGAAGAATGAGGAAGAGAGAAGACGGAGGAAGGAGAATGAAGAAGAGAGAAAGAAGAGGAAGAATGAAGAAAGGAGAATAAGTAGGAGGAAGAAGAAGAGAGGAGGAGGAAGAATGAGGAAGAGAGGAAGATGAATGAGAATCAGAGGAGGAAGAATGAGGAAGAAGAACTTAGAAGAGAGAAGAAGGTGGAGGAGTTTTAAGAATGAAGAAAAGAAGGAGGAAGAAAAATAATGAAGACGAGAGGAGGAAGAAGAATGAAGAAGGGAGAAGAGAGGAGGAGGAAGCAGAGAAGAGGAGGAAGAAGAGAGGAGTAAGAAGAAGAGGGGAGGAAGAAGAAGAGAGGAGGAAGAAGAAGAGAGGAGGAAGAAGAAGAGAGGAGGAAGAAGAAGAGAGGAGGAAGAAGAGAGGAGGAGAAAGAAGAGGGGAGGAAGAAGAAGAGAGGAGGAAGAAGAGAGGAGGAGGAAGAAGAGAGGAGGAAGAAGAAGAGAGGAGGAGGAAGAAGAGAGGAGGAGGAAGAGAGGAGGAGGAAGAAGAGAGGAGGAGGAAGATGAGAGGAGGAGGAAGATGAGAGGAGGAGGAAGAAGAGTGGAGGAGGAAGAAGAGTGGAGGAGGAAGAAGAGAGGAGAAAGAATAGAGGAGGAGGAAGAAGAGAGGAGGAAGAAGAGAGGAGGAGGCGTTGATTTGAGCCAGGATGAGATCCAGCTGTTTCTCACATTTTATGTAGCGTGCTCCAGGGTGAGTAGCAGCAAGGATCTTTTCATATGTGCCCCGGATGGAAAGACTCATAACGTAGTTTACAGAGAGGCGTTGATATAGGTAACCCGAGCAACGCCGAGTAATACTGCTTTTGTTTTTGTGTAAACTTGATAATTTTATATTTATCCATTATACCTTAAACTCACCCCGTGCGAAGAATGGGTATTTCAGCTAGTTATGAATAAGAGTCCTCGGTGCATTCTGCAAGCACTTAAAAAAACCTCCATACACCAAGATCGAACCTCATAAATGAACTAACTCGATCTCCAAGGCAAGAGTATTTGTGCCTCACGGAGCCCAAATATATAAGATAATAGAGTTCTTGCAGAATAGGTATGTACTTATCCGGAATTTCCAAATTCTTTGGCAATCGCAATAATTGTCATTAAGACAACAGTTACACTAAAATTTATGGAAAAATTAGGACATTATGTGGTAGGATTATTGCATTACTGTTTCGACAATTTAGTCAAACAAGTGAGGGAAGAATTTTATAGCAAATAGCATAAGGTGCCTTTTTCTTGTTTTTGGATTACGACGTCATCATAATATTACATCTTTGGTTGAGATTGATGACCTCATAATACTATTACTCTATATAAAAACCCAGCTGTGTATTTTGAGCCTACATACTTCCCACAATGGAAATGGGCTTATAGTTTCGTCGTTGTGTCTGTCTGTCCCCAATATTAACTTTTGAAAAAATAGACTTATTTTCATGGCACTAGGTGAAAATCTCGTGCTACTTAGGCCGAGCTCCTGAGGTTAGTTTGTGTTGCAAAGATTGAAAGTCCCGTGTTCGATTCCGCAAATTTTCCTTTCCATTTGATTTACATGGGAAATCTGAAATCCGTCGTGCAGAGTAAATTTCTCTTACACATTAAAATATCTTAGAATTGTAATATTGGAGCGAAATTTATACTATTCTCTGAGAAAAGAAATTTCTATTTTAATTTTTATCTTAGAAATTTTTTTATCTATCGTATTTCTTAGAATTTTGTGTAAATACTGGCGTTTCTGCAGTATTTATCACTGACTACGAGAGTGTTGCTATAGCAACAACTATTGTTGGACTCGGATCGGTATAGCTTATTGTTAGTACATTAACTCGTTATTTTGCCACACAAATACGCGTCGAATTTCAAATACGGACTAAAGATAACCTAAATTACACCTATAACAGCAAAGTTTTGATATTTTTAATCGAAAACTTATTGTTGTCATGTAAATCCAATTTTTGCCGACATCTTGAACTAGGAAAACCGGGTATGCGAGTTTGTTATTTTTATCATGATAACGTAAATAAACAAACTTCTGTCAATAGCATTGTTGGTATTGTGAGATAAAGATTAGTGCAAGCTATATGTGAAAGCGACTTCGTAAATGCAAGATGCGTATGGATTTGATTCCGGGAAAATGATTTTTTTTTCTGGGTTCATCATTCATTCATTTTTATTATTTCTTTCTTCTCATATTTTTCTCTTCTTATTTGAACTTAACCTTATTTCTTATATATTTTTATCTTCTTATTTATATCTGTAAAAGAAAGTGTTAAACGACCTAATTATTTTCTATTTCTAATGCATGTATTTACTGTTTTATATGGAGCACATCTTTTTCTAAGTAAGGCAGATGTACTAAGCAGGGCCCACCTAATTTTTGGCGATTTTTGTAATTATTTTTTATTAAGGTAGAAATGTGATATCACGTGTTCATATTGTTCATGTTTATACTTTAAGAAAAACATTAGTCGATAAAACGTTTTCGCTAAAAAACCTCTGGTAATACTTTTTTGAACTGTTTTCGAGTGGGAATAATTAAAAACAAATGTCCCTTATAAATCCCGGGGCGTATTTAAAAAAATACCCATCGTATAAAAATGGTTTGAACGATATGAAATACGAAAGTGATTTAAATAATTTTTTGTGCTATAAAATGCAAGAGGCATATTTTTAAGGTGTATAGTGCGAAAATTGCGGAAAAAGTGGATAAAAATGTTAAAACTTTAAATTTAAAAAACTTCATCTGAAATGTCAAAACTGTACGGTTCCAAACTTAAAACATTTGCCTGCATCAAAATAATTCAAGTGTTTCTGTATACTCGGCTTTGATTATTTGTTCTTAACCTTAAACCCGAGCAAGGTCGGGTACTTCTGTTAGTATTTTATAACATTAAATTATTAAAATTGGAAAACACAAAGAGCAACATATCTGCGGTGATTTTAAAGCTAGCATTAAAGCCAATACAAGTATTAAAATAAATGAGTAAATGGAAAGTAGGCATCATAAGTTCCGTTTGAATCATCTTGTTTTTTGTATTATTGTGACTAACCCACAATGGTAGAATGAGAAAACCGCTAACAACTCTAAAACTTTTCATTCTCTTATAATCAAACTTTCAGGAATTAATTGGCAGCGCAACTTTTGTATTTTAAATTTCTTGCTTCATTTTAACACAGGGATGAGTGTAGCGCATTAATCATTCGCATTTTATAATTACTTAGAATCATCATAGGAATTCGGAATTTGAAACAGCCAAGGGAAAAAATTTCTGCTCAAAGTGAATTACTACTTTCTCGTTTGATTTTCTTGAAATAGGCTACTCCCTCGATAAAAATGTATTGAACAAAACAGATGCTATTTGATTAGTTATAGAATTTTTGGTTGAAGACTTTTTTCTAAGTGATATTTTACGAGATATAAAGAAAAGTTCGTTTTTCATCACTAGTAAAGTGACACTCACGATTAGGTTACCTAAACCATTTATATAATTTACTTATTTTCATTGCCTTTATGTCCTAAATACCAAATTTCCGGAGATGAAACATGTGGACAGACGGAAGGACGGACACGACCCGACCAAAGCGTTCTTTTTTTACTTTTTGTAAAGAACGCCTAAAAACTACACTGCTGATGAAGAATGGAAGGAAAATGAAGATGCCTAATGATCCTAAGGAAATGATCTACTTCGCAGAACTAAACAAAACAATTAGGAAGTCCATCAAGAAGAAGTGAAGAAATATAATTATGAAGTAATCGACAAAACTATAGAGAACAATAGTAGTTATAAGAAAATGAAAATAGCATCTCTCGATTGGTAAGAGACAGCTGGTGGCATTAATGTTAGAAGATGGCTCGATTACACATAGCAGGAAGTTAATTCTAAAATGAGTAGAAGAATTCTACAAGAAACTATATGAAGATCCTTTCACCAATGAGGAAATAAATAAAGAAGGAACAATTACCGTCAAAGAGATTCCAGATATTCTTTTAGAATAAACTACGTGCAATCAAAAACATGAAGAGTGAAAAAGCATCTGGAATTGATGGCATCACAGCAGAAATATTCAAGGCAACAGGTAACTGTATGGAAAAGATCCTTTCCAACATTTTTACGTCTTGCTTAAGGAAGGGAAATATACCAGAGTCGTGGAACCATGCAAATATAATACTTTTTGCACAAGAAAGGTTGCAAGGAAGATTTGAATAATTATCGGTCAATCAGCCTGCTCCCGGCAGTCTATAAAATATTCACAAAGATTCTCACTACGCGCCTGCAAAAGCATCTTGATTTCGCTCAACCCAGAGAATGAGCTGGATTTTGCAGTGGATATAATACGATGGACCACATTCAAGTTGTCAGAGAGATAATTAGTCGGACTAATGAGTACGAGTATGCGCTTCATCGACTACGAGAAAGCATTCGACTCTATTCAAACTTCATCGGTGCTAAATGCACTGAAGAAACAAGGGGTAGAAGAACGTACATTACTTTAATCACGAATATCTATAAAAACGGGACTTCATCTGCCCAGCTGCATGAAGAAACAAGTGCCTTTAAGACCGAAAAGGGAGTGAGTCAAGGAGATACCATGTCTCCTAAATTATTCACAGCAGCTCTAGAGGAAGTGTTCAAAACGCTATACTGGGAATAAAATGGTATAACGGTAAATGGAGAATATCTGAGACATTTGCGATTCGCTGATGACATCATACTGTTCGCAGGAAACCAAAAAGAGATCCATTGAAAAACTGAAGAACTGGAGCAGGCAAGCCAAGAAGCTGTGCTTAGAATGAATCTTAATAAAAGAAAGGTCATGTTCAACTCCTTCACAAATCCCGAGAAGATATCGATAAACGGAGCAGAACTCGAAGAAGTAAGAACTTAAGTTTACTTGGGTCAACTCATCACTATCGACTGATCACTTCTTGTAGAAATCAACCGGAGAGTGAAGACGGCATGGAGAGCTTTTGGCAGGAATGCAAGTATCTTTAAATCAAGTATCCCAGCCTTTCTGAAAAGAAAATTGTATGACCAATGTGTTCTGCCTGTTTTGACCTATGGATGCAAAACATAGACCATGGACACCAGAATAGTCCAGCACCTGCAAAAACACAGAGGGACATGGAGAGATGTACGCTTTGGATCACCCGAAGAGACCGCAAAAAGAACGACTGGTTAATAAAGTAGACAGGAGTCTTAGACGTAATTAAAAGAATAAAGGCGCTTAAGTGGCAGTAGCAGGTCATATTGCTAGAAGAAATAATCGGCGCGTAATAAAATGAATCTCAAGAAACATCAAGAGACCGAAAAGAAGACCGACAGACAGATGGGACAGAGAGTTTGTGAAGTTATTAGGGCCAACTTGGAGGAGGGAAAACTGGAAGAGTCTAGGGGAGGCTTTCATCCGACACTGGGTTGAAAAGGGCTGATGATAATATATATCATTATAAATACCTCCTTCTTCCATATATAGGATATAGGATATATCAAATAAACCCTAAGCTACTTCTAGGAATGCTACAGAGCCGAAATTTTGAGGAAAGATAGGTCGTTGGGTACAGTTTCTGGGGAAAATCCGAAATTCCAGAAAAATCATATTTAAGGTATCCCAATGTGAAATTTTAATCATTGGCAACGGCGCAGGGTTTTATAAAATATATTTTTTTAATTAGTTACAATTAAGATACGAATTGGGGGCATGCACCGTACTGTGGATGAAAGAATGAAGTTTATTTTTCTTTAAGACAAAATTCAAATCCATGCTGAATATGCGTAAAAATTTGATTTTAATAATAAAATTATCAAAAGTTTTTCGGTTTTCAACAATAAAAAGTATTAAGTACCATTCAATGGGAATTGATTTTCCATACTTCATGACCATTGATTTTATGCTTTTAATGGGAATTAACGGACTATATTACATAATATCTTTAATATCGGCCAACGAGGTAAACCTATGGTGGCGTCTTAATCCTAACACAAAATATTCCATTTATTTCTTTATTATTACTTTCTCCATATACGAAATATAGAGAAAGTATTGTTTTCATGAAAAAAATCGAATTCGAGCTTTCAACGGAAATACATGTTTTAAGGTCCCCTGAATACGTTTTGACTATTTTCTCGATGATGTCTGTTTGTCTGTCAATCTGTCTGCCAGTCTGTACGTGATAGATTTTTGTGGGCGATCTAACTCAAAAACTATTAATCAAGTCAACGCAAAAATTTATATTTAACATTTTTATAAAAGAAGATTTGATTCGAGTTTGGTAAAATGTGTAACATTTCCACAATATTTAAAAGAACTTGTTGAACTCATTTCGAATACTTCTGGCTAGGGTTATAGATAATAATAAATGTATTTAAAGTAGAATTCCGGCAACTTTTGGGAGATCTTCCGATAAATATCATCCAGTAACCCTCTTTTCTGTCTCTCTTATTGTCTGCGCCAATTGTACTTGATATCCCAAGACCTTTTCTCGACTTTTTTTCCCTTAACTTTTAACTTGCTTGTCCTGGTATTCATCTATGCTTTCACATCGAATATCTGTCACTCCTCATCCCTCATTCTCTCCCTCATTTCCCCTCTCACAGTTTTTTCTCTTCCACTCTCCATTACCTTAATTCCTCCTCTCCTCTCTTGTTCTCTCTCATTTTCCATTTCTCTTTTCATCTCCCTTTCTACCTACCAATCTCTCCTCTCTACCTCTTTTGCTTCCTCTCTCTCCCCCTCCTGCTTCCCTTCCTCTCTCTCTCCCTCCTGCTTCCCTTCCTCTCTCACCCTTTCTCTTCCTTTCTCCCTCCCCTTATTCTAATCTCTCACCTGTCTAATATCTCTTAAACCTCCCATTCAATTTATTTTCTCCAGACATCGCACTTTCTGCCAAATATACCAGTTTAGTCTAAGGATTTCAGAACTTATACCATTCCTCGTTTTAACCACCGCGAGGCCGTTTACATCCCCTGGCAGAGCGAATCGTTTCAATAAAGGTTGAAGATATTTTTTATCACGTCATTATCCTTTCTCTCTCTCTCTCTCACACACACTCTGTCTCTCCCTTCGCAGACTGCGAGAATCCGTGAATGGAGTGGCGCGTCTACGTCGGAGGACATTTCGTTTGTCGATATTTTTCCTTCGCTCTCAATTTCCACCTCCCACGCAAATTCCATCGGATCTGTGTTCAGTCATCTCTGCGGATGACGTGAAAATCGGTTATGTATACATTTTTTTGTCATTCTATGTCGCCAAAACCTCTCGTTTATGTCCGACGGGAAATTGCTCATTTCGCAAGGCGGCCTTCAAAAAATAATAGAATAAAGCTGCGACAACAATTCATTGGAAATGTAGCAATAGCGGAAAAAATCGTTGTCAAGTTCGGTAAATAAAGGACGGGATAAATTTGGAATCGATTCTGTCTCCTTGCCATGTCGTTTCAGTCTGACGGTTTTATTTGAGTTTTATGCGAAGTGACGAGAATTTTTGAAAACCCGACCCTGGATGTTTGCGGCGTTTTTTATAACTATATTTACTGTCAGTGAAAACCTTTATGCAGCTAAAAGTTTGTATGACGTCATCCCGTAAAAAGATTATGTATATCAGTGAGTGAAGTAAAAATGTGATAGATACAGTAAAGCTTGAATTTTTTGGTACAAATATTTTGTAATGTTTGCTTTTACAGGATTCCTGCCATAGATATAGTTGGGCCTAGATAAATCGAACCTCCAGCAGAGATAGAAATAGTTCGAGTTATTGAAACTTCAAGTTACGGAGTTTTATTTTAATGCATATGAATACGCTGGAGTTAGCAGAGGTGGCTATCATGTCTGTTTCCTACGTAGATAAGTTTATATGAAATAAATTTTCAAAAGTATAAAGATTATTTACATCTGCATGTTGCCCTGTAATTCACCAGTGTGGTGGATGGCAGGGGATGTAATGCACTGAGGCCCACCTATCAGTTTTTAATAGCAGATTTGACTTTCCTTTATGGTCCCGTATTGATCTCGGAAAGAATGGGCCTCTACAGTCCTACAGTCGATCGATCGTTTCTTCCTATGCACGTTGGAGCCTCAATTATTCGCAATGCATCCTCTGCCGACCACTATTTCTCAAGGAACCTTAACCTTCAGCACCTTCTATGCTATTCCAAAGATCTCCATTTTAAGTCTTTCAATAATGATGTGACGCTTTCCATATGTTCGTACTTTTGTTTAACGAAACTGGTTGCTTTCCGCTGTACTCTTTCTAACTGAATTATATGGCCCTTCTCATATTCTTTTAAAACTCGAACAGGAATTTCTTCGGGACCAGTGGCTTTGTTAGTTCTGATGGAACTTAATTGTCTTGCTATTCCCACCTTAGAAAATACTATATCGTCCATCAGGTCGCCCCTTATAGCGGGTGAATAGTATACGCATTGAACGTTGACGGCTGTAAATGCTTTTACAAAATTACCGTTTAACAGGTTGGCTTTCACTACGCTATCATGAATAACGGCACCCGAGTCATTACGCAGAGAAGGTATGGTAGGCCCTCTACCTTGGACCTCTCTCACATAGGACCAAAACGCTTTAAGGCCCTCATTTAAATAATTATTTATTACCTTATTCCTGAAGTTTTTAAAAGCCTCGCGCATAGTATTTCTCGCTTTAGCGCGCGATTCCTTATACGTTTGAACTATAGCTCGCTATACTCGTCGGATGATGTAGACGGCATATTCCTTTTTTTCGCGTGGCTTATTCTCTGACGCCTAAGCGCACTCCTAACTAGCTTATTTTACCAACGTGGCTCTTTATTGTCGACCTACAATTTAATTGGAATGTCCTTATCGATTCCCTCTAGCATTATATCCTTGAATAATGTCCATGACGACTCAGCACCTGATCGTTCGATCATATCACGGATGCCAGGTAGTATTTCTCGTAGGCGCGACCTGAAGCTTGAAATGTTTGCCCTAGCAAATATATAAAAATTTCTTTGAGGCTAAGGGTGCCTCTCGATTTTCAACTTACACTCTGCATATACGGTCAGATTATCACTAATTCCATCTTCAATGGTAACTTTGTTTATTCTTTCTGGGACGTTAATTGCTAATAAGTCTAATTTGTTTCCCGATCGCGTAGGTTTTCTGACCAATTGAAGGAAAGAATGTTGGCAGAATGTTTCGATTAATGCCTCACAGGATTCGTGTTTTTTACCTCTAGATTCGAAACAGATTTTCCCAATCAATTTAGGGTACGTTAAACTAACAACCGACTATAATGATTCCATCTTGATTAATCAGTCTCAACTTTGATAGTTGCATCTCGAGATTTTAATTACAATCTACACCAGTGTTAGGTGGCCTGTAAAACGAGCATACCTTTTTGGAGCCTTCTTTACCTATGCAGCACCAAACACTCTCGATATCCTCGTCACTTATCGGAATCTCACTGCTATCGTGCTTATCGCTAACCGGTATGAAAACCCCGCCACCCGATCGATTAGCGCGGTCTTTTCTATAGACGCGATAGTCTCAAGGAAATATCTCCTGACTCTGAATCTCACCCGTTAACCAACTTTCTGTGCCTATCACGACGTCGGCGTGCAGACTGCGAATAGTATGCTGGAATTCAGCAATTTTCCTACGGATGCTGCGGTAATTCAGTACGACGACGTTTAATTTCTCATTATCACATCGCATATGAATCTCACCCTTGAATTTCTCTTCCGCTCTAAAACTACATGCGCTCCCATCACAAGCACTCCCAAGACTATCTGGCATCGCATCAAAATTGGAATCGCGACCCGTCGCACCCTTTACGGAACATTCTATCAATGACCTATCTCGACATTGATGCTTCATGTTACAATGAATTTCCTCCTTATCTCTCGTATTACGTGCATTAACCTCACGCTCGGAGTGTAGTTTATCATTAGACAATCTATCGTGATTCTTATTTTCTACGAACTCATCGACTATCCCCTTTCCCAAAACTGACCTACATCCTGCCCTACTCTCTAGCCTAAAAAATCCCTACTGTGCTCAAGAATCCTACGCGCTACTCTCACGAAAAATTATATCTCCTAAATATTTTACATGCTCATCTGCTTGAATATTCTTTGTATTGATTTCGTACTCGAAATCTATTTCTTTGTTCATACTTCTCTAATACGATACTGCGGCACATTTACTGTAATTAATTTCAATTTTCCATTTCTTACACCACGTGAAAATGGCTTTTAAATCTTCCTGCAGCAACTGATGCTCATCTCGGTGACGTTGTCATCTGCGAAAAATATAATTTCACTATCTACTGCAGAACAAACACTATTTACATAAATTAAGAATGCTAGAGGGTCCAATACAATTCCTTGAGGAATACTTGATACGACTTGAACGGAGGACGACTGCATTCCATCGATGATTACTATCTCTATCTGTTCTCTATTCCCGAGGATGTCTCTCACCCAATTCACAGTTTTCGGATTTGATACCATATTTTACGAACTTCGCTATTAGTTTCCAATGAGATACTTTATCAAATGCCTTCCTGAATTCAATGAAAACAGAATCGACCTGAATATTTTTCTGTCCGCATCGCAGCAAATAGTTCACGAAAAGGCAAAGTTTCGTTTCACATGATCTGCCTTTCTGGAATCCGTGCTGGTGCCCGCTATGAGATGAACGACCATCTAAATAACGCATTACAGAGCTAAAGATAATATTCTCCAGTATTTTGCACGATATTGATTTGAACGAAACCGGCCTGCAAATATCAGGATTCTCTTTGTCGCCGCCTTTATGGATCAGAATAACGTATGCTAACTTCCAATCTTATGAACGACACCTTGCGCAATGGATTACTCGAATATTTTTTCCAGATATGGTGTAACTTCAGAGGCCAACTCTTTTAGTACTCGCGCGGATATTTTCTCCGGCCCGGGAGATTTATTTTGTGTAATCGAGCGAAATTGTGCGCTATACCTTCTACCGAATGGACCAAATCCTCCATCGAGTAATCCTGATGCATAGGAATAGGTCATATTCATCGCTATCGCAGTAGAAGCTTTCTGAAAATGTTCGTTAACCAGGTTTGTTTTCTCCTCACTCTCATGAACTACGTTTCCTGTTTCGATTCTCAGTGACGCAGTAGTGGGACCTCTACCTTGGTCTTCCCTGACATACGACCGAAATGCTTTTTTGTTCTCAATCAAATTATTGTATAAGACCTTTCTGTAATTATTAAATGCACTACGCATCACTGCTGTAGCTCCTGTGTGCGCCTCCTTGAATAGCTGCTTTATCGTTGTTCTCTTCAACCGTGGCTGTCAAAGATGTATTAATTACGCCTTCTAAGAGGGCTACTAACTTCTTGGTTGCACCATCTAGGTTCCGCATTATCACGCTTTAGTTGACTTGTAGCAAATATATCTGTACACTCTCGCATCATATCTCGCAATATGCACCATGAATCTTCCGCGCCCGCACTATCAGGGTAGGGTGTAGGCGTAATAGGAGATTTCATAGGGGCATCGAATATAATACAGTTTCTGGTCGCGAAGTGAGAGTCCACCTGCAAAAGCCGTAATAGAGCAGTTAATGCTTCGGGCGATAACGAGAAATTAAATATTATAGTTTTAAACTGCCGCAGCATTCGTAGGAAGTCTGCCGAACTCGAACACGTAATTCGCACGTTGCATGCGGATGTAGTTATAGGTACGGAAAGTTGGCTCACTGAAGATATCGCTAGCCAAGAAATTTTTCCGAAAAGCTATAGAGTACACAGAAAAGACCGTGCCAATAGAATAGGTGGCGGAGTATTTTTGGCAATAAGTGAAAAGTACGATTGTTGTCAGATCCCTATTATCGATGAATCGACCGAGAGCGTGTGGTGCCGCCTAGGTAAGGATAATTCGAAAAAGATATAATTATGCTCATTTTACAGACCACCTAATGCCAAAGTTGATTATATTTTAAGTTTAGAGAGCCAATTATCCGAGCTTAGATCTATTATGAACGACGGTTATGTGATAATTGGAGGCGATTTTAACTTACCGTCAATCGATTGGGAAAACCTATGTTTCGTTACGGGAGGTAAAGAACGCGAATCGTGTGAAGCCTTAATTGACACGTTTCATGAATATTCCCTAACCCAGATGGTACGAAAAGCCACGCGTTCGGACAATGTTCTCGACTTGCTTGCTTCTAACATCCCGCATAGGATAACTAAGGTATCCACAGAGGAGGGACTTAGCGACCATCGAGCTGTGTATGCGGAGTGCGAAATAAAGCTCAAAAGACATCCTAAGCCTCTTCGAAATGTATACGGTTTCGCCAAGGCTGACTTTAAAAGTTTCAGCTTACATCTCAAAAGTACCTTTGTCAGTTATCGTGAAAAGACAGAACGATTAGATATGGAGCCATCATGGTTATTATTTAAGGATATACTAGGAAAAGGTATCAATAGATTTATCCCCAGTAAGTTAAAATCTGATAAGAAAGAACCTCGTTGGTTTAATAAGGAAGTCAGGATTGCCTTAAGTCGGCAGAGGCGTAGCCACGCAAAATTGAAAAACATATCTACCACCGCTTCTGATGAGTATCGCACAGCTATAGTCCATGAGTATAACAGTGCCCGCGTACTAGCGAGAAAAACCATGCGTAACGCATTTAACACCTTCCGGAATGAGGTATTAAATACAAAATTGAAGGAGGATCCAAAAGCGTTCTGGTCCTATGTAAGAGAAGTCAAGGGAGTGGGTCCTTCAATACCCTCCCTGCGATGTGATTCCGGAGACATCCTTCACGATGGGGAGGATAAAGCTAATCTACTAAACGTTTACTTCGCGAAGGCGTTCACGGCAGGTGGAAATAGACTTGAAGATAATCTTATTCCCGATGGATGTAATCGGATGGATAATATTAAAATCTCTGAGGCAGGAATAGCGAAGCAACTGGGTGCGATAAAGACCAACAAAAACCCAGGACCAGAAGGAATTCCCGCGCGTGCATAAAAGAACTAGCAGATGAAATAGCTCCCTTCCTTCGGATAGTTTTCGAGAAATCTCTTACCCTCTGTGAGGTTCCTGCTGATTGGAGACTAGCACACGTCACACCCATTCATAAGGGAGGTGACAAAGAAAACCCCGAAAATTATAGGCCGATTTCTCTAACATCATTATCATGTAAGATTTTGGAGCACATTATTGTTAGCAACACAATGCGTTATCTTGAGAGTAGATCGCTCTTAGTCAGCTGTCAACATGGCTTCAGAAAAGGTAGATCCTGTGACACCCAACTCGATCTGTTTGTGAATGATGTTTTATCATGCGGCGAAAATAATAAGCAGGTCGATGCAGTGTTCCTTGATTTTAGAAAAGCTTTTGACAAGGTTCCCCACCGTAAGTTGTTATTAAAATTGGGAAATCTTGGTGTTAATTTTAAAGTCATTAACTGGGTTTGCGCTTTCCTTTGGAATAGAAAACAAAAAGTAGTCATCGATGGTAAGTCCTCGAGTGTGGCAGATGTAGTCTCTGGAGTGCCGCAGGGTAGTGTGATCGGACCTATGCTTTTCTTGCTTTATATAAACGACATCAGCTCAGTTGTAAAAAGTAATATCAGGCTTTTTGCTGATGACACCGCAGTCTATAGAGAAATTAGTGGTCCTAGCGACCATCGTCAGCTTCAGGATGATCTGGATGCGTTATCTGTTTGGTGCAAGGAATGGCAGCTAGAAATCAATCAGAAAAAGAGTAACGTTCTAAACTTTTGGAAATCTAGAAGCCCATCGTCCGTGTTTACCTACTCGATAGATGGTGAGAGCATTCCTGTTTCGGAATCCGTGAAATACCTCGGGGTAACCTTGAATCGTGACCTGTCTTGGGACACCCACATAAGACGAGTGATAGGTGCGGCAAATAAGAAGTTGGCTTTTGTGCGTAGGATAGTCAGTAAAAGCACGGAAAAGGTGAGAGAATCCTGTTATTTATCGTTGGTTAGACCTCAAATGGAATACGCAGCAGCGGTTTGGGATCCATATCAGAGGGGGCTCATAAAGGATTTTGAAAAAATACAGCGGCGAGCAGCTAGATACGTGAAAAAGAATTACGATAAAAACAGAGCGTTACGTTACTCATTAAAGAGTTGAGTTGGCCATCGTTGAAAGATCGTAGATTACAGGCGAGACTTAAACTTCTAGATAAATATAGGTCGGATATATTCGTAAATGAAATGAAGTATATTATTCGTCAACCAACGTATATCGGACGGAGGGATAATGAGGACAAGATTCGCGAAATAGATAGTAGGACGGAGAGGTATAAGGAGTCATTTTTCCGTAGGACAATACGTGACTACAATAGATAACTGTGAATAATAATTAGTTAGGAACTTGGTGCGCGGCACCCCCTGTCATCCACCGTTAAGGTGACTTGCAGGGTAATATGTAGATGTAGATCAGTCGCCACGCAGAAATTAGCATATTTATTACGCAGAAAGGATTGAAAACTTGGAAAATCGGCTTTGGATAACAAATAAAGCTTCCTTTTTAACTTTATATGTTTCTCAATGTTTAATTTAAACTCGGCGTATACTGCCTTATGATCGCGTATTCCCTCAATTATAGACACCTTATTCATACACTCCGGGTAGTTTGTAGCCAATAAATCGAATATATTTTTAGACCTCTTTGGAAATCTCACTAATTGACATAAGGAGTTTTTACCGAAAGTTTAATTAAAGTCTCGCATGAATCACGTTCCTCGCCACCGGGATAAGAGCAATTATGATTCCCATCAATCGAAGGAAGATTGAAATCGCCCCATATAATAATTTATAATCACCCTGAACGATATAAACAGTAGTTTCTGTCAAAATAAGTCATTATATAGGAGAATGTTTTAAGCGGTAAAAGGGAAATATAGCAGTAACAATTCAAATGTCAATGGCTGATCTTGTGTTCTTTATAGTTAAACTACAATTCCCTTATCTACACTTCCGTCTAATTTTACAATGTATAAAGGTCCCATCTTGGTAAATATTGCAATTCGTGTCCTATCCAGCATGCTGGCAATCACATAATATCGACCAATTCAATTTCCATAATCGGTTGCTTACACATGAAATGCTAACGTTTAATATCCCTCGTTATGTTTATACATAACATCTAGAATTAGCTATGGGGTTAAAGGAAATAATTGCATAAAGGAAAAAAACCGGTTCAAGCCTTAGACCTTAAAAACGGAAAAAGTGATATTGATCGGATTACGTGTTATTCGTAAATTAAGAGCTTCTGTAACCCGGCAGAAGGCGCGCTCAATTCTGGAGCACAGACGGTCTCGCGGGGTGACTGAGTCATCCCATTTTAATTACATTTTCTAGCATAATTATTCATGAGTTTTTTTTTCTTTATTTTTTGTATTGTTCGATTAGTAAGAAAATACTTTGGAAAATTCAAATTTATTTTAAACCCGTAAAATTTATATTTGTTAAATATATCTTTTATTGTTCAAAATTCCTGGTTAGCTAACATGCATACAAAAGAACTTGTATAATAATAACAATACTTGTGCATAATAATAATAATTAGACTTAAATAATAGTAATTACGATAACTTATTGTTTTAACAATATTATGAATAAGATGATAATAATAATAAGAATTATCGTTGTGTTATTCGCTGTCAAGGCAGTACTAACATATGCATTTCATGTTTGTTACATATCGATCTCTCACATTTAGAACAGGACAAAGTTGTTTTCGTGTCTTGATTTATTGAGCATACGACACCGTAATTTTGCAGCCCTAGATGGACCTGGCTCTCCAGAAACATTTTCTTTTCTAGGTGGTACAAATTTTTGGCCTAATTCCCTTAGTAGGTTTTCTGTTGCAACTGAGAAATGACTGCTGGTTTTGCTAAGGCCTGTCCGAGTTTTTTTATGAAACTCCTTCTTTTGAGCACTGTATTTGGGTTATTTGATAGAAATATTACGTAACTACTGAGAAGAATTTCACAGATTTTCTCCAAGTCGCGATATAAATCGAAACGTTCACCTGCCTAATAAAACGAGATTGTAGAAGCATTAAGCTGGTCAATAGTAAAGAGATTTCATCGATTTCTGAAAATTACAGCCAGATATATAATAAAAAGCTTACCATGTCTCGCAATAAGAAATGTAACGTGGAAGGGTGCGGGGTGACTGATTCACCCCAGAAAGATTTTTGAAATGCTGTTTCACGGACTAAATGCTACTGAAACCTGAAAGGGATATAAATATGCTCAAGAGAGTTCGGAAGAAAGGTACTGATTATCTTTGGGAAAAAAACAGGCGTCACAAGTGGATGAGTGTAGTGTAAACGGTGGTGGGGTGACTCAGTCACCCCGCGCGCTTGCTCCCCGGTTAAAGAGTGATTTCATTACTCCGAATAGGTTGAAAAACCGCTTCACAAAAAAATACACTCCGGAAGTGTGCAGAACACTTTCTTTATATCCTCGAGAGGTAATTGAATCATTCAAAATGGAAAGGGTCCTCCGGAGAGACATACGGGCGAGGCAGTTTCGTGTGGGAGGAGGATGGAAGGATCGCTTCTTGGTCGTCCCAGAAAACGGGATAAGAGGCAGTTTTGGCGAGCGAGAGAGAGAGAGAGGGGGGGGGAAGGGGGGCGGAGATAAAAGACGAAGGGGAGAGGCGAGGGAAAGAGGAACGGGAGTATAATGACGTCAAAACCCGCGGGGCCGTTAGATTCGGACGTAATGACCGAGGTTTCCTCATTGCGCTCCCTGGTGGGTAGCTCGAAGGTTGCCACTGCTCCGACCTGCCAAGGGAGAAGAGGTTTCCTCTCTGGAGACTCAGAAGCTCATTTCGCTGGGAGGGAGAGAGGGATAAAGAAAGAGAAAGAGGGAAGGTCGAGGAAGGGGTAAGGTTGAAGAGAAGGGGGCTCGCTCCGGGTGGGATACCAGGGAATTCGTTAAGTGGTCGCACAGCTATGTTGTCTGAAACGTGATGTCCATGCTATTTCGGGTGAGTATAGACTTCAGGTGGTGTCAGTGTGATATGGGTCCGACCGTCCCTCTGCATGATGGGTTCGAATTTATCTCCTCGTGAAAGACGGATCTGATTAATTTTGGCTGCAGAACGAATAACAGGCTCTCTCTATACATTTGTCTCGAAGGTGAAATTTTACTACCTGCTCAGAAAGTTGAGCTTCGACTAGCGTAATTGTCCGTCAAATATTGTGATTGTGATACAAGTATTCCAAACATTTTATTTCGATATGAAAAATCAGTAAGATATGCTAAATGATGAGCCCCTTGTATTGAGCAAACTGGAGTAAATATATCGTTTTCTGATACAATTAGACAATTGAATACAATTTTTCCCGTTTCCTTGCATCTAAAACAAAAACTTCTTGATTTTTAATCTTTAAAAACTACGTTATATTGTACAATCGATGTTCGGCATCACTTTCGTTATTACAATACTACGCATCTCCATTTTCATCCCATTTATTGTATCAAACAAATTTCACGCAATAGTTGCTGTTATAACAATGTACCTACCTTATCATAAATGCGCCAATAAATACAAATTGTGTCTATTAATCACTTATAATTAGTAAGTTGAATCTGCATACCTTCTTCATTGTCGTTAAGTAAACAATCGATAATAGAAAAATATATCATACACATTTTGTCGTAAATAGTTCTCGAACCTCCCGCTCTTTAAGAGCGGCGTCACATTCGAACGTTCCGGAATGACAGAATGACAGATCTGGAATTTTATATAAGATATAGAATTATATACGATATCGAGATGTAGTGGTGCGCCTCAAGAAAGGGAATTTCGAAATACTTCCTGATGGGATATGAATCTCATTTTAGAATTGCTATTGATTCTTATGTTCACTCTTGCAAATATTGTAATTCAAATATTTGTGGGTTTTACAATGCATACTGAATACTTTAAATCTTATCTGAAATCAAACCGGTATTTCATTTTATCGAGCTTTAATTTTCATGGACTTAATATTTTCAAACCTATTACATCTCCTATTAAGTATTTCCGAGTTTTATCGCTTTTATATAGAAAATACTGCTGTAGTAAATAATTACTTTGGACCTATAGTTTGAACTTTTCAAATAATGCTTTAAATAATTAACCTTTTAAAAACCTAATTATAAAAGAAATTTATGATAAAGAGATAAGGTATTTATGTTGGTCGGTGTAAAAACCCTTGCGGTTTCAATGTTACAATTTTCCATTATTTAAAGTAAGAAAGTTGACGTGTCTCCTTTGTTAAAATTAGAAAACACCAAATTTTCCTTACTTTAGGAGAAGTGAAATTTTAATTTTTGTAAAAGGCTTAGTTTTAATTATCGGAGAGGCAATTAAGAGCCTCATGAGAAAAAGCCCAAAAATATTGTTGCGCGACTTGGCAGCGACTACGCAGTCACTTAAGCAGAAAATCTCTCACTAGGAGGCACCTGGAATTATTTTTCTCTTTCACTTAGCAGAGATGTCAGAGCACATTTCCAGAAAAAAATATTACCAATTAACTCATTTTGGTTCATTATATCAGATTCCTGCTTATCAACTGAAATACGGCGGCGTAGAATGTTTAGTGATATTTTCTTAACTTTCATGATAGCCACTTTAGCTGGTGAAAAATCTTTAATACTGGTTTTGGTTTTCTAAATTACCTATCTATTCATATATTTTGCTGCTGCACTGGTGGTGTAGTGGTTAGCGTGTCGGCTTTCTATTGCAAAGTTCGGGGGTTCAAACCCCTCGAATGGAGGTTTAATAAAAAAAAATAATAATAATAATTTAAAAAAAACTATCATCAGTGCCTGGCAGTAGGCAGCAGTACTGTCAGTATGGTATAGAGCCGAAAACAAATGATGTTGGTTGGGTATATATCCAATACAGCTGTAGGCGTGATCAGGACGATTTGAACGGCTTCAGTACTGCGATGCGGAAAGCAAGAGGGAAACTACCACATTACAATCCCTAGTAAAGATTATATGGTTGGACAATATGAGTTCTCTCGAGGTAAAACAATCCGGAGGTAAAATAGTCCCCCAATCGGATCTCCGGGCGGGGACTGCCTTGAGGAAAACATTTGTCGAAAGTAAATTACGAATAGGGACTTGGAACGTAAGAACTATGAGAAAGGCAGGAAAGCTAGAGAACCTGAAAGAAGAAATGAGAAGAAATAGAGTTGACATTATAGGGCTAAGCGAAACTAGATGGGAAGGAGAAGGATAGTTCGACTCGGAAGAATTCACGGTAGTTTATTCTGGAGGAAATAGTGGGGAGAGGGGAGTAGCTCTGGTACTTAGGAAAGATATGATGAAAAGCGTGACAAAGATAATAGCAACGAACGATAGACTGATGGCAATAAAGCTAAAAGCAGTCCCAGTGGACATGCTGATAATCCAGGTATATATGCCAACGTCAGCTCATGACGATGAAGAAATAGATGAGATCTATGAGCAAATTAATGAAATTTACGAAGAAGACGGAAGAGGAAAGGTAAACTGCATAATAATGGGAGATTGGAACAGCATAGTCGGAGAAGGACAGGAAGAAAATGTTGTCGGGCAATACGGACTTGGGAAGAGAAATCGAGGAGGGGAGAAACTCGTAGAATTCTGCATCAATAATGACCTTGTAGTGACTATTACATGGATCAAAAAGCATAAACGAAGGTTAAATACATGGAAAAGCCCAGGAGATAGAATGAGATGCCAAATAGATTACATCCTTGTAAAACAAAGATTCAGGAACAGCATAAAGAACGCCAAGGCATTGCAAGGAGCAGACATTGATTCAGATCACAGCCTTCTAATACTTGACGTGAGTACAAAGCTCAAACGAATAAGAAACGAGAAGAGAAAGGCAGACCTGGGACCTAGAAAAACTGAAAGAAAGGCAGGATGTAGTCAGCATGAAGTTGGAAGAACCTAAGAAAGTTGGAAAACAAACCGAAGACCGTTGATATAGAATGGGATGAAATTAAATCCAGTATCAAGGATACCTTGGATAAAGAGATTGGAAAACAAGAGAAGAAAATCAGAAAACCATGGATCACGAAGGAAGTGCTGGAGAAAATGAATGAGAGACGAAAATGGAAAAACGTTAACAGTGAAGAAGGTAGAGCCAACTATAGGCGTATAAACAATGAGTTGAGAAGGGTAACAGATAAAGCTAGAGAAAATTGGATAAAAGGAAAATGTGATGAAATACAACAAATGGAGAAGTTAGGACGGTACGATATGATGTACGCTAGGGCACTGGAATTAGAAGATAAGAAGTCTAATGGAATTTGTGGTAAAGGAATTATGAATATGGATGGGAAGATAGTCTCAGAAACAAAGGATGTAGCACAGGTATGGGAAGAATACATTAAGGAATTATACAGCAAACAGGCAGGAGCGGCAAAAATAGAACTGGAAAATGAGGAAAACATTGAAGAAGACAACTTAGGACCAAGTATTATGGAGAGGGAAGTAGAAAAGGCGATAGTGGAACTAAAGAAGGGGAAAGCCACGGGCAGCGATGGAATACCGGCTGAGATACTTAATGTCATAGGATCAGAAGGAATAAAAGCGATCACGAAATTAATTAATAAGATTTACGACAGGGGAGAGTGGCCTCGGGATTTCCTAGAAGTAACAATGATCCCTCTAAAGAAGAAGCCGAAGGCAATGCAGTGTAAAGATTACAGAACGATAAGCCTTCTGTCACACACATCGAAGATCATCACGAGGATTCTTAATAAAAGGCTGGAGAAAAAGGCACAAGAAATAATAGGGGAAGATCAATTCGGTTTCAGAAAAGGACGAGGAACTAGAGATGCTATAGGAGTAGATAGAATCATATCAGAAAGGGCAATAGAATACAGTCAAGATATCTGCGCATGTTTGATAGAGTAAATTGGGTAAAGTTGATGAAGATATTAAAGGATATAGGTGTAGACTGGAAAGACATGAGACTGATTAGGAATCTATATGAGAATCAAGTTGTAAAGGTCAGGTTTGAGAATGTGGACACCTACGGAATAAATATCGGTAGAGGAGTAAGACAAGGCTGCTGCCTATCGCCAACCCTATTCAATATATATGGAGAAAGTCTAATGCAAGAAGCTTTAGAAGGCACAGGGGATTTCAAAATTGGAGGAAGGATTATAAGAACAGTAAAATACGCAGATGATCAAGTACTTCTAGGAAGAAAGGAAGAGAAGCTACAAAAAATGATAAATAGACTAGTGATAACAGGTAGAAAATACGGTATGGAAATAAATACAGAAAAATCCAAGGTCATTCGAATATCGGGTAAAGAAGAGAATCTGAACATAACTATTGAGGGAAAACCATTAGAACAAGTTTCAGAATATAAATACCTTGGAAGTATCATAACACGAGAGGCAAAATGTACGGATGAGATGAAAACTAGAATAGGAAAAGCAAAAGCGGCTTTCAGGAGAAATAAACACCTACTTATGGGGAATATAAGGGAAGATATCCGCAAGAAGTTGATAAAATGCTACGTATGGAGTATAGCATTGTATGGGGCAGAATCGTGGACGCTAAGGAAAAATGACATCAAATACTTGGAAAGCTTTGAAATGTGGACTTGGAGGAGAATGCTGAAGATAAAATGGACAGATAGGATGAAAAACGATGAAGTGCTACGAAGAATAGGAGAGAAGCGAATGATTATACAGACTATCAGAAAGAGGAAGGCTAACTGGGTTGGACATTACCTGAGGAGAGAGAGTATGATTAAAGACGTGTTAGAAGGAAAACTAGATGGGAAAAGGGAAAGAGGTAGGAAAAGGTTTCAGGTGATAGACGATTTGAAAGGGAAAGAGAGTTATCAAGATATAAAGAGGACAGCGGAAAATAGGAGTATATGGAGAACCAGGTTTAACCAAGAATAATCACGGACCTGTCTACGGACAGAATACCTATGATGATGATATTTTGCTATTATAATAAATACCCACAAAAAATTGATAATATTCTCCATTGCAGTTATCTTATAAAATTTTTTCTATAATGAATTCTCGACTTCGCGGGAATTTATTCGTGAAATAGAAACAGTTTTTAACATTAAGTGCTGAATTCATTATCCGATGTCTTTTGTAACTTCTATAGGTTAAATTTATTAGTAAATTTTATGTTATATGCAAAATAATGTTTCAATGCATCCTAAAATATCACTACAGTCATCATTCAGTGCAAACGTGTAGGTCGCACAATATGCGCCATCATGCATTGGTGGAGAAAATCAACACACAATTTTTCATCAACATTTTAAACAATAGTAAATTTGAAAGTAAAAATACGTCATTCATCGCAATTTTTCATGTAAACTCCAAATATTCAATCGAAATTGATCTACGTACGTTGCAAAATATGAATAAGCGAAGTCTATAAAAATGCAGCGACAACCAACCCACCTCATTTCAAGTCTATCACTTCGTAAGTGCAGCAATCCCACATTTCACCTGCAGATGTTAAACCACAGCTGTTTATTTCCTATGATGGGTGACTTGAAATATGTCGAGAGAGGTGGTGTCGACACCATAGAAACAATTTAAAGAGACGGGAACCATTGCCGGGAGACCAAGACATAGCCATCAAAGAGTTACTTCTACTCAAGACAATCGGTAATGACAAAGCAGAATAGTTAGATTAAATCACGCCAGATCTCTCGAGGTGTCTGCGATATCAGGAAAGATGAGAAAAGTGACGCGAAGGCTTAATGAGAGTGGATTCTTTGACAGGAGGCCAGTGGTCTGTGTCCCGCTTACCTCCACCCACCGGAAAGCCAGTTTCAATTGGTTTTTTCAAATATTCTCTCGCAATTCAGCCTATAGCCAGATAGCAGACGTTGGCCAGATTCTGGAGTGAACGAATATAATATCAAAGAAAGAAATAGCTGTGTTGGTTGTGGTGTGATAGTCTGAGGTAGCATCACAATCAATGGTCGAACTCCTTTTACTATGTTCAATGGAGGCACCCTGACTGCCCAGAGGTACAGACAAGAGATTCTTGAGTCCTATGTGTGACTATTATGGGGTGCCGTTGGCCCTAAGTTAGGGTGACCAACCGTACCTAATTTGGATGAACAGTTCCTCTTTGTTACATGTCCATACTTTTGTCTCTCTTTTTGAAAAATCTTGATCAAATTCAAAATGGCCATTTAAATCCTCCAGAACACCCTCACTGATCATATCAAGGTATCTGATAAGCAGCTGCTACCGCTACGCTGACTGGTATATAACGGATTTGAAAAAGAACATTTTGAAGTAAGCTACGGTACTGCCGTCTGGATTTGAAAGTCGAACTTCTTGAAGCCGATAGCTATTGCAAGCACCAATATCACTGAGTCTACCGCCCGTGGTGGGAACATTTCTCGCCTCTCTGAAGCAAGATAGACGAGATGGAAACTTTGCAAACGCAACCTATTTCCTGTTTTCGCTCCAGTTTCCTAGGGTATTCACTTCACTTTTTTTCAATTCCATCAGTCATCAGGATTTCAAAAAGTATTTAGATAATCTAAAAATATAGTTATAGGAAAGTTTTAGATATAGCCAGTTCTGAGTAACTTTATTGGTGTTTTTTTTCAAATACTTACATCTAGTCACAAAGACCTTATGTTGTCACCTATTTTGGTTCGGTACTTCAATTTTGATAAAGGTGTACAAATAAAAATTCTCAATTTTCTCCAATTGTTAGAGAAACTGCAGACAGAGGCGGCCCGAGGAATTTTGTCGCCCCGGGCGAGACAGCACTCCCCTCCGTTAATGTTTCTTGAGATATTTACAAAGTACATGTTAATTTATTCATCGCTCTGTAAAAATTATTGATGATGAAAAATTAAAAGGAATACCATCAAGATTCCAGCCTGTTCCTCGATATAAATTGGCATCCAATATTTATTCAGTTGCAAGTAATGCATTGATAAATGATCGGGATAGCGCCCCCAACACTTTGGCGCCCCGGGCAGCCGCCCGGCTCACCCGTATCTCGGGCCGGGCCTGACTGCAGATACACTGACTAACAAAATTATAGATTCTTTAAATGAAAAAAATATTCTACAGAAAATAATTGTCCTGTCTGCGGATAATACAAACACTAATTTTGGAGGTATAGCCCGAAAAACGAAAAAACAATGTTTTTTAAAAGTAACATCATATTGGAGCTAGTTGCTGTGGGCATATATTAAACAATACCACTCAAACAGGAGCAGATACTTGACCCATTTCTGTTGAACGTTTTTTGATAAACATTTATAGTTATTTTCATATTTTCGCTGTCAGATCAGCGAAACTTGATGAAATATGTGATAAGGCTGAAATTGAATATAAGAAAATATTAGGATATTAAAAAACACGCTAGTTGTCACTAATGTCTGCCCTCAAAAGAATATTATTATTATTATTTTGTGCATTAAAACAATATTTCTTTTAAGAGATGGATCATCGTCCGGTATTCCTTTTAGATATTTTTAAAAATCCTTTGTCTGAAATATGGTTACATTTTATTTATAGTGAAGCAACCGTTTTTCAAAAATCAATACTAATGATAGAAAGACCCGATATAACCATAATGGAAATATCTAAAATAATCTGATGTAATTGAAAGCCTTAATTGGCGGTTAGATATGTCTTTCATACCATTAAGTATTAAATCTGAACACAGCAAATTAAGTGATAATGAACAATCGATCTATAAGGACAAATCCAAATGATTGTACAGTGTTTGTATAAATTATCTGCATTCATGGACAAGTCATTTGAATATGGCAATATCCTTTGATTGGATGTCATTAAGGAAGGCAGTGGATTGGATAGTGTTCAAGAAACTGTTGTGATGTTCCAAAAAAACTGTTCGTTAGTTAAAATTGGTTATAATTTACTGATTGATGAAATAAAGAGATTTAATATGTTTATTACTGAAGAAAAATTGCAGGAATGTAGGGAAAACGAAAGTAAAATAGACAAACGATGGGGGGAAAATATGATTGAGTCATTCTTGAGTCTTCCAGAAACGAATGCTTGTGTGGAGCAAATATTTCTATAATGAATCAACTGTGGATCTCGGAGAAAACAAAATTAAAAGTGGAAACTTTACGAGTTATGTTAACTGTCAAATATAATTTTGAATCTAGTTGTGAAGAATTTTTTGACGATCTGTTAAAAAATCCTGAAATACTAAAAAGAATACATTCAGTAAAAAAGTATAACTTTAAAAATTAAATAAAGATTTTTAAATTCTTCCAACTTCGCTGGAAGTTAATTGTTTACGTAAAATATTAAATAATAATAACAGTAAAAGCATATATTAATGCAAATATATACATCACTATAAATTGTTCTTCCTTATATTCCTCGCTATATTAAAAATGTCCCTCCTTGGCTTCCTGAAAAGTTGGTCACACTACCCTAAGTTCCTGTTTATGGATGACAACACCTGCCCCATAGAGCTCAGTTGATCTAGGAAAGTGAATTGCAAGTCGTCCCCATGAGTTGGAATTAGCTCTCGAGGAGGAATGGGATTTGTTGCTTCACTTTTTTGGTGGACATCCTCGTACTGAACAAGGGACAGCGAAGTGAGACCTGCATAGCCAGCAGAGTTGATCAAATTCCTTATTGACATCTAAGCATATCTGTGGAACGTAATTTTTCGGTTCATGATATGATTATAATTACGAGTCCAAAGTTTCCACATCTGTACTCTCTTACTCCCTGTACTTGTCGGCCTTGGTAAACGGGTGGTTAGAGTTTCTGCCAACGGATACTAAGGTCGCGGGTTCGAATCCCGCCTAGGACCTGGATGTTTGTGCTTGTAACATTAGGGTTATATGTAAGAATGGACATTATTGTCTAAATATCGCACTCAATAAAGGCGGATAATTATTTTTATTATTATTATTGGTAATGATAAATTGTGTCTATGCCAAAATTCTCAAATATATACCTCGGAGAATAAAAATGTTATTCTGGTTTTTGTGATTGTTATCTTAATTTTGTACACCAGTGTATTACAAGGTGCGGCAGAAAGAACTCCCCACTCCACGATTCCACTCCCCACTCCACGACACACTCTCCACTCCTGTACCTTCACCCCACCCCTAGCTAAGCCCCTCCCAAATTGGGGAGTTCTTTCTGTCGCACCTTTTAATACACTGGTGTACAAAATTAAGATAACAATGACAAAAACCAGAATAACATTTTTATTCTCCGAGGTACATATTTGAGAATTTGGGCATGCATATATGTATGAAAAACATAAAGTATATAAAATATAATTCTACAGTGACCACTAAAGGCGAACCGCATAATCTGAGAGAGTCGTATAACGAGGAAGCGATAGAAGTTCTGCCTCGGCAACATTAGAATCACTTCGACGATAACAAATGGCGTAATAGCGTGAGAGAAAGGGAAAAGGTAAAAATCCCTCTCACTGGGCCATCTTAAACTAACGCACGTATGGCGGGATCGAAACAATTTGCGTTTCATTTATACAACGCACGGATTTTGAGACCCTAGGGAACTGTAATGGGAGAAAGTTTCTCCTCGAAGAGGAAAGCGAAGTTCTATGAATACTTGGGAAAGGAGTTTGTAGAGAGGGAAACGGGGCCAAATGGAAGTGATAGCGCTGTTCTATGAATGAGAGAGAAGAGGTTAACGGAGAAAAATGGGAGGACATGTGTAAAAGGATAGCGTTTCGGTTATTTCCATTTCAATTACATTCCTTATGGGAGTAGTTTTATAACGAGAAAAAATACTGATATGACCGAGAATCGAACCCGGGTCTTCCACTTGCCGGGCGGATATTGAGCGGCCACTTAGCCGGGCGGATATTCTACCACTGAACTATTGTAGCAGATTAATTTTTTCGTTTCTGAATGCAAGTGTTTGCTAATGCCTGTCTGCTTAGGATTTCTTGACATCAATTACATTCCTTATGCATGGATCTCGGAAAGAACAAACGATTTGGGACTGAAGAGAGAAATTTGTGCGTTACGGTTTTTTTCATACGACTAAACATCGATAAAGAAGACGACAGTGTGTTTGTATCTATTAGCCGATATGGAGATGGCAGTGGAGATATGGGAAGTAGAAAGGAAACAAATTGCATTTGATAAAGAAAACTTGAAACCCTTATGTCATTCTGATTGTGATGTATGAATACCACGCTATATACCATGAAAACTGAAGTAATTTACTGTTAAAACATCCTTACTTTTCATTTCGAGGTATTCAATTTATAAACAATAAGAGAGGCTTTGAACTTCATACAAAGTTTAATAAAAAAGTAAAACTTTTATGGCCATTGCGTTATTAAATTCTCATACAGTATATACAGTGATCGTGAAAAATTCTAATTTGAGATTTTGATGAATATGCACGTTCAAGTGCCCTCGAATCCAAAAAAGTGTTTTTGCGATTCCGTTTGTTTGTAAACTGCCGCCTGTGTGAGGTTCTATGGTCTCAAAATTGCATTTTATTAAATCAATAGCAACCATGCCATGTAAATATTTTTAGTAGCTATATATACTTCTTTCTATTAAAAATTTGGAAAAATGACCGCGGAGAAAAATTAATATCATATATGAAAAATTACATTAATTATAATTTCGAAAATGTGACCTTCGAACTTTTCCAAAATATAGGAAAGTCATTCAGAAGGCGAAGTTTCTAAGATATAACAACATAAACTGTGTCATACATGTGCTCCAGTCACTATAGTGTTTCCATTAAGCCTTGAATCAATATATCCTTTTTACTCCTTCACAATTATAGACATGGTTATTTGCAAATTATTTTATATATTTTCACGTTTTATCGTCTCTGTAAGTTATCCATCTTTATAAATTGCTCATTAAAATCTTCATGTTATTCAGTTCGAATCATCTCACAATATAAAAACAGTGATGCATAAAAGACTTCCGAAATCACTTCAAAGCTTACCAAACATCTCTTTGTATAGTCACAAGTAGGCTTATCTTTATTATTCATGTAATCTTAATGTAAACAAAATTATTGGCTTTCGAACGATAAAAGCGGTCCTTCAAAACATCATCTTTGATGTTTATACAACTTCAACCCTTCCGACGCGTGCGTGTATTGAGATGTACACTCTTCCGCATTGTCTCCTACCCCATTCATTCATACGTTTCCATAAAAAAGGTGCTTTTCCACCTTAAAACAAAACATTTTTCAAGTTTTTAACATTTAAAAACCGCTCGTTTTCAAAATCTTATTCTCATAAATAGTTGTGAACTTCTTATTTACCATTTAATGTAATACAGATGAATACTTTTTTTATTATTTCACACCAATGTAAGGTGTTTCTAAAATAGTTGTATTACATAACTGAACGCCGAAACTTAATGGCCAAACTCAGTTTTTTCTAATGCAAAGATTTTCAACCTTTTTTGCTGACGCACCCCTTAGAGCATATTTTAATAGTTGGGTTCCCCTTAGTACAGAGGTGAGCAACCTGAGCATGAGCAGGAATACTTCAATAGACATCACCGAAGAGACGTAGTAAATAGCATTTAGCCAATAAAATATACTACGTATATGTGCATATAATTATGAATATTACATGCTGTCAAAGATAATAATATAAACAAAAGCATTACTGCTTTATTTCTAAACTAATTTTAATTTTCACTCGGGTAAATCTGGGTGCGCATTATAATCGGAAAATTACGGTGTACGTAAGGGAGCCAAAGTTTTAAGGAGCTGCATGTGGCTCTGGAGCCACCGGTTGGCCACCCCTGCCTTAGTACATATCAAACTGACAATGTAATAAGTAAAACTTGTATCAAGATAGATAGCTCATGTTTACAATGTTAAAATTCACAAATTTTGCATATTTTAGTTTTATAACGTTTTTTTAGTTGTACCATCGCAAATTTTAATTCCAAATCCGTGCATGAAAGACTAAGTAGAAAAATTATAATATTTTGCATTTTCGCGTATCCCTTCAATACTCTTGATGTATCCCTAAGGGTACGCGTGCCCTGAAAACCTCTGCTCTAATGTTTTTCCATGCAGTTTTCTTTAATATCGCATTCAGTGTTAGGTGATGAAATTCATTTACTATTCATGTCATGGACTGAGCGATGGTGGTGGCTGACGTTTTCCTATGAGTTTCGATTTAAGAAGTCGAATTGAACTGTTTCTGTATTTGAATTCTCCGCAGTTAGATATATACGTTGAGGAAGAAGATAAAATAAATACGAGAAAAACACGTTAGGCATATACGCCTTTAAGTTTAAGAGAGAGAAAAGGGAAAGATTTTTTTGTTGGGAAAACCGTCCCCGTTGCCGCGCAGACGATTCCCTACCTCGTTCATTGAGTCATGATCCTTCAGGCGTCAAATCATTCGGAGACAGTGAGTTCCTCAGAGGTTGGGTGCGGGAGGAATACCGAGGTAAAGGTTAACTCGAAGGAAAGAGAGGAGTAAGAAGAAGAAGGGGCATGGCAAGCAGAGAAACTTGGGAAAGGATCCAGATATCAGGGTAAAATAAAGCCGTTTCAGGGAAGCGATGCATTCAGAGATTCGTTCGTACGCTATTTTAACGAGCTCGGGCTGAGAAAGAGGTTGGAGTTTTAGGATAAATGAGGATAGAAAGAGGATGACGTAAACCTTGAAAAGGGTAGATGTTACGTGACCTGGACGTCGAGAGGAAAACTCGAAGGAACCTCCTTTAAAGTCGACCAATCGGAAGCATCACCGTTTGACCTTTGCGCAAATCGGGAGTTACAAAACGTTAAAGCGGTATGATACACAACCGGGGGGGGGGGGGGGAGGAGGAGGGAGAGGAAAAAAGTTTTTTTTAATGATGATGCAGATGAGAATTGATGTTAATTCCCACCTAAGTCTCGCGTAAAAACGCATTTTTTATCCTTATTCTCTGGGCCTTTTATGGTACTTCCACTTCTTTCCGAAGAATGAGCAAAAAAGGAGACTCATAACTCGTTTTACGCCGTTGGATTATTTAAAAAATTTCCTTTATTCTCCGAGCACGCAGAGGAGAGAAAGATAAGAGGGGAAAGAAAGGTCGTAAGAGGTTTCATTTTATGTTTTAAGAATCCTTTTTTCTTTTTACGATAAGGGAATAATATAATTTAATTATACGGCTGCGTGACTTAAAACAGGCAACAGGTGGAAGAATCTGCAAAGTTCTCTCATATAAATGGTGGTTTCAGCTAAGGTTAAGTTATGAGCGTTTTCTGTCAATAAAACAAGTCGGAAACTATTCTCTCTTTGCTCTTTTTCTGAAAGTTTAAAAGCTCAAGTATTCACAAAATATGTTTACCTAAATTTCAACTTTCCAGCCAATAAGAACACATTCAAGTTCACAATAGCTTCTATGTAGAGTAGAATATATGTACTTTTATGTAAAATTGTCACATTTAACAGATTTATTTATGGGAGGAAATGTAATGTTTGCCATATTACGAGTATTATAAATAGTTATAAGATAATAGATTTAATTAGCCAAAAAGTAAAATATTTTTGAAAAATACTTATAAGTATCGGATTCTAAAGGAAAACTATGTATACTACCCGACTTTTTGCAGCGAGCATGTTCATGATCTACGCATAACCTTCGTATTGTCATAAAATGATCGTTTCTCAGGCAGAAAATTCATTTTACTAGAGAGCTGGTGGAAATAAATAAGGCTTCTGAATCCAATTCTAAGTTCCGCCAAACAAATAAAACGAAGCACTACCAGAAAATTCTCCACTCTTTTTTCGACGGAATGTCTGGACCGAAAATCGATTTATCCAAATTCTCGTTGTATCTACTCCCTTTCTATCTTCCAGTAAACGCTCCCAAAACTCCTACTAGGCTTGCAACTTCTTTGGCCTTAGATTTTACACGTGAAAAGGATTTTCTCTTCGAAAATCCTATCTTATCTTCTCTCTCTCTCTCTCCTTCTCTCTAGAAAACTCCTCCTCTCTTCATCCCTCTTTCTCTCCACCTTAAATGTAAGAAGAGACTATATAGTCTCAGTTTCTCCCTTAATAAAGTCGTTTGTCTGTTTGTTTGTCCATCTCTCTGCTTTTCTCTCTTCCTTTCCCCTCTCTCCCTCCCTCTCCTCTCTCTCCCTCCCTCTTGTCTCTCTTCCTCCCCCTCTCTCCTCCTCCCCCTCTCTTCCTCCCTCCCTCCTCCTCCCTCCCTCTATCCCCTTCCCTCTCTGCCTCCCTCTTTTACTCTTTCACTCCCTCTTCTTCCTTCTTCATCTCTCTCTCTTTTCTCTCTCCTTTCCCCTTTCTTTCTTCTCTCTTTCACACTCTCCGTGATTCCACTCGATAAATCCTTTTCCTGGATATCCCTTTACATTCGCTAAAAGAGGCTTGAATTCTCCATTCGCTTTTCAGCTACTCTCTTCCTTTGGAAGTGCGTCGCAATGATCTCATCCTCCACGACTTCTTTTTCTCTTAGCATGACGACCAAAAACCTTTCACAACGGGCTCTCCTGATTTTTTTCCATCTCGAAAATAGTTTTTTTCTCTCTCACGGAACTTGATTCTTGCCTCTCCTTTCACTCATGCCGTAAATTGAGGGATTTATGCCGCAGGAGGACTCTGCCATCGCGGGTACTTCAGATTTACGCATACATAGTAGCGCGACTCCGATCCTTTATGCTCTTGACTGATATACTCCGAGTTTATTATGAAGAAATGTTTGCACTCAGTCGATTTTCAAGTTTACCTCAAATTTATCTTGTGATATTAGAGCTCAATTTATCGTATAGTTTTACAGGTCACGGTTGTTTCAAAGTTCCATTTTGTTATGATTGCAGAATAAAAAGTATGACCTATTACTCTTATTGAGAAAACTATTTCATATTGTAAATTTTTCAATTTTTTTGGATTTGATTTAATATGCGTCTAAATCAATTGTTCTTAACCTGGGGTTCATGGACCCCCAGGTGGGCCATAGGATAGGTCCGCGGCGTTCATGGAGGGTCCATGGGGACAAATATATAAATATAATTGGCCATTAAAAATTACAGGTATGCATGAATCAAGTATTAAATTAAAATTAAAGCACTTCCCATTTTTCTACCTCTTTTTCTCTCTAAATTTTACTGGAACCTTACGAAAACACATTTTATATATGGGGTGTGGGTCCAAGGGTAATACTGGAGTTAAGAACCCCTGGTATAATGGAGAGTAAAGTTCAAATTCAAACCCAATTATTTAACATAGAATAAATGTAATTATTTTATTATTTGTGTTATTATTTATGTGGATTGCATTATTTTCTATGATGAGAATTGAGAGCAAACGAAAATAAAGCAGACAAAAATGAAATTTCCGAACTAGTGTTCGTTTATAATTCCAAATTTTTTATTTGAAAATGGCATCAAGTTATTTTTTAAAGTTGTTTTCACTAAATTACTCCATGTCTCTTGATGTTAGACCAATGTATCCTCGAGCAGTTTAGACTTGAGAAGGGAAATGACAGAAATTAGTTTTAAATTATAAATATTTGACAATTGAGAATCGCCGCCCTTCATTAAATATCAGTTTTGCATAAATTATTTCCCTAATTTAATTATCAAAGAACATTTTCTATAGGTGAGTTGGGCTTAATTTATCAACATGGCCTAATAGAATGTTACGCGACGGGTATTACTACGCATTTGGTCGTTTTACAAAATATTAAAATTGAATTTTTCTTAACTGAAAAAGTTTAAAAAGTAACTTGACGTGTAGAAATTGCCAAATTCTTTATTTATCAAGGCAAACAATGTGTCAACTTCACAGCAAAAATAATGTAGGCACCGGGGAGATTCGAACTCCCGATCTCCTGTTTACTAGACAGGCGCTTTAACCAACTAAGCCACGGCGCCGCGTTTGTCTTTTTAGGAAATGTTAAAACAAATTATGTATAGGATGATAAAAAAATGTCCTATAATCTTCTCTTCTATATATATAATTTGGTAAGAAGAAAAAAACACCATCCTTTGCCTCAAAATTCCGAGAGCCGTGATTACGATAGCTAGTTGCGGAAAGTGGCTTCTGAAAGCTTATATAGTCGTGACGGCGGTAAAAAATAAAGCAATTCTTCAAAGTTCAACAAAAATACACCAATAGCTTTCGAAAGTTTAGAATTTTCGATTTGGTAGAAAGAAAATAGCATCCTCCGTTGGTTCAAAATTCCGGGAGCTGTGGTACAGCTAGAGAGCTGAGAAAAGTGTCTTCTGAAAGCTTTTATAGCCATAACGATGGGAAAAATAAATCAATTCTTCAAAGTTCAACTTAATAAGCTCTATATCTCTCTATAGTTAAGAATTTTCGTCATTGGTAAGAAGAAAATAGCACCCTCCGTTGCTTCGAAATCCCGGGAGTTGTGCTTGAGCTAGGGAACTGGAAAAAGTAATTTTTGAAAGCTTATATAGTCCTAACGGCGGAAAATAAAGCGATTCTTCAAAGTTCAAAGGAAAATGCCCCAAAATTCTCTAGTTTAGAATTTTTAAACCATCAACTTCAAGCTAGAAAGTCTAACAAGGTGTCATTAAAAAATATTTTTATGCCAAATAAAAAGTTTTTCATAAAGATCAGGTGAATGGTGTCCGAATGATTGTGCGGGGAATGATGGATCGAGCGCTTATATTGGAACTAATCAGACAATATTCCTGCCCAGAATCAAATTGATTTCAACGGATACCAATATGCCCTTCCGCCTGATTCGGACTCAATTTCCTATCAGGTTTTCCTTCGCGATGACAATTAACAAGGCACAAGGGCAAACATTTGAAAAGATTGAGATTTTCCTTTCGAAATGTGCATTTACCCACGGGCAGCTGTACATGGCATTCAGTCGGGCAAAGGCAGCCGCCGGTGTAAAATTGCAAATCCTCGAAACAAGCCACCAAGGTACATTAGGAAACGACGACTCTGTCTACACTAAGAACGTTGTGTACAAAGAGGTTTTATATTGATTTCCATTTCTTCCAGCCTTCACATTTCTGTTACCTTTTCAATTTCTCATTTTGTACAGTTTCCTACGAACCGTATATGCCGTAAAGCCTATTCTTACCTAATTAGCAACTTTCTATAAAAACATTTAATAAACTATCAACTTTCTTCAATAAAACATACAATAAACAATAATAAATTTTTCTGTTGCTCAAATTGCAGCAATTGCTGCAACAGGCCACTAGTAAGATAATAAAATAAGATGGTTCTTTGATGGAAGGTTTAATGTTTTCATGTTGTCAATGTATTTAAATATTTTTATGCTTGTTTGCGGGATCTCGTCTTTATAATAATTATTGCATTGACAACTGTTACGCATCTCAGAGACTTTTGCATTTAAAATTTCCTGAAATTTTGAAGTAAACTTTAAATACGTAGGTAGCTAATAATAAAACCTCAATCTTGTGTAATGTCTTTTTATTATTATTTGTTAATCAGAGATTGATCTTTACAGCATTCATGTCTTTATACGTTTTCGAACAAAACATTTTATAGTTTTTGACCGAACTGCATATATTAGTTCTGATCTGTAGACACATAAGTATGCCATTCGTTAAAAAAATTGTATTCATTATTTGTACCTGAAATTTATATTCTATCTGAAGAAAACGAGTATGATATGATATAAATCGTTTTAGAATGATTCTCTTGCACCATATCAAATAGGAATTTTAAAGAAAAGATTTCTAGCCTTTAGTAGTCTACAGAGAACCATTTTTTCAAGTCGAGCGTAAGTATAGTTGAGTTAAAATTTTGGTTTTACTAAAATGTTATGTAAAATTTAATCCGCTTGTTTTTGTCTACACTTAATAAAGTAGCTTCGGTTGTGCTATGTGATTCATTTCTCCAAATTGAGCTAATTTCCACAGCTCAATGAAACTCAGGAAACAAGCCGGACTCCTCGAGAAGATAAACGGACCTACGCAAATACCAAAAGTCATCTGAGTTCCATACTAAACTCAACAAAACTGTGCTCGAGTCGCCAGTAAGGAAAACACATTCATAGTCGGTCAATAGTCTGCAAGCGCAATGTAGTAAAGGGCATAGGCTGGAATTCTCTGCATTACATGAGAGCTGTTTCTTTGGCCGAAATAGCAGACTAGACTTTTTAAGACTTCAAATATTTCCAAATGTAATTGGAAGTGAATGTTCTGAAATTCGACGATTCAACTTGGAAGTTTTGTAAACAATCCGGTGGTATTTGTCCGAAATGCAAAGCAGGGCAGGAAAATTCTTTTTGCCGACTCCTTAAATTTCTTGAATGATTTTATTGAAGACTTTTATGTGCAATGCACATTAATTATATAAATTACGAAAACTATTTTATCAGAAATATAACATATCCTGAATATCTGAGAAAAACGTTTCCTAAATATTATTAACCGTACTTAAGAAATTACGTAACAACATAAGTTTAACAATAAGTAAAATTGATTGTTCCTTAGTGCGATCATGGTGTTTCCTCTTTATAACATGAAAATATTAATATGAATCGCTTAAGTTTACTCATTTCGGTAGGTACTTTTTATGACATAAAATAGACTAATCTAACGTAAATAATACAGGGTTTTAACAGTCACTCGGTTTGAAAAATTCATTCCTTATTAATATTCATATACCCTGAGCTAAAAAAGATATCGCTTTAATGTTAGGCTTAAAATGAAGATAAAAAGCTAAATAAACTCTTCCAATACGGTTTCGTGCGTTGGATGCCAGATTCTACAAAAAATTGGCCAGTTGAGCTTTATTTTATGCCTAAACTTTAGGCGATATCTCTTGTAGTTCAGGAAATATGATTTTTTTTAAAACTCGGAATGACTTTGTGGATACCTTGTGCTTTATGTACACATTTGACTATCACTCATAAACCTTTAAATAACAAAATGGCGCCGAAAATAAATAATTACTTCGATGGATGCTATTTACATCGAGCCAAACTATAGTATTGCGTAACCAGTCTGCATTACCTGTAACCTAGTATTAAATTATCTCATAGTTAAAAAAATAGATTCGGATGATACAGTCGTTCCTTTTGTAATCTAAGCGAATGCGCGTTTCTCCTTCAGCAGTGGAGACAGCTACTCCTTTCTCTCTCTTTCCTTCATCCCCAATCTCTTTCTTTCCTTCATACCCCCCTCTCTCCTTTTCCTTCATCCCCAATCTCTCTCTCGTTCCTTCATCCCCACTCTCTCTCTTTCTCTCATTCCTTCATCCCCACTCTCTCTCTTTCTCTCATTCCTTCATCCCCACTCTCTTTCTTTCCTTCATACCCCCCTCTCTCCTTTTCCTTCATCCCCAATCTCTCTCTCGTTCCTTCATCCCCACTCTCTCTCTTTCTCTCATTCCTTCATCCCCACTCTCTCTCTTTCTCTCATTCCTTCATCCCCACTCTCTTTCTTTCCTTCATACCCCCCTCTCTCCTTTTCCTTCATCCCCAATCTCTCTCTCGTTCCTTCATCCCCACTCTCTCTCTTTCTCTCATTCCTTCATCCCCACTCTCTTTCTTTCCTTCATACCCCCCTCTCTCCTTTTCCTTCATCCCCAATCTCTCTCTCGTTCCTTCATCCCCACTCTCTCTCTTTCTCTCATTCCTTCATCCCCACTCTCTTTCTTTCCTTCATACCCCCCTCTCTCCTTTTCCTTCATCCCCAATCTCTCTCTCGTTCCTTCATCCCCACTCTCTCTCTTTCTCTCATTCCTTCATCCCCCCTCTCTTTCTTTCCTTCATACCCCCCTCTCTCCTTTTCCTTCATCCCCAATCTCTCTCTCGTTCCTTCATCCCCACTCTCTCTCTTTCTCTCATTCCTTCATCCCCCCTCTCTTTCTTTCCTTCATACCCCCCTCTCTCCTTTTCCTTCATCCCCAATCTCTCTCTCTTTCCTTCATCCCCAATCTCTCTCTCGTTCCTTCATCCCCACTCTCTCTCTCTACTTTATCCCCTCTCTCTCTTTTCAATCCGTCTCGCTTTGTTCCAGCGGCAAAACGTTTCCGTAGCAAATGTTCTCGATCCCCTCTTCCCTTTTTCCTCTGAAGTATAACCAGGCAGGGGCCCTCTCCCTTTGTCTCACCCCTTCCACCCTCATATCCTTATGCCATACCTCCTGAATTATTCAGCCGGGTTTTTGTGTGCTTGCGTGTGTGTTTGTGTGAAAAATGGGTTGAAGGGAGAGAGGTTAGATTAGTGTAGGGGGAGGATGGAATTCTAGAATCATTTTATTTTTTACGGACACACGCAGCGAGTCGCGAGATGAACCTCTTCTTCCTCTCTCTCTCTCTCTCTTTCACTCTGATCCAGAGAGATAGGTAGAGAGGGAGAGATGAAGTCGGTTCGGAAGCGAGCTGCGACAAATGGATTTCGTGGTGTAGAGGGAGAGAGTAACGTAATGGGTTAGGACTTCGGACACCGATAAAAAATGAAGATCATCGCGATTTTTTCCTCGTCCTTCTTCCTTCAGCTTCCTCTCTCTCTCTCTCTCTTACTAACCTTTCCCATTCCTGTCCCATAATCCCACTTCCATTCCACGTTAAGTTCCATTTCTAATTCGCTACCTGTTCCATCCTCATGTTCCTTTCCCGCTCCACGTTCCAATTCTCTCATCTCTAGAAAACTCTGAGGAACATAGGATTTTACAAAATATTTTGTTGCTTTTTTCCACTAATTTATTTCTTACTCTACACCAAAAGTCAAATCAGAAGACTACTAAAACATTTAATTTTCAGCATAAAAGCATTTAGGTTTTTCTATGAGCTATTTTTAGTAGTTTAGAATTATAAATAACCAATTTATGAGAAATTTTATTTTACTCAAGATTGCATTTTACTGAACTAATAAGTAGCAACTGTGCTACTAGACGGGTCCGTGACAAAAGCCCCAAAACATGAAACTGCGGAAAAAGCCCACTCAGGGACGCGCCTACCGGGGTTGCCGTGGGTGCAATGCTGCCGACTTGCTGGGGAGTCTTCCAATCAAGGTATTTGTGTATATATATTCAATATACAGGCGAGCCTGACGGCTTCCCGGGGCGACAAAGTTTTGAGGGGGCTCTTCCGACCATTTATTGGGTCCACTACTGTTCTTAATCTATGTAAATGATATCTGCTCGGTAGTTCGTAGTAAAATTAGACTTTTCGCCGATGATACCGTTCTATATAAAGAGATAAAAAAACAGGATCACCAGTCGCTGCGTGGAAACTTAAGAGCCATTTCAACGTGGTGCAAAGAATGGCAAATTGAAATTAATTTCATTAAATGTGCCGCAGTTACGTTCTGGAAAAGCAAGAACAAAAAAATAGGTTTCGAGTACAAAATAGATGGAATAAATATTCAAGCAGCTGAGTATGTAAAATACTTAGGAGTAACCATTTGTCGAGATCTTTCGTCGGGCATGAACATTCGTCGAGTTATAGGTGCGGTCAACAAAGAAAATGGCTTTCATATGTAGAATAGTACGGAACACTACAGAAAAAGTACGTGAAATATGTTACTTATCACTGGTTAGACCACATGTGGAAGACGCTTCAAGCATATGGGACCCGTATGAGAAGGGGTATATGTAATTCAATTAGAAAGAGTACAGTGCAGAGCAGCCAGATTCGTAAAACAAAAGTATGAACATAAGGAAAGCGTCACTTTATTATTGAGTGATTTGAACTGGGTACCACTGGAGAACCGTAGATTGAACTCAAGGTTGAGGCATCTGGAGAAATATAGGTTGGAATGTCTAAAAGAGGATGTTCTAGGAATAATTGAAGCACCAACGTATATAGGTAGAAACGACCGTGACGATAAGATACGTGAGATCGATTGTAGGACAGAGCGTTATCGAGGCTCGTTCTTTCCGATGAAAATATGAGATCACAATAGAAACCTACGAGAGACAATCTTTAGGTAAGTTTTGCTGCATTGCACCACCTGCCACTCACCAATTAGGTGAATTGCAGTGTAACATGTAGATTTATCCATGCATTACTTGAAGGTGAATAAATGTTGGAAGGCAATTTATGTAGCTAATTTTCAAAAGATAACTTTTAGTGAAAATATAAAGCATTAGCAGGACCGGCTCGCGCTACAGGCAATTCTGGCGGCTGATCGGGGCGCCAAAGTTTTGAGGGCCCTATTTCGACCATTTATCTATGCATTACTTGCAAGTGAATAAATATTGGAAGCCAAGTTATATCGACAAACAGGCTAGAATCTTGATGGCATTCCTCTTATTTTTTCATTGTCAAAAATTTTTACAGAGCGATGAATAAATTAACATACATTTTGTAAATATCTCAACAAACATTAACGGAGGAGGGCGCTGGAGTGCTATCTTGCCTGGGGCGCCAAAATTCCTCGCGCCGCCCCTGCATATAAGCAGTGTAAAACCTGTTTGTATTTGTCTTTACTCTTTTATGTTCAACTCCAATTTTTCACTAAACATTGGTATCGATACATGCGACTTCTATTTTTACAAGATGAATGTGTATGTGCTTATAAATTGAGTTAATGTCCGAATGTGATCGAATTTTCTAATTTTACGAAGTATTATCACGTTGCATAATATAGTGTTTGTCGGCCCTTAAATACAAAGATTTCAATTCCGTAAGCTTAAATTTTATCACTTTATTAGTGGATCACCGTTTCTACTAACTTTTAAAGTTGAAGTCTATACTAAAATAGACTTTCAGTAATGTCACACACCGAAACGCAAAATTAATATAACATGATATTACATGAATTTTGCCTTATGCCGTCTTTATTTCGGTGATCGTAGATGTACCAAATTCAAATCCCATAACAATTTCTCCAAATAATAAGAGAATTATTGACATACTTTTTCATTGGATTTTAAAATCATCATCACCATCATGCTGCTGTCCGAAGACAGGTTTCAGCTGAATCGCCGCCTCGTGTGTGTATATATATATATATATATATATATATATATATATATATATATATATATATCGAAAAATCGAAAATCACAAAAAAGTTTATACTTAAAGGGTCCTTTTAACTCTAATTTTCCATTTCAATACCCCATAAGAAAAGCATGGGATTTAGTGCAAGGCTTTATAAAAATGCTTTTTTAAATTACTTAAAATTTGGATACGAATTCGGTAAAAGAACAGTTGTCTATCTGAAAGAACATAGTTTTTAATTTTTGAAGGCAGTATTCAAATGCTGAATTAGAGTAAATATCTGCTGTTAATCGGGAAAAAGTGTGAATTTCTTCCTCTTCTCAACAATGAAAATCTTTAAATAATTTGGCAATGACCTCAATGCTTTTAAAGGGATCTGATGTTATACGTTAGGATTGCAGTGATTTAATACTTTTAATGGAAATTAATGCCGTCATAATGAATTAAAGTTGAACTTCCATAACTCGAATCTCAAGGAAAAGTAATAGTCATTCGAGTAATAGAAAGTTCAAGTTATGGAAATATCGTACAATTTTAAATATTTGTACATGTACAGTGGAGCTTCTATAACTCGAATCTCAAAGGAAAGCAAAAATTATTCGAGTTATAGAAAATTCTAGTTACGGAAATATTTTTTTCATTTTTCTTCAATTGAATTAACATCAAGATTATTCCCATAGGCATAATTCTAATTTTCAATATCATGCATATTACACATCATCACCAATAGCTTCCTTCAACACCTTGTTGCCACCCTCATCACTACCTCCCGTTTTCCTCAGCGGACAATTATCAAGTTGAGGACCAAGTTGGCAGGCTGCTGGGGGCCTCGAAGAGATACCTACAAAACACGCACACAAAAACACGAAAGCTTTTCGGGCATATGCCCTTCATCAGCGATGGAGAGAGAGTAACTGTATGTAACATATATAACTGTATATATACATATACGAGTAGTCGGTGCTTGTAAACTGCAAGCGCTTAAAAAAATCACCATACACCAAGATCTAAACTCGGAAATAAACCAACACGATCTCCAGGGCAACAGCACTTCAGTCAAGTGGAGCATATATGAGTAATATCAGTATATTTATAATTTTCCGTGAAATTAAGGAAACTATCCGTAATTTCCAAATTCTCTGGCAATCGGCTCGTGTCCGCCGGCCCCCCAATTTGGGATATATCTTGTGGATGAAGGAACTTCCCACTTCTACCACGCCTCTTGCCTTAGGGTCTCACCCCTGCGGCAAACCTCGCTGTCTCACTTGCCCTATACACCTACCCTCATCTTCTTTCTCGAGTCCATCCACCAACATCACCTACCCCATCACGTCTAAAAGCAACTGCACCACCCGCAACGTCATTTACCTCCTCACCTGCACCCGCGTTTTACGAAGGCCTAACCAGCAATCCGTTAAACATCCATATGAACGGTCACAGGAATAGCGTTTCTCCCAGTTGCATTACGCGCCAATGCCCACAATGTCCCCTTCAGTATTTGTTACAATGTAAGGGTTATTCGCGCCTTACCCAATGACACTCCTGTCCCCCTTCTCCGACATTGGGAACTAGCCCATATACGACACATCTTCTTGGCTCTTTCTCCCCGCCTGCCCTCAACCTCCACTATAGTATGTTTCTCGTCTTATGAAGCTTGACCTTGAAAACCTCTGTGAGTGACTATTTCTGTATCCAATCAACGCTCGAGTAACGGGCGACGGAGAGGGGAGAAGCTCAGTCTCTCTCTCGCCATCGTGCTGTTCACATCGCTCTTAGTCGACTATGTTGCCAGCTCTACTGCGTTCACGCTTCCGTTGCGATCTCTTTATCGCTTTCACTTTGCACCTTGTTATCATTTTAACGCAATGGAAAATGGCCGGTAGTAATAAACAATGACCGTAAGTTTTTCTGCGACGCGTCGCCTTTCATTCGCAAGCAGATCATTTCAAGAGCGGATATCTGGCAATGCTGTTAGGTTTTTCCATGCATTTCGAAAGCCGCGGGTGACGGGGGAGAGGGAAAAGGTTCTCATTGGCTACTTGCTATGTGAAGGTCAAGCTTCATAAGACGAGAAACATACGTGTTTTTTTGTGTGCATGTTTTCTGTCTCTTCGACGCTCCCAGCAGCCTACCAACTTGGTTCTCAACTTGGTAAGTGTCCGCTGGGCTTCCTTCAACACCTTGTTGCCACCCTCATCACTACCTTTTCTTTTCCTTAAGTTAATATATAAATCAAGGAAATGAAAAGGTAGTGATGAGGGTGGCAACAAGGTGTTGAAGGAAGCCCAGCGGACACTTACCAAGTCGGGGACCAAGTTGGCAGGCTGCTGGGGGCGTCGAAGAGACACGTTGAACACATGAACACAATATATATATATATATATATATATATATATATATATATATATATATATATATATATATATATATATATATACTATATATATATACATTTTTAATTTGTTTAACTTGGACATTTATTCATCAAGACTACTTCCCTTGTTCATGCCCCAATGGGGAAAAAGAAAATTAAATTCTTTCGCTATATTCACTTGGGGAAACAGAAAACTCGATGTTTAATTACAAGTTAAAGCGGTTCGTATCGCCAACTTCGCTTCGTATAAAAACTTTGAGACATGACCTTCAGAACTTTCTTTACTTTACTGCCTCGGAATTCCTAATGTTGGCCACCTCGACACGCAAGCCGCAGAGGGACCGTTTATTTATTTTTGCCTCCGTACGAGTCGTCTGTTTAAGTTCTCTTGTGACCTTGACCGAGAGTCGGGACGAGATAGCTCCCTAGGGGCGAGTTTGATCGCGATTCCAAAGCTACAGACTGAAGGCATTTGAAAGCATGTTTCTCAGAAACCGCTGAGTTCGCCACGAGCATTCCTCGGAAAGAATTCAAGTGACGTGATCCCGTTTTTATGCGTTTATCTCTCTCAAAGTTCCAGTTATGAGATTTCGTATTCATTTCCTTCGCGATGCAAGACAATTATCTCATTTGTACTTTACAGTGATAAAAATATGACCAAGGATATTTATAATTCATCATTATTTATCTCTAATAGTTATAAAAGGTTAGGGAAAAGCATTTTCATAGTGTACAGTGAGTGGGTCTCCACAAGTGACGCATGATTTGTGTGAAATGCGCATTTGGGTTTTGCGCAACTTTTTTATGATTATTGCAGTCACTTGTTATCAATTGTACTTCAACTATAAATCGAGCACAATATTTCTCTTTTGAACGATTATACCAAATATTCACCAACAGATTTGAGCATCTTTCCGCTTTTATAAATTTTCCCCCCAACTGCAGTGGTTTAACGTTATTCACATTACTAGCACATAGCCCGTCAATAGTGACGGGTTCTAATTTATCAAAAACAGTATTTAAATTTATAACTGTAAATAAATTATTTTAACTGACACCATTTGTATTATTTTATTTCTCGCAGCTGTTGGTTGTCAGTTTTTACTCGTTCTTTACCAGCGAAGCGGTAGTAGCAGAATGCCTTATGGGCACGTTTCGTCCGACCGTCCGTTGTAACTTTCATCTCCGAAACAGCTTGACGGGTTGTGATTAAATTAAGTACGAGTGATCGTTATTAAAATTCATCGCCCAATTGTAATTTTTAACTGAATCTGTCAATTAGAATTTCCACTTTACATCATTATTTTAATAAACTTATACTCGTGTCTCGTTAAATGGCATACTTCATGCAACAATGACATACCTTACTTTTCTCTCCCTAGCTCTTATATGATCTTTGAAGTATAGATTACAAAATTAATTCGGATAGAGGACATCATTTACTAGGTGATAGTCCGCGAGACCACACAATTACGAGTTATAATTTTGGAGATAAAAATTCGAGGATCGCCCAATCTTTTGATACCGTTTCATACGTATTTCCCTTAAAGAACGCCTTTGAAATCTCTGTTTATTCCATTTACGGAGCATACTTTTCCATCTTGTTACTTTCTCCATACGTAGTACAGTCATACCCCGTTCAACGCTAGGGATGCGTCCCTGAAATCGGGAGCGTTAACTGAATCAGCGTTATGCTGAGTCATTTTGGTACAATACTTGTGGAGATGCTTTCCTAAAATCGTAATTTATTACCTTTTCCAAAATATTAGTACTATATCCGCTTTTCTCTCCGATACTCTAAAAAAGTATACTGTAAATAATTAATCCATGCGCAATATAGCAGATCTACTACAAACTCGAAATCCTCCAATATAATAGCTGTCGCAGCTTTTTTATCATTTTATCACTATGTAAAAGATTCCACACTACCTCTCATTTAATAATCGGTGCCCAATATCACCAATAGGTGTCTAATTTCGTGAGATTAGTAAACAAAACCATAGGTTGCTTTGCAGTCTGAGAACGTGGTGTTTATGCTGTGGTTCTTTCGATGATTTCGGCAGTTTCCTTCAGTTATTTTGATTGACATTTTTCTGCTACATACCTAAAAAGTGCAACAAAATCAAATCACACGTTTTGTAATTTTTTTATTATTTTTTCCATGGCGCAACACTTAAGAAGAACATCAACAAACACGTTTCTTCATTCAAGTCAACCAAATTTTGTATAGGCATCTCATTTTTCTTCGGAATTGTCATAGGCAAACATAAATCCCCAAAAAAGACCCGGTCTCGAAGATAATTTCTATTTCCCATAAGATAACACGTGAAAAATAAATTTAGCGACGTGCAAGCTTTCATTCTTTTTTTCATAAAAATTAGAAACATTGACCCTCTATCTTCACACCGGGACTATTTTAAATCAAAATTAACAAAGGTTTTTAGTATTATCGCCAATTGTCTCCCTCTTTCCGCAAACGCTCTCATTTAACGTTTAAAATTACTTATTTTGCCAAAATTTAGTGATTTCATGAGGATTTGCCTTGACAACCATGCCATTGTCGAAATCGAGATCTCATTATTGTCTCAGTGCGAGATTTTAAGTTAAATTATATATAAAGTATTCCGTCCCGTCATATTGTCGGGCTTTTATACTAGTAAATATATAATTTTGAAAGTTATATTAAGTTCTTCTTGAACTAAGAACGCCCACAAAAACGGATGGAGAAAGTAAAAAAGCTGTCCGAAAACAAAGAGCGTTATAACGAATCAGCGTTGTAAGAGGCGGCGTTAAACTGGGCATTACTTTATAGGGGAAAGTTTAGTTATCATGAAAAAATCGATTTAGAGATTTCAACGGAAATACACCTTTTGAGGTCTCGTGAAAACGTTTTGACCATTTTCTCGATGATGTTTGTGTTTGTGTGTGAGTGTATGTGATAGAAATATTGTAGGTGCTCTAGCTCAAACACTATCTATTAATCAGGTCAACGCGAAATTTTGTTTGACATTTTTGTTCAAGGGACAAGATTTGATTATTTTTTTACAAAAATCGATCAACCGGAAGTGGGTGTTTACAATTGTCACATCCGTTCTTTTATATTTTCTTTAATATTTGATGAATGTAAAAAAGTACTGGAATAAAAGTTGTAGGAAATTTAATTTTCTACAACCGATGTTTGAAACATTTTCCCATATAATGCATTGTTTAAGAGATATTTTAATTATAATAAATATTTAAAGGAACTACAAGAAAATTTTAAATAATTTACTAAGAACAGAAATAAACTCAAACCGTAGCTAAAAATTAGTTTTTAAAATAAAAATAAAATAAAACGTGTATTTCCGTTGAAATCTCGAATTCAGTTTTTTTCATGAATACAATACTTTCCCCTATACTACGTATGGAGACAGTAAAAATAGAACATCAATAAAAACATTGTGATTATGAACAAGGCAGCATTTAAAATAAAGCCGAGGAAGGTATCTGTGGGAGGGATATTTATTTGGATGCAGAGGGTACTTCACATTCCATACTAATAAAACCAAGACTTTCATTCTTGAGATATTATTATTTGAAGCAAAGGGAAACTTTTAGTGACAAAACAGAACATGCGTCATGTTTTCGCATGTAGATGAGCGCTGCAACACTACGCAAATTAAGGTTGAAAGTCTTTTAAAGGAGTTTTGGAGGTTGGATAAGAACGACAAAGTTGAATGCAATTATCTTATGCAAGGACATAGGTATCTTCGGGGGGCTTAGAAATTTAATGTCTCATGTCATAACCGACGTCGCAAAAATTTAGGTTGGAGGAGATGGAAGGGGTTTCAAAAGTTACACGGGAAACTAAAAAGAACGTAATTGGATGTGCCTCCTAGTGCGACGCTGGTTTAATCTAGTTTTATAAATTTCTCTTAAATGGTCCGGATTGGAAAGAGTGGATATTAAGTGGAAGTAATTATTCCTAGGCGCCTCGTAAGATATTTTTTCCTAGTTTTTTTGCAAATATTTGTCATCGTACAATTTAGTAAAATTTGCCAAGATTTGTTTTTGTCAATTATGAAAATATATAGAGATAACAAACTGACTTTAGTTTATTAATTAGTTCATATACATCATCAACCATTAAAGCAAATATATACATGTTTCTAGCGTTGCTGCCTTTTGCATCAGCGTAAGGTCTTGCTCGCTGTTGATCGTCTTGTAAAATTTCAGTGATGACTTCCGTCATCAGTTGGGGAGAGGGGAGGTTCTCGGTTGCCTCTTAATTAAGAATTTCTTAGTTTAAATTCTTCAAGTAAATAAGATAGAACTGCATTTAATCAACGAAATGGTGACGTGAATTACTTTTTAAATATTCTCTAATGGAAACTCAATCGAATAAAAGTCAAACAAAAACAGGTACGAAATGAGTAGGAAAGTGAATATTTATATGGAATTCGATATTTAAAAATGTATAATGCAACATTATAAGTGATAAACGGATGCTTAAGTGGCGCCATTAAGCTATTAATCACTGAAAAATATATAACTCAATAATAGGTGCCCTGCTAACCGTACCTGGTACAATGACTTACAGCGGATATTGTATCCAAAGTATTTTCGCATTGTATGATGAAAATAACGATTAGAAATCATATCAAAGTAGAGATGAAATTTATCTTTTGATGGAATTCTGAAAATAAATTTTTTCTAGCTGTATGTCAAGAGGATATTTTGATTTGATTCCAATTATAACTTAATGCTTTTTTATTAAACCTTTCAATGGTAGCTAAGAATAGCATCAATTTGAAAATAACGATGGATGGCATAAAGAAAAATTGCCTAAGACGGTTCATTGCAAAAAGAGACAATAAATACAAACCTTCGCGCTCCTACCCATGCCTCCGCTCGCTTTGATTGTTCCTGTCCAATTGCCTCTTCGGTGGGTTTCGCTACTAGCCATTTCGACATCAGCTAAGAGGTTACAAGTTATATAATTCGTATTGGTAGTTCTTTTCCCACTCTGTCACCTTACTCAGTTCCTTACGGGTTGAATTTTTTGATCTTGGATGAGGGATTAGTGGACATTCTTCGCAAAACTAATTAATCATTAGTTGCTTTATTTGGGCACTGTATCTTAATTCTATCAAATCAGGTTATTCTAGAAAAGGCTTCATTCAACTGTCTATGTATAAACATTGTATGCTCAAAAAACAGCCTAACTTGTTAGTTTGCTCTTGAAACTTATTTATAGTAATGGAGAATGTCAATATCCCCCCACCTGGTGTCTATGTATAACAAAAGGCATTTTCGGGCTGGGCTTTGTGTCCAGTTTAATGCGGGGTACATGCGCGTGTTCAACTCGGTGAGCAACTGATATAATCTCGACACCCATGTACACAACTCAATATTAGGTCGTAATAGCATGATAGCAGTTAGTTAATCATATTACATTTTCATATTGGCAAATCGACAGCAGTGCTAACAGAAACGATCTTCCAGCGTACGATGAATTAGGAATGGATGATTGTGTGATCTCCGAAGACATGCGAAGAAACCATCCCTAAAATTTTCATTGTTATAAAGAGTTGATATCAACCAACTTCTCTGATGAAAACAATGTGAAATATGCTATATCAAAGAAATAAAATTGGTTTAAAATGACATGTTATTCCATGTCTCTTGCCCTCACTGTTTTCTCTCTGTTCCCACCCTCTCCCGTTTACCGATTCGGATTCCACGATACAGAATGCCCTCTGCTCGAGCCGACGGGATTGCACGGAGGGATAGAGAGAAAAAAGTATTAAAAATCGAGTGCAGATGTTGGAAACTCTCTCCCTCCTTTTCTCTCTACATCTCTGGAAATTCTTTTGTCTCGCCAACCCTCGAAGCAATTCAGTCGGAATTTCCTTTCGGTCCAGAGAAGCTGGGAGTGCTTCAGACTTTATTTCGTTTCGTTCTTTCTTTGCTCTTTTTTCTATAAATTTCTTCCTGCCCCATTTTTCAGAATTTTTTGTTTCCTCTTAGGTAGGACATAATGGACTTCCCTCTTTCTCTCTTCCCTTCTTAATAGGGTACAAGAATTGTCGAAAGGGAATATTTTCATGGCTTTAACCTTTTAGTTTTGCGGAATGATTTTTTTTAAGTCGCTGATAATATTTTCACCCCACGTGTTTTTGTTAAATACTGTTGGGATCGTTTTTCTCTGAGCGTTTTCTTCCGTATTTCTTCTCGGAGAAAATAAAGATATACTAGTAAATTTGGGATGCATGATAAAAGATTTGATCCATATTTAGATACGGGATAATTTCATCGTTTCAGGTTATCATGATTTGAATCGTCTCTCTTTATTGTATTTTACTCGCGAATTTTGTTTAACGAATTACACAGAAATTAGCGAAGATAATTGCGTTATCATTATATACAACGTGTTGTGATTCCATTTTAAAATACGTTTCATTTCTTCATAATACTTGGAGATATCAGCGGTTTTTTCGCTTTGGAAATTTGTTTCTCCGTCTTTCTATCTTTTCGAACTCATTCAACCTCTTTAATTTAATTATTTTCCCTGGAAAAATCTTTCTTACAGTGAGTAGATTTTAAAATTATTAAGTTACGATAATTATCATTTTGTGCATCGCTCATATATCATCATCAAAGGTTGTCCGTCCTTATCCAGAGCCGTGATTATTATTGGTTAAACCTGGATCTCCAAATACTACTGTTTTCCGCAATGTTTTTCATTTCATGATATATCTTGTAACCCTTCAAGTCATCTAGGATCTGAGATTTTCCTTTATCATTCGATTTCCTTCTAGTTTTCTTTCTATGTAGCCTTTCGTTATGCTCTCTCTCCTCAGGTAATGCCCGATCCATTTCGCCATTTTCTTTTCAATTATCTTTATAATCATTTGCTTTTCTTCTATTCTTCTTAGTACTTCTTCATTTTACATTCTACCTGTCTATTTTATCACCAGCGATCATCTTCATTTCGAGGTTTTCCAATATTTTATACCAATTATTCTTCCTGAGTGTCCGTGTCTTGCTCTATACTAGGCGATATTGCATTGCAATTTCTTCCATCAGCACGTTCTTGTTCATTTTTACCGTTACTTGAAGTTAATTTCTTCTAAATTTGACTTTTGCATTCGCTATTCTCCTCTTATTTCATCGATAAATTTTGAATATATTTTTATGGCGTTTCAAGGTATTTATCAATCTGAAACTTGTGATAATGGTTCTCCCTAAATTCTTATTTTCATTTCTTCTCGATATTAGTATGAACTTGGATATTTCTATATTTATTTCCATTCCATATTTTAATCTATTGATTATTTTGCGTGAATTTATTTTTTGGCAGAGATACTCAGTCATCATCATATTTTACTATTCTTACAATCCGTCCTCCAATCTCCGCTTCCTTCTTGCATCTTGCATTGACCTTTCTCCATATATATTGAATAGGACGGGCGATAGGTAACAATCTCGCCTTTTTTTCCAGCGTGGCCGGACGTTTCGCTGACGGACGTTTCACCTACAGGATGATAATATTATTTGTTTACCATCCAGTTTTCTCAATTGAATCTTTAAATAATCTAATTAATTTGTTTCAAAACTATTTTATAAAATGTTTCATACTTAATTAAAAGTTTATCGGGTAACGTTACCTTTAAAATATCAGAAACTAAAATAATATAAGTATATTTGCCCAAAACGTATCATAGTTTTTAAAAACACTGAAACGCCATATATCGAAATCATGACTATTTAGGTATTTACGTAATTATAGTAAATCTTGGTTACATCGGTTGCTACGAAGATTGTTTATTTGAAAAAATATTACGTTTATTTCCATTTCTTTAAAACTTTTCTTAAATATTACGTTTTACGGGAAAATTTTATTGGACATAAAATGTCCATTTAATAATTTCCTTTAACTTAGGTTCTATTCATTTTTCACTCAGATGAGTATTTAGCAAGATACTTGCGATGTACGTATGTTATAAAATGCATATAAGTCTTCACGTAAAGTGGCCGTTACTACAGCCCGATTTAAACCAAATTTGGAATCGTTCAACAGATTTTACTAATACTCCCTTATACCAAATTTCATAAAAATCTGTTCAGCGGTTCCCGAATTGAAACATGCGGACGGACGGAAACGACCTATATGCGTTCACTTCGTGCACTTTCTGCAAATAACGCATAGAAACGAGAGCTTAAGAATGGAATTGATATAATTTGAATAATCATGGCCTTGATATCAACGTATGATATTTCAGTGTTTTAAAAAATTATGATTTTAGGAAAATTTATTGTATTAGTTTCTGGTATTTTAAAGGTAAAAGTATCTGATAAATTTTAAATTAAGTATGAAACACTCGATGTAATACTTTTGAAAAAAATTAATTAGATTATTTATTGAGTGGCGAATGTTAATTATCTAATAAACTCCTAAATTATGTAAGAAACATTTCATGTAGTTTGAATATAACTGCTTCCGAGGACGGTTAATTAGATTGCTTGCAAAGATTCAATTAAGTAAACTGGATAGTATACAAATAATATTATCGCCCTGTCGGCGAAACGACCTGTCGGCGAAACGACCTGTCGGCGAAACGTCCGTCAGCGAAACGTCTGTCGGTTAAACGTCCGGATATCCCTTTCCAGATATCAGCTTCGCTGGTATAATCTTTCTCGATTGTATATAAGTAGATCAAGCCAACGTCATTTTTTCCGGCTGCACAGTATACTGGCTATACTGCTGCCCACTGCCAGGCACAGGTGAACGGTTGCATACAGAGAGACAATCTCTGACTTTTATAAATAAATTTAAAATGCGACTTTGGCTTAACTCGTTAATATATGTTTTATATGCTTGTTTGGCAGTTAAAATTTGATGGAAGGCTCGACTTTCCTTTCTCCAAAGGAGGAAAAGTAGGAGTTCCTTCTCCGTGGAAATTTATGGAAAAGTATTTATATATATGTTTTAGGAAAGCATCAGTACTCGCGAGTATTTATTTTCTGGATGGGTCATAAAAATGCGATTCCACCTCTTTCTTTAGCAAAATGAATTCTTCTTATTTGATATTCTCTGCATTCCCAAAGGAAAACTCGATTACGTCATGCCCCAATCTCTATTTCTCCGTCAAGTCTTTCTCTCTCTCTTTCTTTTCTCCTTGTGAACAGAGTCGAGGGAGGTGTTTCTCGCGTATGTACAGAAGACTCCTCACCACTTCCCTCCCTCTCCTCTTGCAAGGGACGGCCACTTTTTCGACATGGGCTTTTTATGCATGAGGCGGCCTCGATGATAGTTCAGAACCAGGAAAGGAACTTTTTCCAAACGCTCCGGCAGTTCCGGCAGCTTTTTTTTATAATTTTAGAGACGGCTAGTTCATTAATCTCCTCCCTCGCCATATTCCTCGCCTCCTAGGGAACTCTTCCTCTTCTTACGGTCCGTCGCGATAATTCCCACATCCCGTTCCTCTCCTATTGACCTCTCTCGCTCTTCCCTTTGTCCTCTCCCTTCTCCCAAATCGGATGAATTATGCCGTCTTTACGACCACGCGCTGACGCTGTGAGAGAATGAATATGATGGAGAACAATGGAGGTTTGCTTTTATGGTCAGCTTTTTCGGCTCGCGCGGAGCGGTAAACAAAGTTGTAATTGGAACTCCCGGAATTGTGTAATAAACTATAAGGGTTGTCCGGTGGGCATAACTTGGAGTTATTTTAGTTTTGTTTTGAATTTACCATGGAAACTTACCTCCCTTCCGTTAATACAAAAATTCCCCCTCGGCAGGCCTAAACGATTATGAATTTTTTGGCTAATTGCTTGTCGCTTTACTACAGGGATGGCGGGGATAATATTTGACTAGTCATTCTAGCTTGAACTATAGGATAAAAATGGCAATTACAGGCATTCGTAAATATAAAATCTAATATTCCACCTTGAATGAACCAATCCCGTTTTGTAACGATATTAAATTAAGATATTAAATTAAGTTTTGGGTAAAATTATTTAATTTATAAATACAAACAGTATTTATAAAAGCCTTTAACTGTAACCGGCGATCACAATGAAAAATTATTTGGTCTAAAAGAGAATTAAAACAGAATTATAAAAATTTTTGTTCGAATTGATAACGGATCCTATGAAATCTAAAAAAATACTTAATAAGTAAACAAACACGTCAGTAGCTGACGGCAAACAATTACAAATTGTCAAATACTATGTCTAGTTGGCCATTCTCTATATAAATTTCTACACATTTTAAAAGCATTAAAATTCTAACCTAAATACACTTAGAGCTAAAGGGAGCGACAGCGCAGTATGACGGCATATCAATTAAAATTTCGTATACAGATAATGGCTTTTTATTCAAATCCAAAGATTTTCGCGTTAATTCTACGCATATTTAATTTTGTTTGCTTGTATAGAATTTCTGGCTAATCAACCAACCTCTTGGATTATTATAGCCATTAGTCCCTCCACACCGAACATATACACAAGGGAAGAGGAAACACGGTGCCGGCATTAGGCCAACTCTTTATGAAAAGCACCAAGGGGACCAACTGCTTAACGTCCCTTCCGACTTGTGCGGTCTCCTCAAATCACACAAGTAGGCGACGGTACGATACCAGGTTTTAAAATCCGACCTCCGCCGGAACCTGGGACCGCTGTGTGGAAGGGCAACGCTCTAACCACTCTGCCACCCCCAATTTTAGATTTATCTTCTCTAACCTCCATGCGTTAAGTTCATATCTTTCCGCTATTTTTTTAATATCATAGTTGTCCTGATTTCCATTTTTGGAAAGGGTCACTCTTGAAAATTGCAGATAGTAGGGCTGTGCCAAAATATCGCCGACATGCTCGAGAAATGCGAGGAAGTGGAGGGGAATGTAATATATATTTCAAAAGAATCCAATAGTTTTTGTATGTATGTATTTCTGCTTAATCAACCTCTTGGACTATTATAGTCATAACTCCTTCCACACCTGACTCACAAAGAAGGGAGAAGCTAATCCCGGTGCCGGAATTAGCCACCTCTTGACTAAAAGCATCAAGGGGGCCAACAGAAAAATAAAAAGAATTTGATGTTGTGCCTGATCTCATCCAGCTGACGTGCTAACATAGCTTAGCGAGCTATGAATGAACATAAGAGTGGTGAGATGAATGGAGAAATTCTTAAGAGATAGGAAGCAAAGAGTTAGGACAGGGAGTAGTCTATCTAATGAAATAAATGTCACATTGGGATTATGTTAGAACCGTTGTTATTCCCCATTTGCATCAACGACTTACCATTTCACATTAATTCGAAGATAAGGCTATTTGCAGACGATTGTTTCATGTATATGAGTTTTAAATGCAAGAAAGGTCGAAAATTGCTTTCGAGTGGCGTGGATACTTTTATATCTTGGATACATAAAAATAAACGAAAATTAACATAAACCAATTTAACCTTATCTAGTTTATAGGATGAGATAATCAATATCCCACATTTTATTTAAGATTGAGTTATACCGCAATTTGTTGACATAAGATACCCAAGAGTACACATGACAAAAGATTTAGAATTGGCCCTACAGATAGAAGATGTCAAGGGGCTTAAAAAGACTTCACTTTGTTATATGTACATATACGTATATAGCTATCCAATGTGTCCGAATCGACGGGGTGTGGGAGAACTAGGATGATGTACGATTATGACGTCGTGGACCCAGCGACCGCTTCTGTAGCAGTATAGGTCTACTATGAATCCTGAATATCCTTGCCAATGACTCGCATACATTTTCATGTTTATTTCTTTTGTATCATTCTGTTACCACCTGGCATTATGATCTACTTTGTATAATTTCGATTATGGAATTATTTTTTACTGTCTTCCCGAAATAAATCGATTTGCTCAACGATCTTGCTGCAAATTTTCCACAATTAATGACTCATTCTCACCCAAGAATTCATACGTTTAATCTAACCTTACTTTCGTCTTTAATACCAACCAGGTAATCAATTCTTGAGGGGCGAAGAAAAAAAACAGCCCTGTTTGTTTCCATCTCACGAGATTTTTCAAATACGCGGGCGCGTAAATTGGAGTAATTACTTTTCGCCGCGATCTGCTATCACGCTCGACCGAATCTTCCTCATTAAAAACATCGAATGAGAGGGGAAAGATAAGGGAAGGGCGACCGGAGAGAGGGAGAGAGAGAGAGAGAGAGAAAACGAACCCTCATTTCCCATCAGGCGAAAAAGAAAATGAATTCCCGAAGGTACATTTACTCTGCGTTATTCTCTCCGCTACCTTCCAAACCCTTTTTTTATAAGGCCATCTCATTGCCGCACCCACACACATCTTTGAGATTCCAGTGTTTCCCTGTTTCCATCCTCTCCTCTTCATTCCCCTCCGCAGTCTCTCCCTCTCCTCCAAAACGCCTCTCGCCTCGCTTACCTTCTTCTCCCTTTACCCAAAGCGTTTTTTATACCCTTCCCTTTTATTTTAGTCAAGGTTCCTTTGAAAACGCTCTTATCAAACTTTTTGAGTAGACTTGGCAACACCGCGGGTCTTTCATCGGACCATTTGAGTCAGAAAAGTGTTGGTCTGTTATTCTGGCTCCCGAAAAAAATAGCTCCTACGCGATAAAATGCAAAGATTCGAAGATATTCGACATCGATGTCTGCCTTTACATATTTTGTCCCTCTTCTTACCTCCCTGGCGTTTCGTTTTGTCGTAGCATTGAAAACTTATTTTTGAGTGAGGTGTTAAAATGATTAATTCAGTATTATTTTTTATTACACGCAGATTGTTATAATTTCACAGATGAATTCTATTAATTGTTTAATATAAGTTGAAAGGTATGAATTATTTTTTTTAATTGTTTGTTTTTTAAGTAAAAAATTCACTCCGAAATTGGCGTTTATTAAAAGTTTTTCTGCTCTTGACTTTAATTTCCGATCGTCACATAGCCTTATTAAAAATTGAACATATTGCAAATTTTACCATGAATCATTAAAATTAGATATTTTAACTACCGATACCTGTAGTTGAGTGATCGATATGTCTTTAAAACGAATACATAATTCGAAGGTATAAATCATGCCACGGGTCTTAACATAATCTTTCAGTTATCTCAGAATATTATTTATATCTACATATCCCTCTAATTTACATAAACGCCACATTGAAGTCAAGTTCACTTCCTAATTATCTCGTAAGAGCATTATTTATTTCCGTATTAAAGATGAAATATCAGTCAAAAGTATATAAAACATTTAAGTATCCAGTATTTTCAATGTTAACTTATAAATGGGATGATTTCGTTGTCTCCTTTGCTATATGTTGCTTATATTTATGTCTCCTATTGGAAGTATAATGCCAGCCTTATTTAAATAGTCGAACGTACGCGTACAGCTCCTTGCATTCATTATGCATGGCAGTACCTCTTAAGTTCATTCTTTGAGATATATTATGTCACCATAGGATGCCACTTAAATTCATGGATATTTCGGCATGTTCGTTTTTCACATATTCTGGTGAAATTGCATGGCACATAAAAATATCGCGAGAGACTGAGAATGAATATTTGGATGCGACGACAAATAAAATAAGCTGAGCGGCGCAAAAATAGGGGAAGGAGAGGTGCGTGACGCGAAGATGACGTAAGATTGTCAAGGGGTAACGCAGTACGTCCGCTTATCTTTGGAAACGTCGATCCTTGGATGGCGCTCGCGATGGAGAGTCAAAAGCGTATTCGAACGCCGGATGGGGAGGGGACACGCTTCATGAGAAAGGAAAACGGGATTTCAAAGAAAGTATCGATGGGAAAAGAAAGAGAGAGAGAAAGGGTAGGGTAGAAGTGGAAGGTGAGAGAAAGAGAGAGGAAGGCTAGAGTTAACGGAAACGAAACTCGGAGAAGCGAACATTTCGGGTAATATGAAAAGCGTGTTGCCGAATTCTTGAAAGCTTTTTGCTTTGAATAATAATACGCAAGGAATTGGTAATAAATCTCTCTTTTGAGGTGACATATATCAGGGAGCTTCCTGCAGACTACAGAAAAACTTTAGTCTCGTTTAATTAAAATGGATCTTTGGAGATTATTCTGCGTTTATAATGCAGAATATTAGTTTTATCACTGGAACAAGCGGCAAATAGTAGTTTTTAAAATTATTACTGGGGTTTGCAAATCGTCCCTTAAATGTATATTTTAATAGCAGTAGTTTCTTAATAGTCTTCTTTTTTTTATTTACATACAGCGCCGTAACTAGCTATACAAGCACCCAGGGCAAACTACCAAATATGCGCCCACTCCATAAAAAATTCTCTAATGCCTATATTTTTTACTATTTGGATTTTGGGTAAACAATTCATAAATAAAAATAAACTATAATGATGTAATTTCTCAATATAAATGTACATAATTTAAATGCATAATTACGTACAAACATAATTACACTCATACATAATTAAAATACAGAAAGTATAAATATTTTCCTATGAAAGAGCTATTCTACGTAATTTTAATGCAACAGACTCATCAATAACATTATCGAAATTTATAGTTTCTGCTATGCGTATGTCTGGAACAAGTATAATTGTGAAATCGCCCCTTTCCGTGTGCCATGCAACCTCACACAACTTACCATTAACATTTTTTGCGCCCCTTCTTTAGTTGCGCCCGGGGCAGATGCCCCGCCCTAGTTACGGCACTTTTTACATATACTTTAGTTTTAAAACCTTGTTTATAAATTTTACTTGTTTATGTTGCGTTGCTCGTTAACACATACGAAATAACTTTGTAAGAAGTTTGTAAAAGTATTTAATTATACAGTAGAACTATGTCTGCTTTCATATTTTATAAATGTTCGTAATATTTGCAAGCGTTTAATGGCCTGAATATTTTGTTAAAGTTTTCAAAAAATGAACGATTATACAAAGCGAACTAATATTAACCGAATTTCTCGACTGTTTAAAATTAAAAATTGTTGTCAAAGGTGAAATATTGTTGAACTATCACCTTTAAAAAAATAAAATTTGTAGGCAGAACCTAAATCAGCTTATATGGATAAAATAAATATAAAATGCCTTTTTGAGACGTAACGATGTTTGTATTTAATTGTGACATCATTGGTTACCTCTTTTTCCATCCAGTTAGAGTTGGAATTTTCCGCACGGCAGACAGTCCACGCTTGATTGCTCGGAAACTTCATTTACCCTCTATCAGCTCGGCATAATAAGATTTTCGTGAATTCTTTCAAAGGGCAGCCCTAAAATACGTCTTGATGTTGAATTGCAACCTTTTAAAAATGATCCGCTTTTGAATCGTCGAATTACCCAAATTTCCGTGGACTTCCCTTTACTCAATTTCACGCATGCTGCGCATACGTCTTGGACGAGGATTCGCAAATATAAAAAAATATATTTTATACAAATGTATTTTTCGGCCGGGGAAGGGTGGTACAAAAACTCGGTTACCTGCATAGGTACACTGAACAGAGAATGGTCCGAGAAGGTAAAAAAGGAATGAGATTCCGTAATTAGGCGAATGTAGAGAAGGGACGGCGATGAGATTGGTAAAGGAAGAGGAGGAGGACCTTAGCGAGCGAAATGTAAGGAGAGGAAGGAACCTAGAAAGGACGAATGACTCCCTTTTGAGTGGATTTCCGGCAGAGGAATGATCCAGGAGATGAATATAAAGATTGAATTTGGATGCAAAAGGATGAGAAGAGAAAAAATAAAGACGGAAAATATGAAAGGAGAAAGAGAGAGAGAGAGTAAACGCGCACAAAAACACTCACCAACAAACAAACGTACAATTGCGAAAAACGCTCGTAACCGCTAAAAAGAGGGTGAAACGGGACATAAGACGAGGTCTCTAGTAATTCACTTCATGTGTCTACAGCTTAACTCAATGCAAATACTGACCACTTCGAGAATAAACAACATGATATTTCTAAATCCAGCATAAAGAAAAATTCTGATAGTTACAATAAATCGAACCCGCTCAGAGGTGTCAAGGCAGACATTCTTCGCTTTCGAAGTTAGGAATTTCTGCAGAGAAAACCCATGGAGTAAACCTTACTCTTTTCATATATCCCCACTGAAGATCAATCATAGAATTCCTTTCTTAATTTTATAAAAGTAATGCAATTAATTTTAACTTTTTCCGAGTTTAAGCGTATATCAGATTATGAAACCCAATAACTAGAAGAAAAATTATTCTCTTATTGACCAAAAATGGACTAATGAAATTGATTGAGTTTTTTTATTAGAATCTGTTTTTGGCGAAGTGCCACTTAGGACGTCTACATTTTAACTAAAATATGTATCTACTTTTCTCAACCCTCTTATATCTATAGGAATTACCTTGACCGTCAGCTTAACCACAACCATAAGACTAGATCGAAAATTCATTTTTCAAAAGATATTCTGAAAAATATTGAATTGAATATTTTAATGTATCCAGTGCCTGTTGAATCGGTACTGAATAAATTGGGCTTTATGGTTCGTAAATACCAAACAGTTATTTTGCACATCTTAAATAAAATATAATTGGTTAATTCGATCAGTCCGAAACGTTTGAACATTTTAAAACGAAAGGGTTATTTCTAGAAGGTGGAGGTATCTAATGCGCCATGAAAAAAGATAATGGAGGGTAAGCAAACATGAAACTAGGAGGATGTAAATGAGAAAATTGTTCCTTATTCTGGAAACAGGGATAGAAAGAGGGACTAAGGAGATAAATTTAGACGAGCAAAAACAGTCGTTCGGGAAAGAAGGAAAAAGAGAAATGGAGAGAGTTCATCCCGTTACTTAAGGCGAGCCATCTGAAAAAGACATAAGGCTGCGGGGCAGCTGTAACCTCCACTAGTTAGTTAAAGGGCCAGAAGAGCGTTGATTATTCCTGCGGAGCGAATAAAATGTGTGGTGGACCAACGTTTCTCAAACAGAATTGCGAACTCTTGATTTATTCCCCACCTTGACGGGCGGGAATAATAAAAAAATATGGCCGTAGGAGCGGCGGGTGACGAGGCGATAGGTGGGAGGCGACAGTCAGAACCCCCTCCCCACCCCTTCCCAGTTGCCATGGAAACCTCCGCGTGCAAAAAAAGAGGATTAGGCAGATGGAAAAGGAGGAGAAACGAAGGGTTGGATCAACTTCACGGAAAAGAGAGAGAGGAAGAGGTGGAGTTTAAGGGCGTCATCTTTCCGAGCACGTGGGGTAGAAATGCAAAATGGAAAGGAAAGAGAATTTCACGAGGTGCGTTCCAGAGAGAAAATGAAATCAGGAGAAAATGAGAGAGAAGGAGTAAAGAGTGTAGGTGGGAAGAGTATAGGAGGAGATTGTATGTGTGAGAGTTGGGTTGAATGTTTGCTAAAGAGAAAGCGCAAGGGGAAAAAGATTTAGCGAGGAGCGGGGGAAAAATAGACGCAAGGGGGAACAGGAAAGGGCAAGGCTAGAGAAACAGAAGACGGTGAGAAGAGGGAGAGGTTGGAGGTGAGAGGGTGGAGGTTAATGTGGGATAGAGAGTGCAGGAAAGACAGTGGCAAAGGGAGGAAGAGAGGAAAAGAGAGAATGAGGACTGGAGGTGAGAGGGAAAGGAAGAGAGGTGAGGGCGGTAACGACAGCGGGAAGTAGCAATAAGGAATGAATTTAATGAGAAGAGGAAAGGTAAGGAGGGAATCGGATTAACAAAGGAGAGAGAGGCCGTCGTCTAGGAAATGTTAAGGAAAGGAAGAAAAAAAATTGGATGGAAGACCTGCTGGTGAGAGGGGAGAGAAAGGGGGAAGGAAGGGAGAGATAGAAGGAAAAAGGCGAGTGAGAAAGGAAGTAAATTTAAAACCAGGGTGATGCATATTTATTACGACATAAAATATCGCGTTGGATAATTTTTTGAGCCAACTTGGTGATTTTTCCTCCGTCTCGAAGCCTTAATTTTTTCGTCGAGTTTTTCAAATAAATCTTCGTCTGGTGAATGGCTAAATTTATTCACCAGTAGCGCAAGTAAAATAAAATCTTATATAAAATGTGTACATGTTACGTAGTAAATACTTGCCTTATTTTCGACTCAGAAATTTTATTTTAACTTGATGGATAATGTGAATCACATAATGTATAATTAAAGTTTTAGAAATTAGGTGCTCAAGCGCAGCCACTGGAAAATTATCATAGTACATTTTTGTACCGTTAATTTGGAGGATTATGTGCATCAAACGGAAATATTTCATAATCATATTTTGATTTATATCCATTTTCTTACATGCTTACATGCTCGTTTTAAGCGAAAATTATCCCTCACATTTTCTCCGCCATTTTTTCGTATTATTTTTATATACGCAGTCTAAAAAATTTAATGCCGTATTTTTACAAGACTTTTCCTATATCTATGGTAATAATTTAGTTGGATGTCATTTTAAAGTTATCGGAGCGAGGTTACTTCACATGACGGATAATACCATCGGTGTCAGCAGCAGTATATGTGGTGTCTGATGAGCTCAAATAATCAAGCAAAATTAGGTCAAGTAATTTCACGCTTGAAAAAAATTCGAGGTTCCATGCCAAATAAACTAAAATCGACTATCCAAAGTTATTATCATTCGATTTATAGAAAATTTCCTTCAAATATCTAAATTAAAATGTTATTTTATGCGTAAAACAAGAAGGTCAAATTAAGATGGAAGGAGTGATAAATAATATTGGCAGTTATTGTAGAGAACGGATGATTGGACTAGATTCTCGTTGCAGCTACAATTTAGCCAACCTCAGCGGTAATCAGATTATCGCTGATTCTAACAAGAAGTGGTTTACTTGCACTCCATATCGCCACAGAAATTGCTTGTAACATCAATCGCATCGTTTTTCCAAGTACAGGTAGCTACCAAGAGCTGGGTCCCGGGACGTAATAATTTGGTTCGCATTGTTCATGGCAATAATTTGAGCCCTCCTAAAGTAAAAATCGATCATTGTTTGAACAATATTCCTCCAGTATCTATGGTTTTATAGCAAATTTATGAAAACGCAATTCACTGTCTTTTGGGGGAAAAAGATGGCCACAGGTCGTGAGGCAAAGGTTCAAGAAATAAAGTTATCTCGATAATTCATTATTAAATTTGTAAATAGCAGATTAAGTAGAAAAAGCAATATTTCGGCCTTTAGACATCATTGTAGGTGTTTCTCTATGCCAGTGCTACACTGTATTCTATTAATAGAACAACATTAAAAGTACTACTGGAAATGGAATAAGTAATCTTTGAAATGAGCTTCACCTTGAATGAGACAGAGAAATAGAGAGAAGGTAAATGAAGAAAAAATGTTAGAAAGATAGCGAATCAGATAGATGAAAAAACCGAGGTGCTTCCTTAGACGCTGATTTTGTTCCATTTAAACAAAGTGGAGCAGTAAACAGAAGACTGCCAAATCTTAGGATTGCCTTCCTCCTTCCGTTTTTTCTCGCTCTGAGTAAAACCCTGGGCGCGCTTTCATGCGAATCTGCCGCCTCTCCTCCGTTCAATCCCTTCGCTATAGCGATATCTCCCACTTGACTAGATTAAAAACGTTTTAGGAGAGGCGAAGAAAGGCATGCGCATTCATGAATATCAGGTCTCCAAAAGCGTTCCATCAATTTTTTTTCGAGCGCTGCATTCACAGCATTCAAAACGGCTTCTTGAATGCGTTGAAGTATCGGTTTAACCCTCCGGGCCCCGTCTCCTTTCAGAGGGTTTTATGTATGTGTGTATGAACATTTTCATAAATAAACATGTGCTTTTTATACAAGGCGCGCGTTATACGCACGTGAAGGTTGATGTAATCTTTACTTTACTATTTACATCGATTTCAGGTTACCTTCTTTTACTCTTTCTACGCTAATCTAAATCAAATCTTTTAGTAGTTGCTCTCAACAAAATGACTGTATTTTATCTATCTGTTACTGCCTCTTAATGCATGCAAACTTGGTTCATTTTTTGCAAAATATTAAAAGGAAACTTGTAGCGTACGTAATTTTTTATCATGCGTCATTTTTGAGTTTATTCTCTTGATGTTATCCCTAACAAGTATATGTAATTAATGTTCAAATTTCCTCCGCCTTTTTATTCGCGCGCTTACAGCCAAAATCCTAGTCAGTCATGTTTCAGTTCAGTTTTTTTAATTTAACCCTACAAAAAGTGTAATAATGGCATCGAAGAAATCTTGTGATTTTGTGCCCGAGAGAGTGCGTAAGCCAATTACGACGAATGATATAATAGAAATCCTAGATAAGTTAAGAAAATGGAAATAATTTGAAATCAGGAGAAAAATTCTGCTACAACGGTAATCGAACCCGGGTCTTCCAATTGCCGGACGGATATTCTTTCACTAAAAAATCGTAGCAGACTAATACTACCGTTTCAGAACACGAGTTTTTTTTGGTTTAATAGGAATACTATTAATTACTTAATTTTGTGATAAATTATCCTTTTATTACGAAATAAGGTTATCGAATCTTGCCCCATGTCCCTATCCCTCTATTTTATATAGACTTAATTCCACGAGTTACGCGGTTTTCATCTACACGGTGTTTTCCAGGAACGTATCCTTGGGTAACTCTGGATCCGACGAATGGATTTTTTGTAACTCGTTATGGAAGCCAACTTCTGAGAATTAAAAATTTATGTAATATCTGAATTCACGAAAAGTCATGACAGTGCTAGATAAAGGTGATCCCTAGGCTGCTTTAATACCGGATAACTAAGATAAGACGAGAAAAGACAAGATCAGACGAGACAAATCGAGACATCTCTTTCACAATGATTAGCCATTGATTAGAGTGACAGCCCAGACGCACGAGTATGGATTCTACTCTACAAAAAGCTGCCTCATCATGACTACGCGTCTTCTTTTGACCAACTGGTGTGAAAGCAAATTAGAACGGCGAAGATACGATTTTCTTTGATAAAAAAGAAATTTAACGAGTTTAAAAAAATTAAAATGTCACTTATTATGCTACACTTTTTAGACGCTGCATTTCCACATTTAATTGCTTCTATATTCTTATAATGCAGAAAAGTAATCACAATTCCGTATTTCAATGCTTGAAATAAACTATTCTCCGTCTTTCAACTTGTCAATCCGGATTATCCGTATTTTCGTTCGTCCGAATACGCATCAAGTTCCCATCTATCCGAATAAACAAATTTCTGGTATACTATTTTCACCTAAATATATAAATAAATAATACGTTTGCCGTGCTCACCCGACTATAGGAGTACTTTCCTTTACAGAAGCTAATTTTAATGTAAAAATATTTTGTAAGGATGTACATAAATTAAACAAGATTATTTGAGTTATTTTTATGTAAATCTGTAAAAATTGTCATCACAATGCGTAGTATAAAGATATATGCGATTAAACCATGCTACAATAGTCATTATCTCCGTCACGATATTTATTTCATTATTTCTTAGTCCACGAATATAAGACGAACCCTAACTAAACAAAATCGAACCCCCAAAGAGTATTTTCGTCTAATACACCGCTATGACTTCTCAAACGGAAGAAAACTAATTACCGGATTGGACTTTGAGTGGGAAAGAAGGAGCGGGGTAAAAGAGAAGGGAGAAAATGAATGGGGTGGAAGATTGTATCAACTCCACATAGCGAGCGAATGCGAGGAACGAGGGGAGGAGGGAAGAGGGTGAATGAAAGATGTCCTTCCACAGCGAAACGGACGAATAAAACTCCTTGAGATGGCCGAACTTAATGGAGGACTGGTAGAGACGTGGGCTGCCGTGGCTTTCTCTCTCTCTCTCCCTCTGCTGGCGACGAGGAATGGATACAGAAAGAGACGTATCCTTCCCTCGGGTGGTCAAAAGGTTTTTTAACGCGGCGTAGGCGGTAGGGTTCCGGGAAGGATACGGTGAGCAGGAGAAAGCCACCGGTGCAGATGAGAAGGGGACGAGTGGGGTGGATGGTGGGGCGGAGGTGAATGAGTGGGAGATGTAAGGACGCAAGAGATTTTTTAAAAAGTTCGGTAAGGAAGGTGAAATAAGGCTTCTCGTTTTGTAAGGAAGTGAGTGTGGCAGCGAGGGGGAACGAATGCGAAAGCGAGATGTAATTAGAATACATAAGATTTGAGACGGGTTTATTACTTAAAGCTCAAGCTGGAAGGAAAATGAGTCTCGGTTTTTAACCCTTCCTTAGAGCTTTAAACGATGACCTTCAAATGTCTCGAGTTTAATTTTACCGTCTATTAAGTACATCGACTGATCAAGCAAACGCAAAGTAAGCAAAATTTTTAACTAGCAAGTTTTACTGCGTCTCCCCTTTCAGTTCTCTACCTTTAATAACGGCAGGGATTGAATTTCTACTATTTTTATTCTCCGCTGTGTAACTTAATTAAGTTGCTTTTGTGTACCCTCGTATATCGTGAATCAACTAGAAGAATTAAGTAAAAATTAAAAAAATTTTGGCGGCATAACTAAATAGCCCGCATCTCGAGAGATATTAGCAAGTGGTTGGATTTAAAGTTGGAAAAGATTTCAGTGACGGAGGAGTTCTGTCGGAACCACAGGAGCTGCAGAAGAGTTTAATAAGACGAGATTGGAGTCGTGTATGTATACGAGCGGGTAATAATATTCGAAAGGATAGCGTTAAAGAGAGAAATGCAGGTTGTGAACATACGGTGGAAATAAGGACGTGCCATTTTCTTTAGTGGCTGGGATGAGATAGGAGTTGCAATTTCTGCGAAATTTCTTATTTGACAGTTTCTTTTTCTTTAGGCGCAACCAAAACCTTTTCAGTTTTTCAGCTCATTTAAATCTCTTGCTCGATATGATAGCTTGAAATTATGAAAAAAATTATGATAGGACAAAGCGTCGTGCTGAAATAATTTTGCGATGGAAGCGGATTTATGAATTCGTGCATTAATACTACAGTACTGTAAAGTAGAAGACACATTAGAAGCGAAATTGAAAAAAAAATCTTTTAGACCAATGCTTACATTTTATTCACATATTATTCGTGATTATTTTATATTTTGTTTTCCATTTCATATGAAAACCAGTATAAATAAACACTGACAAAATGTGAACACATTTCTTTGACGGATCAAGTAATCGGGGTGGTAGTATGAAAATATATTCTGTAAATATTTATGCAATGAAATTGTTTTGTATTCAATGTTACGTTTCCTCTCGTGACAATGTCGTTTGATCAATGTATATACTTTATGCATACACTCAATTAATAATGTTAATATAACTAAACAGTCAAGAAGATCCATGCAAATAATATATTTGAAAATTTTACGAAAAGAGAGATTATTTAGTAGTTTTACAACAGTTATCACCTGTTTTATACTCAGAGCTACCAAAAAACCATTGCTGTTAACTTTTCAACATAGTGGAATCGCGGCTAAAACTTTTTGTCCTTTTCTCTCGCGGAATTATAATTTTAACGAGTTTCAGTTACAAAAAATAAGAAAAACCTTTCCCTCGAGCCTTTAGTGAGACAAGACAAATTTATTCTAGCGTAATCCCGACCATAAATATTGAGAGCCTTAGTGCGTACTTCGAATCCAAAGACATTTTTCTTCAATTTAGAAGTGATAAAAGAAGTGAATACCCGGTAAAAAATTTTTAAAGTATAGGAAACTGTTTCCTTGCAAAGACAAATGTTAGTCTCAATGCTATTTATAATGAAAAAAGAAATCACCTTGAGGCAGAATCAAGTTGTCTAAAAGACTAACTGTTGCTTGAAAAATAGGGTTTTGGACGATATTTTAATGTGACAAAAGAACAAATGGAAAGACGCGAGAAGCTTAAACTCAAGGAATAGAGTGCGAACGATGAACGAAGAAGGGATGAAAAGAATGTGACAACGTGGGAAAGGCGATGGAGGCTGTCAAAAATTTAAAAAAAAGGAGGTTACGTTTTTTGCGTAAGATAAAGAACGGAAAAAAACTTGAGATATCGAATCCCTCCATTTAAGGGACCGCAGAGCAATTCATCTTGCTCAAAAAACATGATTTGTCATATTTATCGGTGTTTATCGTCATTTTTGTCAGTTTATCGCCATAAAAGACGACTGCTAATCGATGCTGAAAAAATTTTATCCGAGGAGTTTTTCTTCTGCATCGAACTTTAAATTCTCTGAGGCGGCGCTGGTTTTTGCGGTTCTTCCTCCAAATTCAATGTATCGTTTTAGAGATATTCTATCACCGTTATCGCTTCTCTGTTATTATTAATGGAGCAGGAAATCGTGATTCAATTAAGCATGATAAAATTTTAATTCCATTTTAAGTTGTAACTCAGCGTGGAATTTTCGGTGTTCATAACTGTCTCATTATCTTTTAATGAATTAATATCCAGAATTTCCCCCACTTGCCTGCTCTTTAACACTTGATTCGACAAAATTAATTCGTTTTGTATGATAGATATTGTCGTGGAAAAGGTTCCTACTCAGTTTCTTAAGAAATGATTTTTATATTTACTTAATGATATTCCAAGATATAATTATCCATTAGAAATTTTATTTCGCCTTAAAAACTGCTCTGACATGAGTGAATTTTCATGATAGATGACAATTTGTAGGAATTATTTCTTCGGATTAATACAGGAGTCTCAAACACGCGGCCCCCATACTCGTATGGCCTTTATGCGGCCTGCGAAATAATTTATACTTAATAATATTATCCAGAACTGTAATATTAAATCAACACGAAACATCCGCAGTCTATTTTTCATTCCCATTTAAAACGCTCTACGCAATGAGGAGGGGCAAGAGAATGTTCTAAACATGGAATGCGGCCCGCGGATTTGGTATGGTGCCCTAATGTGGCCCACGAATGTAGTGCAGGGCCGTCAGGCTTCCCACGAATGATTTGAACTTGAGATGCCTGGATTTATATTTCAATGAAATTTTCTGTATTTAAAGGGAACATGGCAATGTATCTCAATAGATGGACCTAATTTGGGACTCGTTAAATTTCAGGATATGCATATGTCAATGCCGCCAAAAGCTGTACTTTATTCCGGACTAAAAATGAAACAAAAATTATTCCGCCATTAATACATTTGTGCAGTTTCATATTTCTTCGTAAATATTTCTTGAAGGTTATAATTAGTGTTTCCTAAACTTTCATACTTGAAAGTCTGAGTAAATTTGAATAAGCATTTTAATAGTTAACAAGAGTATCGTTGAGTTTTGTAGGTGAATGAACATATTCTCAGTATTTGCAGTACAAAATAGATTTTTTCATATCCTCCGCATTTAATAAACAGTATTAGATATTTAAAAAATTAGTGATGAAATATTTTTTATCGTTGGCAAATTTTAAGTGATTCATGTTCATTGTGCAGCATACAAAAACGCGAATATTAACTAATGGAGAATATCTATCATCTGTTGGTGAATGAAAACAAAATTATACTAATATCGTTAATTCGTGGCCAGAAGTTCATATCGCTAATTTGCTAATCGTTTCCATTTAAATTACCCACTTAAAAGAAAGAAAAGCTAATTACTAAGAAAGAATATCCCCGCCCATGTATTCCTTCCTTGCTCACGCCTCCGACTCTCCGAAAACGACTTAACAAAAAAACCTAAGCGGAGAATGCGGAAAGTGAAAGTAGCACGCATCGCATATCGTTTCCTTTTAAAGAAAAAACACCTCAAAGAACATAAGAAAAACAAGTTACGAATTTTCCGCGACGTCGAACGCCCTGCCTCCGAAGTATTTCACTTTCACGTATCGCTGCGAATCCTTTTGAGAAGGGGATACGTACGGTTTATCGCATCGCCGTTCACTATTCCGGTTCGGGAATGGCATCCCCAAAGGGCCCTCTCTGTGATCTTTCCGTGGTGTGAGTGAGTGTGTCGGATATGAGAGAAGGGAGAAGAGAACCGCGTAAAGGATGGAAGGGCGGTGGTAGGAGAAAGGAAAGGGAGGAATCCAGCGAGCGAATGTCTTTTGCTGGGCAACCCATCTCCCGCAGACCAAGTCACCTAGTCCCTCAACCATCACCATCCGTCTCCCGGACTCCACGTCCTTCCTCGCCCGCCAAAACCCATTCTACGTATCTGGCCCACCCATCCATCAAGCGAGCGTGGGCATAGGCACTCGCACTCAAACGCACGCACACACGCACGAACCCCTTTTTAAAAAAAGGGCAAAAAATAGGATCCCTTTCCACGTTACGGTCGGACGATGTTGCAATATCCTGTCCAGTGAGGTCACATTATCCTTGCCTCTTTGTCTTTGCCACTTCTCTTTTGTCGCTTTTTCTCGGCGCTCCTATTTCCCTACCTTATCGATCGTACTAAAAACAATTAAACGGGGTTTTCATGCGTGCATGGAAAGATTTTTTGGAAAAATGTGCTTTTTCTGAAGAACCATATTTATTTTTAGAAAAACCACTCTCTATGAAATAAAATTTTAATAGACTACAGAATTTTTTCTCCTTCTCGAATGTCAAGTTTTTTCTTTTTAAATCATCTTTTTAAACAGATTCTTTCTTAAATTCATAAAAATCGGATAACATGCCCCAGAGTAAATTGCTTTAAGAAAATAGATTGTTGTTGACGTGTAGCTCTAAATGCATTAAATCTTTGGCCGTCATGAAGATATTTAAACTTTTATTTGGGAGGCTTTTAATTAAGGTTTGACCTTTCTTTAATGGTATTTGAGCGCTCCAACTTTGAAAGCATGGTATCTTATAACTTGAACCATCAAACCGTTGAGACCTCTGAACTCCACATTTCAGATTCTAGGAAACTACGCAGATTCGAGCACTCTAGTTCCAAAGCTTGGAAATCTTTGAGTATTTGAAGTTTATAAACTTAATAATAAATTTCTGTATAGTATAGAGGCTGGTCGTTTTCTTTTTATGCTATAGAAGTAAGATTTTGACATCCTTACACTATGCCTTAGCTTCTTCTTCAATTCTGAAACTTCCGTATTAGATTTATTTATTCAGTAAAAGATTTCAGCGATATTTAAAAAAGTTCGTATAGTTCGTAAAGACCGTAAGAAGGACATTTGGAGGACTCCGTAAAAATGGCATAATAGTGAAACAAAATGATGAATCCCATTTTAAGACTAACGTATTTTTTAACTATTCCCCTTAACTTAACGTTAATCTAGCAGAGTAGTTCTTAGAAAGTATATATTTTTTGAGAGATATCCGTAACTTTGAAAGTGAATTGAAAGAAGTACCTTATAGTTAACCGCTCCAGAAAAATGATCAGAACAGGACAGGATAAACAGACGTTGGAAATATCACGAGCATACAACTGCCTGCACTAGTTACACTTACCAAAAAGTCGAGCCATGTAAACTTTCAACGGTAACATAGCGATCAAGTATTTAGTGTTATTAGATAATGTGATAAATTATATTTCCAACAGCCCTAAGAAGGCTTGGCTCTTTATCTATATAAATAAAATTGTAATTCTGTTTGTTTGATTGTTTATACACACATCACGCAAAAACGGCTCAACAGATTTCAATGAAATTTAAGGATTAATTGTAAATTGGCTCCACTTAAAACTCAGGCTCCTCTAAGTCAAAGTCCGTAATCTTGAAACAAAATGGCGACTTCTTTTGAAAAAATTGTTTTTTGTTGCATAACTCAAAGGAAACAACGGATTTCAATGAAATTTGGGTGGTATAAATAGCAAAACCTAATTCAAAGGACAGGCTACTCAAAATTTCAGGCCGCCATCTTGAAACAAAATGGCAACTATAAAACAATCAGGAGGACGCAGTGAACTATCCTGTGGAATTTTTGAATAGTGTAACAGCTCCTGGGCTCCCTGCGCATAAAATCACTTTGAAAGTTGGATGTCCAATAATGCTCATGCGAAACCTAAGAGCTCCAAAGCTATATAATGGCACAAGGCTGCAGGTGAAAGCCCTTTATAGATATGTGATAGAGGCAGTAATTCTAATAGGCTGCGGTAAAGGCGAGTCGGTTTTCATCCCCCGAATTACTCTGAAACCGTTTTTTTCGCCTTGACAATTAACAAGTCATAAGGCCAGACCCTCCGCATTGCAGGCGTTGATTTGACATCCAGCTGCTTCTCACACGGGCAACTCTACGTAGCCTGCTCCAGGGTGAGTAGCAGCAAGGATCTTTTCATCTGTGCCCCGGATGCAAAGACTCGTAACGTAGTTTATAAATAGGCACTCTCTTAACCAAGCAATATTCACTCGCGACTATCGGATGTTAATAAACTTAAAGAGGTATATTACAGTCAGCTCTTGGATACTTCCCTTCTTTAGTTCCGATCCTTTCAGAGATGCATTGATGAAATATCCTGTGCGAGAACGGGTACTTCAGCTAGTTAGAAATATATAATTCACCAGTTTCATTTTAGTCATTGGGTGAGCACAATAAATCTAATTTGAGTAATCAAACGTTATTTATTAATAATTTACCGTGTTTTGTCTTAGTTCAATATTTTTCTTAATGTGACTTCCATTTCTTCAATTTAAAAAAATCCATACGTTTATTATGCGTTCATTTCACGAAGTGAACGCATATAGGCGAGGTCGTTTCCATCCGTCCGTATGTTGAAACTCGAAAACCGCTCAACTTATTTGAATTAAATTTGGTATTAGGGAGTTTTGCTAAAATTCGTCGACCTATTCCAATTATGGTTAAAATCGGACAACAATTACGACCACTTTACATGAAGACCTACAATGTTCCTCTGTTTCAATTCGGGAACCGCTGGACGTATTTCGATGAAAGTTGGTATTGGGGAGATTTGCTAAAATTGATCGACTGATTCAAAATATGGTTGAAATCAAACAAAAATTACGACTACTTTACATGAAGACTTACATGTAATTTACAACGTACCTCGCTAGCATCTCGTTAAATACTCATCTGAGGGAAAATTTTGAGGACATTGTGAAATCTCAAAGAACGCATTTTGAAACTCGGTGTACTCCGACATGGAGTACACCTTTCCAATCTTGTTATTACTCTATTAATTTCCCTGCATATCGTCCCGGCAATACATGTACTCCTCTCATTAGGATGAATTTATTAAACGTTTCTGGTTTGTGTAAACTGCTCACGCATTAAAATGCTTCCTCTCACTTTTAAACAACACTCTATTTGACGTGGGCGTCAATTTGTCACAATTTGCCCCGAAACATATTGCGAAAAATCTTTCATGTGAATCACGAGGAGAGGCGATAAGGAAAAAATATACTCCCTGGCAACCTCATCAATCTCCGCCGAATCGATCACCTGCGCCTTTGATGCCCATCCAAGCAGATCGACAGCGGCGGAGATTCCCGAAAATCCAGAGCGGCCGGGGATTGGTTGTATACACTCTCACATCCACTCCCAAAATTCTCCCCTCTATCGTTCTCTCCCTCTCTCCATTTTCTTTCCTCCTATATCCTTTTTCCCTCCACCCATTTTCGTTTCTTTCTCTTAATTTCCAATTTTTCTCCATTCATCACCTTCCTTCCTCTAGCGTATATTCATCATCACTATTTTTTTATCCTCTCATTTTCCTTTCTTTTCCCTCTTATATTTTACAAAGTCCAAGTATATTCTGCCTATCTTTTTCTCTCCGATCTATTCACTTTCCTTCATTTTTTACTTTTTTGTCTCTACTTCCAATTTACTTTCTCTCTTTCTTTCTCCTTCCTTCCTCTTTTTTGTTTATATTTCCATCTTTCTTCTTTTATTTTCACTTACCTTTTTATGCCTTTCTATTGTCTTTTTCCTTTATTTCATCTTATATTCTTTTTCCTTCCTTTATGTGTTCACTATTTCTCCACTTATTACTTATCTCCCCTTTCCACTCCCTTTATCTTTCTTTCTCTTTCTACATCTTTGTTTCTCCTTACTTTCTTCTACCCTCTTTCCTTTCTCATTTCTCCGATTTTGTACTTCATTTTACTCTCCTTTTCTTTCTTTTCCTCCTTTTCTTTCCCTTTACTTTAACCATAACCTCTCCTCTTTCTCCCTCTTCTCTTTGACATTCAATCTCCCATTTGTCTTTTCTCTCTGCTTTTCCTCTCCACGACGTTCTCCCTTCCTTTCTCCAACGGAGAACAACAGCAGATGATCTTCCTCTTAGTCTTTATGATTCTCATCCATTTGTTTCTCCCTACTTTCTTCTTCCCTCTTTCCTTTCTCATTTCTCCGATTTTGTACTTCATTTTATTTCATCTTATATTCTTTTTCCTTCCTTTATGTGTTCACTATTTCTCCACTTCTTACTTATCTCTCCTTTCCACTCCCTTTATCTTTCTACATCTTTGTTTCTCCTAACTTTCTTCTACCCTCTTTCCTTTCTCATTTCTCCGATTTTGAACTTCATTTTATTCTTCTTTTCTTTCTTTTGCCTCCCCTTCTTTCCATTTTTTTTAACCGTAATCTCTCCCGTTTCTCCCTCTTCTCTTCGACTTTCAATCTCTCATTTGTCTTTTCTCTCTGCCTTTCCTCTCCACGACGTTCTCCCTTCCTTTCTCCAACGGAAAATAACAGCAGATGTTCTTCCTCTTAGTCTTTATGATTCTCATCCAAGGCGACAGCGAAGGCACTTCACACCTCGCCCCTCCTTCCACCGTCTTTCCGACTACTCCCTTTATCCCTCCTCCCTGTCCCCTTGCCCATCCCTTCCCACCCTTAAGCCTACGCACCCTCTTCCATTTCCTTACTCTCTCCATACGCTTTCCATTTCTCACTACTTCCACATCCTTTTATTTTACTCACTTGTATGCGCTTTGTTTTTTTGCGAGGATCAAACAACCCATTTCTATATCTCTTTTATCTTTTGGAAGACCGTTATATGTTTCTGCGTGGCAAAAATAATCCTAAGGAAGGTTCCAAGGGAAAGTTAAAGAAGTAAATACATTGATAGCAAATTTTTTATAAAATAAAAAATATCGTTTTTTTTTGCTATATAATTCCCTATTTATTCTCGTGCTTCCCTAAACATCAATCAATTGATTTCATACTTTACAGATAAGCTGTTCTATTTTTCATCTATCGACATCTCAAGTTCTAGTTCTTACGACACATCAATTCATCATCTAACATATTTTGGAGTTGAAAATAAGCTATAATATTTTTCTATCTACCACCTTAAGAAAAAGTCTCAATTTAAATTATAAAATACATTTCACCTTTATAATATTCGAAGTAACATTATGGGAAACAGTTTGCCTACCAAAGGTATAATTGTCTTCATCCTAATTCTTCATCTACGTTCTTCTAACCAGATGCGCCCTCATACGAAAGAAGCGAAAGAAATATTGGACCAGGACGATACCCCTCAGTCCCCTCCTCTATCTCACAGGAAATTTATTAACCCCAGACTCATTTCGTTTTTTTTCTTTTCCAACGCCGAATGAGGAACGGAGCTCCAGTCGGATGGAGCAAGAAGAGATTGCAAAGTTAATGTCGTGTTTTATACGCGAGACATCTTGCAGGTGAAGCTAAAAAAACAGTCAGATTCCCTTGATAACTACTTGCTTTTACGATCTCCTCGCAAACCAAGCCATAAAGTTTAGTTAGCATTTTTTCTCTTTCCTCCGGTGAAATTTTTAAAGAAGAAAATGTTGCGCAGCCTTTATCAAGTACCAGCTTATCGTGTTATTACTTTTTTGAATAATACTGCATAATTTTGCTTGATAGATTTCCTTACATAAAACTAAATCTCACTGCCTCATTGAGCGCAAAAATTTATTTGAATAATATCTGTTAAATATAATTTATTTATTTACTCAGTTAAGGTTTGTTCGCTTAAAGTCAATTAATATTTAATGCGTAGTATAACGGGTAATTTCAAGTGTACAATATTGTCGGAAAACGCTCAAGAATAAAAATAAAATTTTATTAATTCGTTCACAACATAAAATGGTTGTATATACATATTTTTAATACGAAAATCAATGTGTTTAACCTATAAAATCTATAGATAAAACTGTACGCGGCAAATATAATTTATTTTGAAAATATTTTATAAGTATTTTATTTAGTTGCCCACAAACATGTATTTAATAGTATTATTTGATAATTTTCTTAAATTTTTAAACTATGTGAGATAATCACCATTATGTATTGTTGGGAAAATGTAAAAAGAAACTTTAAACCAGATTATTTCATTGCCAAAATTAATGAAAAGAGAGGGTTGTGAGACACGGTGAAACAATACAATAGTAAATAAACAATAACTTCTTCACCGTAAAAAGGAAGAGAATACTCATAATCACGCTGCAGATTTTTCCCCCTCTCCCCAACGGTCACTTCGATTGAATCAATAATAATGGCCTCTATTTAATTTCCATTTTTTAGAGAAATCGATTCTTTTGAATTGCTGTGTTTTTTTATTTATGCTTGCATCGAACTTACTATTAGGTTAGAGTAACCAAATTTTTTAAAGAAATAGCTTCTTTATTGAAGCTATTGAAATCAATTTCATATGGCACCGAACTATGTCTTAGGAAATAATTAGCCATTCTGGTTGAAATCCTTAGTGAAAAATTCTACCAACGGAGGTCATAGCAGAAAAATAAAATAAAACTTTTAAAGCGACATGAAATCTCACTCCGCTAATTGAATAGTCAGAGTAAACGAATGAATGTAAATTTGCGGAAACTTTTACAGCGCTTCTCGCTTAAGGAAAGTACTGTTCGATGCACCGACACCTACGAATCGTCATCGTTTGGACATCCGAGAAAATCCTCTCTCCGTCTCCCGTGCGATTTAACGTCTTTATTTTTATTCTTTTTTTTTTAAAAGGTACCTCTGTCTTCCATTTTGGGGACCTATCCCAGTCAGATGGTCGCTGTTTGCCCACTCAGGGTAACGTGCGAGTTAGCGGGTAAAACCCCTTCACCCCACTTCACGTCGATCTCTGCCGGACCCTTCCATTTGGAAACTCATTCGATATCTCCTTTCTCTCCCTTGTATTCCTCTTCGTCCTCCTCTCTTTCTCTCGATTTTTCTCGTCTCCCCCTTTCAATTTCCCAGCATCCCTCTTAGCACGTCCGCACCATAGAATGGGCTCAACAAGAGGGTTTTTTGGAAGGTCGGGACAGATTGGCCGAGGAAGGTAAAGAGGAGCTAAAAGTCGAGAGAAAGCTATCAGATGACAGAACGTATAGACGCTCATTACTGTCGCAGTTTGCCGACTGATTTTCTCTTTCTCTTTAGTCTCTCTCTCTCTCTCTCTCTCTTAAATGTAAGAATGGACCTTATGGTCTAAATTTCGCCCGAATAAAGACGATTATCTATCTATCTATCTATCTCTCTCTCTCTGCGTTTCTCTTACTGTCAAACTATTTGACGCCGTAATAAAAACATTATGACTTCTCTTAAGTTCTCAAGAATAGATCTTAATTGCAATACATTCAGCCGACCTAAAATTGTATCCGTGCTGTGTCATTCTAATTTAGGTTTTTAAGTTCGGAAAAAGGCTTAAAAAGAATTAAGCCTCTTGCCTGGAGGTGGTGGCGGAGTGGTTAGAGCGTTGGCCTTCCACGCGGAGGTCGGATTTTTCAACCTGGGATCGTACCGTCGCCTACTTATGTGATTTGAGGAGACCGCGTAAGTCAGCGCTCGGTCCTTCGGAAGGGACGTTAAGCAGTTGGCCCCCTTGGTGCTCTTCGTAAAGAGTAGGCCAATACCGGTACCAGGTTTTCCTCCTCCCTTGTGTATATGTTCGGTGTGGAAGGAGTAATGGCCATAATAATTCATGAGGTTGATTAGCCAGAAATTCCATGCAAACAAACAAACAATTTCTTGCCTGGAATTAAGGGAGTTGGTAGTAAAATTCTTAATATTAATGTGCCTAATGAGGTAAAACATAAGAAATGCCATATAATTAGCATATTAAAAATGTGAATTAATTTTGAGAGTAAATTTCTTTTTAAGCTTTTTCATAAAAGTATTGGAGGAATGTTACAGTTGTATAAATAATGTTAAAGATAATAACTTACTGCTTAAATATTCCTGTAATTGAATTTAGGGTTAAATATAATTTTTTTAAATACTTGCAGAACTAATACCAACAAACTAAAGACGCCAAAATAACTAGATGCTTATAAGACTCAACACTTAAATTAAGTCATGAAAATCTACGTGAATATTACATTTAAATAAATGTGTTTTTTTATAAGTTCTTGCTTCAGCTTCAAACCGATCTCATTCCAAAATACTGAATTATCAGGAAATTCATTGTAATTTTTCATAGAATGTTAAGAAAAATCTGTCAGAATATTACTGATAAAACGTAAAATTTTATTTAGAAGCGCACAATGAATGAATTGTCTCTTTGACAATATTTCTTTATGACGATTCGCATTTGTTCTAAGTTCTAAGCAGCAAAGATAAATATGTTAAATCAATGCCATTTTTCTATTAAAATACTATGTTAACCTAAGAAGACATTTTACAGTACATTTTCTGCTAAATGAAACAGGTACTCCTTCCAGTAAATAAAAGAGGGACGTGAGGTAGGATGTTTCCCTGCTTACAGCACCGGGTTCGATCATCCGCCCGACCGTTATTATAAAATAAAGACTATATCCCGACAACAAGCATAACCCGAAGTTAATTAAGCGAAGTTCTCTACTGCAGGCCAAAATTAATTACACCGCAACCCTGCAGAACGCATCCCGCACTACACTCTACACGTTTCGCGTCATTTTAGCTACCATCTCACTGATGGCCATATTCCTAGCTGCATTAATATCCTCACTTTTGAGTCTGCATCACTTGACTCCTCCTCGTTAGTCTACACCCGGAAACCGATGGGATTGAAACTGGAGCATTTGGTCGCGGAAGGAGAGCAAAGGAAATGAATGGAGAATGCTCCTCTGTGTGTATTTCTGTCGAGTACGAGGGTTTTGCGGTAGTAGTAGGGCCAAATTAGCGGCCAGAAGGGAGAATCCAACATGGAAGTAGCAAGCGAGAATGGCCGTCCCGAATCGGTCTCTCATATTATAAGGCGCTCAGAACGATCTGGGTTAAGAGTGATGGAGAGAGAGAGAAAGAAAGATCGCGTGGGGGGGTGGTAGGAGAAGGAGAGAGGCTAGCGGAAAGTGTGGAGGCAAAGGGGAGGCATGGAAACGCCTAGATGAGGGGATAAATTGTCCGATAGCACGGAAGAGGTAGTGCCTACGCCTGCAGTGAATCAGAGAGAATTGTTTATTATCGGCCTTCCACGTAAACGCACTCTTGGGCACACATTTCAGTCGCGGAGGCGTCACGGGGAATTTTCAGGAAACAAAAGAGGCTCCGCGGGCGGTAAAAATTGTGATGCTTGATAGTCTTTTTTCTTCAGCAAAATGCTACACGATGTTTATATATCGTGCAATTGCAGTAGAATTCTTCTTCTCAGGATGTCGTTATTTATCATCGCGTCCGCATGAATAAACTTCTTGAAAATTTCCTTTATATTATTTTTTTATTTATAAAAACTAATACATATCAATTTTTATTTAAATTAATAAAGTGGAAATTTCTAATTCTGTTTTCTCTAAGCTTTTATTAAACATTAATTTGAAATATATTCATGATTTCGGTAAAGCCTCTTATTTTAATTAATTAGCTATCAAAGTTAACATCTTAATATTAAAAAAAATAATATCTCCGAAATTAATTTCGAACGAGATTCTTTTCTTGACTTACATACGTTGGGAATTGCGTTGTGAACAGCGATAATATTATCTCGATACTTAAATCCGTATATTTTTAAATAAATTTACGATAAAATGCTCACATATATTTACTTTATGGTCTGTTTGTGTGGTATAAAACCAGGTAGCTGGTTTCGGGTTCATTACTTCATCCAAAAAGCTTCAAGCAATATCCGAGTTAACTAGTGGTGCGTAGTTTAGGCTTAGTCGTGCAACAAAGTACCCGACAAGCTTTCCAAGTTATTTACTCCGCCAAGCGTGAAAGAACACCAAAGGTTTCACGAAGTATAGCGTTGGTAGCATTAAGCCAGCATTTGCCTTGCTGCACGCTCTCTCTTTCTCTCTGTGCTATTTTTATAGCAAAAGCATCCTAAGCTCAGCTCTCTTTCTCTCTCTCTTCGTTGGCTTGGTAAGTAGTTTTACCACAAATATAGGCCTGAACCTCTTTATACGCATACAGTATAAGTAAAGGGCTCGTCATCGCTGTTGGAAGATATCAGTTTTCCTCCTATCTTATAACTACAAATTTTCGTTTCAGTCCTGATAACTGCATCCTGGTTAATCATGGTTTATTCCGAGACGGGACTTTTAAATGTTATAATTTTTCTAAAATTCCACATATACATCAAAATAACTGTTCCATTACCAAATTTTACCACCTTATCTTCAGATCAGTTTCTAATTCTGCCCGACTTGGGTCATAAAATTTTACTTTCATTTAATGCATTCTAAAATTCTTTTATCACCTTAACGTAATATCCATCTTGAAAAAATAAGTCTTTGGAAATATTTTAAGCATGCTATAGTCAGCAAGAACTCTCCCATAATCTTTAAGGCTTTTATTGTGTTTCCAACTCTATACCTCTTGGCGAACTAAATAAAAGGAAAAATTTTTAACGTGCATCTAGTTAAAAATGGTGGGACGTTAAAAGTTTCTTCTTTACAATTATAGTCATGTACAATTATAAATCACTGTTAAGTAACAATTCTTAGTGCCTAAACTTATATTTTTGGTCACTCTTGGCACATTTTAACAAGGTTTCATCGTTTTTATATTTTCAAAAAAATTTAAGCAATTTTCTTGGGAATTTACAGTTATAAGTAATTCTGCTTTAATAAATTCTACAGAACATCTATTTCTATCTTCAGTCCATTTGTTATTCATTATAGAAAATACGCGTTCTATACTTAAAGTATATGACAAAATTTTAAATATATTATCAGTATTTTCTGGTGGTACATTTTTTAAAATAATGTGCCATCTGTCAGGAGATGCACAGTTTTTTTGCCAATCAGATGTGTTCGCGAAATGTTTTAAATTTTCGTTCATAAATACAATTTCCTCAAAAAGCTTGTCCATGTTTAAAGCAGGAATGTTTAACAGTTCTGCAATTTCTGCAAAATAAGCAAAATTTGGTAGTATAATTAACGTTTCGTCTATTATGAATTTTGACAAATTTGCCATCAAAGATTCCTAATTAAAATCGAATCTTTTTTTGACGCAAGATATAGATAATTCGAAAAATTCTTTAAATTCCATTTCAATTTTCTGCTTCTCATAATCATTTAACTGCTTCATCTTTTTCATCACTTCATAACCAAAACATTTTGCTCAATCCTAGAGGTAAGTTGCTGATTAAACTCTTTAAATACATATATGATATAAGTCGATAATTGTAGTAGTTTTTTCTAATATTTTTATTGGTTTTTCAAAAATTAAGAAAATGTGATTGGCAAATAATAAATATATTTCAATCTTTACTGGTATTTCTTCGTCCTTTAAATGCAATGCCCTTTTTTAAAGTAGCAGACAAATCGGTTACATTACTGAGGAAATAGGATTGTAAACCTAGCCATTCTCGTAACAGTCTCTCTATGCATGGTTGTAATGATAACCAGCGAGTTACAACATGTCGTGAAAAATCAGTAAAGTTGACATTCATGAACTCGCAAAAATCTTTGAAAGTCTCTCGTCGTTTGGATGATAAACTGAAGCGAGAATAAATTTTAACACAATATTCTCGATATCAACGTCCAATTCTTCCAAAGCAAATCTCAAACAATTATGCAAAATATGCGCATAGCAGTTGGCATTTGCGATATTTTGATTCAATGTTTTTAAATTTGTATACAGCGGATGATGGAAGCTAAAATTTGAATTTGTATTGTCAGCGCTTAATGCTGAGACTTTTGAAAAATTAAGATCTAAATATTTCATAGATTCACAGATAATTGTAAACATTCCATCAGCAGATTCATTGACAGTTTCATAAAAATCAATTAACTTACGTTGTAAGCCAGCATCTCTAGAAAATTATTGAATAGTTAGTGGAAAGAACTTTCTATTTTTTATTGGATGCATCAATCATTATTGAAAAATATAAATTTTTATTTTTGACGTCTGTAATGATGTTTTCTAATATCTCTGGACTCAAAACATTCATTACTATTGCTTCTGCTTTGGTTCTCCCACATGATATTTTGTAAGAATTGTTGTCATTCGGTAGAGTTTTGGGAACAAGTTTTAACTAGCAATCTAATGAATTATAAGATAAATTATGTTTCACGGTATGATAAACATGTGCCATCTCAATTGCAATAATCCTTAATTCTTCTGGTGTATCTTTTTTAATCGTGAATTTTTCAATTAAAGAATAACTTGCAGATGCTCTTACTTTTAGCATGTGGCTTTCACTAAGTTCAGCTGTTTTACAGCAGAGATACCTTTAAGATCTATTGAAAATGTTTTGATACAGTATTTACATCTTCCTTCAAATTCATTTTCTTTCTGCAGCCATGCGAAATCTTTCAACCAATTTTCATTAAAATGGCCTTTTCTTTTTCCATTGTTACGGCTAAAACAAATCAAACATTATTATTATATTGTTTATATAATTTATAATCGCAGTTTTAACAACGCACTAGATCAGTGTTTCTCAACCGCCGGTAAATTTTACCGGCCCTCGGTGGAATGTTTATAACCTTTACCGGTCCGCGACTGGTTTTCGGTTGAGAAACACTGCACTAGATGACTAGATACAATTTTCATGCGTTTTTGTTATGTTGTTGTTGTAAGTCATAAATCATAAACAACATTACATTGTGTTATGTATAACTTTACTTAATCACCCAGCACTTCAAACTACAAGCCTTGTAGTCCAAATCCAAGTCCAAGGGAAAGGTAAAACCTCAAAAGTTCAATTTCAAAACAAACTTCGCAGATCAACTCACGATCGACTATCTACTATAGACTTCGAAAACTCGTGCCACAGATCACATGACAGCTGACGGTCGCTATAATCTAGGGTTGCCAACTTGCCACTCTTGCCAGTGTTGACACACGTCTTACGTGATTACAGTATAATTTGAAATAATGTACAAAATTAATCTGTAGTTGGAATGATATATTAATAATATCACCATTACGTTTTATAATTCCAATGTGTAAAAGTAGGACATTTAAGCATCAATGTAGGACGTAGGACACATCTAGCGATTGTAGGACTGTCCTACCGAAAGTAGGACGTGTGGCAACCCTAATGATGGAATATCACAAAGTTAAGACCAAACCCGTAGATTATATATACCACTTCCTTTTTCTCTCTCCTTACGTACTAAATCCACGTCTACCGTTCAATTAACTTAAAAAAGAAACATTTCTTTTTAAATTTTGATAGAATTCTTCTCCTCCATTATAATTTAACCCTGTTAAAATTTTCTGCTGAAAATTTGATGACATTTTATTTCAGCGAAGTGATCCATTTGAAAACTAAACCCTTTATTGCTTTAACAAAGTCCACTTGGGAAGGCTCTACTTTGTGGAAGGATTCCATTTATATGAAAAAAGAAACGTGTAAATTTCCACTAAAAAGTTTAATAATCGACCGGTCGATTATCAAACTTTTTAGTGGAAATTTACAAGTTTCTTTTTCATTTAAACTTTATTGCTTTGTCGAATTTCCCTTTTTGCTCTACGAAGTGGAGATATTGTCTTGCAATCTCCATTATGAATATGGTGGCTGAGCGCAATTTTTGCTTTTTAGCACCCTAGTTGATGTAGATCGTCAACTGGTAAGGCGTCCGATAGGTATTTCTTAATCCGTGAGGAGCGAGAATTGAACCGCAGCCACGGATGGTGTCTTCGGTGGGAGGGGGATGAGGTTCCGTGCGTCTGGGAAGCAAGACGTAGGCGTGTGTGAGGGGGAGGAAATAATGTCGGAAGCTGGATCGAGTGACCTCGAGATCAATAACCACCTCTCCGTGAATCACGCAAGTGTGGCGCCACGCGCGAGGTCACATAGCCGCCACCTTTGCATCCTCGCCTGGGAATGTTTTATGATATAAAAAGTCCATCTATATTTTTTACTTATGTATTTGACGTTCCTCTGTAAGTGTCTGACAGTTCGAATAAACAACAGTTTTGCGTAACGTTACGCTTGGCCCATATCTCCTCTTGGGTAAATGTATGTTTAAGAATTCATGTAACGATTTATGCTGTTTTCTAAAAAAATTGTTATATTCTCAAGAATTATTTCGTTTAGTCCAAAGTATAACCGTACAATTAGGAAATTGTTTTGATTATTTCCAGAAAAATTTACTAGTAATTTTAATTTTTTAAACCAATTTAATGAATCGATGTTTTACATAAGAATAACAAATTTAATTATTTATACACTATTAAATTTGTAATGGATTTCCACCAGGAACTCCCTTGCAACCTTCATTATAGAATAAAATAAGTTACGTGATATTAAATCGCTGCAGGAATACACCATCTGATACATTTATTTTTATCAAAATTTTCATGGTATCTATAGGTTTTTTAGAAAATATTTCTCTCGAAAAATTATCGTTTTACAACTCTTAATTTTAAATTTATTTTCTTTCCTAATTACGGCAAAAATATCCCAGTAACTCATGTATGTGAGTAAATCTATGGGAAGGTAGGTTTCGATGTGCGTCGTTCCGTTAAACGTCGTGTTTTTCAGGAACGCGTCCAATAAATAAATCGAGGACTTACTATAGTGTTTTTCTCTTTCGTCAGCACTTGCACATAACCGGTCACCATTATTGTGGCATTAGCATTTTGGCATTAGGAAGGCTGACTAAAACAAACGAATGTTACATCTCCCTCGCCAAACGGATCGTCCTACAAACGGAAATCCCTGTTATTCATTGTAATGTACGGATTTATACGGGTGATATTTTGGGCCCGCGAATGCCTTTAACGCGCTCGTTCTCTCGCAATAATTCTTCCTCCCCCGCCACCAATCGGCCGGCAGATATTCCAAACGGGAGCATCAGCCGTTCTGTATCCGGCGTGGCACCCGTATCACCGAGCGAACGGTCTGCCTCCTGCAACCCTCCCCTCTCATCCTCCGGAAACCCACCCTCCCGTTCCCTTATAATGGACGCCCCGTCCTCTGTTCCCTCTCGTTACGCGGTAAAATGTGGCGGCCGTACGCGTACGCGCATTAGCAGGGATTCGCGGCAGCCAAATGGGTAATGCGCCCTTCGTCTTGATTGCGAGAGAAAATTGGTTTTCCATTTCGCCGCTAATCTAATCCTTGGTACAGCTCGCGCACTCTGGAACTCGGGAAGAGGGGGGGAGGATAAGGGGAGGTGAGAGGCTGAGGATGCTGAACGGATATGATCCACGTCGTCACCAGCGCCTCGAGAAGATTTCCACCGCCGAGGCGTCGATTTCTGAAATCGTTTCAACAGCAGTGAATGCGCCGTTTTAATGATTCCTCTTTGCGATGTAGAACCAAACGTTCCTTTGTTGGATGCTGAAAGACTGGGGTGATAACATCTGAACTACCGATTCGCGTCTCGGGGAGATATTCCTGTTCCACTGTGAAATGGATTTGATATTTACCAAATCTTCTCTCGAATGTAGAATCAAGTTTTTTTTTAAAGGAACGACGACGATATTTTGTACCTGATGCATGAGTAAAAGTCATACGTGTTTGTATAAGACTCTCCGATAAATGTATTTATATTTGGTAAATTTATAATGATTGGTTGGTAATTTATTGTATTCGAGCTTAAAAAGATAACCACTGAAGAATTTCCTATTTACAGAACTAAGTCTCGATGCATTATTTATTATTTTTGTAATGGCTATTTAATTATCTGACAAAAAAACCGCGTTCTTCAGTCTCTGTTTTCAATGTAATTGGTAATATCACTATACTATAATATCACTTTACTTCATTTATACATGATTTCCAGAGAGAGAGAGTCAGGTCTACATATTGGTAATGTTGCGATAACTCTGCTTGGATCTCTTAAAGCCGTGGCCAGCAACCTTTTCTATATGGCGGGCCGCATTGGTGGCCACGAATTCCTCTGCGGGCCGCATTGCAAGTTGTCAACGCTTCGGCGTGCCGGGTTAAACTTTGAATCAGACGTTAACTAGAGATATTCTGAGGTGTAATATCAGTGAAAATCAAATCTAAATTACGTTTTAGGATTAACATTTCAATCTGAAGCGTTTTATTGTCGTAATTTGAATGCATATGATATGAATTTTTGTGTTAACTTTTACGGATTACTTTTTAATCATAGCTTCGTGTGCCGCATAAAACGCTCCCGGGGGCCACATGTTCACCATTCCTTAAAGGAGCTTCGTATTATTTATTAGTATCCGCTGCGTAATATCGTCATACTATTAGTTAGTAATATGGGAATATAATCGTACTTAGTGGGTTGTTTATCCTGAAATTAAGATTTATTCCTGAATCTGCATTAATTATTTTTAAATAAATAAATAAATTAAATTAAATTAACATTAGAAATTGATGGGATTTTATTTGATGAATTTCTTGGAGGACATCCGTTGTGGCTGGTTGGTACTAGCACGGCTAGCCCGGCCCTAACTAAGAAAAACATCCACCCTCTGAAACGGAAGAATTAGTTTTCCACGATAGTTCTATAGTAGAGTATTCGCCTGGCAAGTGGAAGATCCGGGTTCGATTCCCGTTCTTAGCTTAAATTTTCTCTCGTTTCTAAATTATTCCCCTTATTAACATTGTTCATTGAATACAATAGTTTTAGATTTGGTGTTCTCCATATATCCAACGATATAAATGAAAAATCATCTTCTTCTGTTTCTTTTTCTTGCATTTCCTCTTTTCTCATTATATATAAATGAGATGGTCGGCAAGTAACGATCATGCTCGAGAGCCGTATCAAACCTCACAGCCCTATCGCTTTTCCAGATTCAATGGTGTTTTTGGAAAATATTGACTCCTCTTGATTTAGTTATGCTGAGTGTGAAATGAAGTTTGAAAGACTAGGTAGACTTACTTACTTAAATATTAAAAAATACAAGTTCTTTTATATTAATTTTATTAAAATGATATCAATTTTGGCGTTAAATTTTACGGATCGCATTTTCATCATAGCTTCACGGGCCGCATTAAATCCTCTCGGAGGCCGCATATGGTCTGCGGACCGTAGGTTGCCCACCCCTGATTTAGCTAATAAGGAGCAAAAAAAAACATTTTAGATAATTTTGCCGATTGTGGAGGTGAAACGTATTAGGAAGAGGAAATTTATATTCCGCTCACTAAAGGATTGGACAACATATAAGAACATCAACCATTCCGTCCTTTACACCAACAGCAGCATTAAAAACATTTTGGGAAACACGAAAGATAAAATTCCAAACCTCGTGGTCTGAAATATACAATATAAATTGCACACATTGTCAAAAATGTTATATAGTGTAAACAAAAAGGCAGCTCCAAACACACTTTAAAGAGAAATTGGCACACTTCAATTACGATAGATTTGAAAAATAAAGCGTTTCGAAACATTCAAGAAACGGGACACTAGTTAAAAATTAAAGAAGTGATATTAATAAACCCTCAAATAAAAAACGGAACCCATTGGAGAGCTTATGTATCTAAACAAGACGAATTTTAAAAAATCAAAAATAATTTTTTTTATTGTTTCACAAGAAGTCGCTCCAAAAGGAGAAAACGATATTTTACATTATTTGTCCGTTATAAAAGATTTTGGTGTCACGTATTAAATTCATTACTATTTATTTACATAACTTAAGTTTGCATATCAAAGCCTAGAATGTGATAATTTCACTTTAATCGAAGGTCTTCATGGTACAGCAGCACTTTAAAAAAATTCGAATTTTGGAAAATCCTCCAAATATTAAAATGAAAAGTAAATTAATCAGGACACAAAAATCTTTTATAATGTACAAATAGTTTGAAATATTTTGCTTGTTTTCTCCTTTTAAGTACGACTTCTTGTAAAACAAAAATTTTATTTTCGAATTTTTAAAAATTCGTACTTGTTTTCATCTTTTAAATGCTTTAAATGAGTAATAGTCAATGTAAAAATAATAACCAAACACTGAAAAAACTGTCTACCCCGAAAAAAATTATATCGGACGAGCGCATATAAAAAGTTCTATAATACTTTGAAAGATTTTATCGAAATTCTTGTGCATAGATAAATATTCTGACTTGCAGAGGAAGAAAAAATAAGGAAAATTTTCAAACCAACTGGGATTCGAACCATGCCATTCCGTTTGCCGTGAGTGTGCCTTAGATATCTCGGATATGCGCCAGTTACATTACTTTTACAGAGGCAGAGGTGTCAATCCTGGGCTCCCAGACCCGCCGACAGAGGCATCTATACCACGTAGACATTTGAAAACTTTAAACCTTATTAGTTTAACTTTTGGGACAGATACGAAATTGGTATTATCCAAAAACCATCTAAGAACTATGCATCTTCAAACTATGCAACATTCATTTCAATATGATCATTAGTTCAAGAGATATGAGGGAACAAAAAATAGTCTACCCCAAAATATATAAATATATCAGACAACCGCATATAAAAGATTTTATTAAAAATTAACAGCCATCTGGGACCTATTCCACGCTCTCCGCTATATTTCATTACAAAACATGAGACATCGATTTTTTAGGAAAAACTTTTCGTGTTTAAATCAGAATACCCAATTTCTTCTATCCTCTGGCAATTAACCATCCGTTCCCTTAGTTATCTTTCAAATTCGCCCGCCCCAGAACCCCATCCTTCCCCACACGCACTCTCAATGGACACCCACCCGAAATACCCACTCTCTTTCCTCACACATATAAAAACAACGAAATACTAGCGCACGTGTTCTCTTAGAATATATTTTACCTTTCTCGATGAAAGGGATGTTTTTTCTTGCAATATTGTTATGGAGATTTTCGACCCCTTTTTGTTTAATTTTTATGTAATTTTCTGTGACTAGCAGCCGTTAAATGTAAATACGATTGTGGTAGTACCTATCAAGTACCCAGAATAAGTATTAGAGAAGAAAAAATTAAGAGAGAAAGCGATAGCTTAAAAATATACAAACAATCCGTTTTCAAATTTCAATTCCTCCTTTTAATATGTATTTAAATAAAATTTGCTACCACGACCATATCTACTTTTAGTTTTGCCATGTTTTGGGATATGTTAAGACGGACAGAGAGCAACTATTGTGTGCGAACGGTCAGCAGAAATCTTGCGGTATAAGCGGCAATGATTGCGACAGGGCCAAGGAAGTTGTTAGGTCCAGGGTGCAGGACTAACGACGCCTGACCGCTTTATTATAAAGACGATTCCTCCCATTTCGGTCGATTAGGGCGCCTTTTCAGCCACGCCCCCGCATTTGAATGGACAACGTACGTTACTGAACAATTTCTGCGATTTGAGGTTCCTCCCCTAGAGACCCTCGTGAGTGCACGGCCGACGACGGCAAACACAATTTGACCGGTGATTACGGTACTGCTTTCCCATTTCTCGCCACGTTTGCGACGATTCAAGACAGTTCTGGTTTTGCATCGCGGCCAAGACATTAAAATAACGGAGCAGCAAAACCCCTTTAAAATGCTGCTTTTTCTGAAACAGTATTTTGGCATAATCATGCATACAATACTCTTATTACAAGTCTTTTGAGCCATGCAATGATGCCCTTTTAAGATTTCCTCAGCGTCTCGCGATTAAATCAAAGAGCGCGAGTTTCCACGGCTTTCTCATTAACTCCTTTTTTCATCGCGAGCCGTAGAAAATTTCCGGCACCATCGAAATCTTCCGTGTTCTTTGACTTCGCACTTGGCACAAAGAAGTTCCTCTCAAAGTCAATTAATTCCTCGTTTCATCCGGCTCCGAAAAGTTTCCGCCGAACTAAGCGGGCAAATCAAGCGATAGTAACTTGCCTCTCTTGACGGTATTGGTTCTTTGATAGAGGCATGGTTTCTTATTGATTTCAATCCAGAAGTCGATGGAGGATTTATATCGCTTAAAGATTTTTTTAAAAAAACGCTCCATCAAATTTTTGGTTGCTGCCATTTATTTGTCTCGCAAGAGGAAATTTAACGCCATTCTCCATAGGTTACGAATGTCTCCACGGTAATAATTTTTTCTCGTAGGCATCAATGTGAGCGCTGTTTTGACTTCATGAATTGGTATAAAGTATTTTATTTGTTCAAAATTAACTTGGAATATTACGTAAAGATAAAATCAAAAGAAATTTTAACGTATTATCGAAGATCGTATATTTTAAATGCAAAAGATATATTTTATGCAGTAATATCAAAAGTTCAATAATTTTAAGACGTTCAGTAACTTTGATTTTATCAAATGCCATGTTTTATTGTGTAGTTTATAACTTTGAAATTTCATAACTTAATCAAACATTAATAAGAATATTCCAGGTTTTTAGCTTAATTTCATCGAAATTATTGTTCCGACAGATAGTCCTATCTTTCTTCTGAGTGGGTATAGGATATTTTAATTATTAAAGTCAAATATATTCTTAGGAGTGTAAGTATAGTCAGATTTTCAATAAAAGTTAGATTTTCTTCCATGCTTCGGGTTTAATGAATTTTCTAACACCGTTCCTGTTCTCTTGGGCTTTCGATAAACATTAAAGAGATAGTATAAAAATTTTAATTTAATCTTTAAGTGTTTATTTTGGTATTAAATATGGTCGATGGTTTTGGCGTGCTAGAGGAATTTCGCTTGGTTTTAATTTAATTACGATAAGAGAACTCTAAAATTATCATTGCTGTTACCTGGATAACAACCCATTCGCAGGCATCTGCTCCCGATTAACAAAGATGAGAAAATTTTCTTAAAAAAGAAATCAGAGAAAATGAAAGATTTATCGCTGCACTCATCGGGCAATTGGGTTAAAAGTTAAAATATTCCGCCCTTGTAGATGGAAGTAATTTTGTTCCCCCCCCCCTCCCCCCCTCCCGGATTTTGAGAACATTTCAAAAAAAGAAACGAGATGTTTAAAACTTGGAATCGTAAAAATGAAATGTCTCCGAGTTAACGGAATTCCCATTGGAACAGATGAAAAAAGAAATTTGTTTGAAAGAGTGGGCAATGTGAGTAGGCGGTATAAAACTGCTTTCTCTCTCTCTCCCTTTCATTCTCTCCCTCTCCCCATCCCTCTTTCTCTCTCTCTCTCGATTCTCTTAGGGGGAATTGGAGAAGAGATTTCGGGAATCTGAAGCATTGAAAGACTTTAATTAAGGAGTTAGAGGATGGTCTGGGCAAGTCGATGAGAAGGACCCACGCTCACCGTTTACGCTAGATGCCTTATGAAACCTCATCCGAGGAAGTGGAGAGAGCCTTCCCACTCCTCACTTCGCCCATCCCCTCGCCCTTTCCTCCCCTACCAATCCCCAACCTATTCCGTTTTCACCTCCCCCAGAGCCTCTTCAACATTCATCCACACTTTCCAAGATACCCTTATCTTTAAGAGGGGAAAACGTCAAGCCCACGCAAGAGATCGGAAAATTAATTGCTCTATTTATAGGATTCAGCGACCGGAGGATATTAAACTGCGTCACCTGTCAGAATTTTTTGTTACGCAGATATTGATTCTTCTAAATGTCACGCTCTCAATGCATTTTTTTCCTCGGGGAAATCATGTCTCATTTATATCTTTCCATCTTTGGAATACAACCTTGGTATGATAGAAGAGCTCGAGTGTTCCATAGACTTTGCGAGCTACACTGCCTGCAGCATATATTCCTGGTATAGGTCTACCGCGATCAAAAGAACATTTTTGGTGTACTGTGGGTGTGGCCTAATCCCTCACTCCACTTGGCATCCTCTCCTGTCGCCCTTCCTTACCGTACGGGCTATCGCTGTCTCGGTCCTTTTCTAACTACACTGTTGCCAAATATTCGCAAAACTTCATCTAGGCAATCAGCTGTAAACAGTGAGTACTGACAACCTAAGGAGGAGAAGAATGGGCTATTGGTGGGGTGGGGGTTGTCAAGATGACAGAGGGAACTTCCCCTCCGTGCGCGGTCAAAATCCGCGCATGTTCTTATGACTGCGACAGACCTATAGTCACTTTTCCTGTAAGGTCTTTAGGTAGGGATCAGGCTAAGCGTAGTCCGAGCCTGTACTTATGAAAAACAGCTGGAAAAGGTCTGTATCCAATGGGTCGGCCTAATTTAATGATGGTGTCTCATTAAAAACACCGTTGATGAAGGTAACGGGAATCAACCTCAGCTACTACCCTAAGCACCATGGCTCGCTTTATAAAGAGACATTTGATTCATAACGTGTACGGGACCATGCCCGTTAGGACTGGTCTTGCGGCCGGCAGTGACGAAAGTAAGGTCGCATCTGCCATCATAGCACGAAATCCTTACATACCTCATGACAGCAAAATGACAAAGAAGGCTTCGGAAATCAGAATATGACCTTTTAATGTATGGATGATGCTCGTAAAATGTAAATTAGAGAATATAAAGCTAGAAATGGAGAGAGGTAAGATGAATATCTTAGGCTGGTGCAAAGTTAATTGGTAAAAAGTAGATTTTTGGTGCGATAATTTCAGAATAATTGGGAAAAAAGAGAGCGTTAGTTTTAGATAAATTAAGAAGATCAAAGAGTTGTTAACAGGCAGCAGGTAAACGACCGTTTTATGTTAGCGGTGGTTAAATCCAGAGCAGTCATGTTAGTGATTATATAACCATATATATGAACGAGGGATTACAGCGTGGAGGAAGTGAATGAATTCTACGATCAAGTTGAGGAACTTATGAGAGAAGTAATAGCCAAAAAGAACTTAGTAGTCTTGGGGGTTTTGAACGTTGTAGTAGGGCTAGGCAATGGCAGTTGAGAATTCGGGGAATTTGACCTAAGAAGGAGAAATGCAAGAGGACAGAAAATATTAGAATTTTACAATGGTGACAAATACGTTTTTTAAGCATCGTAACAGACAAACATATATACTTGAAAAATTCCAAGGTATCAGATTGATTATATTATTGCCAGAAAAAGTTATAGGAACGGTGTTTTTAATTCTCTGAGTTTTCTGGGGCAGATGAACTCTTATCACAATTTGGTGGTGATGAAGTCTTGCCTGAAATTAGTAACAAAAAACAGTAAAATGGAATGGAGTACCAATTTGAATTTAGAAATACTCAAGGGACGAAAGAGGACAGATTAACAGGAGATTGTAAGGTAAGCTTAAGAAATACTGGCAGGCAAACTACAGCGGAAACCTACTGGGAGGTTATAGAGGCATGTACCATAGAAAACTGAGAAACCTTCTATTTCCTTGATTTATATGCACATGAATGAAATAAAATGTCAGCAACCATTCCAATTCATGCCAAATAAACTCAATTCAATGATAGGAGCAGTATTTTTCTGTTTCTGGGATCAAGGAAATAAAATGTGAGCTAAATTTAGTGCATGCTATTAAAAATAACGTTTTTCACTTTTGCAGTGTGATCCAGGCGTAGGCGTCGACGCCTTCTTTCACGCCCTCTACACGAGACGCAGGGGAGTGGGCGTAGGAATTGGGCGAGGAGAAGACGGAGGAAAGTCTGGGGGCAGCGAAGGAGGAAGGATGGTCTCCCTCTTGGGCACAGCATGCTCCGAGGTCACAGAGAGCCTGGCCAAGGTTGTCCCCTACTGGAACATCTTACAGGTATGGATCCTAATTTTTCTAGGTCATGATAATGCGACTGTCAAAGACATTGCGTGCCACGTTGTATCCTAACCCTTGATATTCACGCACGTGAATGTTAACAAACTGTTTGGTCTACTTTGGCGTTAAGTAAGTACCGACAGCGAGATGATTTACTACGATTTTCACCACTTTTGTACAAGTGCAGTTCTCTTTAATTTCAACGAATGCCGCAATATTGCTTACTCTTCTCTCATGTCCCAATAATAGAGATTTTCCATTAAATGGAAGTTCTGATTGTTTTTAGAATCATTTACCTTATTGAATATTTATAGAGCCATTCATCAATTCCCTATCATCACCCCTAAAAGGTTAATATTCACGAAGGTACTCTACTGATTGGTTTTCATGTGATTGGGGTGAAAATAGCTCTCATCGGTGAAACCTATATCAGCCAATGATATATCGTATACTTCTCGATGTCCGGAAAATAAGCATGAGTTTGCTAAGCTCAAGAAGGAATAAGTTGAAAGCAGTATTATCTCAGACGGACCTCTCCCAGTAAGGTGTAGTTAATGTGGTCTAGCTTGAGCTTTGACACTCTTTAATACTTTAATTTCTCATGGCTCTCAGAGCTCAGGGTCCTCTGAGTTAACTTCACCTCTTCCTTCATAATGATTAGTGCTTTTATAGAGAAAAGAGCGAACTTCGCAGTTAATCAGATATTAAAAAGGCACCGATTTCTTATACCGAGACCCCAAAGTATTACACTTTCAATTCTAAATGGGATTTTAATTTTATCTCTCATAGTCAATATTTTATGAGTAATAAAAAATTAAAGGATTAAAGTAATGAGCTACATTTGCAGATTTTTTGGAGATTTAACAAACGCTTAGTTATATTTTTCGGAAAAATCTTTATTTTTTGGTAAACTGTTGCTAAATAGAAATTTGAAATTTAATTTTAAAATTATAACTCACCAAATTCATCCTGCATATAGTTGCATACTGATAGGTTCCAAGGCCTCATAAGTAGTTTAAATTGAGTGAAAAACAGTCATGCAAGGCAGCTTTGGTTTGAAAATTTAAAAATTTAAGTCCAGGTATGTAATTAAAACTTTTAGGATACGATACAATTTGAAACGATTGTTTACGAAAAATACTTCTGCGGACTGTTTAATTTCTTCATTTAAATAAGGAAGAGTGGTAAAATAGATTTATACTTGAAACAGTAAGGAAAAACCAAGGTCTATGTTGAAATGTAAGCTGTGAATTTTGCGATGCCAATTGATACTTATATGAGAGACTGTGTAAACTGTCTTTCGATGTGGATTTCAATATACCTTAAATAGCATATAATATTTACATTAACTGGAAGTAAATATTATTAACAAAAGTTTAGATAAATTTTTATCAGCAAACATGAAAAACAAAGTAGTATATTGCAAAATACCAGCAAATGTTGAATGTGGTCTAGCTGTGGAGGGCCAACGACAGTAAATAGCAACGTGAGAGGTTAACTTGCCGAGATTAAATATATTTTATATAAATTAATGGTCGCAATAATGATATGGAAAGACTTCGAGTACCATAATAGGAATAGCCCGGCTACAAAAAAATTTTCTAGGAAGGAGAAAATTTTAGACGGCTAATTCCTATTAAGTCGAAAAGTGTAACACTAAAAGATTTAGTCGAATTTATCCTTATTGTATAATATGTAAACCAGACAAAATTACAGTCGCCGATTAAGTTTCAACGCACGGTTGCGTAAAGTGAGTAAATATTTAATCACACTCACCACTTCAGTGCCACAATATAAAACCATGCGTATTATTAATTTCACGAGCTCTCTAGCCGCTCAACGAGATACAGTAATTTTTCACCAATAATGAAGAATTTCAGCAATATTTTTACTTACGTGCTGATTCCAGAGAACTATGCACAACTATTTATGTAGTAATAGATACGAAAATTGGCGCCGCTTCAGAAAATTTGACCGTTAGATGGATGGATTTATTTCAAGTAATGTGAGAATGTGAACGACTAATTGGCTTCTAAATTTTATAAAATTCTATTTTAGCAAAAGATTTTCGTTCACTTTAATCTCCTTCAATACATCTGTAATTGATATATCCTAATAGAAAAATTTAGGCACACCATTAATTTCGATTCATTGCCTTTGGCTACGACGACCTAAACGCCATTAAACCGAACCTGGAGATAAAAGTTGGAATCAAAGTGTTCTGATCTGAAAAAGCGATGTCTTCCTACTTTTGCTGTGGTGTAAATTTTCCAGCGGTGGGAGAAGACATTCTCACGCGAAGAAAGAAATTCCTCTTGACACACTCAAACGCACGCACACTGCACTTCATCACAGAATGACCATATCAGATTACAGGGGCGTGCAAGGTTAAGCTGAAAAGGGGAGAAAGAGAAAAGCACTTTGGCGTTCACGAAGGAAATAAAGGGTGAAGATTTGACACAGGAAATGGAGGAAAAGGGAAGGATTCACAACAACTGAAATGGGAAAAGAAACGAAACTCACTGGTAGTGCTTTAATGCAATAGAGGTAGTGGCATTTTAAGTAAACTTAGCGCAAACTAAATCAGTCAAAAAGATTCTTTTGCGACTCTTTTATGACTAAAAATTTCGCTAATAACATGACAATTTCTATTTCTCTGAAATTTTAATAAAAAAGTTGACAAACAAAAATTTGTGCACTTAAATCTCTTGATTTTTCTACAGCTATGGATAGTTAGCTAATTATTTGCTGCTGCTGCGGAAAATACTCACTATCTCGAGGGGTTTCAACGCTTTCTCTTCGAAATGGAGATCGCTTTCTAGCAACTTCCTTCATCACTTCCGAACACAACCACGTCTCTATGAAAACTGAGCTAAGATAGCCAAAATATTTCGCCAAAAGTTCCCGGCAAATCATAACACGTCACGAGTTTTCTCCTTGACGTTTATGAGGTAAATTAATCAATAACAAGGTCATGGGAGGAGGTGGAAAAATGCTCGTTCCTCAAGTCCTTTTCTTTTACACCGTCAAATAAAGTCCATTAGCTTGTACTTAATGCGTATAATATCTATTAAAATCTCTTTTGATAACTTATGAGCCGGAATATAGTACTAAAATAAAGAAGTCTGGTTAATCACATCCACTTTTCGCGGAAGTTACAGAGCTACTTTTTCTGGGATTATGAAGCTTGGTGAAATTTTCACTATCTCTTCTTTTTTAATGCACAAATATATTATATATATTCTAAAAATGAAAATAAAACCTGTTATTACAGGACAACGATATAAGATAAACGGCAAGCGTTCGCTTTATCGTAAATTAAGATAGTAGTTATACGTCCAGTGATTGTAAATACCATGTTTAACCACACGTAATTTGGTTGAAAAAGATGTAGAAGATGTAGGAGAATTATCCGCCTTTCTCGGAATGTGAGGAGATCCTAATGAAAGAAATTGAGCGGTATAAAAGCCACTGGAGAGACCGACAATTTGTGAAACTCCAGAATAGGTATTATTGTGTCAAATTAAATTAGACACGCATTAATTAATTAATTAATTAAGATTGATAACTTGGTACTACTTCTAAAAAAATAATAGTAACGGAGAAACTGTTTGCCTTTTATTTAATTTTCTCTCGGTAATTAATGCGACTTAAGTGTCTACGATAGAATTCATAGAAAAAGCAAACGGCCATTAATCATCCTTCGGCTGAGTCATGAGCGTAGACGAGGAAGTGAAGCGATGATGGACTCGGAATCTCGTCTAGCAAAATGCCAGAGAGGAACCTGGGGTGAATCGTATGGAACACGTGCCGGCTAGAGCGCTTGGGGACTAAAGAAGCAACGGATTCTAATTTGTCAAAGAATTACTTTCCGTCAAGTGGCCTTTATTAAGGAGGAAGGGATAGTGAGCGATAGGAGGAAGATGAATTAATACGTGGTAAGAGATACATTAGCGAGCAGCATTAAATTTAAAATTGGAGTTGCCAAGTAATTCCTTTAAGTTTCATAGAAAAAAAGTGGAGTTTTTTATTTATAAGCTTAATGTTTAAACAGCCATACCAAAATAACGTAAAACGTTCGCAGATTATGTTTTTAAATTTTCTCACTTTTTAGGCGTTCTTTACAAGCGAAGAGATAGTAGCGGAACATCATATAGGCACGTCTCGTTTGTCCGTCTATCGAGACTTTCATCTCTTGAACCGCTTGACGTTTTTCGATTAAAATTGTATGAGTGATCCTTGTCAAAATTTATTGCTGGATTACGATTTTGAACTGCCGTCGAGTAGAACTTCCACTAAATAAGCACTTAAATAAACTTATATGTACTCGTATCTTGTGAAATGGCATCCGTCAAGCAGTAATTTTATACCACATTTTTCGGTTCCAACCCCTTTCACCCAAAGTCTTTCACCCACGAGACGTTTCACCCATACTATCATTAGAATGACTATGTCGTCAAGAGACTAAAGGTTTTTTGACTCGATTTTACAGGTTTTATAGGATGAAATTTAAATAGAACATTAGTTTGATAAATATTACTCATAAATATTAATTTTATATAGTTTACTCTTTTCTCTTAATATGGTTAACACAGACCTCGAGGTTGAGACTGAATTCATTGATTATAAAAATAAACCGTTAAAATGTTCTTAATACGGAAGATAGTTATGAAAGAAATTTCAATCCGTTAAATTACCGTCTTCCCTTGTTCTCAGTATGGAAAATGTCTATTAACTCATGGTAATATCAGACTGTTATATATAATACTAGCAAGAACAACCAGTTCTTTGCCCGGGTATCTCTGATTAATACCTGGAATAGATTCCTTAGGTAGGTACTAATAATGTTTCATGACACCGAAGTAATAACTTGATCATTTTCGATGTCAATAATTTTGAAAAACATACTGAAAACTCTTCTACAGTACTTCGCCATAGACAATGTTGATGTTCTCTCTACCTGGCGAAATAATATACAAATTATTTTGGTTACTTATTTTTTAAAATGCCATGTAAAAATCATCATGAAAAAAGTCATGTGCACGCAAATGGACAACTTATAGCGATTTATCTTGTGCCTTAGTCATTGCAAAAGAAACCTTGACCGGAAATTGAAGGTGTTTGAATTCGAAAGGGTAGCCGCAAAAAATTATATAGATACGTGTTATAAAAATACTCTGTTCTTTTAAATATCGATGTTAACTATAATTTTGGTCCTTTAATATTTGAAACTCAACATTTTCAAATTTCTATCTGATTTGTAACTTGATATATTTCTATTTTTCATGGTTCTCGATTTAAAAAAATCACCCTGTACCATATATAGAACTATCTATCCAGGAATTTTGGTGTTAATAAGTTACGTAATTTTTTTGTTTATTTTGTGCACGGACAGACAAACAGACTGACGGATGAATTGAATACATGAGCGATGTTTTTTAGAAAACAAATAATATGTATACCCTTCCTAAAGTAAGAAGTTGAAACGCGTCTCCTTACAAATTTTAAGGGTTCTGGTTTGCCTTTCCCTTTGTGGAGGGGACATCCTGCACCATTAAGGTGTTGATCCTCATTAGACCTTTCTATGGGTGAAAACATCACTCTTTTAGCTTCAGTAATCTGGCTATAATACCATTTCAAAGTTTTGAATTTTTCGTATTTGAAGCCACCTAGCGGAAAATCTATTCGGGAAATCTAATACGAATTAGAAAATTCATACTACATATATCAGTAACAAGCAATCTAATTCAAAAATAATTTGACAAATATCTCTTAAATCAAAAACGTTTTTGGCCACAGACGGACAGAGAGAGCGATCACATAAGCACGTTATTTTTTTCAAGAAAACGTACTAAAAAGCTGTAATAAGCGTGCCCGCCTTCTTTATGTATTTTGGATTACGCTATTCTCTTAAATCGACAACAATTGAGTTGCCTCGAGAACGAAAAAATCAATTTGGAAAATTTAAAATTCTGTGGTTAAAAGCTTCATTTTGTATAAAGTTGAAATTTTACCATACGAAAATATTTCATACTTTTCTGTTCGGGGTGGCGGTGGCGGAGTAGTGGCCTTCCACACAGCGGTCCCATGTTCGAATCCGGAGGAGGTCGGATTTTTTAACTTGGGATCGTTCCGTCCCCTACTTGTGTGCTTTGAGGAAACCGAGCAAGTCAGAGCGCTCTGTCCTTCGGAAGGGACGTTACGCGATTGGCCACCTTGGTGCTCTTCGTAAAGAGTAGGCTAATGCTGGCACCCGGTTTCCCTTCTCCCTTTATGGTGGGTTCGGTGTGTAAGGAGTTATGACTATAATAATCCGAGAGGTTGATTAGCCAGAAATACAAACCAACAACAACAACTTTTTCTGTTCCTGAGTTCAAGTTTCTAATTCGAAGGATGATTTTAAATATTTTAAAATTCAAACGAAAATTATGCTACATCATGTTATGTAAATGGAGAAAATTAACTTTTTTATTAATATTTTCAATAAAATCGGTTAAAAAGTTATACCATTACGCTATTCTTTTTATTGCGGTTAAAAATCTTTCTCATGTCCCTACGTTCTGTATTTGTTGAGCTACAGCGGCACAAACATTCACATTTTCGAAAATATATATAGGTGCTCTAGGTGTAATGCAGGTTTTCTGTAATGGCTCCCTCCACTACATGCCGTTGATGGCTAACAGAGTAACAATCTAATTAAAAACAATTAAACCTACAAAGTAATACAATTTGGATTCAATAAAATCGCTGAAATTGAAATTCTATGTAGCGTAGCAATAAGAAAAACAAGTCAACTAAGCTTTATCCTCTATACGCCATAGATTTTACTTCAATATAAATATAAATAACATTCTAATGACAGAGTGGGTGAAATGTCGCGTTGAGGGAAACTTCTGCAGGTGACGTGACTAATGGGTGAAATGTACACAAATTTATGACTAATATACAGCATTTTAATGAATTGCAGCGCTCCTATTTCACCTCGTCCAGTGTATGCTCCGGCGATGGTTCATCCGTTCAAAACAGATTCATATTCTCTTGTGAAAAGCATGCCACTAAACCTTGAGTGAAACCATCCGCAGTTTATTAGACTCCAATAGAAAAGTACAAAGCATTAAGTCATATACATAAGTCTCCAGATCACTTGTTAAAACTAAAGGCCACATTTTATAATTCAAGCTAAATGGAATAATGCACAAAAATGGGAAGAAGTGCTTGAAATATTTTAAAAGTCGAATTTCCCAAATGTGCGACTTATCATCTCACAATTAAATTTACTTCATTAAACAGTTATATCGGAAGTGACAGAATTCGACTGTAGGATCTTTGTTGCTTATATTGGCATTGAATCATCCCAAGTGATATAAGAAGAAATCGTGTATCATATTTTGCAGTTCTAAGAAATAGTTATCGTATATTGTTCATGGAAACATTTTAATTCGCTAGTTTTGAACTACAATAGCATTCATATCCGTTAACTCTTTGAAAAATTCCAAGATATTAAATCTTGGCGTTGTTTTTTACCTCTTGTATTACGATTGCAGAACAGACAAAAATGCTATTTATCCGGAAAAATGGAAGATGCGAACCAATTTATTTTTGCAATTTTTACTGGTTCAGATAAATATGATAGCAATGGTAATATAAACACGCGATTTTTGAAATTTCCTTCAATAATAATAAGTGGCTAAGTGATTTGGGTGTTTCCACAAACACTCAGTAGGAATAGTTGCCTATTCCATATAATTGATAATCTATGAAGTCAAATGAATTCTTTATTTTTTTTGTTGTTTATGCTGAGCTTGCGACGAAATAAACTCTCCTGGGTAATATGAAGTATTAACTGTATATTGGTATAAAACTACAAAGTTTGACCTTCGTTTTAAATGATGCAAAAAATATACATCTAAGGAATATTTAAACGCATTGGATTATATAGGTCTTGACCTCAGATGAAATACGTCTAACAATAAAATTAGTGAATTAATGGATATAGGAGATATCTTGTTCACAATTATATATATTGAATTAAATCGTCTGTCCATATTCCGAATGGGCTTCATTCGTAAATGAAGATCATTAATGTTGGACTTATGTAGTTTATGAATTGGAGTGTTTTGTATGTTATTTCTACTTTCGCCACTAACGGTTTTAGGAGATAAAATCTTAAAAAATCGATTCCAGCGTTGGCCGGAATGTTCCATTCCCGCTCACATTCCAATAAACTCGAGCGCCCAGATTCCTTCGCCGTGGTCAAACCTCTGTGCTGACCGCTAGCGAAATTCGGACTGCTCCCTCAAACTTTTGCGGTTGCCCCTTAGCTCGAGCAAACTATTTGAGGCATGAGGAAATGCCAGTCTTTGTGTGTGAGAGAAGGTATACTCTCTCTGTGGATTTTGATAGTGTGGTCATTTTCATAGAAATGATATTTCTTAGCACAATCAAGCTTCTACATTCGACTTCCGTCTTCTCCATCTCAATCCAATTCTACAAAATATTTCATTATTTTTGTTAATTTCCCCAAAATGTTGCATGTTGGTATATTTTAATTTTAAGTTCTTGAAAATACACGTTAAACCGATTTCCTAAATTTTTAAAACTATAAACATTAAATCGCATTGCTTAAACTAATTTTATTGCAATTTATGTCGACCTTTGCAATTAAAAGCATTACTATTGTATTTACTTTAAAACGAATATAAATGAACAAAACAACCATAAATAAATATCGACATACATTAGTGTTGGTTGTCCCGCAACCTATTATAAACATTGCATAGCTTCTGGTAGTCCATTTTGTGTTTAGGTTGCAATACATCATCTGACGCTCTAATAGCCTCATTGTTTGGAACAGGCAAGCCGTTACATTGGGAGTGCTTCCAAAAGATACGACCGTTTAAGCCTATCCCGCACGGTTCAGATAGCCAAGAGTCCCAATTTCCATTCTCCCAAAAGCTTAGAAAACGAAGGAAATTGGGCTCAATTACCTTTTTGAACGCAACCGTTATCGTTAGGAAATGGGAAGATTACTTCGTGCTTTTTGCCGTAAAAGAGCGGAATTAAAGAAATGTATACATATCGTCTGATACGATATGGGTCCTAAAAGGAATTTTATTTATATTAGCTCCTGAATTATTTCCACAAAGTTATTGGACCTCTAATAATATATAGAAAACTTTTAACTGTCATTTAATTCATTGCTAATTGTATTTATTCCATTGCAATAGTTGAGCTGGGCGGGAATAACTATAAATGAATGAGTTAGTTAAGACTTCTTTGAAATTTCGAGTTGCATATACTAACAAGGGGAGGATTCGGACCTAAACATTGACTTTGGGACGAAACATAGCTATATTGCAGAGAATAAAAAAATAAGTAACCATGGTAACTGGATCGAAGTTATGGAAAATTTTTTCTTACCTTTAGGGAAAATGTTTGGAAAGTAGTCTTATGAGATCGCCTCGGTGTCCGTGTGTGTGTGCGCGTGTCTGTCTGTCTGCCCCCCCTAGCATCTTCTTCATGAATAAACCGATTTCAACTAAATTTGGTACATAGAATATTCACATAAATTAATGACCAAAATAACATATTTGGACCGGATCGACTAAGCAGGGGTGCTACAATTTCAAATTTAAGCTTGTCGGTAATTAGGAATTTGGAAGGAATTGACCCAACCGATTTCAACGAAATTTTCTATGAGTAGGCGTGCAACATAAAATAACAAAATCAAGATGTTTAGTATAGATATAGAAAGCAGGCCTGCCATGATAGAAGGAATAAAAAATAATCTTTTACACGTATTTGTGTTGAACTGTCCATATCAATTTTAACCAAATTTAATACTTATATTATATACATATATACAAAACCATATTAGCATATTTAAACCGAATCAGCTAAATAGGGGTGCCACAATTACAAATGAACTCTTTCAATAATTAAGGATTTGGAAGGAATTGGCTGAACGGATTTCAATTAAATTTTATATATAAGATGTGTACAACATATCATCATTAAATCAAGATGTTTAAAGCGGAGCTAAAGAGCTGGACAGCCACAGTAAAAAGTTAAATGATATTGCTTTTACACGTATTTCTAGAGAACTGACCTAATTGATTTAACCAAATATAGTATATTTAATCTTCATATAAATAAATAACCAAAATATCATATTTCCATCAGGTCGACTAAACAGGGCTACCACAACGTCATGGTTAGAATTTTTCTGTGACTATGAATTTCGAAGGTATTGGTTGAACGTATTTCAAAGCAATTTCATTTGTAGGGTATAGAATGGGAAAATGAGATGAATATGTTTAGAACGGATTAAAAACGCAGAACTACCATAGTATAAGAAAAAATAATTTCCTGATTTCAAAGCAAATAGATTAGTATACGATTGTACTACGGCGAATATGACGAAAAATATGACGGGAAACCTGTGTACGCCCCAACTTGTTATATATTAAAATTCTATTGAAAGTAAAGTAAGCGAATTAGTTTTTTCCAGATCTACTTGTTTTATTCTATACAATATAGCCATGATTCGTCCCAAAGTCAGTGTTTTGGTCCGAAACCTTCCCTTCTAAGTCAAATTACTCGATAATTTCTTTGTATTTAAAGGTAAATTATCTTAAAAATACAAACACTAATATTAGCACTATTTTATCTCAGGCTTGTCCACACAAAAAGACTTGGATATATACATAGGCCGTCACTCGACACAGCCTTCAACATTATCTAGCTCGCTCCTGTGAAAATGAATATTTTTAACAAAGTAAAACATGCACTCCACATTAATTTTTATGCATGGTGCAACCCCTAATAAAATGTTTTGAAAAGTTAAACTCTCAAAATTCAACATTTTTGAAGGAATAAACCAAATACGGCAGGATAATTTTAATGAAAAATCGAATAGTTAAAAGGAAGTGGTGTGGTGTCACAATAATATCCAAATGATAATTGAAATCTAATTAAGACGTTGCGATATAATATGCATTAAATTCGTATGAATATAGAATTATAGTTGATTAATATATAATTGTAACGCATTTTTTCCATGCGAGAACGCGCAATTTGCCAGATAAAATATTCCCTTTTGTTCATATTAACTTATGTGGTGGTTTGTAATGGCGCTCTAATATTGAATGGTGCTCATGTAGCAGAAATTTGTTCGGGAAATTATCACTCAAGCTAATATATTTGAGATATGGGTAAATTCTTAATTCTTTAAAATATTATATTTTTAACCTTTGGGACATTTTAAAAATAAAGAATCGCACTGCTATTTAATTTTTTCATCCTTTTTTTTCTTTAATATAACCTGATTTTTTTCAAGCTTTACCAATTGAAAAATAGGGAGATATAAATTTCTTAGCTTTTGAAGTTATTACTGGATTTAAAAGAAGTACCTAAGTTTATGCCGTAGTTTTAAATCAATTGCATTATAATACAATCCACTGATTCTCTTTCGAACCACTAAGTTAATGCTATTATTATATACAGTTCATCAACCGCCATAATTGAAAGGAGTAACGTTCTTTTATTTAATAGCATATATCGCGTTTTAAAATTATGACGTCATCATAGCTATATGTCTTTGGTTGAAATCAATTGGACAATAAATATTTCCCTATTAAAAAGCATTTAAGCGATGCTATTATAATACGGATTGCCAATTCCCATTGAAAAGCATTGTCCTGGTTGCTATGGTAGCTGAAGTTCTTTATTGTTGGGCATCTTGCTTTTTTTCGATTAAAAACATAGTTCTTCGTCAATTCTGCTTTGATTTGAATTTATTCTTCAAAAATAAAAAACCCTATTCTTTTATCTATAGAATTGTTTTCGTCCCGAGTTTCTATCTGAATTTACGAAACTCTGCACAGATTTCCATGTTTTTCTTATGGAGTTTCGAAATGGAACATTGGGGTCAATAATACCCATTAAAAAACTAAAAAATTGGAAATTTTCAATTTTTCTGGTTGGTTGTACCTAATAACCAATCATCCTGCCAAATTTCAGGTCCTTGGTATATTTAGAAGTACCTTAGGTTTTTTATTATATATATATATATATATATATATATATATATATATATATATATATATATATATATATATATTCAATGTTATAACATTTTTTATAATCAATTATAATTTATTATTGTTATTTTTGTAGTGCAGCTCCTTTTAATCCTATACAAATTCTACGTCCTCTTCCTCTTTCTCAATTTCTGCTCATTCCCATTCTCTTTTCCTTCCTCCCTTTAATTCAGGGGTTCTTAACCTTTTACAGGCCTGCACCCCCTACAGCAATCCATGGTAACCCCGCACCCCCACCAAAAATTTTCCATAGTTATAAATTTTGTTTGTGTTTTTAGGTTTAATTAATTAGTAAACGTATGGTATATAAAATCAGACATTTATTACATTATTACATTTTCAAATCAATGTTTCCTCAATTAAAGACACAATAAGAATATAATACAGATGACAAACCCAATAAGAATTCACTAATTCCACAACATAAAAATTTCATTGCACAAACCAATTTTTAAAAATATTTACGTGTGACAAATTTTAAATTTAATATAGATAATTTCAAAAATGTTATCGAAAAGAAATATTGTCTTTATAAATCAACTTATTTTTCTTCAATTTTAATGGGACCATTTTTGTTGTTGAGCGTCAACCAAAGCTTAAAATTGCGGAACAGTTTTTGACAGAGCAACTCATATGCCATCTGCAGCATCTAATCTGTTTTGGTTTTTCGTCTTCATGGCAACCAATGTTGAAAAACCTGACTCACATAGGTATGTTGTAACAAAGGGAACAATGGCTTATAAAGCTCGCTTCACAATCTGTGGATAAGCATGAGCCAAAGAGCACCAGAATTCAACAAGAGTCTTTGCTCCAAACTCACTTTTCAACAATTTCTTTGCTCTTAAATCGATTAAGTCAAAATCTTCAATGTCATCAAGATTAGCCAGAAAAGAATTTCGAATCCATGTGTCGATTTTCATACCCTCCAAGCTGAAATAACCATTCAGAGTCGTTTGAAGGGTCTCCAAATGATTGCAGATTTCTCCCTGGAGGCTAAATGGTAATATTTTATCACCTTTCATATCTGCCTCAAAAAGTACTTCCTCAAGAGTCGGAAAATTGGCATAATGTCCGTTTTGTACTCTTCTCTGCCAAAGGGACAGTTTACCCAGAAATGCATTCAGTTTTTCAGCAGCATCCATGATGGTCACAGACGGGCCTTTAATGGACATATTTGTGTTGTTTAGAAGAAAGAATATATCTGCTAAATATGCCAAGGCAAGAATGAAATCCTTGCTTTCAAACCGCTCAGAAAGTGGATTTTTTTATCCCTCAAAAAAGTGAGATTTCAACACTAAGTTCCACCAAACGTTTTAAAACTTGACCAGCGGACTTCTGTGTACTATAGAAGAACTTCTTGTTCTGCCCCCAATGCCTTGCAAAACTGCTTGAACAGGCGATGGTTCAAGGCTCTGGCACGAATGAAGTTGACTACTTACACTGCTATTGACAAAACATCTTTCAGAGTTTCTGGAAGGGACTTAGAAGCCAGAGCATGACGGTGTAGGAAGCAGTGAGTTACAATGACGTATGGAGCTTCTTTCTTCACCATTGCGGAAATCCATATTTCTTTCCTAGCATGGAAGGTGCTCCATCGGTGCATATTGAACCTAGGTGTTTCTTCCAATCAAACCCTTGCTTGGCAAAGAATCTTTTCACAACTTCAAGAATGTCTGAGGCCTTGGCGGTTGATGGAATAGGCTAGCAAAAGAGAAATTCTTCTTTTATGGCACCAGCGTGCACATACCGAATAAAAACAAGCAGCTGACTGCACTGTGGTACATCAGTAGTCGCATCCAATTGCATGCTGAAATGTTAGGGGCTAGCTTCTAATTCTTCCATGACCTGTTTAAAAATATTCGAAGACATTTCAGCAATTCTAGAACGAATAACGTCATTTGGCAAGGGAACTGCCTCAATCTTCTTCCGCTGTTGTTTACCACACACTAGCTCAACCATCTCCAGGGCACAAGGCTTGACTAAAGTCTCTGTAATATTGTGTGGCTTCTCGTTTTTTGCAATACAAAATGCGACCTTGTGAGATGCTTCTAGACAAGGTTTTTGCGTAGGAGCAAACCCAAGTTTCGGCAAAGTTGCTGATCGAGCTTTCTTCTGTAGAAATACCTCAAGACTGTGCGAGACATTCTCAGGGTGAATGGAAGAAAGGTGCTCTTTCAGTTTCGATGGCTTCATGTTATCTTTGCAAAAGATTTTCCCACATAAGAAGCCCTGAGGTTTCTGTATGCTTTGACATTCGATGAATGTGAAGCCAAAAGATACGTATAATTCATCGTAATTCCTTTTTTTCGGCATTTCCAAAACATTTAAACCTAGGATGCAACAGATTAATTTATGTATTAGCAAAAACTATGGTTTATGAAACATTATTCAATTAATACAATAATTATTAAAAGCACGTCTTAATGCAAACAAAAAGAATATTTTCATACTAGAAAATTAAGTACTAAATACTTAATATATAATTTTATAAAAAATTTCATACCTTTATGTTAATAAATCATCATCATCATGCTTCTGTCCGAAGACAGGTTTTAACTGAATCGCTGCCTCCATTTCTCTCTCTCCCTAGAAGCCTCTTTTATACCTCTATAAGTATTATATCCCTGCTTTATATTATCTAATATTCCTATTCTTTTTCTCCCTCTTCCTCTTCTTCCACTAATTTTTCCTTCTAAGATCGTCCTTTGTAAACACTGTCTTCTCAATATGTGCCCTATCCAATTTGCTTTTCTTTTCCTGATTGTTTTATTAGCCTCCTTTCTTCTCCCACCATTTCTAATACTTCTTCGTTTCTCTTCCTCTCCGTCCATTTCACTTTCATCATTCTTCTCCATACCCACATCTCAAAACTTTCTAAATATTTTTCCTCCTTTCTCCTTACCGTCCACGTCTCTGCACCATAAAGAGTTATGCTCCATATGTAGCATTTTGCTAATTTCTTCCTTGTTTCTAAATTTATTTTCTTGCTTGTGAGAAGCTCCTTCTTCTCGTTAAATGCTGCTTTTGCCATTGCAATCCTACTTCTGATGTCCTGTGTACTACTTCCATCCTGTGCTAAAATACTGCCGAGATATTTGAAACTACTTACTTGTTCCAATTTTTGGCCATTTACCATTATATTTAATTCTTTACGTTCCTTTGAAACCACCATGACTTTTGTTTTTTCTGTATTGATCTTCATTCCATATTGTTGGCCAACCTCCACTAGTCTGTCTGTCATCCTCTGAAGCTCTTTCTCGCCTTCTGCTATTAAGCCCTGATCATCTGCGTATTTAATGGTGGTAATACTTTCACCTCCTATCTTAAATCCTTTCTCTTCCATCAACGCTTCTTCTGTTATTGTTTCTGCATAAATATTAAATATCGCTGGTGAAATAGGACAACCCTGCCTCACTCCCCTCCCTATTGAAGTACTTTCTGTTTCTTCTCCTTCAACCCTGACTCTAATCTTTTGATCAAAGTAAAGGTTTTTAAGCAGTCTTTTATCTTTCCAATCTATTCCTATTTTGTTTAAAATACCCAGCATTTTATCCCATTTCACTCGGTCAAAAGCTTTCTCCCAATCTACAAAACAAAAATACATACCTTTATTGACTTCTAGCGCTCTTTCTGTCATCATCCTCATACATCCTATAGCATCTCTAGTCCCCCTTCCTCTTCTAAAACCAAACTGATTATCTTGCAGCTCCTTTTCTATTTTACATTCAATTCTTTTGGTTATTATTCTGGTTAGAACTTTAGCTGTATGAGAAATTAAACTAATAGTTCTGTAATCCTTACAACATTTTGCATTGTTCTTTTTCTCCAGTGGTACCATCACAACATCTAAAAAATCTTCAGGCCATATGCCAGTATCATATACTTGGTTAAAAAATTTTGTGAGTTGCTTAACTGCTTTATACCCTAAAACCTTGAGAACGTCCACGGGTATATCATCACTCCCAACAGCCTTCCTTCTTTTCATGTCATCAATTGCTCTTTTAACTTCAGACTCGAGAATACTTGGTCCTAGCTGATCTTCTTCCACATCCTCTTCTTCATTTAATTCAATATTTCTTGGCTTTCCTTCTTTGTCATACAGAACCTCAATGTATTCTTTCCAGACATTCTTTACATTGTCTGGCTCCGATACTATTTTACCACTTTTGTTCATGATTCCTTTACGTCCTATCTTTCTTGCTTTTTTTCTTGAATAGTTCCCTTGCTTTGCTATACATGAGGTCTGTTCTACAAATTCTTTCACATTCGACAATCTCCTCGCATTTTTCATTTATCCACTGTTCTCTTGCTTTATCTGTTTCCCTTCTTAAAGCATTATTTAACTCCTTGTACTTTCTTTGGCCTTCTTCAGTGTTTATGTTCTTCCACTTTCTCCGCTCTTCCATTTTTTGCAGCATGGCTGCTGTGATCCAGGGTTTTTTGTTTCTTTGACCCGTTATCTTTCCTACCTTCTTTTCCATTACATCTTTAATGTTGCTATGGATGTATCTCCACTCCTCATCTACATTCTTCCTATTTTCTTCAGCTCTCTCCCCCAACCTTTCCTCCAGCTCAGTCATGATAGCCTCCTTGTTTTTAAGGAGTTCCTCTAAGTTCCATTTCTTGTTAACTCTTATGTTTCTCCTAACGCTCTTCAGTCTACATTGTGTATTTGCCACCAAAAGGTTGTGGTTGGAATCGATATCTGCCCCTGGTAGTGTTTTCACATTTTTAATGCTATTTCTAAATCTTTCATTGACTAGTATGTAATCTATCTGGTATCGTCTCTGGTCTCCTGGGCTTCTCCATGTGTAAAGTCTCCGCTGGTGATGCTTAAACCATGTATTAGTTACAATTAATCTATTTCTATTGCAGAATTCCACAAGTTTATCCCCTCTTTCATTTCTCTTCCCTAGTCCATATTTTCCCACTATGTTATGTTCCTGTCCCTCTCCGACTACACTGTTCCAATCTCCCATTACTATGGTGGTGATCCTTCCTTTTCCCTCCTCCTCCAATATCTCCATAATCTGTTCATAGATTTCATCTACTTCTTCGTCGCCAGCATTAGTCGTTGGCATATACACTTGAATTGTAAGCATTTCCACTGGCTCCATCTGAAGTTTTACGGCTATTAATCTATCATTAACTGTCACTACCTTGCTAATTCTTTCAGCTATCTCTTTTCTCATTACAATCCCCACTCCCCTTTCCTTTTTCTCCCCTCCAGAGTAAATAATCTTAAATTCGTCTGAATTTATCTCGCCTTCTCCTTCCCACCGAACTTCACTAAGACCTACTATACCTACATTATTCCTTCTCATTTCTCTTTTTAAGTTCTCTAGTTTACCCCCTGAATTCATACTCCTAACATTCCATGTGCCTATTCTTAATTTCTCACCACTTGCTTTCCTATTAATGTTAAATTTCCTCTGTGCATCCCCTAGGGTAGTCCCCACCCGGAGATCCGATTGGGGGACTATTTTACCTCCGGAATATTTTACCCCAGAAAGATCCATAGAGGTATTTTCAGCTTTTCAGCCTATCATGGGAAATATAATGAGGTAGTTTCCCCTTGCTTTCCTCATCGCAGTTTCACAGAGTGATTACCCATCTGTAGCTGTTCAGATCCACATGATCACCACCTACAGAGGTACTGTGCAAGCTGCTGCCCTTGCACAGGGGGATGTAAAACCCCCAAGACTGCTTCTTAGTCTGACTCTTCCCCTCAGACCTTTCCGGCTTGGATGGTCCTACCAGGAGAATTATCTCCCGCCGGCATAGCTCTTTAGTTCGTAAGAGTACAGAAACCCTCCCACCTCTGTAAGGTTATGCAGTCCTTAGGGAGGGTGTTAATAAATGCAGAGTCTGAAACAAAAGAACTCGACTATCTTCAGCAACTAGCAATGAAATACTGACCGAAGGAGAAGGTGATTTCCTAGGAAAGAAATATGGATCATGGGTGACCTCTAGGTACCCCACTTTCCTTAACGAAACAAATGCTTTCGAAATCCCTTCTCGGAAGTTAAAAGAAAGCCTGTTTCTTAAGCGGGCCATACACGTAGAGTCCGGCCTGGAGGCCGAGGGTTCACAGCAGAGCAATTTACCCCTCGACCCTCATTACCTCTCGCTCGCCTCTGCGTTGGTGGAATGTTTTATGACATTTTAGACCGCCTCTCTTCTCCGTTTTCGCACTGCTTGATATTTCTCGGAGGCAAGTAAGGTTCATTTGGGGTAGGGAAGGAACAATCGGCGGCATGGCATAGGCCTACGCTACTGTATTGCTCCAACACCTCTTACTTGTTCGGTTACCCTCGTCGCAGTTTCCTAGAAAAGGGATTAACCACATGGTAATACCCATGTCAGCAGGTGTGCGGTAGGAATCATTTCGGTTGCACTGGTTTTCCCAGAGATCTTTTCATTTTTTTAAGTAGGCGCTACGAACCTGGAAGGCGACGTTCCTCCCGCACCCCCTGCATTCCCTTCCCGCACCCCCGGTTAAGAACCCCTGCTCTAATTACTTAACAGATTCAGTAAATAAGTTATACCCATGTATAAATGTCTGACCCGTGTTAAGCACTAAATTGGTATATTTATTATGAGGCCAAAAATAGAATTCAACAATTGGGACAACAGTGGTCCAATATAAATAAAATGCGTGAAAACATGAAATATTATCTTAAAACGTAATTTTTGGAGAGTTACGAATGAGATTTAAATTCTTCTCTTCGCATAACTAATGTAAGTTAAATACCTCATCTTTGAAATATTTTAAAATGTAAACGAAAAAGATTTGCATGTTAAGGAATGGCTTTTTTGCGTGATTCATATATGCGATGCGAATTTATAACTCCGGTTAATTATAAGATGCACTGCAAAAAAACTATGAAAATAACTATAAAAATAGTTAATTACCAAATATTTCAATAGGAAGTTAACTGAAAAGAAATTAATGAAAAACACGATTTTAATTATAAATAATTCGGGCGCCTTTTCTCTCTCTTACTAAAGCATTCACTTTTCTTACGCATATAGTATAAGGACGACAATACAAACTTGAGGTTTAACAATGACACGGTCGGCAAGACAATATATCTATAAAAAGCTTAAAATTTTCCAATATATATGATTTAAACTTATAACTTGAGCGATTTCGAATCAAAGGCAAAAGTCGACGACAAGAATAAAAATCTGTTTATTTTTCTTTAAAAGGGTCGCCGTCTAAAGATCGTAGGTCAATTACTTCTAATTTAATTTTGCAAAATAAAAAAAGCCTGCAAGTGAAAAAATGTATTTTTAGGTGTTCTCTTATGGGGATTTCTATAGAGCGTTCCGGCGGACAAACGGACGGACGGACGGACCAGCGTACAGAATAAGGATATTACGTATATAATATTAAATTTATATTATTACTAGGGTGAGCAGATTCTGAGGAAGTAAAACCGGGACACGTGTTCTGGGTAAGAAAAACCACGACATAACCGGCACAATATAAGTTCTTTAGTTTATTTGTCGCTTACATGCTAAATAAATAAATTCTGCGTAGCTTGGACATGATTTTCTCGATAAATTAGCCCGTAATTCTTTTCAAATCCTAACATTATGTGCACAAAATTAATATAGAATTTGTCAGAAAATTGATGGGAACAAATATTTTATAGTCATATTGATGAAACGCGCCCCAAGTTTTTAAAAAATTTTCCAGGAAAAAAGGTATTTTGGTTCACCAAAGCATTTAGGAAAGGACACGTCGCGTATCATTTCTAGCCGTGGTTAAATCCGTATCTGGCAACAGTAAAGAAAATATTATGGCGTGATAACAGTTAAATATAACGTTTTAGATAAACTTCATTCGTGAAAGTAAATAGAAATTATCTAAAACAGAAATAATTGCTTCGAAATTCGTATAGCTAAATGTGCCTTGCGTGCACTCGGCTGTCGGAGTGCGCTGCACATTTCGCACCATTAGGCACCCCTTACGGATTGTATTTATTTGAACTTCATTGAAAGATGAGGTTTTAATTTCTAATAAATGGATTGCATGTGTAATAACATATAACTGATTGAATGCGATTTATTTATTCCATATTTATTAAATAAAAATTAAAAAAATTTTAACCGGGACAAATACTAAACCGGACGGGGCGCCGGGACCACATCTAAAATCTGGGACTCTCCCGGCTGAACCGGGGCGTACGGTCACTCTAATTATTACTCTAGTACCTATAAAAGATAAACAGATACAGGGCTATAATTTGAGAGTATGCTTTCTCTTCCACGCTATTGTTTGAGACGGCCGAAACTAAATGAGGAAGCGCTCCTGATCTGCTGCGAACCTGCTAAATGATTAAACTACTGTTTTAACGTGTTTAGTGCGATGTGAATTGATACCGCAATAGCTGCGAGCGTTCCGGATTACTCCTTGATAAATTAAACCATTGAGGGCACTGTGGGAACGAAACAGATGACGAAGCTGGACGACGGTGACAAAATGGGTGGACGTTGTTGTTTGTCACGGAAGCGAGAGAATGAGAGAGTTAGAGGGCGGCAATGTCTTGTGCGCATAAACACATTCTCACTTTTTCACCTAGCACTGCGCGTCGTCCGTGAAATTCGTCTCTCTCAACCCTAAGTGATGATTCGCAGGTTGTCATGGAATTTTTTTAGAAACCAAGTCCAGAAACCGTCACATGATGTCAGCCGCTCAAAATTTCGAACAGATAATTTATTAAAATGAAAATCGGTCTGAAATGGAATAATTAGCGATTAAATTTAAATTTATTCAAAACTTTATATAACAAATAATATTAAGTTAGTCAAGTTTTCATGCTTAAACCATATACGTTTTCCGACACGAAATATACAATCGATACAGCCCTGAATTTTATATTTTTCCTACTTTATTTTAAAATAATCTTTAGTGCTGATAAATTTTAAAGTAAAAACCTAATTATTTTTTATGCTTTAAGCAACTAAATTGGCTATTTCTCATTATATGTTTGCATATAATATGATTAATATTGAATTTAAAATTTTTGGGGTAGAAGTTGGAGGAGTTTCCAAATATATGCTACACAATCATTAATTGTAATCCTACCTCCCGTTAGGTTTTAGGCACGCCCAACTCAATCTGCGCTATCCAAACCCTTTCTCTTCATGCATTAAACGAAGGAACGAAGGGGTGTAGGAATAGTGAACATACATAACTAACACAGCCTTTAATAATATGCAAGGTCCTTAACTGCTAAGAAAATTGAATAGAATTAGGAAAATTGTCGACACTATTGATAATTTGTATAGTTAAGTCGACTAAGCACATAGTAGAAGCGCATTTAATTTTTTGTAAATGCAAACTTCTTCGTGGCTTTCCACCGACTCCAACTACTTTAATTAGCGTCCAAAATTATTTGAGTGATATCGTACCTAATAGAGGGATCAAATTGTCCTAAACCCAGAGATTTATGTGTACGATGAAGAATGCGAACAGATAATATGAAGTTTCATTTAACAGAATAAGAACATTTGTTATTCTGAAATAATATGTCTTAATACATCAAGGAATATTTATTGATGCTTCTCGCATCTTCATCAAATACCAAAGGATTATATGGCTGCTATTTGGTTGAAAATTTAACATAAATTCATCGAATATAAGGCATGGCTCGGATCCAGACTCAATACTACCTGTTTCACTTCCTCTGGAATGTTTTTACCTTCATATCGATATTTTCCTTGTAATGGAGAACGTCAAATAAACTCCCAGGGAACATATTTCTAATAATAAATTTATCCTTTCATTTTTTTTATCAAAAGACGACCATAGGGTGTACACCTCCTACGCACTTCGCCATTCTTTCGCCACCTCCCCATCCTCTTCCTCCCAACATAAGTTTTTCATTATTTCATGTACGCTTTATACCCGAAAAACTTCCCCTTTTAATGAAACTCGATATTTCTTTTCCATCTCCATGTGATTTTATTTATTCATCTTTTTCCGTATCTTTACCTTTCTCTCGTTCGTTCGAGGCCGGAAAATGTATTGGATCTCCTTCCACCTCCATTTCCCCCTCCATTGACTCCCTCCTCCCCACGCTCTCGCTTACTCCCCCTCCCGCGAGCTGTTATCCTTCCTCCTCTCCTTCCCTTCCTGTTTCTCTCTCTCTCTCTCTCTCTCTCTCTCTCTCTCTCTCTCTCTCTCTCTCTCTCTCTCTCTCTCTCTCTCTCTCTTCTCCTCTTTCCACCCTTATTTCCCTCTCGTCGCTTCCTCCCACGCAGCCTCCATCACTCCGTCTCGACAACCTGTTTCGATTGGGCTGTCGGCTGCGCGCTCCAGTTCTGAAATAAAGTCCCTCTGGCGGGAATTTCTCGAAATTCTGCTTCCGTCCCCCTCCCTTCATTTCACTACATCTCTCTCTCTCTCTCTCCCATCCTGTTTCTCTCTCTCTCTCAATCTCTCTCTCTCAATCTCTCTCTCTCACGCGCACATACCACACTACCTAGGAGACCCGGACCGTCATTCCGAGGTTGAATTAGCGTAATTATGTGCCTGGAGGAAAGGGCTGCTCCGGAAAAAAGTTAGGGGGTATGTCCTTTGTCGCGTGAGGAAGGAAGAAGGCGAGATTAGATTTTATGGAGGTGAGGTGAGGTTTGGAATTCAATTATATTTCGCCGATAAAATGTATTTATTAATTTTACGATTTCGAAGAATATGAAATGAGGTTTTTTGGAATATTTGCGAAGAATTTTTTTTCTGTTGATGAGATTTTCCTCAGAATCCGCAGTTGACATTCCCTCGGGTTTGATTGGACCAATCTTTTTGGTTGTCGTTTTCTTACACGCTTTTTTTCGAAGTCCCGCCTCAAATGGAGTCATTGGAATGCATTCATGATGAAGATGTTCCTCCTACTTATTAGGCCAGCTAATGTATTCAAAATTTCAAATGTACACATTTTTTATATTTCTTTGGAATAATTTGGTGAGAGACCATTATGGTTAATTAAAACTCTGAATGAAGTTTCTTACATTATTTCCTGATAATACAGTTTTTCATAACCTTTTCTATATTTTCACCGGAACACGTGGCCAAAATACGCGCTGCATATATTATAATAACTTTTGCTAATAAACACAGGAAAAAAATTAACTCTTTTGACGAGTGATCGTCATGATTTTTTCCATGCGGAAATTTATAAAAGTCAATTATAATACGTTTATTTATATACGTACTCTCATGCCTATTACGGAGTTCCCCAAGGCCTTGGCCTCCTCTGGGAATTAAATTTTTCTCATAAATTTAATTCCTTAATCCAACGACGTTTTTTAGAGATTTAACAGATTATAAAGACATTATAGTCAATATTATAATATATTTAAATATAACATTCAAAATACTTTGTACATTATTATTATTATCTACATTTTATTATAAATAAAATCTCTAATATGATCCTGATAAAACGTTTTATGGAATATTTTGTTAATTTTTCCTGCTGAATTCCATTCTCACACTGTCTCGAGAGGGACCTATGTTGAACATTTTCATTAGAATGGAAAATCGCGTAAGGACAACATGTTATTTATTTTGTCTATTCATTAAGAATTAAACTTCAGCAAATTACTCATGTAGTATTTCACAAATATACTCAAAATAGTCGCACGATACATTTTAAATATTTCATACACAAATTTAGAATTTGAGGGAAAAATAGATTTTTACTCTTAAATACACAGGTGCCAGGATGATAACATGAAATCCTTTAACTATGGCTATGCCTCCTTAAATCATTACTCCTTTTCGTGGTGTATTAATTTGATAGAAAGCGAGGGACTTGCATAATTGCGACTTTTTTCCTTGCAAAAATCTTACGGATTAAAAAAAGGTTGAGTGAATGAAGGCGGAAGAGATGGAAGTTTATTTCATTCGACTTAGAATTTTGAGAGGAAAATTTCTTCCTGTGAGAGGGAGAGAGACTGTCGGAGGCAGGAAGGAGGGGAAAAGAGAGAGACGAAAGCGGGACGAACAATCTACGCTTCGTTATTAAAATCATTGTGCCTTAATTACAGTCAAATCGAGGCCCATTTAGTAAAAAACCGTCTCGCTCCATTTATTTTCATTTTTAAATTCCGTGTCTCGTCATTAAAACAACATGTTGCGAGGATACGGATCTCCTCCGTGTATTTTTTTTTAAATTCTCGGATATTATACCTTCGTTAATTGGAAACTCTTTAAAAAGCATCGGGTAAACCCTGAGTAATTGATCCATTTTTCCCATTCATTAAATGGGAAGAAAAGCTGAGTAAAAGGAGAGAAGGTGAAAAAGACAGAGAGAGGTTGTAGGAGTAAAGTGGGCGATGCGAAAGGAAGGAACGTATAGATGAATAGCTGCCACATTTGATAGGCACGGAAAGAAAATTAGGAAAGTGCGTGAAAAATGTTCGAGAGAAAGAGTTGCAAAATCTATTATGTGTAGTGGAATTGATCGCTTTGTTTTGCTGATGATGAGTGTATTTTTTGACCGTTTTGAACAAGAGAATATATAGAAATGATATCCAGAACTGGCATATGACGCTGGTATGTTTCCCGGGTGCAATAAAAAGTCTAATAATGATATTACAATGCAAATAAAATGGATCCTCTTCCCCTATTCGTCAGCGGATCACGGAGTAATAATGTAAATTTCAATTTGAATCGAAATTCCCATCGCTTTTTCACATTATTTTGTGGTTTCACCCACTAGAGTGATACGATTATTAAATCAACATTTACTCAAGAGATTCGCTGGATCTGTAACATTTTCATTACATAATCCTCCCTAGAGAACTTATCGTTTCCCTTACGTTCGGATTCAATATTCCGCTAGATCTTGAAGTGGCAGTTCAGTATACTTACTGTTTTCTAATATCATGTGCATATTGAAAAATGAAAGTCTTTTACCCTGATGATGAAGAATTTGAAGATTAGATGAGACTTGTACTTTTTGAACTTAATGATCCGTATCGCAAGAAGTTTCACACTTGCTCCTAACATAATATGTGTTTTTAACAGAGAATAATTGTTTGAAAAATAAATTTTTGCTTTTCTGAGTTCCATTTAGTGTTCGTGCGCAACTCAGTATTAGTTCAAGAAGAGCATTTAGAAGGAAAGTTCTTTTTACTTTAAATTTTGATCAATCAAAATACATCACAAGAATTCAAGGCATCTTATTGTTAGATACGCCATAACGACACTCACGTTACAAAAATCGAACGGCGTTTGTTAACGGATAAGCAAAGGCAAGAAGCAGGACCGGTTTTTGGCATGTGCGAGTTGTGGTGGAACTTCGCGCCGTGCCCTCTCTTTTGTGTGTTGGCAATGAACGATAATTTTTTTAAAAGATAGCTGGACAAAACATGATTTTTGTTGTTCGTTACATTGCCACCTTCCTCAGCTAGAGCAGTGCAGTGTTTCCTAGCCTTTTTTATTCCAGGGCACACTTTCACGAATAAAAAACATTGGTGGCTCACCGCCCCTAGAGCCAGGGGAAAGTTAAAATTCCTCCGATCAATATTATCACAACTGATAACGGAGCGCTTTCGCATGGCTCGATTGAAAATGGCATAAAAACGAGGGATGAGGAATAACCCATGTTACGCCAAGAAAAATTATTACCGATGCATGTTATATAGAACCGCTAACTTGTTGAAATGTTACCTATACCGCGCACTTCCTCCGCACCGATAGTGCATACATTCGGAAATTGCGATTGAACACGCTCTCAACTCTTCTACAGTATGTATGCTCTTCTTGCTAATCGACATCTTGAACCCTTCTTCTTTAGTGCTCGGCGACTTTTAGAAAAACGTATGACTTTCCCAAAATTCCGCAGCATATCTGTTCATGTCTGACGCCACGCCACTTTGCCGCGATACACCGGCTGGGAAACACTGACCTAGAGCATACACAAATCATTACCTCTAATTTTACGCTCGCGGAATATTTCCGCACAAGGCCTCGCAAAAGGTAGCGCCGTTTTTAGTAGGACGATAGCGTGGAAGTGAGACAGAGAGAGAAAAGACGGAGAAGGTAAATAGAGGAGGGCTGGATGGGACAGCAAACAGAATGGCTACTATTGTTCAGGAATGGGATAGCAGTCGGTATATCGATATATGGCAGTAAGGAGCTAGGGAAATGGGAGAATGCGGTTGGGAATGCGAGGTGAAAGGCAAACAACGGAAGATGTTTTCGAGGGGAAATGTTATGCTTTCTGAGGGTAATGCGGAATGCCAGGAGATAGAAGGGAAGGGATGTGAAGGAAAACAGAGAGGAACTGGGTGCAGTAGTGACAGAGGACAACCAACGTCTAAATAGGCGTAGAAGGGGTTTAGTTGTTCAAGAGTTGGTGTAGTTTTGACGTGGAATTTAATGTTTAGTGTTCGTCATTTATTTGCTGCTTTGGTGTCCAAAGCCATTTTCTGTGAAAATTAGTGTTATACGAAAAGCTTTCCAAGATTTGATATTTTCCTCCTGTTTCGCCGTGATTTTAGAAATTATGGGTTTGCAATTTATGTTTATTTGAAAGTTGAAGCCAATTATTCTTCCAGCCAAGATCAATGGAATATAATCCTTCTAGTTAACATCACCATGTTTATTTTTTAATCTTTGTCTTAGTATGCTGTGGCTAATTACATGACTATTAATGATTTCCATGGGTTCTTATACTGCTTGTCATGGATATTTCTACAGGGAGAGACATTTTTTAGGTAATTCACCTCAAGTTTAGACAGTCGTCCTCGTCTTCTTTTCACTTCACCACGGGATTTCATTCCGTAGCTCGTGTATCGTAAATTACTGTAAACTATGGAATACTTTGCTGCCACGCCAAAGCTACATAACGCACTGCTGTAATCCCATTGGCGGCAGCGTACCAAACACCAAAATAGACAGTTGGTCTATGGAGCTGTATTGTTTCTTTATTACGAAGTCGTATCGGTAAAACTTTGGCCGCTTATAACCTGACTCGACCATAAGATTACATTAAATTAGTTAAAGTGATGACTTACACTTTCCATCGTCACCTTTTATTGCTTATAAAAATCTGAGATACGATAAATTGCGTGTTAGAGTTTACATTGGTTCCATATGGTTTTCTGCATTACCATCCAATTTGTACATGTATAATTGAGCTAATAATTTTGTAAAGTGTACTCACGATTCAGTATATTTTATATCATATTTTTTATAATTAATCGTTAGGTTTCTTTCTGTGTCACATTATATCTTGGTTCTGCAAAAAGCTGAGACTACACTACCTAATTTACATTCCATTTTAGTTGTTGTTATCTTGTGAGAGAAAAAAAACTACGTGAATGTGACATCGCTATGCTAAAGTGACTTCTGACACTGCAATAACGGCTTAAAATTTTACAAATGTTTGGTTCCGAATAATGGTAAAAAATACACAAATATCTAAAATAAATTATATTGAATTTATTTAACGTAAAAATGCACTAGTTATTAAATCTATTTATTTTCCTTATTTAATTATTATACATTTTCTCCCAATGTTGCGATATATAAGTTATCAAATTTTGTTACAAGGAATATTAGTTAACTTTTAATGTAACGCCGGCCAATGATATAAGACTGCTAGAAATTTTTTTTGACTTTCCAGTTTATGTGTTTTTGCCATCGAGAATAGAAATTGATGGAATATTGTCATATAGTGCAGCTATAAACAGATGTTGGGTAATTCCAAAATGCAAGTTCTGAACGATTAAAAATTACTCTGATATACACACAACACCCTGTTATCACCGTCATCACTGCCTTCCCTTTTATATAATAAATTTGTGCACCAATATTGTAGAATATATTTTAGAATGTGAATCTAAAAAATATCCATTTATGGCTCAAACTTAAAAACTATTTAAATTCCTTTTGCTTTGAAAATTTCAATTGTGATAAAAGAGGTTTTGGTAAAGTGAAGAAATGGAAAGAAAAAGGATTCATGAAAGAAAGAAAATCGAATGGGCGCAAACGGACAATGCCTTCCTCACGACGTTAATTAGCCTCCGTGACGTGTTCAAAGACTCGTAATCTGGAAGAATGAACCTGTGGGCGAGAATCTGTTACTAACGCTACACCGCAGGTGTATAAACAACAAGACGGCTTCATTTTACCGAAGAGCCTCGCTAACACCCTTCTCACCGGTTTTATCCCTCTCTCTCTACTTTTCTGTCTCTCATCTTTTCCTCTCATACCAGGTTTCGCCTCGAAAAAGAAAAATCAAAGAATATCTCACAAAAATCGGTTTATTCTCGCTAAGAGAGGGAATACAGAAAAGCCTACAGACTACCTTTAGATACGTTAAGAAAACCAAAGGCGCCGATTGAGCTATTCTACGCCGCCATAAAGGTGTAATTATCGCTAACAAAATTTTCACTATCACGTGATTATAAAAATTCGTTCATATTACGATGAGAATTGGTACGAATGAAGTTTTTCTTTAATTTCAACCTAAAAAATATCATTTTGTTTTATATTTAATGAAGAATTTCTAGCTTTATAAGGTAATGTTTATAAGTTGTAAACCTAAAATATTCTTGCATTACGTTTATATTTTTTAAATGTTTACAAATGCGGTGAAAGGTGACGTAACAAATTTTGAAAATATTTTTGTAAAATTTCTAACAACAGTAACAAACGTTGACAGACTAAGTGGTCTTCCTATTAAAACGCCTAAAATTTCATATCGTTAATATGCACCGTAAAAGCGACATTACTCTTTATCACGTGAAGCCCGTTAAATTTCGAACAAAGAATGACGCAGCAGTTTTCCAAATACACTCAGGGAAGATACCAACTGAAATTCCACCATGGGCAAAATTAAGGTCAAACGACGACATTATCCGGGAACCAATCGTTCATTATCGACTAAAGTGACCTTATTCGTCTTCCGTTTAAAAAACAAAAGAACTAGTAATGAGGAGCTGAAAGGAAAGGATAAGATAAGAAATTAGCGAAAGAAGGAACGCAACCCTTCTGACACAACAAAATAAAACGTAAAAGAGAGAACCCCCGCTTTTTTCGGGGCGGCGGCCCCTCTTGATCTCCGAGAAGATGAGAGGAAGGTTTCGGCAGAATGAGTGAAGAGAAAAAGAAGATAGTAGCCACGCCACCGAAAAATAGGGAGCAAGGCATTTCTTTTTTTATCGTCCTCTGCTTTCCCTCATTTTTTTCTCTCTTCGGAAAGAGTCCTTTAATTAAAACGGATCTCAAAGAGGCGACGAAAGACGCTGAGGAGAGGAGATGAAAAGGAGTATACGTGAAGGTATGACAAAGGACGAAATAATTTCCGTCGCATCTTCCATTATTCATATCCTTTTCACCTGCTGATTTTGTGCGTAGTTTATAAGCAAGTGCGAATGCGAATCCAATATTTTCATCGAGTGTCATTGGTTTTGAGGATTGCATAAGGTTATCGAAGCAAAAGTTATTTAATTATCGAACAATTTCTATGTAATTTTGTATTTATTCGATGAATACAAGTAAATAAAGTCCCATGGAGGTGACTGAAGAAGTTCGAGTTATAGAAAATTGCACTTAAAGAAACTCATTTTAACGTAGTTTATGGATACAAAAGAGAAACATGTCTTCGCAGACTAACAGAAAATTCAGGTCGTAGTCGTTCGAGTTATCAATATTCGACTATTTTTCCGTTCTTATCCATATACGTCGAAATGAAGTTTCGATAATTCGATCATTTATGTTTTCACTTGGGGTTGGCGTTTCGATTGTTTATAACTTATACTAGCTGTCCAGGAACCTCAATCAATTTTTTATAAATCTAAATAGATATTTTTTGGCGTTCCTATCTACTTAGGTTGTAATGAGGTCATATGGCTCCAAGTTTCGACATCTCGACCCTAAATGTCTTCTCTTGAGGTTACAGTTATCGAGTTTCGATTTAACCTATGCTAGTTTTCCATTGCGTAGTTTCTTTTGTCAGTTTTGCACCAAGTTTAAATGTAGGTGATACTTATTCGCCCAACACGTCTAAAATGTAATTATACGCAGCCCTCAATTGAGCGTGCACCGTGTTTTACTTATGTACGTAACCTATGCCCATACGTACACGTGTTCTTTTCCGTAAGGTATCTAATTTGCGCAACTTGGTTTTGTCCAATACGGCCTTTTCCATGAACGTAACCTCCGCGTTGTGAAAGGGATTAACATCAACGAAGATGATTTGGTAGCTAATAATTAATGAAAATTATTTACTTTCGACAATTGAAAATTAACATTGAATATGAAAACTTTTTAATTATTAATAATTGATGAATTATATTGATTTGATAATATAATTAAAAAAGATTAAAATAAAATTTGTAAAATCTTTCCGCTTTTGTTTTAATACTGATTTTATGGGTTTATAATTTATTAATACGAACTCACGATGTCAACGATTTTTTTTGTAAATCTCAGCTGCTGACCCTTCCCTAAAAAAAGGATTTGAATTTTTAAGCCTTGAGGAGAAAGACGGTTTTAATGGACTGTTAGCCAGGCGAAATATTTCATGCTCTTTCAAGCCAACTGGTTCCATATCTACTTGAATTATCGAGTTTCGAAACAGAGACAACGAATAAAAATGGAATGGAATACAAGGATAAAAAAGTGCCATAAGCAAAGATTAGCGAGGCATTTCACATAACTTTGTTTACAAAGCTGGGTTATTTGTTGCCCTAAATATTGCCATCGCATTTATTTTCCCTAAGTGTTCCTTTTCATAAGAATTGTAAAAATATTCTTATCTTCCTTGGAATATGTGTTTTAAATATCATATCAACATCTGTGAAACATAATTTGTTAATAAATTTCATCCTCGCAAGTATATACCATTTGGTTATTTATTTAAACTTATAAAAATGATTGCATGAATGACGTGGACAACCGACAGAAATTACATATTGTAGAGACTCGAGAATTCAAATATAAACATTTAATTTGTTATAATTTTAACAGCGCGAGCAAACTGCACTTGTAACATGTATGTACCCCTCGAGATATCGAGTATTTAGAATGTAGGGTGAACGCAGTAAAAATTAACTAAAATTCGACTCGCAATTATTCATTCCTATATTGAAACCGGAAGGTCGCGCACCGCAAAAGTGTCCGGTCGCTACAAAGAGCTCCTTTATTGGGAATTGTTGGCGTGCGGTGTAGTTGTGTTCGGAGAGAGTCGACGAGGAAAGAGAGAGAGACAACGTATCGTACTTACGCGGGCGTGCGTGGGTGTGTTCGCGTATGGCCGCGTGGGACGACGAGTTGGGCGGGCGGTATAAACTATAGGCACCGGATGATGCTCACTTTCCAAAACTGATACTTGCGAAAAAAGGAAGAATGAGAGCGAGAGGGATTTCTAGAGAGAGGTAATATTCGCCCAGGCATCTCTCGATCTCACTCTCTCTCTCGCTCTCTCTCTCGCTCTCTCTTTCTCCCCCCTCTCTCTCTCTCCCCCTCTCCCCTCCCCCCTCCCTCCTCTCTCCCCCTCTCTCCCCCCTCTCTTTCCCCCAATCTCCCCCTCTCCACCCTCTCTTCCCCCTCTCTCCCCCTCTATCTCCCTGCTCTCCCCCCCCCCTCTCTCTCCCCCCTCTCTCACCCCTCTCTCACCCCTCTCTCCCCCTACTCTCTCTTCCCCCTCTCTCTCTCCCCCCTCTCTCTCTCCTCCCTCTCTCCCGCCACCCTCCCTCCCCCTCTCTCTCCTCTCCCCCCCCTCTCTCCTCTCTCTCCCCCACTTTCTCCTCTCTCTCTCCCCCCTCTCTCTTCCCCCTCTCTCCCCCGTCTCACTCCCTCTCCCTCCCCCTAACCCCCTTCTCTTTTCACCCCTCCCTCCTTCTCTTTTCCCTCCCCCCCCATTGATAGCACCAAAAATGGTCAAGTCGTCACAACGCTCACTTATATCACAAATGGCTAACATGAGCAGCGCCACCTAGGGCTGACACGGGCTCTGGGTAAGGGTTGGTATGCCCCTCTCCCCATCCTCCATCAGAGTAGAGGGGGCTGGAGGCCACGTGACAGATAAAAACATAAGCTAGCGAATTATAACTTAATCAAAGTATAATAGAGATGGAGGTACTTATAAGTTACCTGAAATTCAGATGATGCCCCACTAATAATTAATATTTCTGCAGTTTTGCCTTAACGTTAAACCCTGGGTGTTGGCAAGACGGCAACAAATGATAATCTCTTTTAAATTTAACTTGATCACTTTTATTTTCTGTGACTTGGTCAATTACTTTATTAAAAATTTTAAATCTTATCTCTTCCGGGGCCTCCAGAGGCCTGGATTTTGTGCCGGTATCCTCAACCTCTCGGCGGGCCTGAGCATTGTTATCATTTATTTTATTTCATTTAGCCAATACTTAGCGCTCTTAAAGTCACTACTTAAATCGACGGTAAATCTTAATACAAGGTTTTAGAATTTTTTCATTATTATTTGAAATTGAATCACAAATAGAATGAATTTATTGGCGTGACAAATTCAGCTGAAGTTCACCTTGTCAGCATTCCCCGCGAAAGCTGCTTGCGGGCGTTAAAAATGGAATTTTTTAAACAATGCGTGTTTTCGTGCGGACAAAGAGAGAGGGAATGGCTGCAGGAATGCCCGCTATACGTTCCAATTTTGTCGATTCGTGAAGCCGTGCGATGCAAAGTGTCTTTTTTCTCTGCGAATTTTTCCGAGGCTAAAGCGCCTCGATATTCCATCAACTGCTAAAGCCAGAACTCTGCCGGAAGGTTGCCAATTGCAGCGCGCAACAGAATCAATGGACCAAAGTGAACCCGAGGCAATACTCCGCTATCGCCATGATGTTGTATTTTTTGAACAACTCGTCGCATTTCGTGAATTATCCATCCACCGAAGTCGCAGAAGTTGAGGTACAATTTTTAGATTAGTCGTTTTAGAATTTTGGAATAGTTTGCAACGTACGGTTGTTAATTTCCATTTAATAGGTTTATTATGTGTGTCGTGGGGATAGGACTTGTCTGTAAAGCTATTAAGAGACAAAGAGGATATTGGTGATTGAAACGATCGATGATTTGCTATTTTTACGAAATCGCGGTATCTCGAACGAATTTCTCAGCGTAAGGATTTCAACAAACGTACAAACGGTAAAACTATGGTAAAAACAATGGAATGTTCTCTGTATAACGTGCTATTTTGCGCCTTTCCAGTAACAAACGCATGTTCAAACTTGTATTCATCATAGAATTTCTTTAATTTATGAATGCTCCATATCTTTTTCTAATCGCTTGCAATAGCAGCCTCATGTATGGTTAAATTTTTGTTTGTGTCTTGAATATTTCAAAATTTATCTTCTGCATATAAATAATGATGACTTTAAAATTATATTAAGATGATTTTCAATTTCAACGACTTAATTCTGTTAATTTTAAAACTTTTATAATGTATTTCCTTCAATTTAATTGATCAGAAAACGTAGAGCTTAAATTAACATTAAAATAAAGAATAACCTAATTAAGTTAAAATAAACAATGATTTTTTTTAAAACACCATGCCCAGAGAACTGAAGCTGTTAAACCACGAACCTCATAACTTTCCGCCAAGTTGTACGCATTTTTTAATCAAAGTGTACCCATTTGATGCGAATAGCCAATACATCAAAAACAAAAATAAAATATACTATTTGAAACAAACTACTATGTTCATTAATTACATGAAATTTTATATATAATTAACCATTAAATCGAAGATATTCACGAATGATTCTCTTTCATTCTGGCACATTTAAGCTGTTTCAAAATTCCAACTAAACCCAGGATGTTCTCAATGTTACTGCAGAAGCCTATAACAAAAATCTAGTTTAATTTTAAAAGAATCATGCTTAAGTATATTTTAGTCTATTCTTCAAAGACAGAAAATCTTATTATATATTCAAATTTCTCCTAGAAGAAATCACGTGATATTGTACCCATAGAAGTCAGGTGATTTCTACATTTAACATCCTATTCGTATCGTAACTGCACAGAAACGGCGAAGGACGGCTCAAAGCAGAATGGAGCACTATGGATTCACAAGCACCCAGTAATCTTTCCCCGCATCTGTAATCCTCTTCTCGATTTATTTTCTCGTATTTCTTCTCCTCCTCTCGTCCTTGCCTCCACTTACATTCCGGCCACGCGTTCTGTCTTTGCACTTTATCGAAAACGCTCATTAGCACCTCTTTCGCTAAAATGCGGGTCAGCGGTGTTTCCCTTTGGTTTTCCCAACATTCATTTCAAACTGAATCCTTTTTTCTACATTTTTGTTTTTATTATCTCATTAAGCTTTTTTCTAGGCAACGCACACGATTTTCCTTCTATCGTCTTTAACAGCAACAAATAAGAGACTGAAAAACGGTAAGAGTTGCATTGTTCGAAATGTAAGCTAGCTATGTCATAAAAATAAAAAAAAACGTTCCATCCTTTCCTTCCTTCGTGCAGATACAGAGAATATCAATTCTTAGACTTGATAAGCAACGTATTTTACGATAAATTTCTAGTATTAATTAGAAACAATCGTGTTTGGCATAATCGCCCTTAGCTCAGTTTAGGAATTGATCACATGAAACTATGGTGGTGTGATTGCAGAATTCATGATCGGCTTAATAACATTGATTGATTGATTGATGTGGTCTTTATTTGGGGGCGAGATTTAGACTAAAATGTCCCATCTTCCACCTAACGCAGAGTGTTGCCCACATCATCTTTAATAATGGATTAATTATTTTTCAAAATAATGCGAACAAGATCATTAAAATCTAGTTCTCATTTTTTAAATAAAACTTTAATTATCAACGAGTGACAATCCAATGCCCCACTGGGGCACAGGTCGTCTCAAAAGTCCCTTTCCTCTGGGTGTTAAAACTAAGTAACAAAAACATCATTTTTCAGATGTGTTATGATTACCTTATACACTTATGGTTTATATAGCCGTCATTGTTTATGACAGTGCTGGAAAACGTTACGCGTAACGTAACGAAATAACGGAATTATTTTGGACTAGCGTAACGAAAAACGTTAACGAAATTTTTCAAATAGCAGTAACGGAAAACGTAACGAAAACGAAAAAATAAATTTAGTTATTTCGTTAACAGACGGTAAAGTGTTATGTTATAGTGGCATTCGTCCCAGGCGGCGTGTCTTGAGCAAGGGAAAGTGGCCTAAAATCCCTTTCCCCGGTCTTGCTTGTCCCCCGCTGGGCCAGTTTTGCCGCCTTGTCACGAAAGAAACGTTATCCTGACCTCTACCAAGTGTTCTTTGGTTTTCCCTTCCATTTGTGAAAGGAGTAGTTCCCTGGTGGTAATCTTTCTCCAGGAAGCACGAGATAAGGAGCGTGGAGGATGAGGAAGGAAGCTTCAATAAATGTACCGCTTGTAGTTAAGGACCTCTACCATTCCCTATCCTCCCTCACAGTGCCTCGTAATTCGAAAACATTCTTTTAGATATTACACCGTAGTTGATTTCTCCTCTTTTCAAGGCCGATGCTATGCAAGTTCCAATCCCATCATACCCTCCAATCTTAAATTCGATCCACTGTTCGTCAGTCTAACTTAACAAGGTATTTGGGAAAGGTCGAAGTGAATCAACAATTTGAACGTGTTGTCATCTTATGTTAGATTTCAGTACTGCTTCATATCTATTATTATTATGAGACATTTATAATAACAGTGGATTGTTATTGTTTCCTGGAAATGAAGACTAATCAGGGCTTAATACAATTTCAGTTTATTTTAAATTACCGACGACGGTCACTGGGAGACTTTTCGGGAGCGTAAGAGATACGAAGTTCACTCAGTGTTGAAGAAATAAGTCCCATTTTCATACATATTTCAAGTTTATATTTTGTTTAGTATTAATTAAGGTCAAGTAATTTTGTGTGGAAACTTTCTTCGTCATTATATTAAAAATGCCGTTATATATACCATTTGGTACTGGGTTCGATTTTGAAGACAGCAATGTCCACCATCTGCATAGTAAGGGAGTATCTGATTTTATAATGAATTAGGATAAACTCAGCAGCGCCTAATGGAATGTTATTTTATTTTCTTATCCCTTACTTGCAAACTAGTGCCCATAAATTTTAATATATTTTTGAATTTAATTCTATTTTATGAAACCCCATACAATGTCTAAACTTTTACGCTTCTGCTCGATATCCATTTCTCTCTAGTCCACACGTCTTCCTCCTGCAGTCTTACTCCTCCCTCAGTTTACATCACACTTGTCTGCTTTCCTCCCCATGCTCTCCCTCCTTCCCTCTCTCTTCCCCTATCCATTCCCGCTAACTTTCTTCCCATTCCTCCATCTCCTGTTTTTTATTTCAAGCCTTTTCATATTTCTTGTTCTTACTGTAATTAAGGACAATTTTTGTCATTATAGTTTTCAAAGATAGCGTCAAAATAATGCTCTGATAAAGCATTGAAACGTGTATTTTACCGTCCTTTCCAGAATGGAAAATCGGCTTATTGTTTCGTCGTTCAGTCTTTTTGTCCCCCTATTAACTTTTAAACCGATTGACCTATTTTCATGGTATTTGGTAGATATCATTGACCATTGGGGACGACCTGTCGAGGAAATTTTTTTTCTGATATTTGAAGGCGCGAGCTCGATTCCAGAAATTTTCTTCTCATTCAGTTTACATAAAAAATGCAAAATCCACTATGCAGTGCCTTTTTCATTAGGTGTTAAAAGAAGGGAATCGTACTATTTGTACGGGAGTTGTACTACTTTCTGCGAAAAGAAATAAATATTTCAATTTTTATCATAGAATTTTGCATATCGAACGTATTTATTCCTATTCCACATAAGCAAGCGCAAGTAGGAGCTAGCTATTTTTGAAGAAAATGTTTCAATTTTAACATGTATTTCTATTCAAATGCAAAATAAAATAAGTATTTAAAACTAATATATAAAATATATTACACGTAAAGTCGAGATATGGCGTTGCCGACATAATATTAAACGTCTTTTAGTTATAGCGGGAGCGAGAGACAGTTCCGTTGCTTAAACGCGGTGAGTGATCAAGAGATCACGAGCGCGCTGGTAAAAGCAAAGAGAGATCGCGTTGGGATTCGCGATTTGAGGTGTGGTTGCGGCGGTACGCGACAACATCCTTTATCCTCATTTTATTAAATATTATGTATTTTCCGATCCTAAAAATTTTTATTTATCAAAATGATAAACCCTCGAATCAACTGAAATTAAAGAATTTTTTAAATTGGTTCTTCATTTTTATCAACTGCGTTGGAAATATACTACAAACTAAAAAATTCATATGAACGTAGTCAGATCCCACTGAAAGCATTAAATTAAAGATTTCATAATAATTTTGCTATTAATTAAAATTTAATAATATTCTTTTCGTCACGACAGCAGTTGAATGCCCGCATTGTTAAAGATTCCAATTTTTTCTATTTTATCCGAAAAATTACCTTCATTCATAGTAATTTAGTGTATTTCAAATTTCGTGTTACAAATGATTTACTTAATTCTTTCAAACACAAAATAAAGCTATTCCCGGGTTAATATCTCAAATCTGACTAATCTTGACATGAGATATTAAAAAACCATGCATGATTTACATATATTTTTATGGGGGATATGAAAAGAAAGAACGACATAAAAAATTAACTCTGAAGAGAACAAATATTGGAATTTGGATAATTCTCTTTAGTTTTATCTGATGACCGATCATTCTACTAAATTTTAGTTCTATAGCAGGAGCATGTTCTCGAGTTACAGTCCGTGCAACCGACCGACGGGATCCTTTTATTATCTTTAATTACGGGTCTCTGGGCTCTCAGTGTTCTTTTTTTTTGCCTATAAAAACTCCTAATATAGGGCATAACCGTTACAACATTATTATTTTAGTTTTAAATATGTGTTAAGTTTATTAACTTGAATATGCAAGTTTGAATAGGAAAATCCGAATTTTCATACATGACCATCAAAAACGAAAAATGTGTCGAATACTTTGAAATCTTAAAAACTTTCCTGATATGAAGCATATATTTAGAAGTGCCTATAAATTAGTATTCTAAATGAGAAGCCCATATTTAAGGTAGATATGTTACCTCTAAACAAAAAAAATAAAAGAGTAACTACACTTCATTATTTTTTACCGAATTATTTCGTTATAACGTTAAACGTAACGAAAAACGAAATGTAGATTTTAGCGTAACGAAAAACGTAACAAAAAACGAAATCGCTTTTTTGCCTGTAACGAAAAACGTAACGAATTTTTTTTTTCGTTTTTCAGCACTGGTTTATGATAATCAAGAACATCGGTATTGGTATCCCGTAGGTCCCTTTACCTATGGGTGTAGTGAGCTGCAATTGTAATTTTGTGTTTTATTTTAGTTCTCGATCTTTTCGAAGTAAAAATAAGAGACCTTAGTTAGTTTTAAATAGAAAACTTTTCGTTTAATTTTTGCCACTCAGCCTGAGCAACTGGGGGATAAGAGACTTGTGTGGCATCTCGAACAACATATCAATCAATATCAAGGATACCGTACAGATTTTAGCAATCCGTGTAAGATAGTATAATGCTATAGCTATATGAACAATTATTCAGAAATTATTGAATATCAAAGAACAAGTATGTGGTAGTCACTAATCAGGGCCGGCTTGGTGGCGGTGCCAACGGCGCCACAACACCGGACTCCGCGGTTACAGAGGCCCCACAATCTCTAAAAAATATTTATTGTGCTTTTAAAGTACATATATACATGTATAAAGCCGCAAAAATATCGAACATTGTCATAATTTGAGAGGTTTATTTAAATTTACTATTAAAACTTTTTGTCGGGAAAAATGCCCCGTGCGCTCATTTTGAACTGGGCTCCGCGATCTTTCTAGCCGTCTCTGCCACCAATTATAATAATTTTTAGTGACTGTATCACATTCTAGAAATACAAACGTTTGTAAAAGAATCGTAAACTTTTTTCTAATTTTAATCGTAGTCTGGAATAGAATAAAGAGGATGAATGCGTAATTTTAATTGTTTATAGGTTATTCGTCATTCCTTTTTCTTCAAAAATCGATACTCGCAACGCAAATTACAATAGGGTTTGCTGCCATTGTACGTAATATTGGGAAGGTAGATCACTTGAAAATATTTTAAACCGTTAAACTAAATATGCACCATTAAGTATCCGATACATGAATAAAAGGGCTTGTCTCGAACACAGTTTGTCCAATAAATTCATCGAAAAAGGTTTTTAATGAATGTGCGAAGGCAAAAAATATTTAAGATTTGGCTTCGTTATTCTGCGCAGCTTACCTTCTTCGGAAAATTAAAAAAAATACATTTATTATTTTTTCCCCTCGGGTCTGAATTATTTGGGCGAAATTTATCATTTTTTCTCCCAGAGATTCTATTTCTTCTGCCAAAAAGATTTCCCATTTTCTGCGGGCATTTCTAAACTGTTAAGAACGTGGAATAACTGTTCTCGTTCATCCTTCACGGTCATTCCACTTGGGAAAGAGAGAAAAAATGGGGAGACGGAATAACCGAGTCTCATTTAATGGAGCGGGTTGGCTGTTAATGAGCTTTCCCCATGCCAACCTCAACTTCCCCCGCCCCTCTCCCTACCGTTCCGGCTTCCATGCTCCCGGAGGACCACGAAAATGCCCCCTGGAAAAGTGAAAGTACTGATCTGTCCGAGAGAGAAAAAGATTTTTTGTAATTTTTTCCCCATTCTGCTACCCGCCCACTTCCCGTCCGACCTTTGCTCCTCTTAACCGAAACCATCCCTGGCGGCCTTTCTCCTGTTATTCCTCATCGCATGATTCGCGAAGTCGACCTCCATCTATTCCTTTCAGTCTATCTATGTTTGATTTTCTTCGCGCTATTTCTTTATCATTTGCCAATAAAATCTCCCCGACTCGTGTGGATCGTTGTATATATTTTCATGAACACTTAGGATAATAAAACCGTTATTTTAATTTTGAAATTGGATTGTTTTTTTTTCTGCTCGAGGTACTATTGCGCAATACCAACTGCTTAATCAATAATACCCCAAAAAATTGTATCGCGACCTGCCTTCCAGAGTTATGGGGACATTTGCCAAAATATAGGCGTCTACTAAAGGGAGAAATATTGAGTCTAGAACGGCTGTACAAGTGCGTTTTTGCCGCTTTCGTCATCGGTTAATTCTCCTGGTCATTAGTTTTTGGAAGGAAATTTGTTAAAACATTTATTCAGCGATGAAAATGCAAGATTTATGGTCGTAATTGCTCAAGATTCTTGAAGGAGCCATTTAATGGAGAAGTTGGCCATATCTGAGTACTTTTTATTTTTATTTGCAACGCACTCCCTAATCCAGTAGCGCCCAACACACGGCACCTGTGCCAAACATGGTACATCATGACTCTAAAAATGGTACATGGACACTAGTCAAGAAATAATAGTATTGTCGTTTTTTATATTTAAAAGATTTAGAACTTTTGGTTGTGGCGCAGTCTAGCGGAATAATCTAGTCACATGTTGAGCATAGTCTATCATATCGCTACTTCAATGGAATTCTGAACATCTTTCAGCTATGATTGCAGCTTTATGTGGTATTGCATAGCTAATAGTATAGGAAAAAACAATTTTGATGATAAGGAATTAAACAAGCCGAGTTTGAAAATATTAGCAAAACATTTCGACGATCAAACTAGAAAAAAATCAACGATAACTTATTGTCACGGCCAGTTATAACACGAACTATCAAAGAACTTGCGACTGATATATCAAATAAAAAAGTGTGCATTGTCGTTTTTATGTTTTTCTCTTGCATTTGATGAATCAGTTGACATTTGTGATACTACTCAGTTATGCATATTTTTAGAGCAATTGAGGTAAATTTCATTGTTATTGAATAACTCAGTGGTCTTGAATCACTTAATGGTACAATTAAGGGTAAAAATAAAAAAATAGAATTTGTATATTGAGAATTGCACCTTAGAATGGAAAAAATAGTTTGTGCACTGATGGTACAACGACAATGGTTGGTAAAATCGACTGTATATCTACATTGCAAGAGAAATATTTAAATCGTTCCCTTTTTCGAGGGTGGTTCAAATGAAAACAGCAAAAGTGAAAAGAAAATTTTTTTATTAATACCTTTGAGAAAATACTCATTTACTTTTCAACATAGTCCCCTGCTCTTGCAATGCACGTTTACCATCGCGAAACCAAAACATGGATTCTGTCGGAGAAGAACATTTTTGGTTGCTTGCTCAGCCAATCATTTAAGATCACAGTCGGAACGAAAGTGTTTCCCTCGTAATGCCTCTTTGAGTGGGCCAAAAAGATGAAAATCACACGGAGTCAACTGAACGAACTTTAAATCTGAGTAATGTTATGGATACAGCATTAAAATTTGTGTATACAACTTGAGCACGCACTATGCTTCATCAAGGAGTATCGTAAAATCTTGAAGGAAGAATATGTATAATGAAATTATATTAATTGACTTGGCACGGTGGAAAATTACATTTTTTATGATTAAAGTGGCTTATGATAAAGTTGAGTACTACTGCCTTAATTGATTTGAAATCTTTGGCAGGTAAAACTGCAAACATTTTCTGACGTCATTGTAAAAATAAATTAGTCGACTTTGAATTTTACAATTTTCACTGAAATAAATGTGTTTAACTTAAGCATTGAAATTTGATAGTGTAGATTTTGGATCAAAAGTAGATATAGTTTTAAAATGGTTGCTTATCTCAAAAAACTGTGAGACATTTATATAAAATGGAATATTTTCGGTAAAAATAAACATAATATCGTTGACCTGCATGACTTAATTCACCATAAATAATTTCATTTCCATCACACCACTTTCTATCATTTACTTTTGAGTAAAATAATAAATTCATCAAATACGAGCAAGCTACATGGCTTCAGTGGATCGTATTACCTTTTAAATATGATATTAATAGCATTAATTGCAGCTGTCTCCGCAGCGGCAGTTTTCAATTACGTTGGGTAATCTCCCTTGTCGTTGATGATGTCACACCGTGGTAAATATTCAAATTGCTCGTCAGAAAACTAATTATCCCACGGGTTTCGAGATTTGTAAAAATGTATGGATCACCGTAAGGCTTTATCCACGTTCATCACATGGATTACGCGAGTTTTGAATTCATTCTCCACGACATACACATGATGCTAATTTAGCGGATAAATTTAGTTGGCTGTTTTACACTCGAAAAAGATATTTTCTTTCAACTTGAAGGATGCATATCCAAAGGGTGATAAAAGAAACCCTCTGTACTTGCGCCTTTTTCAAAACATGACGAAACGAATTTATTACCTAAATGGCATTATTATTCTCTCTAACATTTTTACAATGTTCAGGCGCTCAGTACGGTCACCATTTCGGTACGTAGTGCATAACTGAAATGCGTTCATAAAAAGACGTTTAAGGCTCAAGAATGGTTGTACTCGTATATAAAACTACGGCTTGAAGTTTCGTATTTTTTGTCAGCTGCCGTCGTGTTGTTGCTCGCGAAAATAGAACACGAAGGAGAACTTTTGATTTTTTAGAATTGAGTAAAAAAGTTTTTCATTTTTTTGGTCTTTCGTCATTTATTTTTATAAATCACGTCCATTGCGTTTACATTTTATTTTCCCTCTCGTTCCTTGATGGTTCTTTAGAATTTTCCGTTGGATACTTTTTTAAGCTTGTCTGTCACACTTTTGAAAATTTGTATGCACAAATTGGTTTTTTCACGAAATTAATATGACACCTTTTAAAAGTATGAAGATTAATCAAGATCCTTTTTCCTTTCTCCATAAATGTAGTATAGGGGAAAGTATTGTATTCATGAAAAAATCGACTTCGAGAATTCAACGGAAATACGTTTTGAGGTCCCCTGAACACGTTTTGACCATTTTCTCGATGATGTGTGCGTGCGTGCGTACGTACGCGTGTGTGTGTGTATGAGATAGCTTCTTTGTGGGTGCTCTAACTCTATTAAACTATTAAACAGATCAACGCAAAATTTTATATTTAACATTTTTATAAAAGTCAAAAGAACGGATTAGTTTTTGATAAATATCGTACAACCAGAAGTGGGTGTTTACTCTTGTCACTTATCCATTATTTTTATATATTTGCTTTAATATTTGATAAATTTAAAAATGTATCAGCATAAAAGCTGTAGAAAATTAAATTTTCTACAACCTTTGTCTGAACCAGTTTTCCATATAATGCATTGTTTAAAGGATATCTTATATTTTTAGCTGCCACCACCACGACACATACCGACGACTATTGTTAACAATTGACGCTTAGTTACGTCTTATTGTTAGTAACGCTCCTTTTTCTTTTCTTAATTGTTGGAGCTTTGTGGCTATATCCAATATCAGAAGGCTATGGTTTGAGTTTATTTCTGTTCTTTGTAAAGTCTAAATTTTTCTCGCAGTTTCTTAAAATATTTATTATTATGTAACCTATTTCGAATTTTTAGAAATATTACAGATATAGAGAAAGTCATGTGGTGGCCACATCAGATTTTAACGAAACGCGACCAGGTGATTCTACATCAAAAATAAAGAGACTCGTGTTTTTGTGAATGTGCCCTTGAGTTCAAGAAATCAGATTCGAAAATATCCAAAAACAGCGTATGCAGCAGCTTAATTGGCTTCATTATCGAGTTGTTGATAAGAAAGTGAATGGATCAGGAGATAGCGTGCCTAGTTACTACGGCGTTGACATGGGTTCGAACCCAAGTGTTTCCGTTTTTTTTACTTTCTCTATATACGTAGTATAGGGGAAAGTATTGTATTCATGAAAAAAATCGACTTCGATATTTAAACGGAAATACACGTTTTGAGAACCCCTGAACACGTTTTGACTATATTCTCGATGATGTCTGTGTGGCGGCAGAAGTTTTTCGCGCTCAAATGTAAAATTCCATATTTCAAAAACCATTGAAGATATTGAGTTCATACCTCTTTCAAAAATAACTTTAATCTTTTCTCTTTATATCAGTTACATATATTACCCACCTATTCCTAATAGAACGTAAGTTAGCAAGAGAGTGAAAATTTCGTGCACTGATGCAGAATGTGAGAGCCTCGTTCGGTTTTATTTAATTTTTAACAGCAATGAATTGCTTTACGTGTTAAAATTAATGGTATGTGTGGCTTAACACTTGCAAAAGCTACAGAAAAATATTAGTGTCATTTCAATTAATTGACTGCGAGATTTGGCTGTTCAAATATAAATGCGGCGGAAGAAACTCGGAAGTTTCGATGAAAACGTGGGAACAATTGTTTAACCATGCAAAAATGGTGATATTTCGCTTTAAAAAGTATTTAGATTATTTTCCTACTCATTTTGTTAATTTACCATCCTTTGTTAGGTGCTTAAGTGAGTAATTATGCCAAAAACGACGAAAATCTGGATTTTGCACGAATTGGCAACGCCGAGAATTAGCAGTATAGGGAAATAATATGGGATAGCGATTCTACCATAAGAACACGCACTAGTGCACGGACGACGTGAAACGCGCTTTAGCATTTTCTTCGAGTCAAATCATCGAAGTTAAATTTACCGAAAATGAATTTCTTCCCTTTGAAAAAATATTCAACTCAAGTTACCATATTCATATTTTCATTAAATGTTTCTTCGGCGTAAGTTACAAGTTTTCGTCGTTGGCATCTATTATACTTTTTATTGCAATTTTTAAATAGGAGTCTTGTGTAAGTGAATCGTTTTTCCATACATACATACATATCTAGGTGAAGAACTGAATGCTGACATCGCACTCAAAAATTAGTTTTGTAAAGTTAATTTTTTAAAGGTCTTAAGAACGAATGTGTAATTTTAATTTTGAGTAACAAATTCTATTTCCTCATTCCTAAATTTTGAAGAATTTATTCAGTCTTTTGTCGCTTTGGAAAATTTTATTCTTATCACTTCTGCGACAAAAATTGCCACTACACGGTGATGAAGAGCAGTTTGGACTCATCGATCGAATTCTTCAATTCCCTGACCAACAATCATCTATGAAATGAATGGCCTCTAGAATACTCAATAGCTCCGCAAGCCCGTGGCTAAAATTCTTTATTTCTACCATACCCTTCCTATTCTCACGAGCTTTCATAAGCAATTAGCTTTGAAGGAATTTATTTCATTTTCTTATTTGTCATGCGGCTAGGCATACCCTATTATTATTATTACCCTATTCATAGTTTATGCCATATCCTTTTTTATCATTACAGATATTAATTATGTGAAGTGTTCTTTAACTATCAATTTTTTTTAACTCATAGCTTTAAACAAATTTCCGAGGATTTATTAAAAAATTGTAAATGAATATATAATTCGTTTTGCGCATCTGCGTAATTATTGCGCATAATTTATTTTTATTAGTACCTATCTCTGTTGAAGGAAGGAAATTTAGTGGATATAAAATATTTTAGTATCGTGATATTTACTTATTGAAGAATGAACGCATCCTAGGAAAGAAACTTTTCCACTTGATATAAATACTCCCCAAATTTAAAGATATCACATAATTCTTAATTAACTTGAATTTCGAAAGGCTGATATGACACAAATAGCTCTCTTACATTTCAATGGATACACGATTGTAATTGTAATTACTAGAGCCGAACGAGCTGTTAATTGCTTTGCACTTAATTACTTATCGGAATCCTCTCCATTTTTCATCACATTACGCCACTCTGAAATATACCCGAGTGGATAAGGAATGAGAAACTAGCAACACAACCGTTAACACGTTCTATGTTATTCAAACCCTTGAGATCCGGAACGGTGTGAGTTTAAAATTTCGCATCCATGAATTCATTTTCTAAAAACAGGAGACCTTCTCTCGCTAACTACGTCGGAATTTAAACTCGCGGCGCTTAAAGAGATCGTAGAATATGATTTACGTGCACCATCTGTACTCGCAAACATTCGCGACATTCTCCTCCCAGGTTTACCAACAAAAATACTCCTTATTTCCGCATGCCCGCCTGCATACTCTCCAAAAGATAAACCTCTTTTCATCGCCTCGCTCGCATCTTCTTTACCATCTCCACCATCTTCATCCTTCTTTTTTACCCTTCCCCTCTTCTCTACCTCTTCCTTTCTTAACCTCCATCCCGAAATCCCTCCTCAAAAAAAGCTTTTTCTACACTAGCCCAGCTCTGCGTGTATTTTTTTCAATTCCACTTACCCTTAATACCTCTTCTCAGGGAAAAAACTCGCGAAATTTTTCTTCGCCTTTCCTTCCTGACCTCCGTCCTTCCTCACGCAACCATCTCAACTTCCGATCCTTCCCCTCCCACAATCCTCTCTTTCCATCTGCTCCTTTCCTCTCCTCTCTTTTCACTCCGCTGGCTCGCCTCCCCAGTGCTTCAGATATCCCTTTCCTTCTTCCACGGCTCCTCACATCCAGTGCAATCATCTTATATTCTATGTCTCTCTCTCCCTCTGGTACCACTTCTCTGCTCCAGTATCCTTTTCTATCTAATGTTTCCTACGCGGAGCATTCCTTTCACCTTTCTCTCCGCTCATTTTCCACCACCAATTTCTGATATAAGTTTAGGCGCACTATTTCCTTTTTTGTTTGTATTTTTGTTAGAACTTCGTCTATTTAATTCGGCAAGGATGAGATTAAACGCCTGTTTCAAATAAGTGCCATTTTTATCTCTAAAATGTTTTAATTATCGAAGAGCATCTTCATTTGCGCAATAAAGGCTGCTTAATATCATAAATTATGAACTGTCAAGTTAATTTTGCCTTCTTAATTCTAGTTTCATTCGTGTTATTTTAAAAAATTTAATTTAAGACACATTGTGCCGCGAAATTACTCCTGCGAAAACCTTTTAAGAATTTCAGTTTTGTACATTTTTTTAATGGTAGGGCATTATTTTCAGTATTTTGATTCACAAACATTGGCTTCCATTGGAATTCAATATATATGTCTCGCTACAACTTTCAGGAAATCCTTGGTATTGAGTTAACAACTCACTAAATATAACATATTTCGCTACAACTCTCTTTTAAGTGATCAGTTAAACTTCCATTTCAGATATTTTTTGCTTTATCGTATATACTTTTTATAAATTCCACTAATAGAATCATCTTGTTATTTTTCCCTATTTCTCAATTATTAAACATTTTTTATCTCGTTTATGCTGCCTTATCTCTTATTCACTCTGTATTGTATCCATTCTTCTATCCCAAACCCTCTTCCTCTCTCATCTCTCCTTCTTCCATATAATCACAATTTTCCAAGAGGCAGTAGCTCCTTCCGTCTATTCTGTTTTTCGATCGCATAATATTTGAGATTGTTTGCCGATAACTTCGCTCTGAGGACAGGTAACCTGATTTCAGAACGTTTACTCGCACATACATTTTGTCGTAAGCAATTCCCTCTAGCTGCCTCGGGATAAATGATGTCAGAAAATCGTTTATTTATTACGCCATTTTATTTATTTAACATAATAACCTCGCCTACGAGGCATGAAAATTGTTCTTCCACCACGAAATATATTGGTGTATTTTTGTATTTTTATTTATTTTTGGATTACTATTTATTATTTCTGAGCGATTTCTCTTCTCAGCCAATATTATTTTCGGCGTTTTATCTCTTTAACTGCTCTGTAAGTTTTCAAAAAATTTTGAAGAACTTATTTACACTATCTTCCTCTTTTTCTACAATGTATCGCCCTTATTATGTTCCAGCATTGTCCATTTTAAAATTTGGATCTTCCTACTTAAGTTGCCTGGTTTGCATAAAGTAAAGGATAAGGTATTTTTCACGGTGTTCATAAGACGTAGGTAAATTTTGAACCGGGCAGTTATTCGCGGTTTATTGAAATTTAATGCGTAACAGAATGGCGGCTTTTTACCTGGTTTTATTTTTTTAACTGGTGCAGTCGGTTCTCTCTCTCTCTCGAATTTTCTCAGCCATTATCTTGTGCGAATTCATCTCCACCTTCTAGCCATTATTCATCCGCATCCATTGCGGTATTTGCCTAATAATACGTTTTATCCTCTTTCCCATTTTCATTTTTATGCATTTTTCCTTCCTCCTCTCGACGTTTATTTCTTTTACCAATTCCATTTTCTAAGTTGAATCTTAAAACAGTGAAACTTCATTATTACAAAATCGGGTTATACAAAAATACTCGTTTATAAGAAATGTACTTCAGTCCCCATCTAAAAACAAAATTTTATATCGGTTATTATGACTATTTCTATTTTAAAACTTCGTAATAACGAACAATTAAATTATTAGTCCGATTAAGTTTGCGTTAATCCTGTAATTTTCTTCGTATAATTTTGTCCTACCTTTTCCTTTATTCTTCCGTCTCATTTCCTCCTTACGTCTTCTCTTCTTTATCATCTTCTCCCACCACTTTCGAAATCTTCCCCTTCTTATATTCCCGCCGATGTATCCTTTCTAATCACTCCAGGGCCTCGCCTGCTCTTCTTTTCTCGGACCTTGTTAAACCCTTCTCTTTCTAAACCCTCTCGCCTCGTGCATATTACCCACCCTTAATATCCTTTATACCTCATACCCACATTCCTTTCCCATCCCCCTTTAAGTCTCGCCTTTTCGCCCCGGGGCCTTCCGTTACCCTCCTTAGATGTGAGACTCCATCCCTCCGACCCGCAACTTTCACGCACTTCCCCATCCCTCGAGCCATTATTCCGCTTTTTACCTTATAACCTCTCCATCCATTATTCAATAGCCAGTCAATTTAATTTTTCGCACTTCTATTTTCACTTTTTTTACCTTTTCCTCTGCGAGGCTAGTGCTTATAACCTCAGCGGCCGTTCGCGTCATCAAGCCTTTTGTTTAATTTAACGTTGGTCCAGCCATGTTTGATAATACAGATCTTAGAGCTATAATCACAATGTTTTGTAATTTATATTTTGGTCAAAAACAACTGAGGAACGCCACCATTAAATCTTTGGATTATCTGGTATTTTATTTTATCTCATATCTACTTTGGCTCTGGCTAAGGATATTCCTATCGTATCGTAAATTTGAGAGCCTTTCTCGCCTTAGTGCTGTTTCAATACGCAGTAAAACCAAGGATAAATCCTTATTACCCCTCAAATATGCAATACCTTTCAACACGCTCTCTTTTGCCTCAGACTGATTTAAGAGTGCTTGTTGGCGTTAAATTCAATGTTTTTATACAACCTCAGTAAATGTAGAGTTTGTCCGTGTTTGAGAATAAAGTTTATTTTAACGATACAGAGCATAGGACGTTCCAAAGAACTATCCTCCATGCATGAGATCATCTAAATGCGTAAATAAATACAGAGAGGCATTAAACTAAATTCATTATTATTAAGAAAACTTTATTTGAGAAACATTTATACATTAATATATATCAATTTTAATGCATCTCTAATTTCATAAAATAGTAGCGTACTTTTTTAGTCGTGGATAATGCAAGGATTTAGATGTTTTCCAAGTACGCGACGACTCTTCAAAAGCAATAATTCCATTTCCCAAAAATATTTTTCGGCGATATTACCCCGTTTTAATATTTATTCGCATCTTCGGAGACGCCAGAAATTTCCGCTTCGATACATTCGTATTTGAGTTTGCGGATTCGCTTCTCATAAAAGTTTCCAGGACCGAGAGAATGAGGTTTTACGGAAGCGAGTGGCAAGTGGCTTGCTCGTCGATTTCCGCCGTCGCCCCCACAGACGGAAACTCCGTCCTCCCTCGCGGCCTATCCCTCGTATCAAAGAGCGGGCAAGAATTCATCAAGGTCGGCTGCGGGACGGGAGCGAAGGAGCGGTCCTCCCCCACCTCTCCCCCTCAAGATTTACGAGATATTAAAGCAAAATGAATATTAGACGGATAGTTGGATGAAATAATTGCAGCGGAATGAATAAGAGGGAAAAGGCGACGCATAGATTGCTTTTCGCGCTGGAACTCCAAGTAGCCGTCGAGGGTTTCGGGGAAACTGGGAAAGATATGATGAAGTGGAGAGAAATGTGCGAAATGGAATGAGAGAGGGAAAATGGTGGAAGAAGATGAGGGGCAGTGGTGGCGTGAGGGGGAAAAAACTCGCAGCGGATCTCGTAAAGTGAGCGCTGATATTAGTGAGAGAGGTCATTTGTATGAACTGTATGTGTAGGTAGGTGTTTTTTTTTGTACGAATGTGTGTAAATGAATGTGTGGGTACGTGTTTCATGTCCTCGTGTGTGTGCTCATGTCCCTTTGGGATCGAGCGATAAGTCTCGATCTCTTTCTCTCTCCCTATCTCGTGGAAATGGCTGTATTAATATTTTCCATGTGTGGATTACTTTCAGCCGGCGTTACTTGTTCCGCGACCAAAAGGTAGTCCGCGAGCGTGTTTCGTCGAAAAAATAACTCCGATTCGCTGGACGTGCTTTTTGCAGCTGGAGTCGCTTTTTATATTCCAGATCAAAGGGAATGTTACATCAGATGCCACAGTTGACCGAAAAATTTTCTGAGTAATCCAAAGGCTACATTTTAAAACAAGAACACCTGCGCACGGAGTTCGAGTTCGTTTTTTTTAAATATCGGGGTTAATATAAAAGCTCAGTCAAATTTTAAACGATGTTTTTTATTACGGGCAAAAACAACTAAGTTTGAAACCTATCTCTGATCTGTTTTATATGCGATCAACCTAGTTCATTTTGACTTTTTATTAGGAGGAATTCTAATAAGATTGAAGATATTAGTGCCTAAATTATCTTCTAATTTTTCCATATTCCCATGCAATTAAAAATTCTAATTTTTTTGGACTCGGTGGAAGATATTGAGGCATCATGTAAACTGTCTCGCATACATTCATCAGTGGCATGCTTAGTAATCAAAGGTCTCTCCTACCCAAAGTATATTTCTAATAATACATTCAGCACATTTCGTAAAGTTTGAGCATTTTTGGCGCTTTTTGTCTAAAAGAAATCGCTTATGCATTCCGTTAATCTGTCCGTCTGTCTGCTTACAAAATAGCTAAAAAAAATGACATAAGTTACAAACAAAAATTCCAGGGTAGATAGTTCTACATAATGGATACATGAATTAGCTGCTGAGGAGTAATCGGAAAAAAATCGCTAAAAAGTACATGCTGCTAAAAATTGAGGCAACCAACAATACACCGCATCTGCGATTCTTTACCCCGTTGGCGAGCAGTCGATAAAAAAAGCGCCTTTGTTCTACAATTCTTCCCTCACTTGTTTTTTTAAATATCTTAATGAATGAAGACATTTGTTCCATTGAATTTGAATTTCGAATAAAATTACATATAGTCTCCTAGAAATATTCAACTCATTTCATCTAAGAATTTGGAAATGTTTTATTATACACTTTTTACTTTACTTTGTTGAATTTTTTTAAGTAAATCTCCTTGAAAAGTCTTTGTAATATGTATTACGGCAATTTACTTTTTCTAAAGATTCAGTTGCTCGTAGTACTTTTAAAAACAGTACGGCTATGATTTTCTTAACAGCCATCTACATTTAATTATTTTTTACGTCTACCTTCTTCATAAGAAGCGATAAGGAGTAAATATTTCTGTAGAGTGATAATTTTATATCTATGTAATGCCTGTTAAAAGGAAAGAGAAACTAGTGTTTTTTTCTAATTTTCAACTATTCACAGAGAAATTTTCCATACTTCATACAAACAATACGCAGACCTTCGAGAGGCGAGATACTGAGCAAAGATCTTGTAAAGGTTCTTTGTTCCTTTACTTCTTGAAGGAGTTTGTCTCGTTTGGAACGCAGGCACTTTGACGGAGGCAAGTTAATTGTCCTTTCGGGTCCAAGACAAGAGCCGCAAAATTACTAACGAGAGAAAATTGGGGTCAGGTTAGTTTCTTTATGAAGGTCACTTCTGGGAACGCGCAATTTAACCTTCTCCATAACTGTGAGATATTCGTCTAACTTAACTCTTGGGTCCCACGTAAATATTCACTAAATTTTAATGATATTCACACTGAAAAGGGAATTTTTCTTCCAACTCGTAAACTTCAATGAACAAGATTCTAACGGAATTTAATTTAACGTTAAACACGTAAAATTCTATACTTTCACTGGTATATAACATGTATAATTTGCAAAGATTAGATATAAGATGGTGAGAATATTACCCTGAATTAAAAACCAATCCTCACCTATTTTTCTGTATATTTTATTTAAGAAATGTCAGACACATAGTAACATTTAGCTCCCTTTTTGTACGCGATTCAATCTCATACATTTGAAGTAATTTTCATCCAAATCTATGCTGATAGAATGGCTGACTGACCGTGGTTGTACTACTTTTAAACTAGCTACAAACAGTTTTTTTAAACATCCAAATTCAAAATCATATTTTCCTGTATTTGAAGTATAAAGAACTTGCACCCATTAAACGTAGAAGTTATTTCCTCATCCATGACTCCAATGGACAACTTTTTTATGTTCAGACGCGTGTATGGGATCTATTACTCTCTGTTTATAAATTAATCTTATACTTTTTACGGCCTTTGCACTGGTCCACGTGCACGAGATGAATAGCAAATACCAAGTACCCTTTCATCGGAAATTCCATCAAAAACCCCTTTGCATCCCTCTGAAAATGTCAGCTACGGTCCAGTTTTTTTCCTTTTTTTGTAAATGTATTACAGGATAAAAATCTTTATAGGAAGAAAATACTTTCCGAATCGAGCGGATGCTTTAAATATCAGTCCTCCCCTAAGTGATGTTCTCATTAACGCAACAGAATCGCCGCAGCTGGCTTAAAAAAAAATACTTTTACCGTTTACAAAACTTACGCAAAATGACTATATTCTTCTTGATCTATGCGTTATTATCTAAAATTATGTAAAAATGCATGCCTTGCATTCTGATTAAATTCTAAATTAGTATTACATTTGAATCGTTATAATCGTTTATTATTGAGCTATCATTTTACGTGTGTACCACAGTACGTGTTTTTCACCGCCCAGCCTGTCTTCATTCCATTTATTTTTATTCGTGCGAATGCAAATACATATATCCTGTTGTTAGAAGCTGTGCGTTTTTTCAATACTCGTATTCGCTTAAAATAAAATGTCGACTTTATGCATATCTAATTTAATCAAGAAATTATATTAGTATACGCGTATTTATGGCCTAATTTCTATTTTATTTTCATGAATTTCCTAATCGAATAAGTTTCTCATAACCCTTTGTAGTTTTTTATTCCTACGAAAATAGTATTTTCTCCTACTCTTTCGATCTAGCGGTCGTTTTTATGATTTAAATTTTTTTAAATTGTATACTACTTCATAAATATATGTATAAAACAAGCGCACACGGGATAATTTGTGCGACTTATTGAATTTTCACGAGGCTCTGCGTTCGTTCTTTTTTTTCCTGGAGAAGAATTAGCTCCATTCACGTCTGTCGCATTAAATGAAGCTCGAAATTCTCCTTTATTTGCCCTGTTTCTGTCATTTCCTTTATCCTCCAAATGAAAATCCCCTTCGAATCATTCTTTCGACGGGCGTTTTCCGTTCTATTCCGTGCCCATACATGCTAATGCCTCCTTACTGTTGCCTCCGTCCCATCGCTCTCATTATCAGCCTCTCAAATTCTCGTAATGTCGCTCTCACAGGTGTCTTACGGGTCCACTTCCCCGGCGCTCAGCGACCGTCGGGAGTTTCCTCTCTTCTACCGCACCGTGGCGCCCGATTCCTCCCACAACCCAGCCCGTCTGGCGTTCGTCCGACGCTTCCGATGGGACACGGTGACCGCTTTGAGTCAAAATGAGGACGTCTTCTCTTTGGTGAGTAATGGCTGGCAGGAGAGAAGGATGGGAAAAGGGATATTGGACTGGTCGTCCGTCTTCGGCGCCAAAATGCACGGTCATTTATGAAACGGTTTCCGATGCCATTATGTGTCACATTCATTTCGCATTCCGTTCTCGTTTTGAGTCGTAGACGGAGAATTTTCTCCCAGGATGGAACTTTTTATCCTTTTTCCCTCACTGCACAGGACTTTAATCTGCTCCTGAACGGCCGATGCATTATGGGGAATCCGTGCAGTAAAAGACTCTTTGAGATAGGAAATGCATATGAAACCGCATGCCCGCGAGGATATCAAGAGAGTGGCGGAAATCGATATGGATGTCTCAACATTTGCAGTTTTAATCAAAATTCATGAAAGAAGTGAATCCATTATCTATAAACGGAAATGTTATGTAAAATGGTGAAGAAAACTATTGAAAACTCCTATTTTCTATTACCAAAGAATTGAAAGCATTTAAATTTACAGGGTTTGGATTGTTTTCCCACTTAATTAAATCGCCAATATTTATGCATAATGAGAGAATACGCCTTTAGAAATATTTTAAAAATTCAGGCCCATGGAATTTTACTGCTAAATCCTTACTTCCACTTCATGAGCTACAATCCATAACTACATTAGCTTTAGGTTAATTATATATTTTATGATGAATATTATTTAACCAATCATACATGAATTCTGTATATAAATATAACAGTGAATTTCATTGTCTAATATATTGATCGTCCACGGAAAATTCTTAACTCGTTCTTTTTGGGCATCGCTTCAATAATTATTAAATGTACTTATGAGCTATATTATCTCCAACTAAACAAATGTACGTGCATACACTGATATTAATTCTATTCCATTTAGATAAAAGCAAATTCATGAAAATTATATAATTTATTTTATATTTAATTAGTCTTTAATCTAAAAGGCCAATATTATTGAAATATTTATCTACAGCAATCCATATTCTCTTTTTATACTTATTAGGTAGTACAGAACCAAAAATTTAAACATAAGATATAAATCATTCCATACAAAATAAATTAATGGTATAGAAAGTGTCTAAGTAACTCAGAGAAGGAAAGAGCTTTCTAAAATAATTTCTCCTGTGAAGACAATGAAATGACATAATTTGGATGGGAAAGGTAAAACTGAATTGTACTGAATTCCTCATGCATAGTCGTTATTGCAATGGCCGACTATAATTTCGTCCGATCGACATACGAGAACATGGCTGATTTTAATAAATTCCTTAATTTAATAATATTCGGATAACCTCTCTATGTCTTCAAGTCCATAGTTTTTTTTTCAATTACAACTTTTATGTAAAGAATTGAGGCTTGAAACAAACATTTGATGCGAAATTGATGTTAACACTTTTACTACCACACGTTTTTTATTCTCATCATGTCTCTTCCTTTCTTTTGCGTAGGCGGTCAACGATCTCGTCACGCAATTGGAGAGGGCCAACGTGAGCTGCCGGGCCACAATCACTTTCGGAGAGAACGACTTCAAAGTACAGCTGAGGATGCTTAGGGTTAGTACTCATTGTGATCCCATTCTCTAAAGAAAAAACCTTTACCCTTCCTTTACAGACATAAACAATACAGTAAAATAAATAAACCGTAAAACGAAAGAGAAGGTGGGTTCCTTGGTGCAGTGCCATCGATTTTTACGTCCTTTTGTCGTTCCCCACTACCAAAATAAACGGTCCTTCTTAAATGAAACCGCGAGAGAGAAAGGGATAAGGATATATTATTATTGTATTTTTTCATCTGATCGATTCCCGAAGCCGAGACGTCGCGTCTGCTTTAGGTCCAGACATTTTTACGTCTGCTGAGAGTGGCGTTCTCTCTTCCATGTAAAAAGGAATGCGAAAAAATGAATTGTGCGACATATGCATACCACGGTTTGAGAGTAAAAGCTGAGGAAGGATTAATGGAAGACAATTTTTTTAAGCGAACGAGAAACGAAAACGTCGATGCCGGAGAAGAAAACTTTTCGGATAAAACATCGATTGTAAACGACTTTATTTTCATCTTCGATAGTGAACGCGAAAGAAATTTTATCAGTATTTTGGCGATGGAAGTTTGTTCCTCATTGCGGTTAGTAGCGTCTCGAATAGAACTTTCGAAGTAGTTTCTATCGATAATGATTTTCTGAAGGAGCTTCAATATTTTGACAGTAGTATAAATAGATAGGTATTGCAACCGAAAAACAATATGTAAATATTTCATAAATAAGAATTTATAAAAGCTATTTTCATAGCTCTATCGTCAGGTATGAATAAATTTTGGTTCATTATATTTGGAAAAGCTTCGCTACGCAATATGATTTCTTCGTTTGCTAGAGGAAAAAAAATCCGAGAAAAACTTGCTGTTGTCAGTCAAACTTCTTCCAGCGACAAAGTGGATTTTTGCACAAATTTTGACAGGAGTATCTATTAAAAACAGCATGGTTTAGGCAATATCAATGGTTTGATCCTCCCAGAATAATAATAATAACGCAGGAGAATGGAGGAGGAGAAAAAGAGAATGAGAGCTGTCGAAAACTGATTTATATTAAAAATAACTTATTGCTATTGAGGAACGTAAAAAACACTTCTTAAAAGGCATCTGAGCAAGTACGAAAGCAATGCTCACTGCGTGTCTGACGACTTAGAACTAAAAGCGAACGATATTTTCCTTCGATATCAGGGACTTCTTTGAAGGGAGAAATACGTAATACAATCCCAAGAACCTTGAAACTGTTATGACGCACTGAGCATTTGGATACACTTGTGCATACATGCGGCGGCGTATAACGTGTCTCACCAAGTCAGCGCAGTAGGGGTTCTAATAAGGCATTTTCCCTCTTTTCGCGAAAAACTCGGTCTCTCACTAAAGGTAGCCTCGAAGTAACCTCCATACTTTCGCCGCCCGAAACAGCATTAAAAATCACATTAAAATGCCATGTTTTCTCCGTTTTCGTGTTTTAGATTATTTTTCGTATTTCGCTAAAAATGTGTTTTTTTTATCGTCCTGCATAAGATTCACAACTTTAAGCTGCAAGAAAATCATTCCAAGTTCGTAATAACAAAAAATCTGTTTTCTCGTGCATCTAAGTATTTTAAATATATTTCGGGGCAGATTTCGGAATAAAGTTGACTTCGTAAAAAAGGAGTTTCGTTGCCAGAGGCTTCGTTAATGTATAGTATGCAAAGAATTGTGGTATTCTTGTCGTATGCCGTCTACGTTTGGATGCGGTCTATAATAGGTAAAATAATAAAAATCACAATGTGAAGGACATACTTTATTCATGAAAATGATAAAACTATATAAAGGAAATAAGTCATTATAAAGATTATTTCATTTAAGAGATCAGTATTAAGTCACATATACTGCTTCCACATATGTTATGTCTATCAATGCGGGGGTTGAAGGGGGTGGCAACCCCCTTTATGAACTGCAACAAAATCTGAATGCGGGAATTGTAGTGGGCCTGCATCAGATAATTGATTCACTCCATAAAAAAACGACGCGAAACAATACCTACACGTTCACATTTGCACTGTCCATCGGGTTGGGTTGTTTTGACGGTTGGGCTTGGTTTTCCATCCACGTTCATATTTTCACCCTCCATCTTCATTTCCGTTCCATAATTTCTTCTTGAATATGTATAACCTTCATTCAATTTATGAGTATAGACGTTCTCCACCTTTTTATCTCCTCCAAACCCGATGGAGAGTGCAAATGTGAACTTGGATGGAAAACGAAGCCAACCCCCAAAACAACCCAAACCGATGGACAGTGCAAATGTGAACGTGAAGGAATTGTTTTGCGTCGTGTTTTATATGGAGTCAATCAGTTAACTGATGCAGGCCCCCTAAAACCCACGTATTCCGGTTTTGTTGCAGTCCATAAAGGGGGCTGCTGCCCCCTTCATCCCCCGCATTGATAGGCATAACATAGACCGCATATGACAAGGATAGAAATAACATAGATCGCAAGCATGACATCGAGGAAGTTCATCATTATATACGACTAGCGTAATTGCCCGTCAAATATGACGGGTATGCGTGGATTAAGTATTAAATTTAAGGAACTTCCCGTTCTTCCTCCTTTTCTCTCTTCCTCTCTCCCGTCCTCCCTCCCTCCCATCCTCCCTCCCTCTCCTTTCTCTCTCCGTCTCTGAAAAAATATGCTAATTCTATACCACCCTTACTTTCTATGTACCTTCCATTCTATAGCCATTCCTTCCTATCTCCCTCCCCACATCCCACTCTCTCTTACTCTACATCTATATAGTCGTTTAGATAAGCAAAAGAATCAAAACTAAATCCCAGTGCCATTAGAATTACGTCATTTCGCGAAAACTCCTACGATAATTGAAGGCTCAACCCGCTTATGTGTAATATATACGAGTGCATATATTGCCTTAAATTATCGTAGGAGTTTTCGCGAAATTACGCAATTCTAATGGGACTGGGATTTAGTTTGGATTCTTTTGCTTATCTAAACGACTATATAGATGTAGAGTAAGAGAGAAAGAGAGGGGGGATTGGGGAGGGAGATCGGAAGGAAGGGATGTAGAATGGAAGGTAGATAGAGAGTAAGGGAGGTATAGAATTAGAAAAGGACAGGAGGAAAGAGATAAAGAGGGAGACGGAGAAAAAGAGGGACAGTTATGGACTGTGACAGGAGGGAATGAGAGAGGGGGAAGGTGGGAGAAAAGAGAGGCGGGGAAGGTGGGAGAAAATAGAGGGAGGGAGGCAGGCAGAGGGCGGGAGAGAGGAAGGGACGGAGACAGAGGGAGAGAGTATTATTATACACTCGTCATATGACCGGCAATCTACAAGTGAGGAAATAAAGAGACAAAGAAATAGCAGGTACTGATAGGAAAACCGCGCGAGGCAGAGTGAAGGAAATACGAGAAATATGAAGTAAAGGGGAGAAAATGAGTTGAAGGGACCAGATGATGAAGAAAAAATACTTTGAGAAGAAAAGTAAAAATACAGATAAACCTCGAAAAATATCATTTAAAACGTCTTATCTTCTTTAAATGAGACAAGATCGAGGTAATTAAGTAAATCCATCCCAATCTTATCCTATCCTTAAAATGTACGCAAATACATTTAAATTGACCTATACAATATGATATAGAACCTCGCCGTTTGCTGAGGTTAGGTTTACGCTCCGGAAAATCTCCGCGAACGGCGAGATTAAAAGCTTAACGGGAAAATAGGGTTAGGTTATCATTTAAATTTTTTTAAATTAATTGAATGTAATATAAAAATGAATCATTATTCAAACAATAAACAAAATTATAAAAATAAATAATGTGAATATGAATATTTCGGTCAATTCTTGTGTATAGGGAAGAAAAACCCTTATTGGTCTTCTGGATGAAGAATGACTCACTTTTAGTAATACGTGAGAAAATTATTATAATACGGATTGAAAATGACGTAAATTCTGCTCATATCACGATGGTCTCTTAAATTCGAGCAAATGTTGCGAAAGGCGTCTTTTAAAGGTTAATTTGTGACTTAAATTGTTTTAATTGTGATTTTTTAAATGTGTAATTTATTACTTGTATTATTATTATCTGCGCCTCTAATATAGTACCCTACAGTATCTACCGCTGTTCGGGCTCTACTTTCTTCTGCGTCAACCCACGAATAGTCGAGGCTCTTAGCCCGCGAACGGCGAAGCTGAGCCTCAAATATTTAACCACGAATCAGCAAATGGCAAGGTCCTATTGTATAAGAAAAATTGAGGCTTTTATAAAAGATGCTCGTATGTGTGGCCATCAATAACATTTAAATCAATCCTTATTAATAGAAGTGGGGAAAATGTTTTTTAAAAATATTATCAAAAATATTATATGGAAGAAGCAGCCTTTGGTTTCCTGAGAAATTTCCATATTTTCTCATTATAAATTAATATTTTTTTACCAACAGGAGTATTGGGTATGTACTGTCTAGTTCGCATTATTTTTAAATATGACATTTGCTGATGTCTTTTGATAAATATATGGTTCCAAATATTTGATTTTTGTCCATTGCAATGTACCATGGTTGTTTACATTGAAAAGCCATTAATATAAACTTTGACATGGTTTCTTTTTTATATCTGGATTCATAATATACGTTAAATTTAGTTTCTCTGGTCAGAGATATTTTCAAATCTATCTTTAGTACTAGCCTATTTGCTCGGGCGATCGGTACTTTTTAATAAAATTTTACATTTCCTGTAACATCATAAAACTGAACAAATATCAATGCATATATAAATTCTAGTAAAAGGTGCTTGCATTCTGCAAGCATTTCAGATCACGTTGTTATTTTAGATTATGAAAACTCATGCACAGTCACTCCGATGAGCTCTTGTATCGTCCAAGGATGATTTGAAGCACTTCGTAAGAGTAATCAATCGGATTAGGGGTGACTTCGTGGAAGTGGGCGATATTATTCATATTACTTATTTATTTTTTATTATTAAGCAATCTTCTTACAGCACGAGGGCAATTACAGCTGATCGATTAATATTGAATAAATAAAATAACACAATAAGAATATTAACAAAGTATAACAATGCAATGAAACTACAAAGACAAAAACAACAGCGAAATAATAACAACAGAGCAAAAGAAATGCCAATAAACTGAACAAGGAAAGTTTATGGGAAATAGTGAATAGATATATAATACCTTAATTCGGAACTAGAGGTAATGTTGAAAACAGTTCTGGGGGGAAGATGAAAGGGGTCGATATTGTTGTTGGTGGAAAGAGAGTTTATCAAAAGTGGGACACGGAAGAAAAAGGAACTGTTTATGAGAGACAGACGTGGAGTGTTTACAGAAAAGGGGACAGAAAGAGGGGTTCTTCTAGATGTTACTCGGAAGTTAAGTAAAGAAAGCAGTAAAGGACAATAAATTTTGTCATTCAGGAGATTATAGATGAAGGTAATATCGGAAAAAAGTTCTTAAAAAAATTAAGAGTATGGAAATTAAAAGAGACACAAATTTGCATTTTAGAGGAGTTGTGACGAACGAAGAGTTGAGAACACGGTCGAGGAGAGAAAGACTTAATGGAGTAGACATGAACCAAATTGGTTAAGCGCGATATGGCCTTATTTCTGACGGCGTTAATGTGCTGTCTAAATTTTAATTTGGAATCAATGAAAAAACATAAGTCCTTTTCACATTTAACTCTCTGAATGAGAAGACCTATATTGTATTCATTGTTAACAGCAGACTCTTTAGGAAAATGGAGATTACACTGCACTTCTCCGGATTTGGCTTTAGTCTCCATAAGGAGCACCAGTGAGATGCACTGTCTAATGCTAATTTAAAATTTTAGCAGTCCTGGGAGGAGCCGATGCGCTTAAGTATTTTGCAGTCTTCGGCAAAAAGTAACAACTGGCAGTTGTTAGAGATAGCTTTGGAAAGATCGTCCATGTACAAAGTAAATAGATAAGGTCCAAGAGCGCTTCCCTGTGGGACACCAGAGAGAACAGGAGACCAAGAAGAGGAGGAACCAGATAAAATGACTCTGTTTTCTGTTTGAAAGAAAGCTTTCAATGAGGGAAAGGAAATTACCATGGAGGCCGTAACAGTTTTAGAGTTTATGAAGTAGGAGTCAGTGATCAAGGGAATCGAATGCTTTTTACAAGGTCTAAAAAATAAGTATCTAGCTGAGAACGTCTGTTTATTGCATTTATAACATGGTGCTGAAGTGAAAAAAGTTAAGCGAGGCAAGAGCGGTGTGGTAGGAAACCATTCTGGGTCAAAGAAAGATAGGGTGCAAGTCTTTCTAATATGATGCGCTCACAAATCATTGCCAGATCAGGGAGTAAAGTGATAGGGCGGTAGGACTTAACGGAATTTCTGTCACCGGATTTATAGAGAGGTAGAACATATTCCGATTTCCAAAGAGAGAGAAAATAACCAGCTGAGTAGCATCTGTTGTAGATGATTGATAACGGTTTGGCTAAGGATGGGGCAGCGTTTTTGAAACATAGCGCCAACTCCGTCGAATCCTGTAGCACGGTGAGGGGAAAGAGAATTTAATAAATAAAGATACTCATTAGAAGTAGTGGGAAGAGATGCAAGAGGAAAAGGGGACACGCAGTTGACATTTACATAGGGGTCACAAGAAGCACTAGGAGCAGAAAATGCAGATTGAAAGAAATTACTGAAAAGTTCTGCTTTGAGCGGTTCACAGGCGACCTTGGTTTCAAAAGTCACTATTTCTGGTCAATTTTCACTTTTGCGCCGAGACTTGAACAATGTCCAGAAACGTTTTGGATTTGTTGCTGTCTCTGAGTAAATCGCTTCTATATGGCTATCGTAGTCTCTTTTTAGCAAGAATTTAAAATCTCGTATCAGGATTTGAAACACATTCAACGTATGCGTGTTTGGAAACTTTTTAACAGAGACCACGCACTATGTTAATTCTTGATGCCAAGCACAGTGACACCCTTTACCCATAAAGGGAATTTGCGAGAACGTAGGGAACGATGTGGAACAAAATCCTTCACTGCGGCCAAAAACCCAGTCGTAAATAAAATAAACAAAAAAGAGGTTTTTCAATACACTTTTATGATGCAGTCAAAAGTAGAAAATAAATTTTTATTGCCTCAGAATTTTCATTTTGTAAATTTAGTGTGAAGAATAAAAGTGGGTGGCCAAGAAGAAAATCATGTATGCAAACTACTTATATGTAAAGGCCACCCACTTTTATTCTTCACACCAAATTTACAAAATGAAAATTTCGATGAAAATTTTGAGGCAAAAAAATTATTTTCCACATTTGAGTGCATCATAAAAGTGTGTACTATTGAAAAACCTGTTTTTTATTTATTTTATTATCTACTTTTGAGTCTTCAAACTATTTAAAAATTTGTTGAACGACGCTGAAGGCAACTTCAATAAAAGTGTGTAAAAATAAAAAGGAGAGGGACTCGTCGATGGTTTCGGACTCTAAGGGACACCAGGGGAGTAGTGAGAGGGCGTGATTGACCGCCGTCCAATCTGTCTTTTTCCAGTTCGGTAGGAACCTAGGGGATGAAGCGGGAGCCTTTGTTCTAGGAAGCGCCCTCCCGCTGAGGCATACCTCCAACTCAAGGGACTCGTGGTCGGATGAGAAGATATTTTCTTCCGGTGAATGAGTTTCAATGAGAATGGAGGAAACAACATAGTTGAAAAAAGAATTCATCCTTATTATTTAAGCAAACGCCATTGACTGGTGATGACCATCCAATAGAGAGATTGAAGTCTCCTAAAAGAATAACATCACCAAGAAAGCGAACACGTAATACAGTCTCGAAACAAGACTCCAGAACATACAAATCACTTGCCAGTGGGCGATAAAAAATTCCAACAAATAGCTTATTTTTAAAGGTGCCACTCTCGTTTAAACGTATGGATATCTTACATCACAGAAGTTCACGGCACAATTCAAAATCCTGGCGTATTTTGGCGGGTAATGACGAGTTTATTGCCAACAGTTCACCACCGCCTCTGCGGCCATTATGATCACGTCTAAAGATCTGATGACTTTTCACAAACGAAAGTTCGCTATTGCCGACACTATCATTAAGGCAAGTTTTTGTGAGGGCGATTATATTAAAGGAAGATAACTCGTGATAGTGAGAGTCAACAATGTCTGGTTTGTTTTTTAAACTTCTCACGTTTTGTGTGTAAATTTTTAAACAAGTACTCTTTAGGGGACCTGGACTTATATGCACATCACCGGCGAGCAGGAACAGTTATAGAAGAAGTCCAAGGAACTGCCACACCGAGGAACCAACCGATGAACACGCCAAGGAGCGACCCTTACGCGGGGAGTTGAGCGTGAATCCGCAGGCGGAAAAACAGGAAAACTTAAAATGCCTGTTACTGTAACATATCCAGTCACAATCGCTTGTCCACTTCAACGATGAAACTCCAACAATATCTGCACGCAACAATGTAGTAATGCTCACAAGAAACATCAGAAGAATCGCACACGGGAGCACTAAAAACACCTGTTCGCGTACCGGCGGCCAAATTGCCAATCAATTAAATAAACACTTAGTACTTTTCCACATTTTTAGCCAACATTCCAGAATGGAAATAGGCTTATAGTTTCGTCGTTGTGTCTGTCTGTCCGTCCTCTCCTATTAACTTTTGTACCGATAGACCAATTTTCATGAAACTTGGTGGAAATCTCTTGCTACTTTGGCCGAGCTCCCGAGGATAGTTTTTGTTGCGAAGATTGAATGTCCCAGGTTCGATTCCAGGAACTATCCTTCCCATTTGATTTATATGGAAAATCTGAAATCCATCGTGCAGGGTAATTTTCTCTAGCACATTAAAATATCTTAGAATTGTAATATCGGAGCGAGATTTGTAATATTCTCCGAGGAAATGAATCCTAATTTTTATCGTAGAATGTTGCTGATTGATCGTATTTATTCGAATTTTTTATCACTCATTACGAGAGTGTTGCCATAGCAACTGTTGTTGGACCCGGATTCGGTATAGCCTAAAAGGTACATACACGCGTTATTTTTGCCATACAAATACGCGTCATCAATTTAGTTTTTCGTTTGTATTTATTTGTAATATTTTATAACGCTAAATTATTAAAATTGGAGAACATAAAGAGCAGCATATCCGTTGTGATTTCAAAGCAAGTATTAAAGTCAATATAAGTATTATTTATTTTAATTTAATTTTTATTAAATGGAAAGTAGGCATAATAAGTTACGTTTGGATCATTTTGTTTATTTGTGCGATCGGTTTTGCAAGTGATACGGCATCATCTGACCAGATGCAAAAATAAAAAACTGGGATAATATGAAGTGTTTATTTAATATGAATAACTTCGTAAAAGATTATTTTGTGAACACATACACCAGCCGTATTCATTGTGCCACACCAAACAAAATTTCCCAAAATAACAAACGTCACACAATTGAATGTAATTTATAAGAATAGTCATTTTGGTAAAAGGTGCTTGCATTCTGCAAGCATATCAGAACCAGCGGAGAGCGATGCGTTCCGGTTTTCCCCAGATGCGCATTTAGCCTGCGTTGTGACCTTGACGACGTGATGACATATGCACAATCGCCAATTGCCTTTCCTTGCCCGTATATGTTCTGTAATGTCACGATTAAAAAATGTATTCAGCTAGAGGACAAAATTTGCTGCAGAAAAGTTCGCGACCGCACGTATCTATGACATAGTTTCCGAGATAAAAAATTTAAAAATGTGATAATAGTAAAAAATACGTATAATAATTTTTTGTATTTATTTTATATGATCCGTAAGATATCGATTAAAAAATTCATTCAAGTAAAGGACATTTGCTACAAAAACGTCCGCCACAGCACGTAACTACGACTTATAGTTTCCGAGATAAAAATTATTAAACTTTAATGTACAAATGAGATAAAACAACCCCAAAAAATAAACAATTTGAAATTCTAGATTTTTCTGTTTGATTGTGACCAAAAACCTATAATCGTACCAAATTTAAAGTCTCTGGCTCATCTTAAAGTGCCTAAACATTAGTATCCTCCTATACGTGATATCATAAGTAAGAAGCGTGTTCACTCAAGCCATTTAAATACTCACCTTTAATGGATTATCGAGATTAAACGGTTCGATTAAACATTTTATGTATCCTAATGCAAATACTTCGACATGGGAAGTTAAGCTAAGAAATAAAAAGGTAGATAAGAAAACAGAATATATTAAAAAATACAAGGTAGAAATGGTGAAAGAGAAATTTGAGAATGCAGTTATACGGGGAGAAGAAGCCAATAAGGTAAAGAGATATAAAAGAGGAAAATAAAAAAAAATAAAATTTCGAATCCAATATGATGACTATTGAGGTCTCATACCGAGCGAGAGAGAAAGAGAGCTCATGCATTCTTGCTAAAACCCCTTCAGTTTTTTAATCACATCTCAATCTTGGAATAGCCTATAAACGGCGAGATTGAGGGTGGAAAAGTGAAGGATTTGAACAGGCAGAAACTTGTTAAAAGGAGGGCCCTCGCGAAGAAATAAAAACGAAAACGGGAAGGAAATTGTGGAGGCTGCGATTGAAATGTAAAATAAAGAAGGGGAGAAAAAGAAGGTTTTTGTTTTCATTGGAAAATTGAATTTACGCTAACGTCATTTGAAGCGGAATCGTTATTTTTTTGAGATGGGATTCGAACGGTAGTTGTACCGATGCTAAGCAAATGGAAATGATTATCTCATTCGAAAACGGTTTGCTCAAGTCTTCGCGACAAAGAAATGTCAAATTGAAGTTTTTTTCTGCTTCTGGTACTACTTTGTCGAAATAATTAAACTCCCTGGATTCAATCAACCATTATTTGAGTCGCTGAAGAACTTTAAGCGTGGAAACGGCGAAATTTCATATTTCGTTCGGTCCCTTTCTTTTATTTTATTAAACAGTTACAGTTTTAAATTAAAATTCTGAATTTTTTTTAAATCCGGCTAGATCCAAATTATATTTTTCGAAATGAGTATTTCTTTTGTGTCCTTTTTAATATCAAGATTTTAAATTACGTGATATAGGAATACTAGCGCAAATGCCCGTCAAAAATGACGGGTTCAAATAAATAAAAAACGGAATTACCATTTTTAACTTTAAATATATTATTTTAACAATCATTATTTATATTGATTTTGTGTCTCACAGCAGTCGGTTGTCAAGATACACCAATGAGCGATTTCGGAAAAGAAGAATAGAATAAGTGACTTTATTAATTTATCTTTAAAATAGTTCAAATTGTATGATCGTAGGACAGATTTTTCCATTTTTAACTTCCAAAACAAGAAAAGCCAGCACAAAATAAGTCGATTTTTAGTGACATCTTACGAAGAATGGAAATATTACCCTGGAGTCGAACTCTGGAATTTTTTCGTGAATGTTCTTTCGGCAAAGCATTTTTATATTTGAATAGATTATTTCTGCCAATTTTTAATTTTCTATCTACAGCCTTCCTTAAACCTATATAAATTGAAGTAACACTAGGATTTTGAGGTTTAACAATGTGGTTGGTAGGCAAGGCAACATCCTGTTAAAATGCCAAATGTTTTCCAAAATATAACATTCAAACGATTAATATGAGCGATTTCGAGCTGAAGGCAAAATAGGACGAATAGAATAAGAAACTTGAAATTTTTTCTTTAGAATGGTTTGTATCTGAGGATCAACGGTCAAATCTTTCTAATTTTAATTTCCAAAAGAAGAAAAGCCTGCACGTCGGAAAGTTCATTTTTACGTGTTACCTTATGAGAAATAGAAATAATTCCCTGGAGTCGAACCCGGGTCGTTTTTCCAAATAGTTTTTCGTCAATCGCGTATGTGAAACAAGCAATCCTGGAAAATTTCGAATCATTATCTCTGGCCGTTTTTGAGATATAAACGATTAAAATCGGCATAGGTGCTTCAGTGGCGCGGTCTGGTGGCGCGTGGTGGAAGTTGTTGCAGACGGAGTAAGAGAAATATGTATAAGATTTAAGGACAACCCCCGTAGTCGACCTTTCGGAAAAGTGGGTGAATTTATTTTAGGTGGAATTAAAATTAAAACTCCTGCACCGTAAAATGATCCAGATGATCAATCATACGTCAATAATAAAGGAAAAGATAAAATATTTTCAAACTAATACTTACAAGTTTGCTGGAAAGGGGTGGTCCGAAGAGACTTGTTTGTCGAAAGGTTTAAAAAGATGAAAAAAGGGGGGTACACACACGCGCACACACACCTACGCACAATCAATCGGGGACTCCGGAGATTTAACTATATACGTATTTCGGGGGCTATGCTCCCATCTTCAGTAGTTAAGGTCGTATGAGTTGTTTAATTTAGTCCTCTGTATTTGTACCTTCCGGGGATAGGGGAGAGGAGGGGAGGGGGTGGGGGAGTTCTTAACCGTCAGTGTGTAGAGAGGGGAGTATGGGATAGGCCCACGGTCATGGTTCATTACTGTGTCTTGGAATTTGTTTATGAAAATGCTTTCATAAGCGTCGAGTTTCCAGTCGGTTGGTATTGTTTTTAAAAGGGCCATGTTTTAGATTTTAATTGGGTGATTATTTTCTTGAATATGCATAGCGACGCTAGACCTAGTGAGCCAAATGTTCTTGAAACCTAGTTTCGAGCTTACGTTTTGTCTGACCTATATAAATTTTCTCGCAGTCTGTACACGCTATTTTGTAAATGCACGAATTTTATAGGGTCGGTATCGCGTCCTTCGGGTTGTGAAGTAAATTAGAGAGTTTATTTTCATTAACAAATACTGCTTTTAGGTTTTGTTTCGAGAAGATTTTTGATAGGCCATTGGTAATGCCTGGGACGAAAGGGATTTTTACGTATTTTGTCCTTTTGGTGGACGAGTTAGTGAGGATGGTGCGTTCGTTTAAAAAGAGACTGCGTTTATGTTTGTGTAAAATATTTTCTATAATCTGAGGGCCGTACCCATTGATTTTCGCGCAGTTTTTTATATTATTTAATTCTGTCCGGAGATCAATTTTGGAAAGAGGAACTTTTAGGAGTCTATGTACCATTGAGTGGAAAGGTGCTAGTTTATGTGAAATATGATGTTTGGAATCAGATGGAATATATGTGTCTGTGTGTGTGGGTTTGCGGTAAATCCCAAACTTAATTTTGTTGTTTACCCTTTTTACGAGCAGGTCCAGAAATGGTAATGTATTTTCTTTGTCTAATTCATGTGTAAATTTGATGGAAGAGTATTGATTGTTAAGTTGCTGAACAAATTCTGTTAGGTTATGTTTGGAGCTGTCAAAAATCGCAAAAATGTCATATAAGCCATAAACGTGGGAAGTAGTCAAAGGTGTTTTTGCATTGTTTTTCAAGGTTGACCATAAATAGGTTGACTAAGAACGGTGAAAGGGAGTTTCCCATAGTTGTACCGTGGTTTTATTGATAAAACGTTTTGTTGACTTGAAAGAAGTTTTGGTTCGTACATAAACGTGTTAGTCGTACTAGTTTGTCTACTGTATTTCATGGTAGATTTTGATTGGTAAGCCATTCTTGGAGGAAGTTTAATGTTTCATCAATGGGGACACTGGGAAAGAAGGAAGAAACTTCAAAAGAAACTAAAATTTCACTGTCAAAAAGTGTTATATCTTTAACTTCGTTGATAAAATGGGAACTGTTTTCAATATTTGAATCTTGTTTGAGAGGAAGTTGTTTGAATTGGTCATTAAGCCAACTTGAAATTTTGTTTGTCGGGCTGTTGATGGAGGAAACAGTGGGTCTAAGGGGAATGTCTTTTTTATGGATTTTAGGCAGGCAATACATCCTGGGGACCCTGGGGTTTGAGGTATGAAGTTGGAGGCTGAGTCGTTTCGTGATGAGAGTAGTGCATGTTTTGACAATTTTGGTAGTTTCTGAGATCATTTTGTTAATAGGATTTTTGGGTGTCATTGTGTACCCCTCTTTAGCAATTGTTCTACTTTATCGTGATATTGATCTCTTTGCCTTTATCTACCTTTAGATAAAAGTAATTTTTATTATTGAGAGATTTTTTAAACCTTTCGACAAACAAGTCTCTGTCCAGCAAACTTGTAAGTATTAGTTTGAAAATCTTTTATCTTTTCCTTTATTATTGACGTATGATTGGTCATCTGGATCATTTTACGGCGCAGGAGTTTTAATTTGAATTCCACGTTATCTAGCCGTAGTCTCCATATTTCCATTTTTAAACAAATTCATTTTGTTTAAAAATTATTACGAATACTTTAGAAATGTTAAATTTTTTATATGTTCCAGCCTTTTATTCAGATTAGAAGAGTAGTATTTTAATTTAATGCGTTAATGCTGTTTTACGTTTTAAGTACATACTTCAATAAAGCGCTGTAACTAGCTATTTTAGCACCCGGGACAAACTACCAAATATGCGCTCCCTCCATAAAAAATTCTCTAATACCTATATGGATTTTGAGTGAACAATTAATAAATATAAATAAACTATAAATTATATAATTCCTTACTATAAATGAACATAGTTTAAATACATAATTATAAATATAATTAAATACATAATTACACATACATAATTTAAATACAGTACAGTATATAAAGTATAAATATTTTAATATTAAAGAGTTATTCTATGTGATATTAATGCAGCAAACTCATCAATAGCATCATCGAAATTTATAGTTTCTGCTCTGCGTAATGTCTGGAACAAGTACAGGTTTCCCTCACTTTATGCGGGTTCGTTTTATGCGAATTGGCTATTATGCGACAAACTTATTGCTACCGGAATTTCTTTTGATGCGTCTTTGATTCGCTCTCATGCGTTTACGCGTCCAGTGCAATATGAATGAAAGGAAGTTCTCCACTACACCACAAGGCAACCATTCAGTCTCTCATTGTCTCTTATGCTGTGCGTATTAGTACTAAAGTAAAAGAGATGAGAGTGGAGAGGATATTGTAGAGTGGAGAGGATATTGTAGAGTGGAGATGAGATGGAGATTTCGTGTTTTACTGTTTGAGCATACTTGAGAAGTATTGTCTCTTTGCCTGTGGAATTTGGGTTGGACCAAGACAACCCTCCAGCACTTTAAACCTCCACTATTATGTCATCCACAACAGTCACCACCTGTGCTCATCTGCTTCCTTTTATTGGCGAGTATAATTTAGTGTTAATTGTTTTAAGTTGTAATTAGCGCCTAAGAAGTCGTTATGGAGCGAAAGAAGAGCCTCTTGGAGAGGAGTAAGGGTAGCTTGTGGAACGTATCCCTATATTTTACCTGTAAATATGAGTTCTGTTTATGCGAATTCGCTTTATGCGTCACTTTCCTGGAACGCAACCCCCGCATAAAGAGAGGGAAACCGTATAGTAGTGAAATCTCCCCTGTCCTTGTGACATGCACACCTCGCCTGCTTCAATATATTATCCCTTCACCGATTCGAATGATTGCTATTTCGATGCAGAATAATTTTTATTGGTTTAACTGATTGATTAATATTTCAAGATTTTAACGATCATAAATTATGATATATTGGAAACGAGTGCATTACTTTTAAATGGTATCATGCTTTTAAATGAGACATGGTAGTGGCAGAGAGGGAGATTACAAAAATCGCATTTCATACCGTGAAATGAATAAACGAAAGGAAAGATGGAAAACTATTTATATTGGGATTTTATAACATAATTATATTATACTAATATCGGAGAATCCGATTAGGTTTTTTCAATTTTATCACCTAATATAAAACGCTTGATATCTTTTTCTGCGCGACGTGGATGCATCGCCGGGGATGTCTGCAGGCGGCGTTGGCTGGTCCATGTCAAGCTCTTAAAACGCGAATAACTCGATCAAATATGCAGGTATAATCTTGAAATTTGGCAAAGATAATCTACTCGGATATGAAAATACTGTGACGAAGGAAATTTTACGAAAAACATCCAGGGTTTGACTCCATACGATGATTTGCCTTCTCCATAAGATAACAGGTGAAAATCGACTTTTTGACGTGCGAGCTTATCTTCTTTTTGACATTAAAATTATAAAAAATTAACTCACAAGCTTTAGATCTAAACTATTCTAACGAAAAGATTACAAGGTTTCTTATTCTGTTCATTGTTTTTCGTCTATAGTTCGAAATTCCTCATGTTAAACGTTTAGTTCGCATATTTTGGGGAAATCTTGCCATTTTAACGTGATGTTGCCATGCTTACCAATTACATTGTTAAACCTCGAAATCCTATTGTTATTTCAACCCTAATAAGTTTAAGCGTGCTTTAAAGGCTTTTAATACAAGAAGAAGATAAAGACGAAAGGAGGGGGGAAATCTTTTCATAGCAATCAATGTAAACAACATGCGTTGCGTTATTTACGAGAAGGTATACCTAAAAATCTGAAATACTACATATTTAAAAAGATAAAATCGTTATGATGAGCTAAATTCCGTATTATTGAAATAGAAACGGTATGAAAATCGGAGGTATTTGCTGGACGTTTTAATAAACAAACCGCGCATGTAAAATATTTATAGCGTGTAGGATTGTGCGACAGGTTACGGGAGTTGGAAGAATGGAGGACGGTTTTGGAAATATGGAGAGAAAGAGAGGTTTAAAAGAATCAAAGAATCACAAAAATAATAATAAAAGGCTAAGTGTTCAGTCCGTTGGTCTGAGTGACAAACTATTAAAAAGCGAATAACTCGATCAATGATGTAGACAGAAAATTGAAATTTTGCAGAAATTTATATAATGAGCTTATCAGAAATGTTCATTTAAGGTTGACATGGTAATTAAATAAATTAGTGTCCGTTTGTGGCGCTATGTTGAGGGGGGATATATTGCACTTCCTCCGAATAAAACTAATTAAATTATAGAAGAAAGTGAGGAGAATGGGTGGGAGGAAGATGGAGGATGGGAAGAAAAGAGGAGGGTGAAGAATAAGAGGGGGAGAGGGATGGAAATGAGAAAGATAAAATGGGAAAATAGGAAGGAGAGAGAGAATAGGAGGTAGAGAGAATAGGAGGGAGAGAAAGAGAATAGGAGGGAGAGAGAGAATAGGAGGAAGAGAGAGAATAGGGGGAGGGAGATGGAGAGAGAATAGGGGGAGAGGGAGGGAAGAGAATGGGAGGGAGGCAAGGCAAAGAGAAATGGAGGAAAAATGGGAAGTACCTTAATTTTAATACATAATCTGCACAAACCCGTCATATTTGACGGGAAATTGCGCTATTTTATTAAATTATAAATATTACCTGTAAAACGTTCTTCAGTCGTTTTTTCCAATTTGGCATCCAAATTGCAAGCAACGCTGCATCGGGAAAATTATCCATTAATTTAAAAAATATTTTTCTCGTTTTTTTTATAATCATCTTATGTTTTTAACCGATGTTATTGACAGCATTCATCCGCATACGGAGCTTTTAGCGAAACGCAACTTTCAAACACTTCATGCTCTTACGTTAGAAATACTACCATCGAATTAATCGCAACACCTTTGTGCCGAAAAGCATGCAAAATTGTAAAACGGGAGATAAAGTCTTGACTCTGGATTTGGTTCGAATTTCACCAAAAACATTAATATCCTTTTCGCGGAGAAGTTTTAAAAAAGTAATTTTTTTCCTCATTCGGGAATAAGAGGAAGAATTTTCCCCGACTCAGGGGCTGAGTGCATGAAAAAGAAGTAAGAGAAAAAGGAGTTTCGAAATGTTTGCTCGCTCGGAGGAAAGTGATCGGCTGGAAAATTTTACGAGGATGACGTTCTTGGAAGGAGCGATTTAAGTATTTTGATGTATATACGTGATTATTACACACGTGTTGTGTTTGTGTGTGTCAGTTTTTGTATCGAATACTGAAAGTCCAGGGTTCGACTCCAGGAACAATCCTTCCCATTTGATTTACATGGGAAATCTGAAATCCATCGTGCAGGGTAATTTTCTCTTGCACATTAAAATATCTTAATATTGTAATATCGGAGTTTGATTTGTGCTATTCTCTGAGGAAAGGAATGAAAATTTTAATTGTTATCGTAGAATGTTGCTTATCAATCGTATTTCTTCGAATTTAGAGTAAATACTGTCGTTTTTGCAGTTTTTGTCGCTCACTAGTAGAAGTACCCGGACGTTGCTCGGGTTTAAGGTTAAGAACAAATAATCAATGCAGAGTTATACAGAAACACTTTAAGTAGGAAAAAGTTGCAAGTTATTTGACTCAATTCAACGTTGTTCGGATTTCTGATTCAATATTGATAAGAAAATTATATTCGAGTGTTAATCATTCAACCCTATATTACATAACAGCCCTGTATTAGTACAATATATGAAATTTAGCAAAGTTTCTTTTAACAAAAAAAAACTTCAAAATATGACAGTGAAGAGGGAAGCTATGAAAAACAGGAATTTCTCTATGGAGGCCCGGGTGGGCTATATTTAGATCATACATCACATTTTCTTGCGAATTTAAGTAAAGTTGTCTTCACTGGCACAATGCCATTAAATAATTAAGGGTATACGTTTGAGCCCGGGGAATTTCCCGTTGAAGAATTTCAGCTAGCGATTTCAACGCCAGCAACATCAACACCCATCACAGACATAAGACTTCCGCAATTTTCGCACTATACACCTTAAAAATATGCCTCTTGCATTTACGAAGTCGCTTTCACATATAGCTTGCGCAAATCTTTATCTCATAATACTAACAATGCTATTGACAGAAGTTTGATTATTTACGTTACCATGATAAAATAACCAACTCGCATACCCGGGTTTCCTAGTTCAAGATGTCGGCAACAATTGGATATACATGACAACCATAAGTTTTTGATTAAAAATGTCGACATTTTGCTGTTATAAGTGTAATTTAGGAAATCTTTGGCCCGTATTTGAAATTCGACGGCAGGGAAACAAGACTCCATTTCTGCGTTCCTGGGTTCAAGTCTGAAACTCGTACTATGGTTATTAGTAATTTTAAAGTCCAAATTAAAATTGGTCTACACTCATTCCCGTGTTATTCAAATGGAAAAAATTAGAAGAGAATATTTAAAAAAAATAAAAATGGTCAATCAAATCAGTTTAAAAACCTTACTACACCACCTTTCTCTGCACTGCGGTTAAAATTATACTTTTCTCTTGCTTCTACGTTCTGTGGTTCTCAAGTTATAGAATCACACACATACATACAAACACTTACTTATATAGATACATATAAGATTACGAGAATGTTGCTATTGCAACGACTATTGTTGGACTCGTATTCGGTATTGTCTAGTGCAGACCTTTTTAGAGTCGCGGACCCTCTACAAAGTCCCAGAATTTCTGCGGACCCCCTCCATGTGAAAATTGCATGCATTTTTTTTTCATTATCTCGTATTTTCAATTTGAAACATTAATCAGAGCTCTATACTGGATCAAACCTGCTATAGATAAAAATAAACGTATCCTACTCAACTCGCGGACCTCTGAAAAATAACGCGCGGACCCTTAGGGTTCCGACGACCCCCGGTTGAGAAACAATGGTCCAGTACACGCACGCGGTGTTTTTGATACACAAATACGCACGATCAACAATTTAGTTTTCCGTTCGAATGTAATTGTAATATTTTATTGCGCCAAATTATGAAATTTGGAACACAAAGAGCAACTCATCTGTGGTGATTTTAAAGCTATTAAAGCAAATGTAACCAATTGCTTAACCACATTTAATTTGAAATAATTATGTGGAAAGTCGGCAGCGTAAGTTCCGTTTGGATCATCGTGTTTTGTTTAAATTCCTATTTTCGCCCTCCTGTTACTATTTTTCGCCTTTTTTTGCAAGAGAGCCCCGCAGAGGGGAAGTACAGTTGGCGGAAGTGCTCGATGAGGTAATTCCTCACTGCACTTTTTCTTCCTTTCGTCCGAAGTTACATGAAAGGACTTGCACGATTTGTAACAACAGATCCCTCGTGGGTCTGGCCGGTGGCGTATCTATTTTTCAGCGGTCCTTGTGCTATTTCAGAAACTGGACTCCCGACAATATCGTTTTGAAATGAATTTTTTGTAAATAAACCTTTTAACAATAAACAATTATTTTATTTTATTATTTCTTAAAATTTTAAAAATATTGAAATATTAAAATATTCAACAAACCTATGGTGGGTGAGGCGTGATGTTTCAAGAAATATCTCAAAAGAAAGTGTGTGGATCTTCTCGGGACTTTCGCCTCTTATAATCGCTTGATTTTGAAATAAATTTTCGTACAAAAATATAAGGATGCTCTGTAAAACGGATACGACATTTTAGCGTTTAAGCTGTATTACTAACTATTCTGTGTAAAATGAAAGATGATCCGGATTGTACATACTATATCACGATTTTTATCGACTGGGTGTATTTTCGAAAAATAATTACGATAAAAAAACATGAAGCAGTTAATATATGGCTGCAGAAATTACAATGAAACCACAGTTTATAATATATTCCATATTTTATCCATACAAATTTACCTTTGGTTTCATTGAATAACCTAAAATTTTGCAAGATGCGCCCTATTTTCTTTCAATGAATTAACGCGTTTCAATCGATTTCTAAGATATGGCATATATAAATATCACTTCCTTGAATCGTTTAGTTTTTAAAGTTTGTATTTATCACAAAGAGCTGCAGAAAATACTTAGCTGAGAGATCCCATCGTATACCTGTGTCCCTCTCTCTTTCAGAAGAACATTTATTCCAAGTTATTTTCCCTTTAAAGATAATCTCATCAAAAAAACATTGTGAAAGACTAACGGTAACATAATCTTCACAGGGTAACAGGGTCGTCTAACCCTCAAAACTAAATTTCTACATATTACCTTTTCAAGAAAAAATAACTCGTAAAGATAGGCGCACATAAACGGGTTTTAAAACCTTAGTGTAGCTAAGTTTATAGTAATTTTTCTTTTGCGATTTCATTAATTTTTTATTTTTTTTCAGGATTTAGACACAAGGATAATCATTGGCAGCTTTTCTCAAGAAGTGGCACCCAAGATTTTCTGTGAGGTAAGTTGCTACTATCTAAGAATCACCAAATCATATCTCATGGCGATTTTGTTCAATAAAAAACATGATTCATTTCCAATATAAAATGTAGGTTATTCTTCAACATGTATTTCAGGAAATTTAAATTGAAACCGTTTTTATTTTTCACGCTCACATAGACTTTCCAAAATATCAAAATTAATAAATGAAGACTTTAAAATCTATAAATTGTATGTAAAGTGGCACATTTCCTGAATATTTGATTTTATTTAAAACATTTTCCATAAAATATATTAGAGCCAATGTCATTTTACTGGATGTCTTAACTTAATTTCCCGTGTTGCGCAACACTCTGTAAATTGTTTAACACAAAGAACTTTACAGAGTTACAGGACTTAGGGAAAATATTTCGATGAAATAGGCAATTGAAATGAACTTTTTCACTGAAAATGAAACAACAAATAGTAACATTTTTAGTTTCTTTGGCCTCAATTCAATTCAATGCATTCTCTCTATAGTTATCATCTTACAATAATTTAGTGAGATTATTTTTAGGTACACGTAGCGCACGAAGTGAACGCATATAGGTGAGGTTATGTCCGTCTCTCCGTCCGTATTTAATATGAAATTGGGTGCGGAATATTTACTCTTAAAACTACCTTGCAAATTTAATTTGGAACCGTATTGAGTGATCAGAATTTTACTGTTAGATAAGGGTCTAAATGAGCTTTTACAGTGCTCCCCGGTTATAGCGCCCTCGCTAATAGCGCGGATTCAGATATAACGCGGATCTTCCTTATTTTCTCTTCATTCTAGGAAAAAAATATCTTCTCTTTTTCGCTAAAATAAAGCATTTATATGAAAGCTCACACGATTCACTTGAGACGAAAATTAGATATTGGGCCTCCGTGAGGCACAAAAAGGGCCACCAGTTTGACATTATTGGGTCAAAGAGGCCGTGTCCTCGGTTATGCCGCGAGAGATCATTTAATCCGGCGGAGCCAGCGCAGGTCTGTGAGACTCACTTAATATTTGTTTCTTTGATGAAAACTAGATGCCGACATTTGCATCTTTACCACACTCAGTACATTTTCCCCGATTATTCTACTCCAGTTTAGTCTAGCAGCCTAAGCTCAATCGTTGCATGTATAGAATTTCTAGGCACTTTTTCGTCACTTTCGGTGAATCGGACCCTGTGCCAGAATTCAAATCACAGCTTTGGACTAAGAAAAATGTCGTTATTTTACGTAATATCATATCAGTACTATGAAATATTCACGTATACTTAATATATTTATTGTGAAAATATATATTTGGCTACTTTATAATAGTTTTGGCTACTTATAATTTGTCAAGTACCCTAAGTACTAAGTGCGTTCTTAATTTTTTCAGACGTGAGTTTATTCAACGAGAATGATCAGGAAAGGGTTCAAGATGTATCCACGTCATAAAAATGCCTCTACACCTATGCGAAAGTTATCCATTAATTTTAATCGAATCGAATTGTTAAATTAAATTTTAAAAGCAAGTGGGTCCTACAGACCCGGTGCCAGAAGTGATGTTGATATATGGGGCGTTAGCTCCGCTGGATAGTGGCGGGTGGGAGCGCCTCGTCCAAAATTCGCAGTATAGCCGGTGAGCACTTTACCTCGTTAATGGTGCGCAAAGCTGTCAACAAGAATTACAGAACTAAATAAAAGATACTTTCATATCGTTTTTATCGTATTTTTAACCGTTTTTGGAACTAATGTCTACAGATTCCTGAAATTATATTGCTTAATAAACGACAGATTGATCCATTAAGGAGCTCAAATCGAAAGGAAGGTATATTTGCAAACTGTTTGCTCATTCATGGATTACGCCGTTCCACTCCTCCACGAATATTCTTGCTGTTCGCCTAATAAACAATTTACTTTCCCCTAACTTATATTTTCTAAGCTGCGTATAATTTTGCAGACCCTCTCCCAATATCTGGTTGCGTTGATAATAACAAAAAATATGCGACCCCTTCATCTGAAAAAAATCTCTTTCTCGATATCTTCCATAAATAGAACTTAATTTAATCGTCCTCTCCTTAATTTAGCTGCTCGATTCCCATATTTCCATTTACCGTCTCATTTTCATTCCATCCTAACGCAACTCATTGGCACAAAGCCCAACTAAGAAGGAATTCCGTTCATGTCAAAGGTGCGATTAAAATTTTCCACGGGAAAAGAAAAGTGTTTTTAGCCAAAACGCTGATATTATTTTCTCGTTATTCGATTTATGAAAAATTTATCATAGGATACAGGATTACTATAATGTGTGTGAAATATACAGACACGTATAAACATATATTAGGTATAGTTAAGTTTTTTGCTTGAATCTTGAGGAACACGAAGAATTTCGTTTTTCCTAAAGGGAGTCTTTTGCAGAAGAGACTTAGTTAAACACGCTTGAGTGGCTCTGATTCTCCCGCCCAATCCTCCCTTTGCGCCGCCCTTATACGTATTACGCTCCATCTCTTCAAATCCTGCCGTCTGTATCAATTCCGCCAGACAATTTCACCTCTGGAATACCCTACCGCTCTCGTACCCCACGGCCTCCCTATTAAGATATCGCTCAACGCGTTTCTGGCACTCGTTTCCTTCGCCAATTCTCTCTCTTTCGTGACTCTCTTTTCCTTATTCCATTCTTTGCCTTCCATCCGCCATGTCCTCTTCCCGTCTCCATTGTCTTCCCCTCCGCGTTTTCTTTCACCTCTCTTCTCCTTTCTTTCTTTTCTTAGTTGCTTAAGTATCCCGTCATTATAAATGCGACATCTGTAACACCCAATAATACGTGCTTAAAATAATGATAACTTATTTATCGTGTCGTTCTTAAACTTTACAGTTGCCCGTCTTCGTTCAACATTTTTATAATATCAGCTCATATTAATATGTATTTTTCAAAAATAATATTATTTTTACTTTCTGTCTCTCGCTGCTCATTTAAGAAATACAGCTCTTTCATTGGGCATTGGTAACGAGGTCTTCTTATTCGTGCATATTTTATTAATTAGGCGTTCTTTACATAAAGTAAAAAATTCTCGAACATGTTTCATCTCCGAAACCACAGAGTGGCTTTTCATGAAGTTTGGTACAAAGGATTTTTGGACAAAGGATAATAAGAAATGATATAATTGATTCGCATAATTCAAGCTGGGATGCCATATTTCTATGTAAAAAAATAAACTTTTCGTCATATCTTGTAGAAAAAATATTAGTCGAATAAATAAGCTTCTCAGAAAAGTTGTAGAGTTAACCTTTTAATATGATTCCATAATTCGTAAAAAATGTCTCTGCCTTTCATATTTGCAAGCATGAAGTCTTTATCTTTTTTCTCTTGTTATTGTTAGGTTAATATTGTTTTGCTCCTCTATCCATATTCGGATACTGGAATGATTCTTTTACATTAATCCGCAGCCGAAATAGAGCGAGTGAAGGGTCGGGATTACGATTTCATGTATATCGTATCTTGTTATCGAGTACTATCCCGGTTCGTAGCAATACGCTATTTCACATTTTTGTGTTATGCGCAAGAATATAAATTTTGCAATTGATGAATAGTCCAAATTTTCTTTTCAAACCCATAGCATTGCTCTTCACTTGCCATACAAAACGCTTTGAATTTTATAAAGAAAATACGATACCAATGCATACAACATAATTTCATTCACAAAAGTGTAAAAAATAATACCATTTAAAAAGGAAGAATTACCGCTTCATGCAGAACTATCTGTATACACTAAAATTTCTTTTATTCATCCTTATATGTATTCATATTGTCAAGTTTTAGGTAAATTCTATAACATAAGTTTAGTTTTTAAAATTGTTGACTTAAAAATTTTAATTCATTTATTCGGCACTTTTATCCGCCTTATTACGAGGATACTGACGAAATCGTCGTGAATCAGTTTCCGGAATGCAATAGGATGACGATGTAACAGCATGGTAATTAAATTACTTTTCTTGTCGTTTCTCAATGCTATAATATTTCAAGAGGTTGATTAGTCAGAAATTCCATTCAATACCTTTCTCAGTGTTTTCTGAATCCTATGCTAGTCTTTGAACTTATTAATGCGATATTTCAATTATGCCAGAGAGAGAAAATAACTAGATTCATTCTACCGTACGCTCAACCAAGTTTTGAGTCCCTTCCTCATTTTTATTCAATTTTTGAAACGTAGTTTTTTAATGCACTGAGCTGAGTTGAACCCTCGAGGTGCTCTTCGACGTCAAAATACTGGTTCTTGGCTTCGAATGAGTGATACGAATGAAACGCATCATGCTCCCCTACCTCTTCAACTCTTCCAGCCCAGGACTCAACCTCTGAGAGCACGGGAGCCAAGTAGATAGCTTCGAAACAGAAAGTAGATTGTATCTCATTTCATTCTTTAATGAGTGAATAATTTTCCTGATAGTCAAACGCCACGAATATCACTGAAAATTTTAATAGAAAACTTATAATTATATTAAAATTCTTCAATGAATATTTTTTAAAGAGAGAATCATCGCCCACTTAAGCCGGCTCCAGACATTCGTTATTCGCCGAGTGCCGAGCCACGAATATTCGTCATTCACCAAATATCTAGTAGTGTGGATGGAACAACGAGAACCGATGTTCGTCACTCGGCGAGACACGGCTATTTCCCGTCGAGAGTCGGTAAAAGAGCACGAGTCAAAGGAAGGATTATACGGCAAGCCGCGATGTTTTTAGCCCCTCCACACAATCGTTATTCGCCGAATTGATGCCAGATCGTGGGAATTTTCCCTATTTGCGGGAAATTTTATGCGGATTGCGCCTTCCGAACTAGTACTCGGTGTCAGTCAGTTGTAAAGTGTACAAATGAGAAGGAGAGAATAATTATGTAAAAATTCCATTTTATAAAGGAAAAACCAAAAGCGACCGGTTTCAGCTATCAGTTATCATCAGAAATTGGAATTTTTACATATTTATTCTCTCATTTATTATGGAGTTTCACAAAGTAAAGGCTCCATCCATCGATTTTATCGCAAAGTGTAAGTCTTCTTGTCCGATGTTTCTTCTTTTCCATCTCCATTTTCAAATAGGCTCAGCTCATGACAACAAAAGCGGCGCTTGCAGCAACAACAGTGTCTTCACCGTCCAAATCCATCGGTAAAATTTCAGTACTAGGAACATTTACATTTTTTCCCGCGAGTTAATACGAATATTCGGTATTCGGCGACGGACGATTAGTGTGGAGGCAGCTGCAAGTAGCGAAGAAAATATTTACCCGTCACTCGGCGAGTGATCACGAATGTTCGGCACTTGGCGAATAACGAACGTCTGGAGCCTGGTTTAGAGCTTAAATGATATTGACAAAATATGTATCTCGAATAGCCATAACAAAGTTCGTTAAATTAGATTTAAACGCATTTAGACTACAAAACAGCTATCAATAGCGGAGATTCTAAGATGGAATCAGCTATCGGTGAAAAACCACTGATTCGTAGCCGAAATACACACCTGTTTATCCCAACCCTTTTATATGGTGGTGATGTTGTTCCTTTAGTCTAACAAGGGGAGGACCCGTACGTGGGGTCACGGATTTTGCTGAAACTTGGTAGGTACGTAGGGCTAGACGCCAGGATCACAACCAACCCCCCTTTTGGGCGTATAAAATCAGTAGTTTTTATGCAAATTGCGTTTAAGTTCGCAATTTTGCGACGCGCACGGTCAAGTACCTTAGGACGGCGCAGATCTTTATCGTAATCAGTAAGCCTAGCGCTAGGGAGCTGGGCTGGCATTTTCAAGGTCCGGAGTTCCTCGCTTGTTTTATTATTCCTGTTTTCCTTTTTCGCGGTATCCACAATCATTTTTTCATTTTTTTCACTACATTTTCGTTCTCGGTATTTTTCACAATCTCTTTTTGCACCACACGGCAGACATGCTAGAATTTACTGTCAGATCAGATCTTCTTTCATTTATCTCTGTATACGTTTTAACTAATATTTATATTCATAGTACATGGTAAACAATCCATAAAATATTTTTGCGAACACTGTAATCGATGCTTTTAAAGATCCGTAATTGGCGAAAAATATACCAGCCATAGAATCATTGCCAATCTTTTAAGAATATCAATTGGTGAAGACAGTCCTAGATATATCCATTCTTTTTCCTGATCCTTTGCTCATATTGTTGGTCATGCTTTCGTGATGATCTACCTTGGATTCTTACGAGTGGACTGCGAAATCGGCTACTGATTACGATAAAGAACTGCGCCGTCGTAAGGGACTTTATCGTGCGCGTCGCAAAATTGCGAACTTTAAACGCAATTTGCATAAAAAGTACTGATCAAATACGCCCAAAAGGGGGGTTGTTTGTTATCCTGGCATCTAGCCCTACGTACCTACCAAGTTTCAGCAAAATCCGTGACCCCACGTACGGGTCCTCCCCTTGTAAGAGAGCCTCTTGGCTTTTGCTTGGCTGTGTGTCGTTTGTTTTACCGCTACTACCAACTGACTATTGGAGTGACAGGTTTTGTTAAATATATATTTTAAGGTTGTGCCATGTCTCCTCAACGTCTCGTGTGCAGCTTGCACTCGCCATGTTTTCCATCCAATTACAGAAGCGGGCAATGAGAAGGCAACAGTAAATTAATACATTAAAGACCCCCGTTAAGGCATCTTTTGCGTGAGTTCCGTGTGTCCTTTCTTTCCTCCTTCCGCTTCGCAATCCGCTTATTCTGCTCTCATGCGGCTCTTTCGCGCTCGGCTATTTCTCTCACTTCCCACAATCTCCAGAGTCCCTCCCCTTCTCCCCCACCCTAGGGAACACCGTGAACCTGTTTCAGGATTCTCGACTTCACCGTCTTTATCGACCACTTCCTTACTCGTAAATAGTATAATGTTAAAATTCTATCTTCCTCTATCTCTCTCCCTATCTCTCCACCCTCTTAGCATCGTAGACTGTAATAAATTCATCATGTTCGAAATCCCATCCCTGGCCAAAAAAACGCCTTTTATTTGTCCCTATCATCTCGGAGATGTTTTCCTACCTTTTTAAATACACGGTGTTTACTCGTGTCTTCCATTAGTTGGATTTTTTCTCGAATTTCTAGATCAAGAAGTTCGACAACTAATTTATCTTAATGGATTTCTTATCAAACAAATGAAAAATGTATTCGGAAGAGCTAGTCGTTTTTTAAAACCATAATTCATGTGGGAAGAAGTGGAAATCCACTGTAAGTAGCCATCGAAAATCTTTTCGAACTTGAGGCATACTGGGGAAGCGTGAAAGTGATCGAAATTACAGAAATCACTCAACATTTGCGCTTCGAGTCCACTCAATTCCAATTAAAGAAAAAATAAGAGTCTGTGTGTTAATTTTTTATAAACAATTCCAGTAAGGCTTTCTTTCACGATCTGTTTTTAAAATGTCCACTTTACAAACGAGTGCAAATGTGACTGCTTCTGCAACTCCTCTATCTAAATTGACAGATTTGTTTAATTTATTTTGTTATATCCTTACCTACGTACCTTTTCCTTCCATTCCTTATTTCATTGCTCCGCTTCTATTGAAATAATTAGTCGGCCTTCATTTGCATTCGAATTATTTCTCCAAAATATTTTACCTTCTTCATCAAAGTAAGATTTATTGAATTTACATATTAGCAGTCTCATTTCCATACATATGGTTTGAGCATGAGAAGTCAAAAGGTACATTTAAATATCTCACAAAGTTTGCCCCCATACTGAAGAGTTTATATAAAAATGCAGACAACACTCAAGTAACCTCCATAAGAATCTCTTTAAACTCATAGTTTGAAACTCGATCAAATTAAGTTCATTTTATTTAATTTTGGGTTTATCGGTTTCACCAAAGTAAAAGTATACCCAAAAAGCTCTTTTATTAAGGTCCTATGAGGCTGTTCATGGAACTTGGCACAGTTAATGACGATTTTTCTTTTTTAATTCATTCGGTCTTGGCATTTCAAACGAGCCAGTCCATCTTTGCTGACGGATCAAATTATTCTCGAAAGGGGAACCCATTTTTGGAGATGAATAATTAATTCATCCGGACTCCAGAAGTTAATGGATGAACTGTGTCCTTTGGTACGTTTTCAGTCATTGGTCTTTAAGCTTATGACGAAATGTTCCATAGAATATCCAAAAAGGAAGATATAAACGTTAATGAATGAATTCACATTAACGATTATATATTAAATATTAGTTTACTTTTAAGGATTACGGTTAAATTTCGGATAATTTTATCAAATAAACATTTTTACTGTAAGGAGAACATTTAAATTTATCGCAATCCATTAAGTCGCATAAAAAAGCTACCGTAATCCTTTTAATGAAATTTTAGGCTAAAAAATTATAATTCAATAAAAATAGGAATGAATGCCATAACTTGGCTGGCGTATTTAAATGGATTCAAAATTAAAATATATCATTATACATAGACGTTCCTTACAGAGGAGGAGCGACATATATGAGGAGGATACTAATGTTTAGGCACTTCCAGAAGAGCGACAGACTCGAAATTTTTTATATTGGCAGAACTATGCGCAAAACCGACTAGAAAAACGAAAATCTTGAAAACGTTCAACATGCCGCCGCTAAAAATTCGAAGTTGTTTAAACAATTTTTCAAGGTTTATGTATTTCCGAATGTGCTACGGAAGTGTAATTTTTTTATAGGTAGAATTTGTAAAAAAATACGAAATAGGATTATACAAATTTTGATATTTTTATTTGCTTGGCAGTTAAGAATTCTTAAAGTTTAAACAAATAGGTAAATTTTTAGACACTACTCTCCAAGTTAGGGAGCTGAAATTTTTAAATTATTTAGAGTTTAATATATATAAACAAATAAACATTTCATTGCATCCATGAAATCGTTATTGCGCCCGGTAAAAATTATTTAAATTTAAACAATTAGATAAATGTTATTTTACTCCTAATTGTGCTATAAATTTAAAATTTGGCAGAAATGTGTGGCGTTATTAATCTAATGTGGACAAAAGTATAATATTCCTAAAATTGCTAAAATTAGTGATTGTTATACTCCATTATTGTTCCATAATGAAAAAACGAAAATTGGTCCAGATGAGAAATCTTTTGAATTAAAGAAATATTTCCCATTATGAAATATCTCCCTGAAAAATTAATGTTTTTTCAAGGTGAAATGAAATGCTTGCAGTATCCAAGCACCTTTTACTAGTAAATTCATACAATGACGTTCACTTTTTTTGATCAGAAGGTCATTGTTGTCTGAAAAACGTTCGCTGGAGTGCTAGTCCGGCGTAAATCAGTTAGATGACGATTAAAACCGATAAATGATGCATTTATTTGCAAACATTATCAGGTTTTTAATTTATTCACTAGTGATGTGGCCAATTTAAATTCTGTCGACTCGGTCCATAATTAAATTTACATTAATCATATAAAAGGATAACTGAAAAGAGAGAATCATCGAGCACGGCACATGACTGAAATCAAATTGAAAAAAACATCTGTGATAACTATAAAAGGTTGAGAAAACCAGATGCATGATTTCGACTACAAACCAGCCGTCATCAGTGATAATTTAACGATGGCTCTATTATCAAAATTTCCCGCTGATGAAGTCTTATCTGGGTTTTCAAACCTCGTATGTCAATTGAAAAAACATAGCTTGTCAATTTCAATGGATGTTGAACTTATATAATTGACGGGAAATTTAACTAAAAGAAATTCCTTCCTATTTTTTATTTTTTTTTACATTCAAGAAATTGGTTTCCAGATATTTCACCAAAGATATCCGCTGTATCTCATTTACAGGTTATTTATTAAATTCAAATTATATTATTCATAAGATTAATGGCGTTTATTGCATTACTAGCTAATTACCCGGACTTTTCCCCGGATTTACAATTTCGAATTTTTCGTTCTCATTTCACTAGCTGGTATTTTAATTCCAAGTCAAGGTACTCTCAAGATAAGTGTCCAATATTCCTCCTTAAATAGTATGGTGGCTGCCGCTCTCCTATACTATAGTTGGGAGTACGAACGAAGGCGGGTGAGTCATGATTACTGCGCAGAGTGAGATAAATACAAGTTACATTGCTACCACTCCGTCAGCTTGCATAAGCTTTCGCTCGGAAAACAACGCATAAGCCCTTGAAGTCCTATGCCGCTATGCCACAAGCGTTCGCCGTTCGCTCTTGATAGCTGGCAAAATTGTAACCAGCTGTACGCGTTGAATCGTCTGCATGCTCCGTCTCGTTTTTGAAGTGCCGATACACTTTATATACGATTTCTCTTGCTTGTTTGTGCAAAACCTTGCGGCTACTTACTTCGCCCTCCATTTTAGAACACAACAAGACGGTACTATTTAAATCTCATCGTAAAACACGCAAATAGACACGAAAATCACGCCAAGAGCCGCTGTAACTGACTGACGCTGATTGGCCAAGTGAAGGAGCGAGAGAAACCACGTGACATTTCTGGCCTCCTGCGCATCCAGTTGCCACCCGCCTTCGTTCGTACTCCCAACTATAATAATATCGTTGTCTAAAATTAAGCACAAAATCTAATTAGCTAAGCGATTAATGAATATATGTTTCTCAGGAATGATATATTCCATCATTCTACTACGATACATAGGTACTGTCATCTTACAAATGGCTTCCTGTATTTTTTTAATCATGAAAAAATTAAATGTAGATTCAAATTTGATATTTTGCTAAGAATATTCAAAATAAATTGTGTGATTTTACAAAAAAATAAAACTGGCCTCTAGTCAGGGTATGATTTGTGTGACAACCCCTCTCCCCCCCCTCCCCCTCCCCCTCTCCAAGAAATCAAAATTCTGGCCCCAAGGTGCACACACCCTCAAGCTCTCTTTAGTATATGTACCAAGTTTTAAGTCTCTAAGTTCCTTGGCTTTCGAGAAATGCTGTACACACACACGCACACAGACATAAAGATATTAACGCACGAGGATTTATATATTTGTCATTGACTGCAATATCAAAGAAAACTTTTTCTGAATGTTAACAATAGTAGATTACTATTTTAATAATGTTGAAATAAACTTTAATTTAAAAAGATAATATTTAAGCACACGAATGTAGCTTTAATTTCACCAGCACATAATTTTTACCCAAACTGTCATTTCACCCGTTCTGATGTTTAATAACAGTGCATACAGTGGTTAGAGATTTTACACGATACGATTAAAAATAAAAGGACATTCAAATGGTTTAAAATACGCAAGTTGGTATTTAAAGGTTGTTACATTATGAAATAAGTATAAAAATATTTTTATCTAGTTCTAGAGAGTACATGGTGGCCACAAGCACGAAGATAGTCAATACTCATTACATCTAGAACTTTCACAATGCTACAGTCGTGTTATTGAATATTATTTAGCGAAACATGTCATCCAATAGCATTAAAGTTGAAATTGCTACTTGCTAGTTATTCCAGGATACATTCTTATAGTATAAAAGTATCATTCGTGAGTTTTGGTGAAATGTGACCTTTGGTGAAACAACTCATGGATCAAGTGTTCGGCGGGTGAAATGCCTATGGGAGAACAGTTTTGCTGCGCTTGTTTGTCTTCGAAACCCCTATTTAAATCTGCGTTTTTTAAACAGGCACAGAAATGAATTGAGCGTTACTTTCTCCTAAGTATTTTTTCACTCAGGTTGTTATTTTAATTGTTTTGTTATTTTTCAACATAGATATTTTCTTTCGATATTTTTAGGACTTAAATAGTAACAGAAAAAGGCATTTTCTTCCAAAAATAAAATAAAAATGTACGGGATATAACGCGAGAGATTGTTTATACGGAATCTGTTGCATTTTTTTATTTATTCCTAAAAATATTTCCTCCATGCTCGGGCATAAACAGAATAGCGCATTTGGAAAATTTAAGAGCAATAATTCATCCATAACAGGTTTCTGCGATAAAAAAGACGACACTCGATTCCCGATACAAAAACTGATTACAAATTCAAACAAAGGCGAGAACGGTTTACGTTTTTTATTGCGCCCTTTCTTCGTCCTTAGGCTTATGTTAACGGCTACGTATTACCGCTTCCCATAAAATTCAAAATCCGCGTCACATTTTTTATAATCCTTCGTAATAAACACCATTACTCCGGACCCCAACGAGCTTAGTGTCGTTATCCTCTCGGGGAAGCATTGTCTCCGGAAAAAATAAATAATAAATGCAAGCAAACTGGGAGACTATGGAACTAACTCATCCCACTCTCGGGATATTGCGCGGTGATGGAATTGCTAAAAGCCGTAAAGTCGTCGAAGGAATATGACGTCCAAAGCCTTCCAGTGCGTGTGTGTTTGTGTGTGTTGGAGCGGAGGTTAAAGAGACAGCCCGAGCAGGAGGGCGCTTGATTTGTGACCCCTTGTGCAGGAGGGGGGGGAGAGAGAGAGAGAAGAGATAATTTATTGAAAGCGACCTATGATCTTAAGCTCTCTCTCCCCCTCATCCCCATTCCTTCCCTCACGCTCGTGGAGGGGATAGATTCCTGTCATCATCATTCTCACGCGCGAAACAATCTTTTAACGCGAAACGCTATATTATCAAACCTTTTGAAGCAACACGAAGGGTATATTTATGCCTCTTAATATTTGATGGCTTCCACTCCTGGGGAAGTCGGCAATCGGAAATTCTTCCCTTTCCGCACTCCAAACCTGTCTAGAGGCCTCCTCCCCTCTCCTTCCCGTCCGTAAAATGTCTCTCCTCGCTCTAATTCGATTTTGAAGGACGCATCGAATAAGCGACAACAGTAAAAGCGACCGTATTCGATATTCCTAGCGTCTGTGCCACGGAGAAGTTTTCCCTTTTTGAGACGAAAATTTTGTAAGCGAAAATGGGATATTTTTTTTATATTTCACCTAATTTGACGTTTGTTTATTAATAGTTATAATTGATTGTCTATTTCGATCTTATTAATACCACCTCTGATATTTTCGTTTGGTCCCGACTTTAGAAAAAAAGTCCAAGAAACATAATTTCCAGTATTTTTAATTACATCTGCTTCTCCTCATTTTTTACTGATATAAATACTTTCGTCCTCCTTTTTTGTTTCCTTCTTAATATCCCAGAAAGCGTCCCATTTATCTTCATCCACTGCCTCCTCTCGCTCTCTTCCTATTTTCCTTGGTTACGTACATTTCGCTCGCTAAACCTACCCTTTCACCCCAGAGCCATCTATCCACGGAGTCCGCAACCCCACGGAGCTTGGCGGAAGATATTGCCCACGCATCCTTAAAGGGGTCAGCCACCTCTGCCGACCTGTGAACCACCACTGAATGACCTTGCCGATGTCTCCGTATAAATCTTTTTTGTATGTTCCCACCAAATTAACGGTTTACGCGAGTTAATGGGTGAATTATATGTGACCTTGCCTCGTTGCTCCAAAAACAGTTCCCGAGTCAACTTATGCGCACTCTTGGTAAAATTAATGGAAATTTGCGGTTTAAAATCTCTACTACTCTTGATTGCTTTTTCATTGATACTTTCTTTACGGTCTCTAATGTTCACTTGCATTTCTGTTATATCTTTGCTTTTACCGTCTTTTTTATGTATCCTTCTCCTATTTCCCATCTTCATTTCTGTTACATATCGCAGTTTATTTCAGTTTTTACTCTTACTGAATCAATGCTGCCATTACGTCCTTCCATACATCAGATAAAACCTACTTTAATTCACCCTAGAAATGTTAATTTCCAGTGCGCCTCTAATAAAATCTGTTACTTTGTCACGTTTCTGTTATAAAGCTAGTTTCTAAACAAATTATAAAAATATATGTAAATTTTTGAGTCATGGGATTCTCAACACCGCATTTCTTTGCGGTTAACAGTCCAGCATAAATTTATGCCCCCATCGAATATTTACCTATGATACTGTATATCATATTTTGAGACCTACATAACTTACAAATTTAAATCGATTCAAACGTCTTACCCAAGTAGAAAATAATCTTTGGACCGAAAATATGAAAGCCTCGATTTGAATATTATCATACTTAAAGATTCTTTTATTCCTGGAGTTAATTATCAGCAGCTGACAAGGTTTTCTTTTTACTGGATATTAATAGGTGGACGGATATTACTAAAAACAAGTTTAAGAGTTTTTCGCTTTGCGATGCTATATTTTTATTCGGATATCACAATCTCAATATTTAGTCATAAGAAGCTGTCGGATATGCAATTTACATATACATTTTTGATACTTCGCACTATTGAGTATGTTTTATAACTCCAAGAATAACGCATTAGGTTATGAGTTAGTAAAATCTTTAACTCGAAAATGTTGCTATAAAGTGTATAGTAAAAATATTGTGTTGATATTTTTCCTCATTATTCGAGAAAATGAATCTTCAAAAACCCAGCCTTAATTTAGCATAAATTGAAGTAATGCAGGCCAGCCAAACAATCCGGCGAGATCCATACATCCTCCATCCATACCCTACCTTACAAACCTCCCCTTCGCTCTCGCTCACCACTCTACACCTTTACTTCCTTGAAATTCGTTTCTCTAACACCGTCATTGTTGCGTCATTTAGACCTCCGAATCCTATCCCGCAAAGCCCATTAATCTCCCTTTTCAGAGAAGCTCTCACGCGCCTCTTTTTCTGCCCTCCCTCCGTCTCTTTCACCCTATCTCACTCTCTCTCTCTCTCCTCCACTCTTTTTACTTCGCCTCGTCCCCGTCTCTTTTCTCTCTCTCTCTCTCGTGCGCGAGACCGAAAACGCCGGCGGAAAAGCGAGTGCATCCGACGCAATAATACAGAGTATTTTTAAAAGGAAAAAAACAGACTCGGCAGCTCTCTCTCTCTCTCTATCCCACCTCCCCCCTCCCTCCAAACACACACGCATTCGACGAAAACGTAAGAGAGAAAAGGGAGAGAAAGCATTCTTTATTTCTTTGCCGTCGCAGTAAGAAAGAGTGAGGAGATTTGGGCGTCAAAGTCTATCAAGCGAAGATCTACTTTCCGTGTCGTCGTAAAACATACTCCCACACGCGCCGCCTTCGAATCCCTTTTTTCCCGATTATTTGACGGAGACATCACCCTCTTCCCTCCATCGCCCTCTTTCTCTCCTTCTGTTGGGATATAAGTGCAACCTTGCGATCCTGATAAATTTTGCAAGGGAATAGAAAAAAATGACGTCGTACTTGGGACGAGTAGTAATTCTTTCGTGAATTGCATAACTTCACGTTCGAGAGTTATAATGTTAATGTTCTTCGGTCATAATTTGCTATCTCAAGATAGGTCAGTTGTTTTTGAGCTGATGAATGTCTAGTTCTTGCGAACTGAATACACTTAATCCAATGATTGTTTTTGTAATTCATGTTTGGAAATCCTCTGATCTCGAAGCAAAGTAGGTTTAATCTTAGTACCCTACGGCAGATTAATTACACATTAATTAATTTACTAGAAATTGCACCATCTGTTCTAAATTCGATTTACAGTAATTCCCCGCTATATGGCGCCCCACTATTCGTTGTTTCGCGTATACGTCCTCAATCAATTAAAGAACATGTTTCGTTATAAGTTACGTCGCTTGTAAAGTGCCAAAAGCAAAATTTCAGGAATTCTAATTGCGGTACATAAATGATCACTATAATTAAAAACCCCTCTATTCGTCTTTTTATTTTCATGTTTATAATTATTTATTTTATTTTATTTCGTGTTTAATTTCATTTTGCGACCTCGTTTGGGCCCGCTCCCTACCGAATGACCAAATATGTGTGAGCAGTGTTACGCAGTAGTTTCAACTTCATTTACTAATGCTAGCTACAGGTATTCCATTCATTGCTTATGCGTTTTTGCTGGTAAGCCTTGGTCTTCATTTTGAGAAAATGCACCTTTCCATCGTTTTTATGAAAATACCAATATTATAATTTCATGCCTGCGAATCTTCGATATTGTGGTTTTGAATTAGAAAAAAATGTATAAGCACAGTTGAGGTTTTTTGTTATTAATTTTAATTATTTGTTTTAAAAAGTACCTCTAATGTACTGTATTGATATGTATTATTTGGGATACAAATGTGACAAAATATCCGCCAGGAACGTAACCCCAACTTCTATCATTGTTCTTATGGAAAAATAGGTTTCGCTATACGTTGCTTCGTTGTAAGTCGCGGTTTTCCGGAGCGCATCTCAGTCGTATAGCGGGGACTTACTGTACTTCATTTTAAGCTTTTTCTTTTGTGGAATTTGCTAAATTATTTGCACTTATATTACTGCCATATACATTTACCACCTCAAATTTTATTGCCTATCATGCTCATTGATTTCATGATAGCGATTTATCTTTAAAATCTTAATTAACTATAAAATAATTTGTTTTTGTAGAATTAGATAACTATTTTACATTGATATTAGGTGGAAAACAAGTCATATGTCTCAAATATCTCTATAATATTATGTGAAAGTAGGGAAGGGAATTTTCTTCGATGATGATGAATTCGGGTATTTATCAAGGTTATGTTTCTCTGATTCTTTTAGTTTTGCACTCCATTTCTTCCCACATTCAATGTTCTTTGAAGTAAACCCTAGCCCGCATCTCCGCTTTTATGTCGGACTAAAATATTTTTTCCAACCATGCAGGAAGTAATTAGGTAGTCGAGGGAATGAATTGCTCTTGTTTTAAAGCAATGACCGTTGGTAAAAGTTAGGAGATTACTATGTTTTGCTCGTTTCAGATTGTCTGCAACAACATAAAAAGGCATACCATGTACTTGAGTTCATTCGAAAGTTAGGTTTTTCTTCGTAATGTAGTGTTAGTAGCTTTTAAAGGGTTCATTTCCAAAATATTTCATATTAGTCGCCAAACTTGCTTATATTGGTACGAAGGAATATTTTTTCCGACTAAATCGTCATTTTCTACTTGAAAAGGAAGTTAGGGAAGAAGTATTGGCGAATATTTCGTTGAATTGGTTGAAATATTTTATACATAATTTCCGTCTGTGTGTCATTCTCTGTATCTCGAGAGCTCTATGTTGTAGAGAAATGCGGCAATGCCATTTCGTTTTTACTAGCTAGGAGACCCCAGGAAAACTATTTTCATTTTCATCCGTTTTCTTAAAACAAAATGGGAACCGTTTAAATTAATAAAAATTATATTTCGGAATCGGTATGTCGGGAAAAAAACATTTTGAACAATAAATATGCGTCTTTATAAGAGTGATACCGAAAAATTATTTTCAGCTTAGTGAGGTTAAATGTGAGGCGCATAGCGCTGAGATATCTAGAGCGAGTGGAGGGCGGGGTTGACGCACCTAGGGGGAGGGATCCTAGTCTCCATAAAATCAGCAACTAATTCATTCTAATGGTAAAATAAATTAATCTTCAAAGCAATTCTCCCAACAATATATTATGAATTTTGTCGGATAAGATAAATCCTTCTAAGATCTAAAATTTCTTTTGAAAGTTATCGTCTCACCAATTAGCATACATCTTTAAATTGTGAATTTCTTCATCGGATATTTATTTTCCATTAATAACGATATCGTTTTAAAACGAATGGCGGAGAATGAAGAAAACTCGCAGACCACGATAAACAATTCTGAAAGCTTTTTGCCAAAATCAAATATATGTATATATATAAACAAAGAAATAACTTCATACACATTTTTGTCAATTCCTTTTAATCGAGCCGAAATTTATTCCAGTACAACGATTGAAACGCAAGTGCTCCGTCGAAACGCGATTGACATTAATTACTTCGCCGAAATTAGGACCGTACTCAAGGGGAGAAAAAACGACCTTGGAAGATGGTGATGTTTGTTTCTAGGCGCGCACTTTCACCTTGGAACGGAAAGGGGTTTAAGGGGCAGAAAGGTCATAAGTGCGAGGGCGGAGGAAGGCGATTGTGATTCAGCGATCCGTGATTCTCTGAATATGTTAACCCGTGGACTACAAACCGCCGCTCCTATGGGCCCGAAGTCGAAGCATCGCGATCATGCGTAATTCCTTTAATCCCGAAATATCCTCATTAAACTTGCCACCTGAATCCCTTCCAAACTGGAATTCCGCGTCATTTCCTAAATAAACAAGATCCGAAAATCGATTACATGAGTGTGAGAGAGAGAGAGAGAGAAGAGAGATCGATGGCGCGATACGTCCTTATAATCTAAACCCGCTCTCTCCGTCCATTTATTCACTAAACATTCGTTATTTCTCTCCAGTTCCTATCTTCCTCATTCCATTTCATTCTCCTTTCATATCGATTCGCCTTATTCTTTCTCTTAGTTCCTTTTCCAATATCTCCTCCACATCAGTTTTGTTTAAACACGAACACACACACGCGCGTGTGTATATGTATATATAAATAAATATATATATAAGGGTGGCAACAAGGTGTTCAAGGATGCCCGGTGGACACTTATCAAGTTGATGACCAAGTTGGTAAGCCTCCAATACCTCCATTTTGATAGCTGCTATCCCCTTCATACCAATACCTCTGTCCCATATGCCCTTGCTCGACGTGGATAGAGGCTTTGTTCTGATAGAGCGTCTCTTCTACAGTATTACTCCATCCTCGAGGACGCTCGACTCAAACGTGGCTACCCTCCGAACCTGGTCTGTGAACAGATCCATAGGGCGATCACGCCTACCACCAATAGATCCCATCTATCTACGAGGCCCTCAAAACAATCCTCCATGCTGCCCACCCAATTCTTACTTCTACCTCCCGCCAGTCCCCCTTTACCAACCTTTTTACCAATTCCTCGCTCCTCTCCTTCCGCCGGCCCCCCAATTTGGGAAATATCTTGTGGAAGAAGGAACATCCCACATCCACCGCGCCTCTCGCTAGAGGGTCTCATCCCTGCGGCAAACCTCGCTGTCTCACTTGCCTTATCCACCTACCCTCCTCTTCTTTCTACAGTCCCTCCATCAACATCACCTACCCCATTACCTCTAGAAGCAACTGCACCACCCGTAACGTCATTTACCTCCTCACCTGCACCCTATGTCCCGAGTTTTACGTAGGCCTCACCAGCAACCCGTTAAACATCCGTATGAACGGTCACCGGAATAGCGTTAATCTCTCCCTGTTGCATTACACGCCAATGCCCACAATGGAGGCTATGTCTCCTTCAATAGTTGCTAAAATGTAAGGGATAATCGTGCCTTACCCGATGGCACTTCTGCCCTCCTTCTCCGACAATGGGAATTAGCCCATATACATCTTCTTGAATCTTTCTCCCCCTCTGGCCTTAACCTCCGCAAACCCTATTAGCCATTCTATAATGCCCACAATGTCTCCTGTAGTTACAATGTAGTTATTCCCGCCTTACCTTACAACACTCGCTCCCTATTGGCCATCCATCCTTCCCACTTCCCGTCTCCTCCAATCATCAAGCTTTTCACATCACCTTGTCATTCCCCGCCCAGTGTGTCACCTTTAGTTACACTCTCTCCATCGCTGAAGAAGGGCATACTTGTGCCTGAAAAGCTTACGTTTTTTTGTTTTTTTTTGCGTGTCTTCGACGCCCCTAGCAGCTTACCAACCTGGTCCTCAACTTGGTAAGTGTCCACTGGGCATCCTTCAACACCTTGTTGCCACCCTTATTACTGCCTTTCCTTTTCCTTAAGTTTATATATATATATTTGTTTATTTATTTATTTGTTTTCTCTTTCCAATTTGTTTAGTCATACCAATGTTAATATCAATTCATGTTGTGCCAAATCTTTCCTTTAAGATTTTCATTTATTTATCTTCTGTTCTAAATTTCATTTATTGATATCTTTAGTGAATCTCAGTAGGTTTCGCAGGTTTTTCACACACCCCTTCTTGTGTGGGTGTTTTCCTGCAGTGGGTTTTTAGTATACCTTCCAGAATGGAAATAGGCTTATAGTTTTGTCGTTGTGTCTGTCTGTCCGTCCCCCCTATTAACTTTTGAATCAATTGACCGATTTTCATGAAACTTGGTGGAAATCTCTTGCTACTTGGGCCGAGCTCCCGAGGATAGTTTTTGTTGCGAAGATTGAAGTTCCGGGTTTGATTCCAGGAATTATCCTTCCCATTTGATTTATATAGGAAATCTGAAATCCATCGTGCAGGGTAATTTTCTCTAGCACATTAAAATATCTTAGAATTGTAATATTGGAGCGAGTTTTGTACTATTCTCTGAGGAGAGGAATAAAGATTCTAATTTTTACCGTTGAATTTTGTTTATCAATCGTATTTCTTAGAATTTTGCGTAAATATTGGCGATTTTGCAGTTTCCATCACTCATTACGAGAGCGTTTCAATAGTAACAACTTTTGTTGGACTCAGATTTGGTATATTCTAAGACGTACACGAGTTATTTTTGCCGCACATATACGCGTGATCAATGTAATATTCTGTTCGAATGTCTTTGTAGTATTTTATAACACTAAATTATGAAATTTGGGAACACAAAGCCAATATAAGTATTATAAAATGATTAAATGGAAAGCAGGCATCATAAGTTCTGTTGGGTCATCTTGTTTTACATGGATTTCATTATTCAGTAGTCCATATTTTTTCCCACAAAATAACATCTTTTCTTTTCCAATACATGTATTTTTATTGTTACTTGTATTTACATTGCTAATGTTCTATGTATTATTGTATATGTTTCATGACCAGGGATTGGGTGGAAGATGGGACTTATCGGTCTCAATCTCGCCCCAAATATAGACCACATCAATCAATCAATCACATCCCAACTACAACAATTCCTCCCAGAGATTTTTTATGCTCATTTATCCCCCTCACTTTCATCCACCCTATTGCACCTTAAATTCTTTTCTCTCCTCCATTCTTCTTCTAATAACTCATCATCAGGGGAGTACTGATTGGCCCCGCAATGGCTACGATTATATGCCTTCTGACGTCTCTCGCTCTTAGGCCGATGTATATTCTCATGTGTCAACATTTCTTAAGTGTTAATAGCTAAGGAAGATTATTGTGCTTATTTGTGTATATTGTGTGTATAGCATGAGGTCTGCGTCCACTGTTCAGGCTCTAAAGGATGACGACTTGACTTCAATTACCGGTCGGTTCAGTAGTCACTATTTTTGGCCTTCAATATCATCATGAAGTTTTTGTTTACATATAGAGATATATTAGTAGATTTTGGTTGACGTGAAGCCCCCCCTTCTTTTCGACACAATGAGCCACCCCTAATGGCACATTGGATTTTACAGATCGTATTTATTTACTAGGGGACCGTCCATGTATTACGACAGCAAATGTTTAACTATTTTTGACCCCCTCGTCCCTCTATGCCAGCAACCGTTAGGATTTGGGTAGCCCTCTCCCCCTTCGTTGTACCCCCCTTTTTAATAAAAATTAGAAATGAATAGTTATGGCAATATTTTCTACTGCCTTCATATAGCGTTGCCATGCATTAAACCGAGAACTACCAAGGGGGGACCTCCGAGCCGCAACTTATTTTTTCGTATGTTTCTCTTTTATAAACAAAGGAAAAGTCCGAATATTTGAATATATTGTGCAGAGACTTATGTTAATAAATACCCGAAGTTTCTCATCAATGTATTTATATTTCAATTTTCTGCAAATTATTTAGTCATTGGCTGCATGCCTTGACACGCAGGTAACCTAACTTAAGATTAAATCATTTTTCTATTCAATTTGTTATTATTTCTGTAAATACAATCTTACTGCAATATTAATCTGATCTTGAAAACATAATGAGGAAGAATGCAAAAGAATTGTTTGAATGTAAATATTTGTCTTTATACACATAATTTCAAATAAATTACTAAAATTGTGTAGTTGTATCCTTATGATGTTTTTTAATATATAACAATAGTCGGTAATGAGGTCAGGCTCAACTCTGTGGAATTTACTCATATTGAAAAAAGAACTTTGTTATTTCCACAAATTTAATTTATGGAAAGTTTTTCATATTTTATCATCTGATCAAATTAAATTTGTGGAAATAACAAAGTTCTTTTTTCAATATAACAATAGGTTTGAAACATTACTATGACTTTTTATTGTATTTTAGATGGTGTACCTCTGAGCCCCCCCCCCCCCCCATTGGTAGTCCATGGTATTGAAAATCGCTTGGTAGTTCTAGGGTTAATGCTCGATAAAGCCCAATGAGGAAAAATCTATCAGATTAAACAAGGTAAAGTTATGCTTACCAAAGGAATCAGTTAAATACGGAGAAAAGAATTGTAATGTCGGGCGAAACGCGACTAGCGAGCAGGTGGAAACTTGCCGTGGACGAACTGTCGCGTCATGTAAATCGCACGTAAAAAGTAAATAATTTCTAAGATAAATAATCTTAAGTAAACAAGGGAGGTTATTTACAGGTGCCAGGGGCTTAGCTACCTAATGTGCCATATGAAAATGGGTTCTTTGAAGTGCACCGACACCGTACAATATACGGGATCGACGGCTTCACTTCCTCACCAAAGTAATACTCATACTCATATTTTTTAACTGTAAAATATCCTCGACCGAGAATCGAACCCGCAATACTTGAAACCATTGACGAGTATTTCAACCATTGCTCCACCGGCGTCGACCGATAACTGTAAGATAATAAGCATACTCAATGTCAAAGAGTAATGAATGTCTTATTTTTCTTGTTTCTGTGGCATTATAAGAATTGTTAGGCATAATATAATATTTTGAACCGATTTCTCCAAATAGATTAAAGTTATTAAAAGAAACAATCTAATTACTATATTTTTTTATAATTTCGGGCTTTTCAAAATATCAGGAGCGTTTTTGTGAGGGAGGGAGGGGGGGGGGGAGAATCTTCATTAATATACAGGCAATGATAAGTAATTCAGATTGGAAAATATTAAAGATTTACATAGGGGAGGCCCGTATTATTTGCTGCGGGAGGGACCGAGATTTTCCGGTACGCCACTGCTCTTCATTATTATGGTTTATTGTTAGTAATTTATCGCAGTGGCAGTTTTTACAGGATACATAAGCGTTTAAAGTCTTAAGGTATTTCGGTTTCAAGCAGCTGAATTTTATTTCTTGATTTTAATTGTTATAATAGCGGCGAGTTTTGCGAAATATCACAGCAGCAGTTACACCCTACGATCTTCAGTATATTCCGTGATATCCTTTTCTATAAAAAGCGACACGATATAAATCTTTTACTTTTATGGGACTTGTAAAAAAAAACTGGAGAGAGTTGGCACACAGTTGCGATAGGCACGATGGTCTGTTTTTTCAGGACTTGGTCAACATTGCAAGATGAGTAAACAGCGTGGCTTTTTTTCTAACAATGACACAACTGAGCTAAAATGGACGGAGAAACTTGCCTGAACCTTCATAAATTATGCTAGTGTTAGTAAATCAATCTATGCTTAAATTGTAAAGAAATCAGTCAAAAATTACCTTACGCTAGTCTTCAAATATAAATTCCTCATTCGACCAGTAGCAAGTACAGTGTGCAATACATCTTAAGGATAAAGTTCATAGCATAAAAATACATTATATGAGCAATAAGACGACACTAAGAAATATTAAAGAAAAGTCTTCATTGAAGTAACCCCATCTCAACGCCAACCAATAATTCGAGTTGAAAACGAAATTAAATTATTGGCCGTAACAAAAATCTTTACACTTTCATTTTACTCATTTTGTCGATCATTTTCTGGTTTATAGAAGCAATTAAAAATTATCAAAATTATTTTTTGAAAGTTTAATAAGACATTCTTGTATTTTATTTAAATTAAAGTATTAGAATTAGAACATATTATATATAACAAAGTTGAATTAAAAATATTCGCAATAATAAATTATTTCCGTGCTGCAAAATGTATTTACTTTAGTAATTAGTTCCAAAAAAGAGGAATCAATAACTATTCTACATTAATGAAAATTTTCCATGTACGGCCGAGGATCGGGAGTTTGAAAATTAAAAGATAAATTGTATGAATTGACTTGAGGAACTTTGGAGAAGACGAGGAGGAGATGGGTGCGATCACGCAGGAAAATTGTTATATTGGTAAGACAGGATGAAAATATCGAGAGAATAACAAAGTTTACTTATTCTGTGAACTTCTGGAAAATGTACACATAAACTGCATGCTCTCTTGAAATGTTTAATTTGTTACTTTATCATGGAATTAACTATTACACTCTTCATGTATTCAACCAGTCCATTTAGATGATTAAATTATTCACAATACCCAATTATGATCAAATATTTTACGGACATTTTAACAGTTAAGGTTTTCGCATTATCTGTTCAATGCTCTTCAATTGAACCACTCACGCCGTAAAATTTAATCCAAAACGCAAAAAAGCGTCAATGATGTACGTGAGTTTCTCAACTCCGACACGAAATAAAATTAACGAAACGAAAAAATTGTCTCCGAAGGGAAAAAATTCTTCACATCTATCAAGGACGGAAAAAAATCCCGTCTTTGCGCCGTTATAAACTGTATAGGACAAGACTGCCCAACACGTCGATCGAGGCTTTAATTTCGGTCGATCGCGACGGTATTATATTACACAAAAAAATTAATTATTTAATAATCCATCTGTCAAAGTGATCTATTTGAGATTATGTTCAGGCAGTTAGATTATTCATGCAAAGATAATTTCACGCCAACTATAAAGATAGATGTTAGCGTGCTTTGAGCACGAAAATTTGACCAACAGATGGCTTTGCTTCAAAATCAAGTCGAACCAGTCGATACAAGTTCGATATAAGAAAAGTTTCACCTATCCCTGCTGGACGTACACGAATAGTAGTCTTGGTGTGGTTTTCGATGATTTTACCACTAGAGAAGAAATGCTAGGCATGATTCCTTGGAAAGAGATAACAAGAGGTCTTGATATATTCAAAGCCTTCCAAAATTTCGTTGATAAGATTAAATTACCTCTCTTTAAGTTTATCTATTACGACAGACAGTGCCAAAGCAATGACAGGATAACGGATTCATCGCATTGTGCCAAAAAACTGATGAATTCCCAGATTTCTTGAGCTATCATTGTAACATTTATGAACAAGGCAGTAAGAGATTAAATACAAAAAATGTGATGGGCATAACCTTCAAAATCGTGAATTCAATCCGAGGGCAATCTCTTCAAAGGCGTCTTTTCAAAATGGAACTAGATGAAAGACAACCAGATCTAGTATTACACACGAATGTGAGGCGGCTGAGTCGGAGTAAGTTTCTCCAAAGATTTCGTGATTTGTTAAATGAAATTATAACTTTTCTTAAAGAAAGGGGAGATAGTTATCAGCAGTTACAGGATGTGGACTGGCTGTTTTATCTGGATTTTCTGACAGATTTCACAGGCAAACTAAGTGCCCTTGCAAGGAAAAAACAGAACTATTGGTGACATGATTGGCTGTATTTCGGCCTATAAAAAACATTTTGGTGACGGCCAATGACTTACAACAAAAAATATTCGATCACCTTCCAAATATTCAAGATAATTTGCATAAATACCCCGATTTTGTATTTAATACTGAGAAATATATTCCTGAAATTGATAAAGTTGTGGGGGATTTTTAATTCAGATTCAGCGATTTAAAAAAATAGAAGATATTGTTCAGTACCTTTCTTTTCCCTTTAAAGCAGACTTAGATACGAAACAATGCAGAAGAGATCGATGTAATTTTTCAGATGGATAAACAATTATTAGAAAATGAGATTATATCACTGCAATGCGATCTGTTTCTAAAAGCTCAGTCATCAGAAGACGAATTTTGCAGATGTTTCTCGAGAGAAAGACCCTAATGTTAAAAAAATGCAGTGAACTGATCCATTCTTGTTTTGGTTCAACATATTTATGTCAATCAGTTTTTTAATATTTGAAGCAAACGAAGACGAAGCACCGTTCCTGTCTTACAGATTTGCATACAGAAGATTCATTAAGATTAGCCTTTTCACAGTACACACCTGATTTTGGAAGCTTTCAGATGATATGGAGGCACAAACTTCCCATCAAATGATAATTTAATATTAATAAAAGAAACATTTTTGTACCATTAATTTACTTTTTTATTTGAATCATGGGGGGGGGGTGTGAATAGGTGTAGTAGCTCGCAGCTAATTTTAATGAAAAAAAGTCGATCGTGTCGCAAAATAAGTTGGCCACCCCTGGTATAGGACATAGGTGGAAGGGAGGAAGAACGAAAGAACCCATCCTACTACAACAAGCGAGCAGGCACGATCCTCAAAAATTGAAAAAATCTCAAAGTCCTATTCCCCAACTACTATAAAAAAAATAAAGAGGACACGCTTTAATTAATGCGTTGGATTTTTAATTATCACTCGCGAAGGGAGCCATGAGGGAGTGAGTTTGGAGCCCATTCACTTCGAAATGTTAACGGCACTTTCCCTCACCTTCCGTCTCCCTCTCGCTCTCTCTCCTTTCACCCTTTCTCTCCTCTGCTCGTTCTCCACCTCTCTTTCCCCTATCTTACTCTCTTCGTTTGTTCTCTTCACTCAGTCAAATCCTCTTTCCTTCTCCCTCTTTCTCCTATCTTACTCGCTTCGTTTATTCTTTCACTTCATTCTATTTTATTCTCCCTTTTTCCGTTGCATTCTATTCTCCCCGCATCTTTCTCTTATCATTCTCTTTTGTTCTCTTTTTCTTTCGGCCCTCACCGATAAAATTATATCCATCTCATATTTTCTTTCTGCCCTTGATTATATGGCCCTCTTCCACTCTATTCCTGTTTTACCTTCTTCCTCGCCCTCGACCGTTACCTTTTTCTCTTTCTCTCTCCTGCTCTCCCTTTTTCTACCTTTTCTCTCCCTATTCCTATTCCATTCTATCCCTCTCTTTCCCTTCCTCTCCCCAATCCTATTCATCTTTTTCACTTTCTCTACCTATCTGCTTCTCCCTCTTCCTATCCCTCTCTTTCCCTTCCTCTCCTCTCTCTCATTACATTCCTCTCCTCTATCTCCTTCCTCTTTCCCATACGCCTTCATCCTCATACTTCCACACCCTCCATATTGTCTCCCTTATCCTCCCTCCCTCTAATTCCACCTCCCTTTTTCCCCTTTCCTCTCTCTACTCTCTTCCGGTCTTTCTCATTCTCTCTCCCCCTATTTTAACATCTCTCTCTATTAATGCATCTCTCTTCCTCCAACCCCCCTTCCTCCCTTGATTTCTCCCTCTACTACTCCATCTGAATAATTACTTGCCCGTCAAGTTAAGAGCGAAGGGAACGTATTAAGGAAGAGTAACAAGCGGGACTCGTGTGCCATTCGTAAAACTTCCATCGATTCCCAACTCGCGTCCTTTTCTTCCTCCTCTCCATGTCTCCCTCATTTTGATTGTCCGTCTCTTTCGATCTTCCCCTCTTTTCAAACCCTCATTTTCTTCCACCTTCCTCCCCCTTCTCTGACTCCATCTCTCCCTTCTCCCCCAAGCCCGTCTCTCCCCGTCAGAGTCCCTCATCCATCTCATTCTCATCCATAAGTCCCATCCAACTTTCACTTCAGCCGTCCATTCTCCAAATACGCCTTCCGTCCCGAGGCCTCAAAATGCCGTCGCCTCCTCCGTCGCCCGTAATCTACTTGATACTCGCTCGCGGAATTAGTTCCAAGAGGTCTGATAATAGCGTTCTGGGGAGAATTCGCCGGCTTACGAAAGACGGAATTGGTTTTTGCGTGTAGCCCCGAGGTTGCGTGAAAGGAAGAACGGGTGAGGTTTTTTGCGACTGCCTGCGAAAAGAAATTATTAGGGACGTTTGCTTTCTCTGAGCTTTCCGGAAGAATACCTAGTCGAGTAATCGCGCGAGTGTGGATGAACTGACGTTAATTAATGAACGGTGAGGAATAAGATTGGATGAGACGGGTTTGATATGCCTATCAATACACTTCTCCCCTTTGAGATCTAGAGGTATTCTCTCGGAGGATACTAAGCGATGTATGCTTTATGTAACTGACGCTCAAAAGCCATCATGCCTTATCCTATACAATATCAATTCATTATTTTACATTATATTTGGCACTAAAAACTGGGAAATATTTTTATTACCTTCCGTTGCTTTTTCTTCCGAGAAATGCAGCTGATTTCAGAAATTATAATCTAACTTAAGAATTCAATTTTAAAATGTTGGCTATCTAATCATAATCCAAAATCAATAGAGATCCTTCGGAATTTATTTTACGGTTGCTAGCAGTTTTCAAGTTCCGGATGTAAACTGCTTTTGTATCACCTTAATGCTTAACGCATGTTAAAAATACAATGATCTTAGTATATATATTTCACGATTATATGTAATATTAATGCAAGATTACTCTATTTGATGCTATCTGATTGCAAACATTTGAATAGTTAATCAGGGCGCACGGCTCAATGAAAGAAAACATCAGCTATATTCGCCGGATGCATTAGAGCCAGGTACCACTTGGTCATTTTAGTGTGATCCCGGTAAAGAGTGACCGACGTTTGGTTTCTGCCGTTAGCAGATTAACAGTCTGCATCTCTAATCCATCCCTTGCGCATTGCTATTACGACTCACTAGGGATTCAGCCGGAAGGGACGCTTATCCAAGCTGTTTTAGCCGTGCATATTGTAGAGAGTGGGCACTATTCCTTCGGACACACTCCCTTAGGCTGATTGAATGACTGAATTATAGGATCGAGATGAGAGAATACGTAAGTGGTTCAAAACTCGGTAAAAATGTGGTAATCAAATAATCATAATATATAAAACCATCCAAGCTGAATGGAGGTTATAATTATTTATGTCGGAAAACGGGAGCCTGATATGTAATTCAATAATTTATACCATGAAACTCTAAGATAGAGTACCTTAGTGAGGGTGGGTGCGGTGGCTTTTATGCTCGTGTGCGATCATATACACGTTGCGTATATAGTACGCGAGCTCGAATTAATTAAGTTGTGGCTTTAGATTTATTTATTTGTAAATGAGAAATCTATTTCTCCTCTAGAATTTATTCTATTATTTAAATTTCCGAAATCTTGCCAAACATTAATTGCAAGTGGAAATCCATATTTGCAGTGAAACAAGAATTGTTGAAAATATGTTTCTATTAAGATCCACTGATCTCATTGTATTGAAAAATCAATTGCCTTTGAGTTAAAAGAAAGCCTACGAAGTTATTTTCATTTCGCAAACTGTGCAATACTTTTTTTCCTCTTAAATACAATGACTACGCTTTATACTCCATCATCATTTGTGACAAGCAATAAAATTTGAAGTTTTAATATCAAAACTTCAAACAATCATAAAACTTCATTCGGACTAACCTTGTTATCCCCCTTGACCTTAATTAAAGGCCATATTTTCAGAAATTTTTTGCGGGAATCTTGATATACATACAATCAAAAAATTGTGTTTACCAATCTTCAGTCATACTTCTGTCACGATCATCATGTATGTTTTATCAGTTTTATCTCACTGACCTTGGTTTTAAGGGTATTTCAATTACATATCCGAGAAGTACAAGCAATACAGTTTTCACTTGGCGTAATCCAGGTCAAGGTTTAATAATAATTTTTATCTATTTTAATCGTCGCCCATCTTTTTTCTCAATTTTAAAACTCGAAAGAAAATTTCAGTAACGAATTTTGGAGTATTTCTTGCCGTACCAATTAAAGCTCTATAAACATCCGCGCTGATGATTACCGGAAATTTCTATTCGCCGCCAATACCGTTCGGCGAGATGATTTTAAATCCCGGTGAAATTGCTCAAGTCCACGGATTCAATTTTTCCCGATGAGATAGAAAGAATTAATTTTCCGGTCACTTATAAGATTTCTAACTCGTTTATCCCGCGATTTCATTTTTTTTAATCAAGACAATTTTTTCCGCCTTGCGAGATCTCCTCTTAACGCTCCTCCCCCCGCGCCATTATTTTCCTCCCTTTTGCCATTCTCTCTAGAGAAGACCTTTCCATCCAATGCAGCACGCACGCATTCAAGTTCTCAATCCTGCCAATCCTCTTTTTCGTGCGATCAAATTGAAGTCCTAGTCCCTCTATATAACCCGCCTAAACCTCCTCCTCATCGTCCTGCTACTCCCTTCGACTTTCTCTCCCATTCTACCCACCACGAGGTCTCTTCTAAAATGTCCCACGGCGAAAAACCCCTCCTCATCATCCCCGGGACCACGCTTATCCCTACTGGCCATCCTCGCTGGTGAAGCCTTTGCCGCCGCAGCTTAGTGTCTTCTCCCTCTTTCTGTCTCTCTCTCTTCTCCTCTCTATATATCCTCTAAATCCTCTTTTAGCTATCCACCCAATCCAGCTTTGCCCTGCTCCTACCTGCTTGTATCGTCACCCACCGCTTGGTTTTCCTTCCGTCGTACAATTCTCCCCCTCGGACGTTTTTAGTATCTTTTCTCCCTTCTTCTTTCTGAAAATTTCGCGTCCGGTGAGATTTTTTTCCTGTGGTCGTTCATGTTCTTTGGCAGTATTTTGTTGCGTAAAATTGATCTCCTCCCGTCGTATATTTTTCTTTCTTTATGTGTATCTGATGTTTTGCGTCCTTGTAATTTTGGAGGAATGTCTCTATGGCATGCAGAGAAAGTATTTTTGCGTTCCTTTTGTCATTCTTTTTCATTTGTCGGAATCATTGCCGTGAAGTCCTCCTGAAGTACATGGAAAGAAAATTGTGCATCTTATTATAATAGAAGGATTCTATTTGATGTCGATAAATCTATTTTTCTGTGATAATCGATATTGAAATTGATTTAAATGGAGGGGTATATTATTAATTTGTCACCGCAAAATTAATCAGTAGAATTAATCCATATCTGCTTTTAAAAGAAAGTAAGTTTTTAACAAATCAGTAGTTGTTTTTTATTGATAATTGGATGGTAAAATCAATGTGAGCGCGACTGTAAAATATAATTTTTTATCTTTAAACGAAAATGAAGTTTGGATATCTCAAAAATAGCTTTTTCCTCATTTAATTTATTCCTGTCATCTTTTATCGACCAAGCATTAATTACGATTGATTTGTTCCTTTCATTTAAATAATGCAAATAAATACATTGTTCCTTTTAGGTTAAGTCTTGCCAATCACCTGCGTTGGCTCACCAGTTGAAATAGGATGTTAATACTTTAAATGAAGCATTAATTTCTCCTAACAGCCCAAAGTGATGAATGGCTAAATAGATAACTCCTTTCGTTAAATTTAGGCGCATCGCAGAGCAAAACGCTGGTTTCGTTTAAATAATTCATGGGACCCTTACTTACGCGTAAAGCGAGACCACGAGAAAGAAGTCCATGGGAAGGTAACATAACTCAATAAAATTTTCCGCTTTCCTCTATTCCCATACTTTCGCCGGGCTTCAAAGAGAGGCAGAGGATTCATTCGCGCGAATTTTGGGAAAGAATATTTGTGGGTTAGAAGTCCATTGCGTCGCAGACCGCAGTGAAAATTCGTATCCGCGCTCTCTCTCTCTCTTTCTCTCTCTGTCTCTCTCTCTCTCTCTTCCCTCTCTCTCTCTTTCTCTCTTCCCTCTCTCTCTTTCTCTCTCTCTCATTATCCGATAGCGCACAAAGAGACGAAAGGGAAATCCCCTTCCGTTATTAGCCCGCCATTTCTCTGAACGCGACACACGGCATAAAACCCGGGTCCTAAAACGATGCAGCGTGGTACTTATTTATCTTGCTTTAATGGATAGAAGAAGAGTTAGTATGCTGAAAATCCTGCGCAGGAAGGATTCGAACCAGCCGCGTGGAAAAGAGACACCCATAAAAGCCGTAGCGATTCTCTCACCGTTGTAACTAAACAAAGACTGTTAACATGTTGTACTTCCTCTGAATGTCGAACAACGATCCAAGATCATCGTAAATGCCTTAAATATATTGTATAACTGAAATAGGAATAGATAAATTGCACTTCTTTTCCATTTGTGCCATTTTATGCACCTCGAAGGTTTTTTCCAAATTTAGTAATTTAAAAAGCAAGGATAACTTCATATTTTCAAGCCAATTGAAATAAATTACTTCTGAGATTACCTTCAGCGGTTTTCATTTTAAATTTTGGAACTTCTTTCTTTGGAGTTACAGATTTTTAAGTAAACCTTATTAGTCTGAAACCATACGGTATCGTAATATAAGCTCTCTCAAAAAACATGAAAAAAAACTTGATCCATTCTTTACATCAGGCTATCAATGTGTCGTCTTAAATTTTGTATTCAAATAATCGATGGCAAAAAAACAGTTTTAAATCATTTTGTACAAATTTATTATCTTTTGAAATTAAGTAGCATGAAACTGTAAAAATGTGTTATTCGACCGTATCAAGTTAATTTTATCTAATATAACAAGTTACCGTGTTTTTTATTTTCAATTGCGACTTATCGAAATGTAATATGTTGAGAAGAAATATTCCTAGGCAGAATCTCTTTGTTGAACAATGCCAATCGAATTGCTTAAGATACAATAATCTTAATAAGCCTCGCCTCTTCATTTGCTTTATACGTATGTATGTACATTATCGGTAATAAGTTGCAAGTGAAGTAAAACATGATTTTGTAATCAATATGTAACAATTAAAACGTATGTTATGCTTCCCAAATAGTTGATTTGAAGGAACATTTTTTATAAAAATCTAAATTTTGATTAATTTCGGCTTTCAGTCAACTAATCAATGTTTTTATTGCCTCCGTTTGGTGTCATAATGTTATTCACATGCAATATGCTCATCGGACCCAATCTCTTCATCGCAACTTTAATTCAATTTCACATATTAAGGAAGGGGTATTAAGAGCAAGGGTCTCTCTTTTTTCTAGTTAAAAACCACCTCAAACCTGAGAAAATTCGTGTTTTTCCTTTTGCCCGCCATTGCCCGTCCATCGTAGTCTTCGGATTCTTTTATTTCTATTCTTGTGATCAAACTTGACCTTTTCGGTAGGTTTTGTTTCGCCATATATTTTCCTTTTTGGCATCTGACAAGTTTTCTCTCCTTTTTTCTTGTCATTTTCCACCTTGGTCTATTTTTTTCTGCGTTGACTGGCTTACGTCCTGCAGTCCCATCAAGTCCCGTCAGCGATACATCCGCGTTGTCCCTCTTTGTTCCCTCGGCTCTTCTTACTACAACGATTCGTTTTTATGCTCCATAAATTCTTAATCCGCTCCTTTTTAGCTTCATTACCTTCTGGCCGACTTTCTTTTTGAAGCTTTTATTTTCTACTTCGTTCCATTTTTACTCCGTTGCTTGTTTTACTTTGTTCTTTTCTCACTCGGTTCCTTCCTTTTACCTCCAGACTCAGTTCGTTTCTTTTTTGTCTTTATTTTTCGATTTAGATCCTTTTTGACTTCGGTCTGTTCCTCTTAAACTATTTCTCTTTTTTCGTCTCCCGTTTACCTCGCCTCTTCTATAAGCTTACTTAATCTTACTTTTCTCCCGAGATGAACATATGATATCTTCCCACATGGAAGAATGAGCATCGTTAATATTATCTATTAGACATGGCGTAATTTGGTCATTCTTCTGGAATTTTATTGGATGTACCTGAGATATTTCTTTAAATATGTGGGTCGGATTCTTAAGGTCTTTTTTATGGCTGTAGTATAATTATTAATAATTGGGAGTTTTTTCGTTGTAGAATTTTTATATGAATATGCTTTTTAAGTGATTGTGCCTGATCATCAGAATACTTTTGTGATTAAGGTGTTTTTTCTTCTTTTTAACGAGTATTATTTTTGTTTTCTGCACATTGAATTTTAATTTTTCCTTGATAAATCAGAAATTTCGTGTAAAATATTCTGTATCAGGCGAAAGTAAACCAGCTTGGATTTTTAAATAGTTTTAAATGTTGTGTTCCTATTTCATAGCCTTACTGACCTAGCTGTTTTACCACTTTTAAAATAAATATTTTTTGAATTAGTATGCCTAAAATAACATTCTTTAAATAATACCATAAAAATCAAAATATATTTTCTTTCCTTTGGCTCATACCGATGACTGAAATACTGAACCATATTTTTTCAGGAACAGCGGAACGCGATGAATATAAAACTGAGAATATACAGAAGCAAACCCAAAACTTCGCCTTTTCTTATCGAATTCGGATCCCAAAATTCTCACAAAATGTTGGGGAATCATTCAGTATCTTTACGGCGCGAATTTCTTTTCTTGCGTCTCTGTTCCATGTTCCGCTTTCGCTGGTACGATATTCCTATCGCAAAGAATGCCAGTGTTCCCTAAAAGCTAAGTCCGGTAAGAGTGCCTTCAGTGACCTGAATTCCGAAAGCCTTATCCTATCTCTTGCAAGTAATCGCCTTCCTTCTTTTCAATCCCACAAAAACTCAAATAGGCGCCGTTGTCTCCGGCGGCGATGCATCTTAGTGCAACATAAAATTCTTTCATTTTTATTCATTTTCAATCGGGAAACTTTCTTTCGAATCTCTTAGTATTCGTAATTTTTCTAGGAATGTCGTTTGAGATCAATAATTCCATCAAGATATCTTATCGCCGAAATTTTTTGTGTCGTAATGAAAAGTCTCAGTTGATATATCGTTCTTTTTTAAACGTAAGTTGAAGAAGATCCTAAATTTGAAAAATATGTGCTAATTATGAAACCACTAGGAGTAACTTGCGCAAGAGGTGTGGCATTTCTTTCGAGAGATTAAGGAATTGAAATTTCGATTTTTATGTTTCCAATAAAATGACAGCTCTGAGAGAGTGACAGTTCACTGTATTTAAAATTGTCCTAATGTTACATTTTACGATGTTTTATTTCAGAATCTCGGAGTCAAAAATTCATATTTCATAGTGTTTAAATCATTATTAATGCGATCCCCATGTCAACCTTTATTTTCATATGAGAGAAAATTGGCAGTCCTGTATAAGTGACCAGGGGCCTATTTCAATTCTGTTATTATTTAATTTGCAATATTTCTATATATACAATTTAGTGTTCGAATTCTTGAATAGCCCACATATTTCCATGTGTAAACCAAGGTTCAGGCGTCAAAATTCCAATTATGGCTAAGGTTTGGCCTTGCGATTTATTTATTGTCATGGCATAAGACAATTTGATCGCGAATTGTCTGCAATGCATGTTAAAAGGAATTGCTGGATCATTTGGCGTGTCAACATTAACACGTGGGATAAAGTGAATGATTCCAGCCACAAAAACAGTAATGTCTTCCAATAATTAATTTAATTATTAATCAACATCTATTATAATAATAAAACGCTTAGGCGGTACGTGGCACACAATAACATTGTATTGCTAAGCAACAGGATATATAAACAGCGGAAACTGTAACATATCGGCTATCGTTCATTTGCTATATAAATTCGTCAAATTGGCATATAAACCTCGGACCTGCATATTTTTAAAGAAGAATGATCAAGGTTTTTTATTCTTGCAGTCCTTTTTCGTCATCTATCGAAAATCGCTTGCGTTTCAAGTTTATTCTCATTAATTTGGACTAAATTGAATGTATATTAAAAAAATACGTAGGTACGTACTTATGAAATGTAATTATTTGGTGAAATATACTTAAACGTGGTAGAACTATACCAATTTAAACAAAAACAAAATATTTACCATTTTGGAAGTAATACATTATAATACTTTTCCGTATTAATATCGCAACCAAATAAACAATGTCTAATGTTTATTTGCTCAATGTCTCTAGCAACGAGATAAACAGCTTCTGTATATCGCATTGAAATGCTGTATCATGCTATATAAAGTTAAAACCATTTAGATGATGCTTATATGAAACTATATATATTAATTAATGAAATTAATATTTAAATTGTTTGCTCAGAATAAAAGTAATGGATTCAAGAGCAACACGATACGCATATTTGTTGGTGATGACGGTGAACCACCAGCAAACAGAGATATTTGCATTTATCCGATTGGAGATAATTGCAAGAACATTTCACCAATGAATCGCTGTAGTGATCCGATGGTCTACCCTCTGCTTTTCCCGAGAGGCGACTGTGGTTGGCATATGGGAATGGAACATGTGGAAGAGAGAAGATCAGCTAATCGAGTTAGAGTCACACAGTCACATTATTTCGCTTATCGACTTTCTGTGCGTAGCGGTTTCAGTCTTTTACACAGTAGTGGAAAATTATTTCAGCAGTACGTTGTCGACGCTTATGTGAAAACTGAAGGACCCAAATTGAACTATTTGCGAATGAATCAAAAAGATTTATGTGTTGAACTATATCGAGGACTCTTAGATGCGATAGAGTCTCGAGTACAAATCGAGAATGTACGTGCAGGTAGGTTGGTAATACTACCTTCAACATTTCAGGGAAGTCCACGGTATATGCAACAAAATTATCAGGACGCGATGGCAATATTCAGAAAGTTTGGACGGCTGGACCTATTTATTACCTTCACTTGCAACCCGACCTGGCCCGATATTCAAAGTGCGATGCAAGGGACTCAACAACCTGAAAAAAGACCAGACATAATAGTCCGGGTCTTTAAAATGAAGATGTCAGAGCTCTTAGATGATGTTTAAAACGGAATCTCTTCGGAATTTGTATTGCATACATGTACGTAATTGAATTCCAAAAGCGAGGTTTACTTCACGCTCACATTCTACTGACGTTAGATTCAAGTTCAAAAATACGTACATAGGATGATATCGACAAGTATGTCAGTGTCGAGGTACCAGATCAGGATGTTAATCCAAGACTCGATGAGAATGTAACGAAATGCATGATACATGGACCCTGCGGTACTCTTAATCAGTGTTCGCCTTGTATGAGCAAATGAAACTGGCCATAAAAAATTAATAAAATAAGTCACTGCAGTGAGAAGAGCAGAAATCTAAATTTTTATATGGTCTAATTTAAATTCCCGGGTAAAATCCGGCCAGCCAGGCCTACTACGGAAATTTAAATGGAGGGCGATCAAGGTCGGCGGGCCATTTCCAATCACCTCGCGGGCCACAAGTTTGCCCGCGGGCCGTAGGTTGACCACCCCTGAACTACATATATAGAAGATTCACCCGGCTTCGCACGGGTTGCTGTTTAAATGAAACACAGAACATATTTTATTGCTAAAATTTATATACTTTATTTAAAACTTTTCATATTGATTTTTGAAATACAAATTATTTTATTCCAATGCTTTTTTATAGACAATATTTCTTGTTTTTCTTTCTTGTGCTAAAACATGAAGATTTTGAGCATTTCCCACCCCTGAGTTCGCAACATATAACTGACCGTGAGTGAAGCAGTCTGATCTTAAACGTTAAATTCTAATTTAAATTGAATAATATACTATATTATTACACCACGTTTAAGCACGATTCATTAAATAAGAATATTTATTAAGTAACTAAATAAAAAATCTGATATGGCCACCACATGACATTCTCCATATCTGTAATATTTCTAAAAATTTCAAATAGGTTACGTAATAATAAATATTTTAAGAAACTGCGAAAAATGTTTCGAATTTACAAAGAACAGAAATAAACTCAAACAATAGCCTTCTAAAATTGGATATAGCGACAAAGCTCAAACAATTAAGAAAAGAAAAATGAGCGTTTCTAAGATATAACTAAGCGTCAATTGTTAACAATAGTCGTCGGTAGGTGGCGTGGTGGTGGCAGCGAAGAATATAAGATATCTCTTAAACAATGCATTATATGGAAAAATATTTCAAACAAAGGTAGAAAATTAAATTTCCTACAACGTTTATTACAGCATATTTTTACCTTTATCAAATATTAAAGCAAATATTTTAAAATAACGGATAAGTGACAAGAGTAATCACCCACTTTCGGTTGACCGATTTTTACGAAAAACTCATCAGTTCTTGTGACTTTAATAAAAATGTTAAATATAAAATTTCGCGTTGACCTGATTAATAGTTTTTGAGTTAGAGCGCCCACAAAAAGCTATCACATACACACACAGACATCATCGAGAAAATGGTCAAAACGTGTATTTCCGTTGAAATCTCGAAGTCTATTTTTTATGAATACAATACTTTCCCCTATACTACGTATATGAAGAAAGTATAAAGCAATTTTATATAGCTCTGCACCGTTTTCAATGCTTTTCTTATGGGAGTTTAAAATTGGACTTTGGGGTCAAAATCAACCCTTATATATAACTTTTTCTAAAATATCGGATTTTTTTCAGAGGTTATACCCAATGACCTATCTTCATGCTAACATTCAGCTTTCTAGCACTTCGAGAAGTACCTTAGGTTTTATACGATATATCCTATATATCAACTATTTATAATGATATAGATATAGGATAAGAACACTAGAAATTATAACCGTAGTTCTTGATTAGATAAGTATAATGAATGTAATACTAATAGTTATGGAGTCTTTGTCCCACAATCTTTCGTTTCAATTTTAACATTTCATTGTTTTTAATTATGTAATACTAATTCTAAATTTTAAAATAAATTTAATCATTTTTAGAAAGGTTCTTTCTCCTCTTTCTTTTCCAATATAGCATAATTAAATAACGTTTGCAATCTCATCTTATTTTTAATAAATTTATTTTTATCTAGTTTGAAATGGAGTTTACAAATTATTTTGAAAATCTGGTTTCTTTAACTTATCCAAGATGTGTATTCTTTGTTCAACTTCCTTCATAATTTATTCTCTATTTGAAAAAGTTCTTTGTCTTCTTTCCTTAATTAACTGAAGGGATATCATTTCGGCTTTTTGAATCTGAATTTTTTCTCCTCCATCCCCATCTTTTTCCTGTAAAACTTTTCTTTAACAGTCTCTTGATTATTAAATTTTCTGTACCAAAGTCTTAGAGATATTTCCATACATTATTTTTTCTTTTTGCTTGTATCGGTAGACTGTACTGGAGATATTTTGCTCCCTTAATAACTGACTTATAAACATTTCTTCAGATATGCATCTATGATAAAGAGGAAGATATAGAGAGCCTACATCTAAGCCAGAATACTCTTAAAAAACAAAATAAATTGAATTAAATTCAATGTAAGGGATAAACGGTACACATTTGGCGATATTGTCTTGATGAAGGATAGAGCGAAGTTCCTCATTCACAACAATATTATTCGCAATTTTTATTTGATATGTTATTTTTGTGGTGAGATGAACACCAAGGGAATAACTTTTACGTTTTCGGAATGATTTTATTTGTCAGCGTCAACCACCAAAAGTAACGTAAATGAATCGGTTCGTTTCGCTTACAAAGATCAAATGCTCATATCAACTGAATAAAAAATGGGTTGTCCTTTTCTATTCATATAAATAACCACATTTAATTCCCACGCTAGTTAACTATTAATAATATAACACCAATGAATGGACTCCAAAATATCAGGTGAGATTTCGTTAAATATTCTATTCAATTTAGACTTCAAACATTTCATGAATACAAATTAATATTTTTAAGCACCCGAAAAGGCGGTAATTATATCGCGCGAGCCTCATCCCGCCGTAATATTTGTTCTCTCTCCAATTCAATTTGGGTTCCGTTTCCTTTTAACTTATTCAACAGTTTTATGAAATTTCACGGCTGCAGTTTTTCCTTCGCAAGTTTTTTTTATTCGTTTTCCCCATCGGCTCGATTCGATGTAGAAGAAAGGAATAGGGGCGGGAGAGAGAGAGATGGAGAGGAATGGAGAAGAGGAATGAGGAAAGGGGGACGGGGAAGGCAGGGCTCGGAAAATTTAGAGGATGAGGAGAGAGAGAGAGAGAGAGAGTAGTGGAGAGAGAGAGAGGAAGAGGGATATAGTGGAGGACAGACAGATGAAGGAGGAAAGTACACGGAATGGGTAAGAAGAAGAAACAACAGGCTGAGTGTAAGGAGGAAGACGGGGAGGGTGAGATAGAGGGGAATTGGAGAGGATGGCGGTGGTGGCGATAGACTAGCAGCAATCGCGTTGCCCTAATTTTCCGAGAATGCGGAAAAAAGAAAACGTATTGAGGAAAAAAAGGCGGAAAATGAGTCCCTCCGATCCCAGACGCGGAGGATAAGATAGCGACTCGATTCTGTTTCCCCACTTCTCTCTCTTACACGTTAAAAGAGCAGTATAGCTCTGCCTCAGTACCTCTTTCTCTGCCTTCCAAGTATTATCTCTCTATATCCCACTTTATTTCTCTCTTCCCAATAACTTCGTCCATTTTCTCCCAAGCCTTTCATAATCTCTTCGGTTCATTTGTTATATTTCATCAAAAAGGGGGCATCTCTGAATTTTAAGTTGCCCACAATTACAATTTTTTAAATACACGTAGGGTCAACACGTAACAAATGGGCATTTAAAAAATGAATTATTTTAATTAACCTGTAACCTGTTAATCTTATTAATTATTTCAGTTGTCAGACGTCACTCCTTTGAATTATTTCTTGTAATGTCACAGAATCTGCCTTATAAAAAACGCGTCCAAGAACCCTGGATTGTTTGAGGCGAAACGAATTTGCTGAATGTTAAAAAAATGTCTCCTGCGATTTTTAACAAGGAAAGAGCTGCAGACAGCAAATGGCGTTTTTTATTTTATACAAACAGACAGACAAACCATGGAAACGTTCACAACGAGACAAAATAATAGAATCGATTGGGGAAAGAAAGAAGTCTCTAGCCTCTAGCTGCTTTCGTGTAGGAGTTAGCGCGTCGGACAAACAAACGGGCAAACAGAACACATAAGCTTATTTTTTAAAAATGCTTAACATGGATTACAATAATTTCAAAAGATATACTTATGTAGAGTAGTTTGAACATTTGTTGAAATACACTATTCTGTCTCTCCTGAATTTTGTGCCGCCATGTATATACATGTAGTGTTTCTACGACCAAACCATTCCTAATACATTTCAAAATTTAAACTTAAGGAAAGCCCAAACCTTCGGAATGTTTCCCATTCTCCTTTACCATATTTATAAAAAACCGTTCAGAGCTCTGACAGTATAAGTGGGTCGCGCAGGACATCACCGATGAAGTATACGTCTGGGTGTAGGACCGTTCGAAAAAGTTGTTTTTGCGGTATTTTTATTCGTTTGGCTACTTTCGCATCCTCTCGGCTAAAATCTATATTACGTTTCCTAAACAAATACTGTAAGAGATTTGACAGAATGTTTTTCTCCACTATGCGATACATGTTTCCGATCGTTCATTTTTTATCGTGCCATATTTCCTCCTAGGCGAATATTTCAGTAGTTCTTTAAGAAAAAATTGTCGACGCATTTTTCGTACATCGCTTTTAGTTATCATTTAATCTTCTCGTAAATTACTTTAAATATTCTTGGAGTGCAAACGTTCTAACTGCCGTTGAGGTTAAATGTGAATGCGATTATTCCGACAAAGTTACCATGTGATACGTATGAATGACTTTTTTACAAGGAGTTTATCAAGTACATAACTTTCAACTTTGCTAGATATAGAATATTATTTGAACAAATTAGGTGCCATTTATGCGAGAATATTGCTATTATTTTTTATTTTGACTAGCAATATTTTCAAACCCATTTCTCGTCGTTTTGTTTGATTTAAAAATTAAACAGAAATTCCTATAAATCTCTCTATATATTAAAGTCCTAGTCGGTCGGTCGGTACTAAGAAACATTTCATTATTTTTTAATCAAGCTATCAGGAATTACTTGATCTTATCCTTTTAGAATTTCAAGCTGCTCGCTTTATTTTCTCCATATTCATTAACAAGGGGATAAGTGCAGCACAATTATCATTTGAATTTTAAAACTACTTAAAATCGCGGTAGGAATTCTTGAATTGTGACAACGAATGCCTAAAATAACGAAAGTTCACTTTCCTGCAAACGATTTTTTAATACAGGTCGAATTGGTCCACAAATTAGTTTTTAACTCGAACATTCGACGTATTTTACGTGAAAATCTTTCGTCGCCAAGATGTTCTGCATTGCTGCCGGTTTCGCGCAATTGCGTATGATTGACTGGGATTATGATATTTATGTTCATGACATTTCGACGCTATTTTGAAGTTTAAACAATACATAGTTAAGGATAAACAATACGATGGTAAAGACAATATATATATACATAAACATTCCATTATTAATTGATATTGTCTTAATGACTGTTCCTAAGTCGAGAAAGCCCGAAAATGGGACTAGATATAATTTTCTACCTTAAATATATGCAGAAAGGAGGAGATTCAGGGATTCGCACCGGCAGCGGACGAATTATTGATTCAGTTTTTTGTAGATAAAGATTGTATTTGAACTTTGTTATCAGATTGAAATGATGTTCTGAAACACCATATAAGTTTCTATCAAAACGGTGATAAAAAGGATCAAATTCACTTCTTAGCACTTGGATTGTTTTTATCGTGAGACAATATTTATCCGATATTATTTTAAAGAGATAGATATTATTACTGGTTTTCTCACGTTTTTCGACTTGTTTTTTGTTTACTTTAGCATTATATGGACTAATATTCTTATCCATACCAAAATTGTTATCATAATTTCAGCCTGTTTGATAAAACCCATTCAAAAATGGTTCTTAATGTATCTTACCTAGCATAATTATCAACTAATACTTTTTGTGAGGTAATTTGTTTTCTCTTCTAAATTCACATAGATGGTTTGCTATCTCTTAAATAGATAATTTGCTATTAAATTTCATGTATCTAATAGTGGAGAAACAGACAATTATTATCAAGCTTCATTTTTGCAATTTTGGACTGGATTATGCACGTGCATCATGTCCGCTAGATTCACACGAAAACTAAACGAAATGGGGAGATGCGTTGCCGCAAAAAATAATATCTTAGACGGAACAAGCTATTGAAAACTTTTCGGTACAAATAGCTACAGCGGACGGGAAGAAAACACGAAAATTTCTCGGCTTACCTCGCCTTCTCACTGGAGCTAAAAGATAGTGTACCCCAATACGAGTGTGCAGATGAAAAGTTATGAAAATCAGGTCTGATGTGCTGAAATAAGACAAAAGCTCCTAAATGAATCCCTGAGTATTGCGCCGAGTTGATTTGTGATTCTTTTTACACGCACCGTACTAATAGATTCAACGATATGGGATAATATATTTATTCGCTCCCTCGCTAAGAAGGGAAGGGAAAAAAATTATGGTCCTCACAAAATCAGTCTAATTTGATAAGAGTTGCAATTTGATATATCAAGATATATAGTCTTCTATTTAGTATTTTATAACACTGCGTGTTACAAATAGCCTTAATTCAACATTTCAGCCAAGAGAAAAGTTCCACTTAGAATTTTTTCTTGTTTAACTGGCCGCATAAAAGCTACTTGAATTTATCCATTCTGACCACTTCGATCCATTCCCCAAGGATTAAGCACGTATGGTGCTTTCACGTGCTTTCTATCAACTATCCCGAGTAGAGGTTTTTATTCCTAATCCCGCGCGGTCCGGATTCAGTTTTATTAAGTCTGTGCCGTATATTCCTGGCGATAGCACAGAGCAATTCCATTAATTCAACGAGTCGCGTCGTCCGTCCACCTCTCCTCATCCCCAACGTCCCCTTTCTTTTTCCTGCATCTCGCTCGCTCCGGCTCCCTCTACCTTTTTCATGAATCGTAAACGGCCGGGTGAGTGTCGCCGTGAAACGCGACGTGCAGAAATTTCTCCCCGCCGCGGTCGTGGCTTTAGTCCTCGCGGCGGGATTAACTTTTTCTAACGGTTGGCCGCGAATCTTTTTTTTTCTTACTCCCCTATACGGGAGCTACTTGGCGTTTCATGTGTTTCCGCCAGGATTTGAAGAAAATGTCGACGCGGACAATATGGTGACTTGCGATTGTTTAATCGGCGACTATTATTTATCCCCTTAAGAGATATACTCGGAGCGAACGTTGGGGGTGAATCGTACGATCGGATTAATTTTTGATACTTCTCTTTCACAGGCTTTGTTTTTATAAGATTAAGGTTTTGAAAAATACATGTCATCATTTGCTCAAGTTCTCGTAGATCTGTAAATTTTGGTAAGGTTTCTTAATCAATAAAGTCAAAAGTTCGTAAGAAAAATACTCGTGTGACAACTTTTAGTTAGCAGCACAAGCTTTCTTTTCATAAAAAGCTCACATTTTTGTATAATCGCTCGAATCAAGCTAAATGGCATTGTTTCTAAAATAAAATATTTTTAAAATATTATTTGGAATGTGCTAGGCTTGGGAGTAGAAATAAGTATATCTTTTAGAGCAGTGGTTCTCAACCGGTGTACCGCGAACATTTCCCATGTGTGCCGCGAGACCTTGAAGAGAAGACTGCAAATCTGCGCGTCTTCCATCAATTATATACACAGTTTTAACAAATAAATTAACACACAGTATTAAGACTAGTTGAATCCAGTCCAGAAGTATCACTGCTTTGGAAAGCGTGTAAACAAGTATATGGACAGTTATTTGAGTCTGTGCTTTTCTTGGCTTGGAAATAAAGACTGTCCTGTTCCAACGTGGTTCTCAGCAAATTGAAGCAACATTTCACCACAAAACATGCACACATTGAAGGAAAAGACTTGAACTATTTCAAAAGGTAAATGGAACTGCATTCTAAACAAGCGAGTTACTAAGAAAAAAAAATCGTTAAAATGTGTGATAGTTGCTCCTTATCAGGTAGCAGAAATAATAGCTCAAAAAATGAAGTCCCACACTTTAGCCGAGTCATTATTTTGCCTGCGTACCGTGCGATGGTTAGGACAATGCTCGATGGTGAAACGGAACAAGAAATTGGCAAAACTCCGCTTTCTAATGATATAATTCGAAGAAGGTTAGAAGATATGTCATCTAGCATAGAGGAAAACGTTACTAATAAGCTTAAAATGTCCGACTTTGCTTTGCAAGTTGACAAGTCAACCGATATTAGAGCAAAGCACAACTATTAGCATTTGTTCGCTTCATTTATAAAAATGAAATAATTTTTCAATTTTTGTACTCCAGAGAAATCCCAGAACACACAAGAGGTCAAGATATATTCGATACTTTGACTTCCTACTTAGAACGTTTGGAAATTTCATGGAATTCATGTGCAGGAATTTGTACCTACGATGCTCTATATTGGAATTTGTCAAAGACTTCGTCTCACTTATAAAACAACAGAATCCAACTACAATAACTACCCATTGTTTTTGCATAGGAAAGCCCTTGTTGGAAAGGCATAAAAAGTTGACTTGAAGTACGTAATAGACTAAGTTGTCGGAATGGTTAATTTTGTGAAATCAAGACCTCTAAAGACCCACCTCTTCAAACAGCTTTGTAATGCTATAGATTTGCAGTAAGAATGTTTTGTTTTACACACAGAAATAAGATGGCTGTCAAGGGAAGTGTTGGCTCCTGTGTATGAACCTAAAGAAGAGATGCTACTATTTTTTGAAACAGAGGGAAACAGTGATTTTTGTGAATATCTTAGGTGAGAACTTTGGTGAAACAAATTAGCATATTTGGCAGAAATATTTAGATATCTGAATAGTGTGAACACCAGCATGCAATGGCGGAATGAAAACATCTTGACCTCTACAGATAAGCTACTTGGATTTCAGATTAAAATGGTCATCTGGAAAAAGAGAGATAGAGAAGGTAATCTTGAAGTGTTTCCTCTGATTCCAAAAACCAATATAAAAGAAATTGTTCCTCTCGTGGCGGAGCATTTAGCAATTCTAGAGCACTATATCGAGCGTTACTTTCCATCCTTGACTATAGAGAAATACGACTGGGTAAGGAAGCCATTCACACCAGTGACAACTGACTTACGTGTTTTTATTCTCTCCGAAGAAGAAGAACTGAATTATCTTCCAACTGATCACATTCTGAAAATCAAGTACGCGGAATTGTCTCTGGATATGTTCTGGATTTCTGTTAGAGAAGAATATTCAGAAATTGCGAATAAAGCTTAGGCAGTTTTGATGCAGTTTTCTATATCCTATCTGTGTGAGATGGAGGTTCTCGACACAAACAAACATTAAATGCAGAAAAAGGGAACGGCTCAACTGTGTTGAAGATGAAATGAGAGTCTGCTTATCACGGATACGTCCTAATATCAGTGCAATCATTATAAAACCCCGAGCTCAGGTGTCACATTAGGTAAGATTTTAAAATAAATTTTTAATAAAACTTCATCATTTGTTCTGTTTTACGACATCGTAACTTAATTTGGTAGATTACATATACGACATAATATAAAAAATATATTTACTTTTATGATAAAGCATAGTTCTTTATTCAAATCTAATTCCAGTGTGCCGCAAAATAAAGTGAATATCCAAAGTGTGCCGCGAGCACCAATAGGTTGAGAATCACTGTTTTTGAGATCAAAATTAATCATCTCGGATTTATTTTATTAGTGATAAAAATATTCCGTTTTTTTGCAACAACTAAAATATTTTTGCTTCGATCTTCAATTTTAAATAATTAAGTTTCACGCTAAATGGTAGAAATATAGTGAAATGATTGATTTGAGAGCAGTAAATTATTTACTTATGTCATTAAGTACATTGTAGTACTGATCGAACTTGGTACTCCTTTCATTTCTTTATGTAGTAAATTTTAAGAGTATTTTTTTATTCTTACAGACTTGATTTTTTAATAGCTCTACATCGTAGATATTACTTGTGATCATCAAATCATTAAATGGAACGATAAAAAGTGCATAAAACGTCGATAATGTATTTATATTTTCAAACATATTAATATTTAAAAGACTAGCGATAGGTTACCTGGCGTTGCCCGGGACCCAGAGCAATGTAAAAATGAGCTGATTAAAATAACATGAATATTAATTTATTTTATTGCGCTTACGGAAATTATTTTTTGAAACATCTGTAATGTTTATTAGTATAGAGCTTCAGGATATACTACGCTTCTCGTGCAAAATAAAATCAAATCAAGATGTGCAACTTTACCTGTTTAAGTTTTTCCTGTTGTTATGTCAAAAAAACACTCTTACTTATGTGAATACGAACCAACCAACAAAACTGTCAAAAAAAACAAACAACTATATATATTTGATTTTAGTCCTTGAAACTAAATACGAATTAATAAAACAGTGAAACACGAAAACTCTTTTGCAGATGTGCTTAAAGGAAAGTATATGCGCGCCATTTTAAATTACGATAATGTCATGTTTCTATAAACAGTGTAACAACAATGCAAACATTATATTAATATTACAAATTTAATTTGTTTTTTTTTCTTTTGCTAGGAAATTACAGTCGGAGAATTACTCATTCGAATGCCAATTGTTATAAAATACAAATCGAACACAATAAATAATTCATTATGACGTCATTGATTCCCCTTAATAGCATAAATTAGACGCGATCGTAACATTTCGTGTATCTGTTCCCATTGAAAAGCATTAAGCTCGCAACCATGGCAATTAATATTTTCCATTGTTGAAAACCGTAAAATATTCCCTTTTTTCCACGATAAAAGTTAATAATTACGCTAATTCAGTGCGTATTCTGCTTTTAAAAATAAGAAAACCTATTTTTTTACATAGAACTGTTTAAGTCCCGAGTTCGTATCTCAATTTTAAATAATTTAAAAATGCAATTTTATAAAGCCCTGCACCGATTGAACTTACTTTCCCACGCTTTTCTTATGGGGAAAGATGAGGTAAAAACAACCCCTTAAATGAAAAAGTAAAAAACAAATACGCCCAAGGTGCACACCCTCAGGTTTTCCTAAGTACGCATGCCGAGTTTAAGCTTTCTAGGTCTCTTGGTTTTGGAGTTACAGCGTTAACACACAAACAAACACACATTTACTTTTATTTTTATTTACTTTTATTTTTATGATGATTTATGCGTTTTAGCAAACCCTAATTCAAATACACTATAAATTTTAAGAAGTGTTTCATATAAGGTACTTATCGTTAATTTTTTTTATTTTTTTATACGAAAGAAAGTTATGGCACTAATATTCGCGGAATGATTTGTCGCAGGATGCAATCACTGGGGCACGTTTTAAAAACTATGAAATAAATCTCAAGAATACACATCTGTTTTGAAATGAAAACTGATGTCTGCGTATTTTATGCGTACGATACCCCTTTATCCCCGTGCGATTTCGGGACGGAGAGTCGTGATCGATATTCATTTGTTTCCACTTTGAAAAAAGAACCGATATTTTGCCCGCCCTTTTATCCTTTTCTCTCATTCACATTCGTATCTGAGCTACTCATCAAAATTCTAGACCGGAAGCAGAAAGTAGAACCGCTCAGATCCCCATCCTGAGGATATATGAATGTCTATTTGTTAAAACTGCCTTCGCACAAAAATATTTTTTCCTCGTTTATTTTTCATACCTTAGCGCGCGTTCATGTATACCCAGATCTTTGGCGCTTAACAAATTTTTGCGCAATTTTTTGAGAGAGAGACTAAAAAGTGTAATTAGTATTCCGAACAAAAAGATTTCATTTTTTAGAGAATTACGTGTCGCGGGAAAAGAATTCATCTTGTACGCACTGCATTAGTCGATTTGACTTTTTATTTTATTTTTGATATAATCATATAAATGCCATTCGTCTCTGAGACCTTCCTAATGATACAACATACTTATTGTTTCCAAATTCGCTTACTTAAGCTAACATCTTGATCTTCTATTTAAAGAATGTTTAAGTAATACACAGTCGCATTTACATCTTAATTATATACCGTTAAATATCTATGTTTCTCAAAACTTCTTATTTACAATTCTTTTATAATTAGATGTTATTGTTTTTCTTTAGAATCCAATCTCTTTCTTTAACTCGAATGTTACGCTTTCTCTTAGGCTCGAGTTATAAAGGTCAATAATATTATATATTGAATACAAACTTCAAGCGACTTTCATGATTTTTAACGAGATAAAAAGCAATAAATACCTTATTGTTACCTATGGGATTGAATCAAACTGTTTAAAGGAGCGCTTTGTTTTAAACAATATGTGTATTAATCTTTATCTTACAAAACTTAAATCCAATTTGTAGGCGCTGGTGGACGGAGTTTTCAAAGACATTAAAATAAAACTCTTGCGGCCTTTTGGGTTCTTTTTCATTGTCACTCATGCTATCATAGATAACATTTTGAAATAAAAGGCATCTTAAATAACAGGAATGATTATTTAAATTGTACGTGCAATTTTCATTTAACGTTTTTCCTCAAAAGAACTTAAAGAAAAATATCGCAATTCCACAAAAATTAAATGAGATTTATATTCGTTTACAAGTCGATTCGGCGGTCGCCCGTCTCCTCCAATTGACGCAAACTGTGCATCCCAGTTCAAATATAGTGCCTCTATCTTCCGCAGAATGATTATGACGGAGACAAGGAATCCCAGCTGAGTGAGAGAAAAAGTGAGAGAATTCCCACGATGATTTGTCTATTCTTCATGGTAAGCTTATACCAAAACTATGACTCATTCCACGCAGAGGACTCTTGAGCCAAGTTAGAAGCAGCGTTGGACTTGAAACCTGAGCCCGACGACTTTTAGGACCGAATATATGAGAGGCCGAAACTCGTGGGAACTTAAATTCCCTTTCATCCCTTCGACCCTACTTTTTAATGGGAACTTAAGTTCCCTTTCATACGATAGAGGTTAACAAGGTTTTACTCTTACTTTATGCATGCGTCATCGCTATATTTATTGTATTTTCCTGTATATATGCCTTTGTGAGCATATACTATAATATTTACAGGGACGTGACTGGGAGGCATGGCGCCTATGGCAAAATTTTATGAAACCCCTCGGTTAGGTAGAATATCATTATTACTGCGTTTTAATAAAGAATAATAGCGTTTTTATTAAATACAACTTAACATTTAAGTATAAAATAAATACTTATTTGCGGGAAAATAAATTTTTCGCATGTTTTGAGGGAACGTTTGTCGCCCTTTTAAGGCGGCGCCTATGGCAAATGCCACCTTCGCCATACCCTAGTTACGGCACTGAGTGGCGTCATTCCAAGAAATTCTCATACCATAAATACCATTTGTAATTCATAGTTTATCAATGATAGAGAAAATTGGAATACAAATTAATAGACCATTTTCAGGTTTAAAATACTAAGAGCATTGTCAAAAATTTCTTTCTAAGATTATATTTTGTATATATTTTTAAAAAATAAACGAATTTAATAATTCTTGCGGTTTATACGCTAATATGTTCCACTAAGTTTCGTGAAAATCGGTCAATTGATTCAAAAGTTAATAGGGGGGACGGTCAGACAGACACACACAACGACAAAACTATAAGCCTATTTCAATTCTGGAAAGTAGGCTAAAAATAACCCATTTGTTCACTCGTCTATGCTCAGGCCGACTTCGGTAATAATTGTCTCCATGACAACAATCCGATAAATGCTATTTAAAACGCAAAAACGCTTTTTTAGTAGGAATTCAAGAAAATGCGATCAATTATCCAGATTCTGTGATAAGAATTACGAATTCGTATTATCTAAATTCTTTTCCCCTTAGAACAGTGCAAACCTCGATCCGCTATCAAAATTTTAAGATATTTTAAAGTATTAAAGAAAGCATCTCTGCACGATGGATTGGGGACTTCCTATGTAAAACAAATAGGGAAAAAACATTCCTGTAATCTAACCCGGGACTTCAATCTTTGCCAAATAAAATAAAGCTCGGAGATGGGCCCTGGCAGCACGGGCCTCATACCAAGTTTCATGAAAATCGGCCCATTGATGCAAAAAGTTGTTAATAGGGAACACACCCGCACACACAGACAGGACCATTTCAAAAGGCTATGTTTCCTTTGGAAACCAGCCTAAAAACGTGGTAATATGATCATTCTGTCTGTGAACAATCATTTTTTTTGTTTTCAGATGCTTGGAAATTTCTTTTTGAATTAGGCTCTTATCAATTTATGAATTTTTCGTTGATTGGATTTTCCTAATACATCATAGATTTTCCTTGGGTGACTTCAAAGTCGAAAATTTTAAAACTTGGTGTATAGTGGCCAAACTAGTGAAGATAGAGGAGTGACGTTTTCACATTTCAATGGTGTGAGTTGTCCTCTCCAAAGGGGGAGGCAAACCAGAACCCTGAAAATGTTTAATTAATTTGCTTCCACCTCTTGCTTTAGCAAGGGTATCTTGCTCAATCTTTCAAAACCCTGATATTAGCCCACTGGAGGAATATATTATATTTCCATTCAATCCCCATGTTGCTAACTTTTTCTTTATTTGGTTTAATTTGAATTTTCAATTGCTCATTTATTGTTCAATTTGGAAACTGGAGAAAATAATCTCCTATGACCGGGAATTGAACCTGAACTTGTCGGGCGGATATTCTACCGCAGCAGAATAATTCTCCCGTTTCAGAATGGGAATGTTTTCTTAGGTTATGACCAGTGGCGGATTTAGGAGGGTTGCACATGGCGCGCGCCAGGGGCCCCGAAAAAATGTTCGTGTATGTAATCTCAGAAATATTAAATGCCTCAATATAAAAATCAGTGGAAACTCTCTATGGTTCCATAGAAAAACGACCGTTAAGAGGTGTCACAAAGAGTGTAGCCGTTAGGAGCAGTTTCACTATATATTTAGATTGCAGGGCCCACGACTGCTTAGCGTCAGGGGCCTCCAAATGTTTAGCGCCAGGGGCCCCAGGAGGCGTAAATCCGCCACTGGTCATGACCAAGCTAATGTCAAGCAACCTCATTAATTTCATCTACGGACATGCCTCGTTTAGCGCATGTTCGTTTAGCGCTGTTTTTTCATATAGCGCAATTGGCATCATCTCAATTTTTATTTAGGAAATCAAGTTCTTAAATGGCTACGGTCTGTTAATACAATTCCAACTTTTTCTTACTTGCCTGCACTACTTTGTTCCAATGATACTCGGTTATGTATTATACACTAGTTAAAGACAAATTTGTTGTTATTTACACGTTTATTTGCTTTATTTCTACATATTTCACCTGTTAACTTGTACGATGTTTTTACAATGGTTTGCCGCGATTCTACGGTCTTTTGCAGCGATTTAAACATTGAAAATTGTACACTTGTTAACGTTACTGTTGGGATGGTTAAGGATAGATTCGCTTTGGGTGGATCTTTGCTTTGAGGTGGGTTAGGTTATGTTCATGGTTGATTTTTAACATTCTTATTCGATATTCATCTGTTAATCTTATGTTATTTTGCTGTTGGTACCTATTTAAAATTTATTTAATAATAGAACTGGGCCGTTTTAGTTAGTGCTTAAAAACATAACCGGTCAAGTTTTCACTTCGTCCGTCCGTGGGCAAAATTTTGAAGTAACGAGAAAAGATGGAAAACTACGATTTTCAGGGTTGTTTTGGATGAGACAGACATGAGCCCTATTGATTTGGAGTGCGTTCGTCCGTCTGTTTGCCTTTTCGCAGGATTTAAAAAAATCTTTTATGAACTGTCTATACGGGGCCGTACTATGGTAAAGTTTCGTTTTGTTTACGTTGCTACAACAATAAAAGCGAAGCGCACATACGTTCAGTTTACATTAGAAAATGGATAAACATCACATTAAAACTGTTTAACTGCGGTGAAATGTTTTTAACAACTTTTAATGGATTTTGTATTTTACGTTTTTTTTATAAATGCTTAGTTCTAATGGAAATACAACGCTACATTATAATTACGCAGTTTGATAGCTAAATCTGAAGCTTGTTGAAAAATGTATAATCATCAAGTATTCCGAAATTCTACGTAAAAACTAAAAAAAAAACCTTTTACAATTTTTTAAGACGTTTTCGTTTGCGATGGCCGATCGCCATCCAAGGTCGACGTCATTAATTCATTTGTGATGAACCATAGTTATTTTGCTTCATTTCTAGAGCCAAGCAAAATTTAACATCAAATAGTGTAAAGTTAATTTAAATCAATCATTAGTAATACAGTAGAAGATCGTTTATCCGAAATGGTCTAAACCTGAACCATTTTGGATAATAGATATTTTAGGATAATGAATGTCTCAAGCCGTAAACAGCTCGTAAAAAAATGTTTTTGATATTATATGGCAAAAATAGACGATAATATCAATGAATTAAACGCAGTGAATTTTTATGCGCGTTTCGCTTCCAACATGAGCGCCTATTGGCTTCTTTCCGTCCGTCCGTCCGTACGCACGTTCGTTCTCGGCTTCTACTAAACGGATTTTAATTGGCATTCGGTATTAAGGACTCCGGGGCAAAGGTAATTAGAAAAGGATATAAGTGGTTTACAGCAGTGATCTTCAAACATTTTCGCTCGCGTACCCCCTAAAAGAATTTTGAAGACGTACCCTATTACACCTTTTTAAGTTAACATCTAATATTTTTCATCATAAGTTTAAATAGTTGCAAAGGATATAATTTTCGGCGTATTATAAATATTGACATTTTTAAATGAAACTCTTACATCACTCTTTTAAATGTATCCATTGGAATCTAAATACCATAGCGATTTGACACGCACCATCATTCAAAAAGTACAAGAACAATCTCTTTAACAGTCGGAAATTTTAAACGTTCTATTTCTCCTTGAGCTCGTATTTCCATTCCTCTTTCCCCACAAAATTTTATCCTAAAGTAATATATTTCCATGCTTGAAAGTGTTTTACTGATCATACATCTCTGCAAAACATGTGCATAAATTGAAAATTTTTAATTTTTTTATTTTATGTGACCATAAGGCTCTAATTTTGAAGTTTTCTTTTGGATTGAGTTATCTCTACAATTATTATTAGTACACAATTGAACAAAACAATATAAATATATTACAAATTTTATTGAACAATTATTAATCATGCCAAGTAAAATTTTATTGGCCATGTATTTCTTAATGAGATGGATGGGGCTGTTTTTTTCAATTAGTTGATGTATCCGTGGATGAATATTACTTATTGCTAGAATGAGATAGGGTTAAGCATCAATTCTATTTCTATTTTTTGTTTTTATTGATGTAAGTGCTGAGAAACCTTGTTCACATAAATTGGTAGATGGGAATAGAAGGAGTTTTGTTGCAGCAATGTCAGCCAATTCTTTGAACTCCTTCCGGGTTATATGCCAAAAGTCACATAGTGATCTACCATCAAAAATTATTTTTAATGACCTGTCAGCTGACAACTCGATTAGGTCCTCCTTCAATTTTGTTGAAAGCAAAGAATTGGAAACAACCTGATTTGCAAAAGGATTTGTTACCCAGTCATCAAAGCCATTCCCTTTCTCAATTTCTGGAAAGTATACCAAAAAGGCTTTACCAATATTTATCAAATGACTGTTAATTATACCTGATACTCTTTCACTTAGAGGCACCTTGTTTAACCCAATATACTCAGAAAGGGATGGGTAAATCGAAATATTATTTATTTCCATACAACTTTGCCAATACAATATTTTTTGATAAAACGCTTTTATCTTATCTCGCGCCTTAAATACATTTTTGTCAAAACCTTGGAGCTGTAGATTTAGCTCATTCAATTTATGGAAAATGTCCGCCATATAACCTAATTGGCTAATCCAGTCCTCATTTTCAAACCAATCAGCCAAATCAGACTTACTTTCTGTCAGAAAAAAACTGACTTCATTTTTCAATTCAAATATGTAAACGTGTTAATACGCGTCCCCGTGGCAACCATCTCACTTCTTAATGCAACAATAGCTGAGTATAAGTTGATCCCATTTCCTCACATATCACTTTAAAAAGACGCGAGTTTAACGCCCTAGTCTTAATTAAATTTACCATTTTAATGGCAACATCCAATGCTCCGTGCAAATCAGGATTCAACTTTTTTGCAACCAAAGCTTGCTTATGAAGTACAGTGGTGTCTGAATAGGGAATCGATTTAATTGCAGTAATGGACTTGGCATCTAGCATCTTTTTAGCTATCAACAGTGCACCAGGTATAATAACCTTTTCTACAGTCGTGTACGATTTCCTAACTTTCGCAGTGGGCAATGCTAATTCGTATGAGGTTTTCAAAGCCAACTTTGATGACTGCGTGAAAATGTGAAGCTTATTTACATTTTTACTAATATCCTCAGCCTTGCTCATAAAATAATTAACAGTTTTATTTTTAGAGCCTGGATGTTTTGTAAATAAATGTCGTTGCAAGAGAGATGGTTTTATACTATTGTTTGACAATGTTTGGTGACAAAGAACACACAGTGGTACAGGATGATCACTGTTATTGGAAACAAATCCATATTTTATGTAGGATTGGTCGTAGTATCGGTGTTTACTTTAAGCTCAACTTTGGTAGTCCTTGGAACTTTATTTGGTTGAAAAATCTCCACTATATTCGAATCACAGCTTGAGTCTGTTTCCTGGGAAACTGCAACTACCACCTAACTGCTTCCAAAGGGATTCTCATCTCTGTTTTCTTCAACATCTCAATTCCTCTTTATTAGAAATTTATCCATGGGCTGACGAGTTTTCAAAAATCTAAATCGTATACAACGCCGATTCCTTCTGACCAGAAAGCAACAACTGCAATTCTAAACTGAAAGAAAATTTGTATGAAATGCATCTAATTAAAAAATTATACCAAAAAGTGAATTTTTACTATCAAAATTTTAATAATATTAAAATACTATTGAATTATTCAGATGAGGTAAAAATTGCATCAAACTAATTTCTGCATTGTAACTAACCGAAAAAGAATTTTTGTTTTATGTAGTTCGGTAACATCGTATATTTTATTAGTGAATAATTTATTTTATATGTTCAAGAAATACATCCCAATATTTAGATTAAGATTTTCGAGGAATATTATAAAAATCACTGAGAAATAAATCTTGTAAGATAGATTACTAAAAGCAGTCAAGTCAAAATTAAAAGGAAGGAGATCTAATATAATTAATTTATTCGTTTTTATGATAAGTTATAAAAACAAGATAATAAATCAATATGCCGTTTCTCATTACTTTATTTGTAAAAATGCAATTTAAAGTGTAGATTAAATTATAAGTTATCAGGCGAGGAGTATGATAAAAGGCATGGTATTCCTTCGTTAAATGTGTGTGTTTGTGTATCGAACTCTGGTGTTCGGCTTTTGGGAATGATTAAATCGGAATGATATATAATAAATCAGAAATTACTCCATTAATTTCGTTAGGCATTATGATAAAAATTTTCCAATGGAGGAAAAAAGTGTATAGGTACTGCCAGAAACTAATTGGTCCGATAGCTAGCACATAATTATATTTTTTGTTAATAGGAGGTAGAAAATATTAAATATTTTATAAGATGAAATAAGATAATAATTTACTGTAATTAGAATAAATAAATCTTGATTTGATTAGATAAATATAATTTTTACTGCCTTTTTTTCAATAACGCACACCAAATCTGAAAAATTCACTTAAATTTTTATCTGCGGGTTTTATCCGGTGTATCTTGAAAAATTTGGTAGTCCTGGAAAACATTATGTCTCTGTAAACACAACGGGTGGAGTTAAACGCCTGAAACCCGTATGGTGAGGATGCCTTTAAGAACGACAAATCACTCTGCAACAATAAATGGTAACTAATTTGTTTCGTATCCTTCACCCAGTGCCATGTCCTTTTCGAGCTTAACCCTCGCCCATTACACTTCTGTTCTTTTCCCTCGCAATGCGAGCTCCTTCTTAAATCATCTCCCCTTTGTTCCTTCACCATCCCCTTTTTCTAAAAAGAGGAAAATTTTCACTTCCATCTCCTCTCCCTCAGTCAGGAAGATTTCTGGGAAGAAACTGACCACTTCAACTATCTCTTTTCACAAGCCCTATTTATACTGCAACTAAAACATATGACGTTTATAATTTAACATTATAATCAAATCTGGCAAATCATGAAAAACTATACGACAATCCCTAATTTTACCGTGTAGTTTGTAAAGTATGGCGACTTCGAATGAAATATCAGCTTGCTCGCTTCTAACATTGACTTTGATACCAACTACGCGGAAAATTTTATAAATTTTATAATATAAAAGAATCATATGTGTACATTTTGTGTAAATAGTAAATTAATTTCATGTATTCCTTCATAAAACAAACAATAATAATTTTTCCCCCCAGGTATTGCAAAGAATACTTTCCTCGATTAAGTCAATAAAAACTGCAGCGTCCTATCGTACGCATAATAATTGCTATAATTAATCCACAATAAATATTTCCCTGAAATTTATATAACTCGGCCAATATAAGTTTCATATCATTAGTATTGATAGCTATGCAAGTATTGGAAGTTGCTCATTATCGAGGTCACGAAAAAGAGAGGAGGTGTTGAGAGACAGAAGGTGCGAAAAGCTCATAAGGGGACTGCGGGAAGAAGGGCCTTGGTCGTAACTCTTCCTTGCCTAGGGAATGTGGGAAGAGGAAAGGTGACAAGTTTCTAGTTGCGTGAACCCAGGGAAGGTACTCGAAGGGAGCTGACGAACCCATGTCAGCGGGTGGGCGAAGGAGAATATTTCGGTGGCAACTATTTTCCCGGCTGCACCTCTTACTTTCTTTCCTCCCCCTTTCTAATCTCGCGAGAAGTTCGAAAGGCAAAGATGCGCGTTCTCAGGCTTATCAATTTTTGGAAAGAGTACATATGGAAGTTAAGGATCTGGAAATTGATTCCCTTAAAATTATCCACGCTCGCGTACCCCTTAGAAGGTCTCCGCGTACTCCCAGGGGTACTCGTACCCCAGTTTGAAGACCGCTGGTTTACATAACCCAATCGGGGGGTGCCACTTTACTTGAAACAAAAAACCAAACTTTCCATTTATCATTAAAATCAAACGAAGTCGTAATTCACTTTGAACTTTGGTAATTTCTTGCATTATTATTAGGCGTTCTTTACCAGTGAAGCAGTAGTAGCAGAACGTCTCGTCCGTCCGTCGTAACTTTCATCTCCTAACCCTCTGGATGGATTTAAATTAAATCCATTCCACTTTACATAATTACTTAAATAAACTTATACTCATACGTATCTCGTTAAATGGCACCCGTCAAGCTAAAATTAAAAACCATAAATTAAATAAATAAAAATTCGAGAAAATTCATAGCGAAAAAACGCATATTTTGTTTTCATCGATCGCTAAGACGGTTCTCTCGGCAAACAACAATTAAATACCATATTTTTCTCTTCCTAGCTCATAGTATATGATCAGTAAGTTATATATTTTAAAAATCTGATTTGGGCACCACATGACTTTCTCCATACCTGTAATACTTCTAAAAATTCCAAATAGGTTAAATGATAATAAATATTTTAAGGAACTACGAGAAAAATTTATAGCCTTTACAAAGAACAAATAAACTCATACCGTAGCCCTCGGTTATTGGATATAGCCATGAATCTCCAACAATTGAGATAATAAACAAGAGCGTTACTAACAATAAGACGTAACTAAGCGTGAAATGTTTACAATAGTCGCCGGTAGGTGGTGTGCTGGTGGCAGCTAAAAAATATAGTTTTTAAAATATCTTTTAAACAATGCATTATTTGGGAAAACATTTCAAACAAAGGTTATAGAAAATTAAATTTCTACAACTTTTATTCCAGTACTTTTTTACATTCATCAAATATTAAAGCAAATATTTCAATACATCGGATAAGTGATAAGAGTAAATATCCATTTTCGTTCAACCGATTTTAGCTAAAATCAAAATAAGTTCTTGATTTTATAATAAAAGTGCTAAATTTGTAATTTTATGCTGGTCGGAATATTAGTTTTTGAGTTAGAGCGTCCACAAAATTCCGGTCACAAATACACAAACATCATAAAGAAAACGTGTTCAGAGGACCTTACCTTAAAACATGTATTTCCGTTAAAATCTCGAATTCGATATTTTTCATGAAAACGATACTTTCTCTATATGTACTTCGTATAGTATTCGTATTATTCGGATAGAAGACAACGTTTGCCGCAAAACAGTCCGGGAGATCACATAATTACGACTTTAATTTCGGGTATAAAAATTCAATAACCGCCCAATCATTCGATGCCGTTTTGTACGTATTTCTTAAAAAGAATACCTTTTAAATCTCTGTGTATTCAATTTATTACTTTTCCATCTTGTTTAATTGTTGTCAACGAAAACAATCTTCGTAGTAACTGAAGTAAAGAAGATTATTATAATTACGAAAATACGTTTAATTTTCTTTCGTATGCATGCAGCATTCAGTCAACGGATTAAACTAGGTTATCAATGATGAATAAAAGAACATAAATACGTTTATTTATCTTTCATGCATACAAAGCGTTTTGTAAGTGAAACGAAATGGATGATTTACGACGAAGGAATAAACGTAAAGATTTACAAGTACTTACAGTGAGATATGTTTTAAATAATTTTCGATTGTTTGATTAAATACAACTGATTATAAAAATATCAGTACACTTAAAATTTTAATATTTCCTTGGCATCATATTTTTCCGTGTTTGGATGTTTTCGTTATTTGAATCTTCGGGAAATGATCTTCTACTCCAAGAATAAATATTAAGTACCTAAATATAAATAAACTAAAGCTACTTTTAATAATATTAATGTGTATTTAAGCAACTTTTGCTTATTTAATTAACAAACATAGCTTTACAACGGTATATAAGGATAATAAAATTTCAGACTAGTAAAAATCAATTGGGTTAAGTACTACGTCATACGGCACGGCCAGACCGATGAGCGAGCGAGCGAGCAACAAAAAAGATAGAACACATTGTTCATTATGTAGGTGGCCATACTGACGCGAGCGCGTAAGCAATGTTGCTGAGCGCGCAAGGTTTGTCGCTTTGAATTAAAGTCTGTTCTATCTTCTGAGCGATATCGCTCGACTCAACGTCGTATTACTGGACCTGCGCATGCGCAGGAGTAGCACTACAACCACATGACTCAGTGCCGCAGTTTCAATTGGAACAATTTCAGTTGGAACAAGTGACCGCGTTATTTACTGTTATTAACCCCTCAACGTCGTCATGCTTGCAGGGCACCGACCCTATAAAAAGTCACATGCCTTCGTCATACGTGCACTGCATCGACCCTGTACGTTTGGCTTCATTTTGCTTTTGCCTAATCAAATATGTAGGTATCTGTTTTGTTTATATATTCTAATAGAGTAAGGTTTGGCGTTTACTTTTATGTTAAATTTTTAATGTGTTATTTGCGAAGATATTGCCTTATCGTTTCGGTGCATTTTTTTTTGCTGCTGCGTGAAATTTTGAATGTTTAGCCTTCCAAATCTCTCAAACCTACAATGAGACGAACTTCATTTCGACTCTATAAGCGATTTGGAAGTGTGGGCGAGATTTTTGAGGTTTTCTTGTAACTTTTGTTTATCTCGCAGAATCTCTTGACCATGCGTTCTCTATCCACGAAGTTTTTTTAGAGCAACGCAGTGAGACAATGTGGGCCTTACAAACAGCTTCACTTATCTCCGAAGGATAAGGACCAGCATAAGCCACCATAGAAAAGGATGAGAAAGAAAGCTAGAAGCCTACGTGGAAATATGCCGACTGATCCCATGAGCGTTTTTACGCCGCACGTTTCTCGCGTCCCTACAGACTAGCGATGGGAAAGGTTGTTCATTCCCGAGATCTGACTCACGAGTCGTCATTCGTCTCCATGCTTCGTTCATATGAACGGTCGCCGAGCGCAAATCATCCCTGGACGAATCTCATTAAATACTCACTCGCGGCGAACGAGTCCACGGCGTGGACAAGTGGGATCACCCGCATCGTTCACATTTCATCTCACCTCAAACTCATCAGAATAATTCCGTGAAGGACTGTGCTTCTATTATTCGTTTTGTCCTTCGTCCTTCTTTATTATTCCTAGGAAGGAACCTTTTGTCCTTCATCTCACTTTACAATGTTAGTCTGAATCTCTTTTTGTTCGCTTCATAACTCAGCTTCCGTAAGAGTTAGAGAGATCAAATTCTGTGTGAAAACTTGATTCACACTTGATATGGAATGATGAACAACATTCCCAAATAAAAGACCAGGGTTCGACTCCAGGGTATAATTTCTATTCCTCATAAGTTAACATGTAAAAATCGATTTCCTAACGTACATGCTTTTATTCTTGTGCAGATTTAAATTGCCGGCTTAATATAAAGATACGAACTCGGAATAAAAACATGTAACTAAAAAAATTTCAGGTAAATCCAATCAGTAGGTAAAAAGTTATGCGTTTTTTTTTATAAATTTACTCCGGATTAGCTAATTCATTTAAATCTTCTCCGACCTCCGGGATGACTTTGATTTAAATGTCCCCGCGCTTGAGGGGTTAATTATGCCGAAATTTAGTAAGGAAATTTTAATTTATGAAGTGCATTCATGACATTCTCTGTGGAGAGAGGGGGTTGTGAATTTCAGAAGGAAAGACCTCACGTATTCCAAAAACCGATCTGGATGATTTCGGAGCTGCCAATAAAAATGATTAAATTCCCCATAGACATCTCTTAGTTGATTAATCGGGTGAACACCACATCTCTTTTTCTTTAATAGAAACGATATTTTGCAAACGAATTTTCTACTAGTAGAGCACTGCGAATTAGGGCTGCTTAATGACCGGGGCGCAGTTGACAAGTTACCCCTTCGCTCTCCTCTCCCCTTCCCAATGACCACGGGCGCAGTTGAGTAGTCCCCAAGTTAGGCATACCTGTAATTATAATTAGGCAATCTCACATTCTTTGATCTATCTCTTTGAGGACATTCGTTGGGGCTGTTGTTGATACTAGCTTGGCCTGGTCCTAACCTAAGAAAACCTTCCCGTTCTAAAACGGAAGAATTACTCTGTTACAGTAATTCAGTGCTCGGCAAACGGAAGACCCGGGTTTGATTCCCAGTCACAAGATTTCTTTCTCCTGTTTCAAAATTTCCCAACATTCTAGCTTATGCCTGTAGCATAAGGATCATATAAACCATTAATTTCATAGATTAAGAATGAAATATGGCTTTCTATTTCATCGGAGCCTAAGCCATTTGCCTGTTTCATGCGTTACTTGTCATCTCATATTTTTCTCAATACTGGTTTGATGGCGGTGCAAATGGTGCAGCTGCATTCAGCCCTGTGCTCTCTAAAAATATATGTTGTACTTATCATTCTATATAGACGTTCCTTACAGAGGAGGAGGATATAACATACTAGTAGTTGGTGCTTGCATACTGCAAGCATTTCATATCACCTTGAAAAAATATTCATTTTTCAGACAGACATTTCATCATTACAAATATATTTTCAATTCTAAATATTTGACATCCGCAGTGATTTTCGTTTTTCCCATATCTAAAAATAATAGTTTAAACAGTCCCCAAATGTTGCAATTTTAAAAATTTTACTCTTTCTTCATTATAAGGTACTAATGCTACACATTTTAGCCAAATTTAAAAGCTGTAGCACTCCTATAAGTAAAATAATATTTTTCTAATTGTTTAAAATTAAATAATTTTTAACGACCGCCGCAATTCATATATGGTAAAATTGAAATGTAAATTTGTGTAAATTTACTACTCTGTAAATAATTTGAAAATTTCAGCTTCCTACCTCATCCCGTAGTACCTAAACAGTTATCTATTTGATTAAACTTTAAGAATTTTTAACTGCCAAACAAATTAAAATATCAAAATTTGTATAATCCCTATTTCGTTTTTTTATGAATTCTACTTAGGAAAAAAATTTCAGCTCCTTAGCACATTCGGAAATGCCGAAACCCTGAAAATTTGTTTAAACAATTGCGAATTTTTAGCGGTCGCATTGTTGCACTTTTTCATGATTTTCGTTTTTTCTAGTCGGTTTTGCACAAACTCCTACCTAAGAAAAAAATTTCGAATCTTCAGCACATCTGTAAGTGCCTAAACATTAGTATCCTCCTATATCCTCCTCCTCCTCTGTAAGAGTCGTCGATATATAACGATAACAGGAGGATACTAATGTTTAGGCACTTTCAGATAAGCTGGAGATTCGAAATTTTTTTCATAGGTAGCATTTTGTGCAAAACCGACTAGAAAAAGCGAAAATCTTGAAAAAGTGCAACAATGCAGCCGCTAAAAATTCGCAATTGTTTAAACAAATTTTCATGGTTTATGTATTTCCGCATGTGCTACGGAGTTGAAATTTTTTTGTGAGTAGAATTCTTAAAAAAACGAAATAGGGATTATACAAATTTTGATATTTCAATTTGTTTGGCAGTTAAAAATTCTTAAAATTTAAACAATTGGATAACTGTTTAGGTACTACGGGATGAGCTAGGAAGCTGAAATTTTCAAATTATTTGCAGTATAGTAAATTTGCACAAATAAGCATTTCAATTTTACCATATATATATTGCGGCGGCCGTTAAAAATTATTTAAATTTAAACAATTAGAAAAATATTATTTTACTTATAGGAGTGCTACAACTTTTAAATTTGGCTAAAATGTGTAGCATTAGTACCTTATAATGAAGAAAGTGTAAAAAATTTTAAATTGCGACATTTGGAGATTGTTTTAAACTATTATTCTTACATGTGGGAAAAACGAAAATCGCTGCAGAGGTGAAATATTTAGAATTAAAAGGCTATTTGTAATGATGAAATGTCTATCTGAAAAACGAATGTTCTTTTAATGTGAGATGAAATGCTTGCAGTATGCAAGCTCCAACTACTAGTAAAGTATATAAGTTTAAAAACCAGGAGGAAAAATATCCCAAACACTCATTGTGAGTGAAGTTGCTTTATTTATTAAAATTTACTATTAAACAGGATGTTCCAAACGGAATTTATGATGCCTACTTTCCTTTTAGTCATTTATTTAATACTTATATTGTCTTTAATAGCTTTAAAATCACCGCGGATGTTGCTTTTTGTGTATCCAAATTTCATAATTTAGCGTTATAAAATATTACAAATACATTCGAATGAAATATTAAATCGATCACGTGTAATTGTGCGGCAAAAATTACGCGTTTATGTATTATTATATACATAATATCCTTATTCTGTTGGTCCGTCTGTCCGTCCGTTGGTCCGCCGGAACGCTCTATAGTAATCCCCATAAGAGAACACTTAAAAATACCTTTTTTCACTTGCAGGAATTTTTTCTTTTGCAAAATTAAATTAGAAGTAATTGACCTACGATCTTTAGACGGGGACCATTTAAAGAAAAATAAATATAGATTCTTATTCTTATTGTCAACTTTTGCCTTCGGTTCGAAGTCGCTCAAGTTATACGTTTAAATCACATTTGTTGGAAATTTTAAGATTTTTAAGGATATGTTGCCTTGTCGACCGTGTCATTGTTAAACCTCGAGATTGTATTGTCGTCCTTATACTATATGTTTAAGGAAAGCGTGCTTTGAATGCTTTAGTACAAGAGAGAATGCGCCCAAATATTTTATAATTAAAATCGTGTTCTCATTAATCTTTTCAGTTAACTTCACATTGAAATTTTGGTAATTAGCTATTTTTATTGTCATTTTCATAGTTTTTTGCAGTGCATCTTATAATTTATTGGAGTTATAAATTCGCATCACATATATGAATCACGCAAAAAGCCATTCCTTGACAGGCAGACCTATTTTGTTTACATTTCAAAATATCTCAAGGATACTGTATTTAACTTACGTTAGTTATGCGAAGAGAAAAATTTAAATCTCATTCGTTAATCTCCAAAAAATACATTTTATTACGATTTTCATGTTTTTACGCATTTTATTTATATTGGGCTACTGTTGTCTCAATTGTTGAATTCTATTCTTGGCCTCATAATAAATGCACCAATTTAGTGCTTTAGCACAGGCCAGACTTTTATACATGGGTATAACTTATTTACTGAATCTATTAAGTAATTAGAGGGAGGAAGGAAAAGAGAATGAGCAGAAACTGAGAAAGAGGAAGAGGACGTAGCATTTGTATAGGATTAAAAGGAGCTGCAGTACAAAAATAACAATAATAAATTATAATTGATTATAAAAAAATTTTATACTATTAAATCATGCGCCATTTTCTAATGATGGGAATTCATAAAACTAAATATAGGTCACGTAATTTTCAATGGATTTTTTAAGCTGATAATACAGCAGATATTTCGAACCGAATTTCAAATAGGATTGAAAAAATAACATTTTATGACTTTTATTTAAATTCCTTTGACTAAAGTGATTTTTCTGAAAAATTTTCAAAGCTAATATAGTTAAAAGAAAAGTGTGATCTTAAAATATAATTAAACTCATTGCAGTTCATGCAAGTATTTAGTTAATAGTAAGTTACTACACAATTTTCCTTTGATGGTAAATGGACAGTTTATCCTGTTTTTTACGAGTTATTAAGAGTAAATAATTCATTTATTAAGTTAAATTCTATACGTTTTAAATAACTTATAATTTGCTCAAATATTTCAAGTAAATTTCAGCTACTTAATTAATCTTCAAAACTCTTAAAAATGAAAGTGAAACTAATTTTGGAAGTTGGTTGTGCAAATAATGTCATTTTGGAGGTCTCTGAGACACCAGAGTGGTAAAGAATTGACATAAGATAATTTGTATTGCTCTCAATGGTTTTATGGTGTATCTATCCAAAAATGTGTTGCTCGCAAAAATCAATATCAGATAAATGAAAAATACTCAGATGGAGATGTGCTAGCTGGTATAGTACAATATATACTTTCTCATTAGAACAATTGAGTTGGAATTACACTTCGTGAAGTCGGATGAACTGTAATAGATTCTGTTATTAAATTATTGATTGATCATTTATTTATACTTTTAGATTGCTTTGATACACCAGATGTAAAAAGTAGTTAATTCAAAAGTTTCCATTTTGGCTAGATGACTTTTGTCTCCACACCACTCAACAAACATGAAATGTTGTATAATAAGGAAACATGCCCAAAAACAACCTCCTACTACACTAACTGCCAAAAAATGTTTAAAATTTCATAAATGCTTAATTTTAATATTTTTAAAGGCACAAATACAAAAGTTAATTTTTAATTACTTTGTATGCAATTATCCATAGTTAAATGTTTTTATAATTAAGAGTAATGAAATTAATACATTAGCTTTTGGACTATCATTGGCAAGTAATATTTAAAATTTCATCAATTTTTACCATTTTGGTGTTCATCAATACAAAGCATGATGCCAATATCTCTGTATAACTGGTATTTTTGTCTCTGGCAGTAGTTCGATGGACAATTTAATAAACCTATTGCACATACAATCATTTCTTTATGTTGCTATTCAGGCTTACCGTTTGGGAATGTACGGTGCAGACTATGCCTGGATTCTGCAAGGGAGCCCAGCAGACACGTGGTGGTGGGGAAATGCCAGCACCCCAGAGACGTCAGGTTGTTCTGCCTCAGCGCTAGCAATGGCTGTGGAAGGTCTCCTCCTCGTATCCAGCCACAACAGCATAGTCGGGGATGACACACCATCTTACTCTGGACTAGTGGGTGCAATTTAATAAATAAATACTTAAATATTTTTTCTGGGTGAAAGAAGATCTTCATTTTAAGAGTAATTCCCTATTGGTAAAATATGAAAAGGAATTGTGAATGGAGTACTTCATTCTCATCATAAACCAATTGCAATGCTCAAAACATATAACCCTTTAAAATACTATTTTTGAGTCTATTATAGCTTGCAATTAAATAGGTTCCTCTTCATATTATGGCAAGTTATTGGCTAAATGTTTTTCTCTCTCCCTTGTTCTCATTACTGCTTTCCTAATTATTTAATTCATTGCCTTTTACTTTGTAATTTAACGAATTTTTTGTAACTTCTGTTAATTGCTTTTATTTTCTAATTACTAACCTTGTTCGCATTACTGTTTATAATCGTTTGAATTTTGTCATTCACTTTGTAATTCAATTTTTTTTTAATTTTCACATTATCTCATTACTGAATGTATGTTCTCCCTCCTGCCTATCATTATTCAATTAACACTCCTACCCTACTCTCCGTATATATAGAACTCTCGACCATGCTTTCATCACCTGATGATGCCGTAACAAGCAAAACCGGTTGATTATTAAACATTTTAGTGGAAATTTACAAGTTTCTTTTTTCATTTAAATGGTATCCTTCCACATAGTAGAGCCTTCCCAAGTGGACTTGGTCATTAATTCTTTTTCCTAATTTGGTGATTAATATTATTAAAACTTGATCTATTCATAAATCAGAAATAATGATTTTGCAAGTTGGAAGATGTATTGTATGAATTAAAAAATCAATTTATTTATCAATATTATTTTTCTGATGTTCATTATAAATTGAAAACTGAAGAAGTATTTTTGAAAATATCACAAAGAGGAAATGTCATGTTCTTATATAGAAATAAAAGGTTATAGAACTTTAAATATGTACTTACCCCTTTTTCAATTCTTTTGCAGCTTTGTGTTTCATTATTATCTTAAGATATCAATACTTCAGTGATTGATTTTTAATGTAAAAATTGGTTTGAAAAATAATTTCCAGTATAAATACAAAAACCTATTTTTAGGAATTTAAATTCAGCCTGTAGAAATACTGTTGGTGAATCTCTCCTTAAGACTGCTGGTTAATATAATGACTCCATTTAATTTAAAGCAGTGGTTTGGTTATTTAGGTGAAGGGGCAATTGTAAGCCTGTCCTTTGGAAGTCAGCAATGCCCCTTGAATGATCTCTTAAACTCATTGATTACGGAATTCCTTGATTTTCCGCTGCATATGTTAGATCCTTTGCACAACACCTAGAAAGACAGAGAGAGTATATAATCAGAATAAAGGGTCACCAGATGTTGAAACTAACATATACAAGAGGAAGAATGGAGTGATCATCCCTCTGCCTGGAAATGTTTTGTATGTGCCCTTGGTAACTCCAAATTTCACTGATGGCAAATTAATTTTAATTGGTTAGGATGTTCACCAAAATCTTCTGGCCAACAAAACCTAAGATCAGTGCTACGTATGTATATGTACCGTATTTCTCGGCATATAAGACACACCCTGGTTTTTAGAAGATTTTTCAGGAAAAAAGTATATTAGTTCACCACGACATTTACGAAAGGCCACATCGTGTATCATTTCCAGCTGTGATTAAGCCTGTAACTGGCAACATTTATGGAAAATATTCCAGCATGATAACAGCTAAATATAACATTTTAGATAAACTTCATTTGCAAAATAAATAGAGATGATCTAAAACATAAATAATTGCTTCAAGACTTGTATAGCTAAATGTGCTCTGAGTGAACTTGGCAGTCGTATTAATTACTAGTAGAAGGTGCTTGCAGACTGCAAGCATTTCATCTCACCTTGAAAAAACATAAATTTTTCAGACAGATATTTCATCATTACAAATATTCTATTAATTCTAAAGATTTCACCTCCGCAGCAATTTTCGTTTTTCCCACATGTAAAAATAATAGTTTAAAACAATACCCAAATGTTGCAATTTTATACATTTTACACTTTCTCCATTATGGGGTACTAATGCTACACATTTCAGCCAAATTTTAAAGTTGTAGCACTTCTAGAAGTAAAATAATATTTTTGTAATTGTTTAAAATTTAAACATTTTTAACGGTTGCCGCAATATATATGGAAAGATTGAATTGTTTATTTGTGCAAATGCACTGTTCTGTAAATAATTTGAAAATTGCAGCTTCCTAGCTCATCCTGTAGTACCTAAAAAATTATTAAACTTTAATGTTCAAATGGGGTTAAAACAACCCCTAAAATTTACAATTTTAAAAATTTAGATATTTATAGTTGGTTATGAGAAAAGTTCTATAATCTTGCAAAATTTCAATTCCTAAACTTATTAGATTGGTCTACACACTGGATTGCGTTTTCCCATGCTAACTTACGGGAGATATTCCGGGGTCTCTGGAGTCGAACCCAAGACTTTGTAATCTAAAATGACAATAATTCCTAATAGATATTGCAGCCATCTAGCAACACTGGAAATTTCATCTTTCTAACTTACCGGCAAGTGCCCATAATTAATTTACAAAAATGGCGCAATGCTTTTCTTATGGGAAAAACGCAACTTTCAGAATTTCTGGAGTCGAACTCATGTCACTTAGGTAAGAAGTCTCATTTTATCTGAAGGTTTCTCCATCATATCTACAAAACCTAAAACTTTCAGCTCTCTAGCTCTTGTAGTTTGGGCTGGACATTAGTATCCTCCTGTTATATCCTCCTCCTCCTCCTCTGTAAGGAACGTCTATATATAATGAAAGCTGTCGGAGGGCGCCGCACACATCGCATGTATAGATACCCTTTACCCTATAGTACTTACTTAAACTTAAGTGCAAGATGATTTTTTAATATAATGGTATAAATAATTAATGGAATGCATCACTATATATCGACGTTTCTTACAGAGGAGGAGGAGGATATAACATAATAGGAGGATACTAATGTTTAGGCACTTCCAGATATACTGGATATTCGAAATTTTTTTCATAGGTAGGATTTTGTGCAAAACCGACTAGAAAAAACGAAAATCTTGAAAAAGTGCAACAGTGCGGCCGCTAAAAATTCGCAATTGTTTAAACAAATTTTCAAGGTTTATGTATTTACGAAATTGCTACGAGGCTGAAATTTTTTTTAGAGGTAGGAAATGTAAAAAATCGAAATAGTGTTTATACAAATTTTCATATTTTAATTTGTTTGGCAGTTAAAAATTCTTAAAGTTTAAACAAATAGGTAAATGTTTAGATACTACGGGGCGAGTTAGAGAGCTGAAATTTTCAAGTTAATTAAAGTTTAGTCTATTTAAACGAATGAACATTTTACTGTATCTATGAAATTCTTATTGCGGCCGTTAAAAATTATTTAAATTTAAATAATTAGATAAATGTTATTTTACTTCTAAATGTGCTACAAATTTAAAATTTTGCATAAATGTGTGGCATTATTAACCCTATGTGGAAAACGTATAATATTCATAAAATTTCAAAAGTTAGCAATTGTTTTATTCCATTATTGTTCCATAAGGAAAAAAAGAAATTTGGTCCCTAGGAGAAATCATTTGAATTAAAGAAATATTTGTTATGATGCAATATCTCTCTATAAAATAACGTTTATTCAAGGTGAGATAAAATGCTTGCAGTATGCAAGCACCTTCTACTAGTATGTAGTAAGGATACATATGCTCAACTAGTCCATTTTCTTCTGCGACTCTATTTACATCGTACATAACGATTTTGATCGATACAGCAATACCAAACTTCCTCTTTTCTATTATCCATCACTTCCTCCTCAAGTTGTGGCCATTTAAGACCAACCTTACGAAGACTATGTTTATCTAATCACATCAGCTTCAGTTTTTTCTCGTTTTCTCCATTCACGAATAATTTTTTCTATGGAAGGTGGGCCAAAATGACATGCTGCTACCTGATTTCCATGTGTTTTTTCCATATGGAATTGCCTGAATCTTATTACTAATAGCTTAGGCATATCTTTTAATTTTTTAGCCATTGCCATCTCAATGCATGTAACATTATTTATCCTAGATACGTATAAAATATTTGTGGCATCTACACAAATTCTACTGTTCCATGGCATTAATCATGATATTCAACAGGCTCATTAGAAACTACGAAAAACAATGCAAATGCACCGAAATTGTAATCACTGTGAGCAGACATGTAGGTATTAAAGTGTAATAATGACAATGTGTCCTCAGTATTCACGTTGCATAAGGTATTACTGTATATATTAACAAATTTTTCACTATTAATTACTAATAATTTATGTATTTTATTGTTTTTGTGATGAATGTCTGCCAATTATTCCATTTTGGGGATGAGTGTGGTTGTTAGTGTCAGTATTGAGAACAGTAATAAACTTACCTTCATCGTATAAGACACAGGCTGATTTTGGTGGTAATTTTTCTGGGGAAAAATTGCATCTTATACGCCAAGAAATATGGTATTTATTAGTCACCTATTGTTGCATTTGAGAGGACTAATAATATATCATCATCATCATAGGTAGTCTGTCCGTAGACAGGTCCGTGATTATTCATGGTTAAACCTGGTTCTCCATATACTCCCATATTCTGCTGTCCTCTTCATTTCTTGATAACTCTTTTCCTTTCAAATCATCTATCAGCTCTTTCCCTTTTTCCGTCTAGTTTTCCTTCTAACATGTCTTTAATCATACTCTCTGTCCTCAGGTAATGCCCAACCCAGTTTGTCTTCCTCTTTCTAATAGTTTGTATAATCATTCGCTTCTCTCCTACTCTTTGTAGCACTTCATCGTTTTTTATCCTATCTGTCCATTTTATCTTCAGCATTCTCCTCCAAGTCCACATTTCAAAGCTTTCCAAGTATTAATGTCATTTTTCCTTAGCGTCCATGTTTCTGCCCCATACAAAGCTATACTCCATACATAGCATTTTATCAACTTCTTGCAGATATCTTCCCTTATATTCCCTATAAGTAGGTGTTTCTTTCATCTGAAAGCCAATTTTGCTTTTCCTATTCTAGTTCTGATCTCATCTGTACATTTTGCTTCTCTTGTTATGATGCTTCCAAGGTATTTAAAGTCTGAAACTTGTTCTAAAGGCTTTCCCCCAATACTTATGTTCAGATTCTCTTCATTTCCCAATATTCAAATGACCTTAGATTTTTCTGTATTTATTTCCATACCGTATTTTCTACCTGTTATTTCTAATCTATTTATCATTTTCTGGAGTTCCTCTTCCTTTCTTGCTAGAAGTACTTGATCATCTGCATATTTTACTGTTCTTATAATCCTTCCTCCAATTTTAAAATCTCCTGTGCCTTCTATAGTTTCTTGCATTAGACTTTCTCCATATATATTGAATAGGGTTGGCGGTAGGCAGCAGCCTTGTCTTACTCCTCTACCAATATTTATTCTGCAGGTGTCCACATTCTCAAACCTGACCTTTACAACTTGATTCACATAGAGATTCCTAATCAGTCTCCTGTCTTTCCAGTCTACACCTTTATCCTTTAATATCTTCATCAACTTTACCCAATTTACTCTATCAAAGGCCTTCTGCCAGTCTACGAAACATGCACAGATATCTTGACTGTACTCTATTGCCCTTTCTGATATTATTCTAACTACCCCTATTGCATCTCTAATTCCTTGTCCCTTTCTGAAACCGAATTGATCTTCCCCTAGTATTTCTTCTGCTTTTTTCTCAAGCCTTTTATTAAGAATCCTCGTGATGATCTTCGAAGTGTGTGACAGTAGGCTTATCGTTCTGTAGTCTTTACAATGCATTGCCTTTCACTTCTTCTTTAGAGGGATCATTGTTACTTCTAGGAAATCCGGAGACCACTCTCCCATGTCGTAAATCTTATTAATTATTTTGTGATCACTTTTAGTCCTTCTGATCCCATGACTTTAAGTACCTCAGTCAGTATTCCACCGCTGCCTGTGGCTTTCCCTTTCTTTAGTTCCACTATCGCTTTTTCTACTTCACTCTCCATAATACTTGGTCCTATGTTGTCTTCTTCAATGTTTTCCTCATCTTCCAGTTCTATTTTTGCCGATCCTACCTGCTTGCTGAATAATTCCTTAATGTTTTCTTCCCTTACCTGTGCTACATCCTTTGTGTCTGAGACTATCTTCCCATCCGTATTCATAATTCCTTTACCACAAATTCCATTCGACTTCTTATCTTCTAATTCCAGTGCACTAGCATATATCATAACGTACCGTCCTAACTTCTCACTAATATATAATAATATAAAAATGAGCACATCCAAGCCTTCCGTTTTTAAATAAATTATTGAGTTCATGAAGTTACTCCTTTTTATTATTCTGGAAATGAAGGTTTTCGAGAAGGCTTCTGATCAAGACATTTTTCTGTTGCTTTCATAAGAACCTCACCCAAACCATTACCTATGTAAGCAGCACTTCCAAATTGGACTGTCTTTTTCATTGGGGATTTAACTTAGATTGCCTTAGTAATATAATGCCCTTTGATAAAGAATTCATAAAAGGTTTTTCTTTTCCCATGTTTTAAGAATAAAACAAAAATTTAAATCATAGGCTTATTTGTATAAACCATTTGTAAGGACAGGTCACACAATGAATACATAAAAAAATGCACTTTTGCTGAACTCTTTTTGCGAGTTCTTCTTCAAAATCGATTGGCAAATTTAATGGCACTAATAATATCATCAACATTACTCAATTTTTATCTATGCAGGCAGGCCCGGACATAGAGACCCAGGGCCCCTAGGCAGTTAACAGTCCCCCCTTTTTGGTAATTTAGCAAAAAACAAACTTAACTTTTATTTTTTATTTATTTAACATACTTTGACTTTAGAAAATAGAAAAGCAGACTTAGAAATGAAATAGACAAGTACCAACTATACTTTTTTACACATGTAATTTTTATATTTACATATAATTACAAGATTACATTGCCACGCGACGAACTTTCTTCTCTGCAAAAGAACAGATGACCTCACTATAGTTCACAGACTGCATTATTTCTGACTCTATGTACAGCACAGAGAGTGAATTAAGCCTGTTCTCTTCTGTGGTAGATCTTAAATAATTCTTTACTCTCTTTAGCGCTGAAAACGACCGTCTGCCGAACAGTTTGACCCTGGTGTACACAACAGCATCCGGAGCGCTATTCCCACTTTTAGATAAATGTCCAAAAAGCCTTTTTCCAGGATGTACTTGTATAGCTCCAGTGACGATAACCCTTTTCTACGAGAATCAACTTTCACTATCGCAGATCGCTGTGATTTCTTTTCCCTTGATCTCTTCTCTTGATCTTACTTTAAACTGTGTCCTTGCGGGCTGAGCCCTCTGCTTATATAGTCGCAGGATAGTGGAAGTTGGTGGGGGTTCGACCAATCAGAATACATGGTAGTATCTACAATATTCCAGAACGTTCCCTAATCGAACATTCTAGAATACAGGTCCATGACATTCTAGAACATTCTTGAATGTTCCCTAGTCTTCCACAGAGTTCTAGAACATTTGACACTTTTCCAGAGTTTTCCAGGACTTTCGAGAACTTTCTATACGCATACAATATCGAAATATCTAGAACCTTCGAGAATGTTCCTGTACTACCATTCACTAATCATTTCCAGAATATTCTATCTTACGGGATTATTCTATAAAATCTTAAGACACTATACACTAGAAAATTCTATCACATTCTTTAGCTTCCGTTGCCAACACTACTCGTATCGTAACCTTAACTAACCTCAGCGAATTCGCGTGGAAGATAAAACCTTTGAGCCGCAAAATTGAAATTGATACAACTTTCTAACACACACTTTCAACGCAAACTGACAAGTAGTGACAAGTTATAGAATTAAGTCAGGTGCGATGCAAAACAAACAAAGAACACAAACACAGTGTTGCCACTTAACTTGTCAAAAAATTAACTATGGTCAATTATTTTCTATTTCGTTCGGAAAAATTGACATTATTTTCAGAGGGTCCTGTGTCCTCAATGTGTAACATTTCGGCCCCTGGTCGGGGCCCCCACCGAGGTTGGGGCCCTAGGCAGCTGCCTAGTTTGCCTAGGCAGAAGTTCGCCACTGTATGCAGGTGCTCTCTCTCTCTCTCTCATTCTCTGCTTCAACAATTCCTACTAAACACTTGTGATAACAAAAATCAGAAGAAGTGTCTTACATTTGAATAATTTTTTGTTTTTGTTATGAAAGTGATGCTCAAATGTTTGTTTTATTATGCCATAGCCTCCTTTATTAAACAACTTATTAGTTATTTAGAAAAACAACTTTACTTGTTCAGTAAATGAATAATCCATGTCCTACTCTAAAGATTCTAATCTATTACTCATTGCAGACAAACTCCATGTTCACAAGCGAGCTGGCCTCACAGTCCCTTCCTGTCACTAAATATGCTCCCCAGGCATATGATGCAGTGTGGGCCATAGCATTGGCCCTTCATAATGGGAGCCTCTTGAAGCGTGCTGCAGATTTTGACTATCATCAGAGGGAACTTGCAAGAGAATTTCTAAATGCTCTCTCACGGGTTCACTTCCTTGGAGTTTCAGTGAGTAGCTTGACATAGTTCTAAACAAAATGAGTTGCAAGAGATTATACTTTTATTTATAAATGTCCTTTCTTTCTGAAAAGAAATAATTAATTTTAATTCAATAAATAATTTCAATGATCAGAACCTGCTGAATTGGTCTTTGAAAATTTTACACTCTAGAGTAAGTTAATTTTTTGCTTTCCACTAATGGTTTCCAAACTCAAAGATTAGAGAAATGTCTCTAAGTTTCAAATATTGAGAAGCTGAGTGTAAATTTTATCTGATAAGCTCCCTTTCCACATGCAAAGGTAATATTAAAAAAGACACCTTGAAAGAATGGAAGTTGGTCAAAATTTCACATTTGAATAATTAACAACCGAAAAATTTGACCACCTTGAAAATATAACTTAAAAAGGTTAAATAATGTTTATATCATGCTGAAGATCCCATCTGGCAAAAAGTGAAATTAGGTTCAAAAGAAATTGATTTTTATTAATATATATCAACTGAATTGTACACTATTACACTTTAAATTTAAATTAAATATATTCTAATGCCAATTTTTTTTTATTCTGACCTCTGCATCTTAATAGGTGGATTATTTATTGAATACAATTAGCAATACTGGAAATTATTCACAGGTCTTGAAATATCCTTTTCAGTAACTTGAAATCATTATATTTGATTTGACTTTATAATGTAGCACTACTATATTTCCTCGATTGTAAGCCACACCCTCGATTTAGTAATAGCTTCTCGAAATAAATAATACTACAGATACTATCCAATGTAAGGCACACCCCAATTTGTGACATTAAAAAGTGAAAAAAATTGTCTTAGAACCAAGGAAATATGGTATTAAATTTTAACTTTGCTATTATGTAGGCATGATGTTTATTCAGTAATTAAACAAATAATACTGATTTCATTTTACCATTTTTAAAAACTACAATAACTCACTGAACAGGCTTTGTGTCTTTTAGACTAGCTATGTACAAAGGTAATTCAATAAGCAAAGACACAAATGCTGTTATCTAAAAAATGGTTTATTGAAAAATCACAAAACGTACACTATTTTTCAATATAGTCTCCGTTAACATTTATTCACTTATCCCATATTTTTACTAGGTTTCTTATTCCAGTGATAAAGAATTTTTGTCTTGGTGTCAGAGCCAGTCTTGTAAAAATATTTCACTTCATCATTATGCTTCCCACATAAGGCTTCTTTCATGAGTTGAAACAAATGAAAATCACATGGTGATAAGTCTGAGCTATAGGCAGGATGAGGCAGTTCTTCCCAGCTCATTTCAAGGATTGTCTGCTGGGTCATTTGAGCGCTGTGAGGACAGGCATTATCCTGCAGCAAAATACCTTTTCTTTAAAGTTCAGGACATTTTTGGAGCAAACCTGGCTTGACATTATTCTTCAACAGATCTGAATAATACTGACTATTGATGATTTTATGGCCCTCTGGATAATCGCAGTATATAGGTCCTGCCATGTCCCAAAAATCGTAAGCATAACCTTACCCACTGACAATCTTGTTTTGAATCTTAGCCTCTTTGATTTAGACTCAAAATGGTGAACCCAAGTTTTACAATCGCAATACAAGCAAGGAAATCCTCATTTTCAATCGATTTGTAATTGGTAAATTCTGGGTCTTTCAGCCTTATGGTCAGCCATCAACATCTTCGGTATCCATCTTGCACATGTTTTTCAGAAATTCAGCTTATTGTGAATGATTGAATGAACTTTCCCAACACTAACCAAAAATGTCTCTGCAATTTCTCCAATATTTAGCTGTTGAATTTCTCAAATCATTCATTCAATATGATATTGAAGCTGTGGAGTAGAGACTTTAACTGGTCTGCTGGAATGATGTTCTTCCTCGACACTTTTCCGACCTTCTTTAAACCTTTGAATCCACTTGTATACGTTTCTGCAATTCATGCAAGCATTACCATAAGACTATAGATGTTTACCGGTGAAACACCTTCAGAAGTAAAAAATTTAATTAGGTACATTACGTTGTTTAACCAAATTAAATCCTTCTAACGGAGCCACCATCATTAAAACAAACATTGTACTTGACACAATGAAACAAAAGAACTGACGCAGATGCAAACAGTGTGAAGATCATCTGCTTAACAGTGTTGCCAATTTATATGACCAAATTCTCTTAGCATACTTCTAAAATAATGGCATTTGTGTCTTTGCTTATTGAATTACCCATGTATTACTCTAATGGACAGAAAATATTCTTCTGCATATTAATCGCAAAGTACCTACATACATTCATAAACATGGTTCAATTTTTATAAAGAAAATTTTTATAATTTTAAAACTAAAAGCAATTTTAAATGTCTCATTTAAGGAATATCATGGACCACTTATAGGAATAGTATAACTCTCTTGAAAACTATTAAACTAGGGATTCAATCAAGGTGATCCCCATGGTTCAGGTGACTCCACTGTATTATAGGTGAGACCGTATTACAACAAAACCCTTAAAGATTTCAAAGGCAACGATTTAAAATTACCTAGGGAGTCAGTTTTTGCCCATCGGTCGTGATTGCAAGCATAACAGTTATTTCTGGTGGATTTTTACAACACCGATTTTAAAATTCATGTGATAACTTCATCGGATTCCTCTGTTAACCGAGGATTTGGAAGAACCTTTCTTCTGAACATGATCAACATCCTTTTTGTCTCCCATTGTTAAAATAACGGATGGCTAAAAACTCGCTAAGGTATTACAAAGATTAGGCCGACTCACTAAGAGCTTCAATTCAATGATTATCGAGAGGTTCAGCCGTCGATTGAACTCGATCTGTTATCACCTCCGATGCTTTTCAAGTATAATGTAAAGTACTCCTATTGTGTCTGCAATGTAACAAATATCTTGTATCTCGTAAACAGACGTGCGGAATGTACGGTGATTTTTCGAAACACGGTTTTATGATCTTTTAAAATCACTAGTACTCAAATATAACGTGGGGGCTACTTTAAAAATTTCATTTTTTGAAAAAAAAAAACCGCGTTATACTTGGGACAATACAGTAATTAAAAAGAAAATTTTATTAATATGCACAGTAATATCTTATGCAATGTGAATTCCAACTACATATTTTCATTACTATGCTTTTTTACATCTCCGTTCGCAGTAATTACAATTATGGTGTGCTTTTGACGTTAGTCATATGTTTTAGTTCCTAATGGGCTCATTAAATAACCCGATTAATGCCGCGGAACATTATAATTGTGGTAGATGTGATAAAAAGTTTGTAAAAACCTAGGATAAATTCCATTATGTGTATTGAGATCACAATGGCTACAAAAGTGAAAAGTTATGCCTACACTATTAGTTAGAAGCTTCAAGTGTTTGAATATTCAAAGGTGCACAGAAATCGAATAACTCAATAATAGTGAAACAACAGTTATGTAGAAGCTATTTTTTCTACTACCTTGTGTGGATAATCATAAGCATCTGTTAAAAAATAGAAACTTGGAGACTACGGCTAGATGACGTGGAATTAAAAATTAAAACTCCAGCACCATAAAATGATCCAGATGACCAATCATACGTCAATGAATAAAATAATAAGATAAAAGATTTTCAAACTAATACTTACAAGTTTGCTGGACAGGGGTGGTCCGCAGAGACTTGTGTTTTTGACAGGTTTAAAAAAGTTGGAAAAGGGGGGGAAGGTTGCACACACACACATCCATGCACAATCACTCGAGGACTCTGGAGATTTAACTATATACGTATTTCGGAGGCTATGCTCCCATCTTCAGTAGTTAAGGTCGTATGAGTTGTTTTAGTTTCGTCCTCTGTATTTGTACCTTCCGGGGAGAGGAGGGAAGGGGGGCAGGGGAATTCTTAACTGTCAATGTGTAGAGGGGGGAGTATGGGATAGGCCCACGGTCATGGTTTATTACTGTGTCTTGGAATTTGTTTATGAAAATGCTTTCATAAGCATCGAGTTTCCAGTTGGTTGGTGTTGTTTTTGACGTTTGATTGGTCATCTGGATCATTTTAGAGTGCAGGAGTTTTAATTATTAATTCCATAAACATCTGTACAAATTCTATTTCCAAAGACTAGTGCCATCTTTCAAAAGATCATGGAGATGCATCCTTAAGTGAACAGTAGATCTGAAATGTGTACTTATCAGTATGGAATATGCATTCAATTTATTAGGAATTAAAATAACATCTTGCACTTAAATTTAAGTAAGTACTATCGGTAAATGGTATCTATATGTGCAACGTGTGTGGTGCACTCCGACAGCCGATTTCATGCAGAGCACATTTAGCTAAACAAGTCTCAAAGCAATTATTTATGTTTTAAATCATCTCTATTTATTTCATGAATTAATTTTATCTAAAACATTATATTTAACTGTTATCACGCCTTAATATTATTTGCAGTAGCGTATTAAGGGGGGAGGGGGGTTGGGGTTATAACCCCCCCTCCCCCCCATGAGCAACGTATACTTATTGTTAGAATATCCTCTGGAAAAGGTATTGTCACTCCAAGATAATTGTGAACGTCGGAACGACTAAATAAAAGTCATTAGTGTTTTACTTGGTGCCCTACAAGTTAACTTTCTTTAAAAGATGAGTTATGCAATCAGGGCTTCCAAAACTGAAGCAGTCTCATGAGAAAGGGACCCATGTGCATGGCACTCCAGCGGATGGAGAGGTAGGGTAAAGACATAGTGTGGAGGTCGCGGTCGAGGTTTACATCGCAGTCTATCCAAATGGATCAAACACACGGGACTTGACTGGAGTGCGCATAGCGGGGTGATTCAGCTGGAGGCTGGATGATGGTTGACCATTACCTGGAGCACAAATGCTGCTAACACCTTTAGCAGCATCCATCTGCAAATCATTTGAAGGGATCTGCTCTCCCACTGGGACTTTAGACATCGAGGGAGTAACACTTTTTACAAGATTATCAAAAACAAAAGGATGAAAAACATTACTGGGATATGGGACATTATCTCCAGGATCTTTAAAACTACCTGAGGTGGAGGGGAGCTTTTTAAACAGCTTTTTAAGGTCTGCACCACCCTTTCTGCTTGGCCATTTGATGCAGGATGATGAGGTGCTGATTTAAGATGGGTAATACAATTCTTCTTGACAAAACTAAGAGACTCATCTGACCTGAAGGTTAGCCTGTTGTCAGTTACCTGCTGGTCAGGAATGCCATGGGTGGCAATCCATCTCTTGAGGCAACTGATGGTGGTTAAGGAGCTCATGGATCCTTTTGTCTTCTCAACTTCTATCCATTTTGAATAGGCATCCACCAGCACTAGGAATGTATGGCCATGAGTTGGCCCAGCAAAATCAAGGTGAAGGCGTGACAATGGCTTTTCTGGAACACTCCAAGGGATGACAGGTGCTCTCCTTGGATTTGGCTGTGTCTCACAGCACCTAGGACATGACAACACCAACTCCTCAATGTCCTTATTGAGGTCGGACCACCAGACATAACTCCTTGCCAAAGTTGTCTCAGCTTCCATCTCTTTGTTGTCTATTGGAAGGCAACTGAAAAAATCTGCATTTGCATGCTGCTTCCCAGGGTGGTATGACAATTTAAAATCATAATTAGACAGCATTAAGGACCAGCGAAGCATCTGCAGAGACAATACATCTGATATGGGCTTTCTTGGCTTAAAAATTCCTAACAGGGGCTTGTGGTCTGTTATAATCTCAAAAGTGCACCCCAACAAATACATCCGAAATTTTCTGACCCCAAATATAATAGCCAGTGCCTCTTTGTCCAATTGTGAGTAATTTTTCTCACTTCCTCGAAGAGTTCTTGAGGCATATGCCACTGGTCTCTCCTGGTTATCATTATATATATGAGACAACACTGCCCCAACTCCATATGGTGAGGCATCACATGACAAAATTATAGGGCACTTAGGAGAGTAATGTGCAAGCACTGTACCTGAAGTCATGATCGACTTAGCATAAGCAATGCAGGCCTCTTCCTTTTCTGTCCACCTCCAATGGACACCTTCACCTAGCAACCCATATAAAGGAGCAAACATAGTGGCTTTCTGAGGGAAAAATCTATCATAATAGTTTATATAGCCCAGGTAGGCTTGGAGTTCAGCCACGTTGGTTGGAGATGGAGCCTCTAACAATGCTTTCACTTTACTATCATTTGGCCTATTGCCATCTGCTGAAACTAAATATCCCACAAATTCCAAACTTCTAGCTGCGAATTGGCATTTACTCAGCCTCAACCGAAATCCTGCCCCCCTTAATCTTTCTAATATCCCTCTAACTCGATGCCATAGCTGGCTCTCTGATGCTGCTTGACATAGAACATCATCCATATATACAATTACTCCCTCCAGGACAGTTAGGATGGTTTCCATAGTACATTGAAAAATTGCAGGAGAAGAGGAGAGCCCTGGGGGCAACTGAAGCATTCTGTACAGCCCTCTATGGGTATTAAGAGTTAACACCCGTGATGTTTCCTCATCCACCAAAACCTGCATAAAGGCTTCAGACGTGTCGAACTTGGTGAACCAACTGCCTCCCGCAAGTTTACTTAGAAGTTCGTCCACAGTTGAGAGAAGGTAAATTTTCCTCGTGCATTGAGGATTGACTGTGAAGCTGTAGTCGCGACAGATTCTAATAGTTTTGTCATGCTTGACTACATTAACAGTAGGGGTGACCCATGCTGAAATATCAACTCTCTCTAGGATGCCCTTCTCCACCATCCTATCTATTTCCTCACTCACTTTCTGAACCATTAGGAGTGGAACTGGCCTAGCTCGGCAAAAAACAGGATTTGCACCATCTCGCAATTGAACTCGCACTGGAGTTTTTCCCAAAGCAGACTCGAAAACATCCCTATAATCTGATATTTGGGGTGGCAACTTGGACTGCACTACGAAGTGCACTCCCTGAAATTTGACACTCAAGGGCTCAAACCAATTACGAGCCATCAGGCTTGGACTATCTTCTGCCATCACCACCAAAGGGACTTTTGCCTGATGAGGAGGCAAGCGCACACTGGCCAAAATTTCACCCCTCACAGGCAATTCTTCTTTTGACCAGGTATTCAACATTACGGTTGGCTTAGAGAGGGTTATGTGCTTGAACAAGAATTTGTAATTTTCCCCCAATCAAAGAAACTCCCACACCGGAATCCACCTCCATCGGCATGAATTTTCCCTCAGCCCACACAGTCACATTCATCGGCCGTGGTGCAGGAGCCGACGGCATGTGGAAGAGCAATGAATGTACCCTTTCACCACCGTCCCCCTCATTTGTGTTTGGTGCAGCGTCCGCAAGGCATAAATTATGCGTGGCTGACCTACGCTGTCTGCGAAAACGGTTTCCCTGATGCGGCCTCGAATTCTGGAGCGATCCACCGCCCCCCGGCCGTTCGCTCACGTTAGCGCTGGGTTGCAACCCCTTCCTTTTCTTCTTGAAGCAGGCTCTATCTATATGGCCTACCTTCCTACAGTACCTGCAAATTGTCTTTTTATGGACGCACGAGGCCGCATTATACGGTCCCTCGCAGCGATAACACGGTCCCTCAGCCGGCTGGGATGGCGGCTCTCTATATCTGTCCTTCCCTTTGGAGAAGTTATGCTGCATACCGGTGCAATGGACTGCGGTGGGTGCTAATGGACCCTGGAGTCGGCTCACGTGATATAGTGGTCTTAAAAGCTTACGGCGGTGAGATGCGCGAACTGTCACGTGACATGGAGGGGAATGGTCAGGGAGTGGGTAGCTTAAGGGGAAAGTGAGCTGAATGGTGTTGCCGCCTGCCAGCGTAGCCAACCCAAGAAAGTAATACTAAGTAATATCCGGTCGTTTATCAACAATAGGTTGTGGTAATACGATTTTGCTCTTATTCATATCGTATGGTACCCGCAATTTAATGGAAAGTCAGCTACGATGGAGGAAAGGATTTCCAAAAGAAAAGTAAATATTTCAAAGAAAGGTTTTATTATACACATTCACATCGATACATTTCCATCAATAATATTTTATTCAGATGAATCTGTATCTCCTGATTCTGAATCCGAAGTTATGATAACCTCATTCACAATATCATCCATTATCATCTCGTTTTTTATATATTCAGCTTCAGTTTTTTTTACACGTTCGCATACATTCTGCCACTCTCCTTTCCCGATATCTGCACATTTTTCTTCCACTAATATCTTCACCTCATTTAGTTTAAAACTTGTGTTTCTTGACCCTAACCAATTCTTTAATATACCCTAAATATTTTCGATTGGGTTGAATTCAGGATGATACGGAGGCAGCCTAAGCGTCGAATGTCCATGCTCGGCTAATATTATATCCACAGCAAAAATTTTATGAGCTGGCTTAATTTTCTTAATTTTATCGTACAACTCGAGTTTAGTTTCAGCCGTTGAGTACTGCATTCCCCTTGTATCCAGCCATGCCTTCATTACATCTTTCCTGGAACTGCTGCAGCTTCCTTCTTCATGAACTTGATCACGTTGTGAAGTATCTCCCGTGCCTGGCTGTGAATGACTCTCTTATTCCCTAGCTTGGAGGTTGATGGAGGGGTATCCATGTTGGCAGTAAACGAGTTTAACAAAACTAAGCAATGAAAACGAAATAACGAAAACGAATTAACGAAAAAGGTATAACAAAAACGAAATAACAAAAACGAAATAACAATAACGAAATAACAAAAACTATATAATAAAGACTCAAAAACAAAATAATCAAAACAGCGATGAAAAATAACGATAACAAAAATATAAAAGTAAAAAGTATAAAGCACAGAAGTTGGTACAAGAACTTGACCGCGTGAAGCTAACCCAAGCTAACCTCAGGAGAGAGTGAAGGGTTTTTCTCCACGCGAATGCTACCCTCACCCCCGCAGTTGTGACGTTTCACTAATGGACTCGTCCGGACTCATTTTCGACTTCTGCGCAGCCGCCATAAGCTTTTGAAAGACGTATACCTCTCTGCTTCCGCGGTAAGCGCTCTGTCGATCGCCTTACTCAGGTCGAGGGAATCGGCGGAGAAAAGAGCGTCCTTTAGGCGTAGATCCCGAAGGCCCAGTAGCACTTGGCCCAAGAGCGACTCCTCCTGGATGGAAAAATCGCAAGTCTCCGCCATGAGTCGCAGATCCGCCATGAAATCTTTAAAAGACTCGCCCGGTTGCTGCACCCGCTTGTGAAACTCCTCGCGTTTCACCCACTTGCACGGCGTCGGATTTATGTGGGAATCTGGAAGCTGTATTTCCTCGGCGAACGTTAATACACTAGTGCTGCGCGACTTGCAGAGTTTAATAGTCTGATTTAAAATAAAGTCGCCCGGAGCCGTGAACAGAATTGCTTTTTTGCGATTGTCCTCAACAATACCGTTCGGGATAAAATAATACTCGAGCTGCTCTTTAAAAATCGATCATTCTTCCGCCTTACCGGACGAGAAACTCGGCGGCGTGCCTATGGTGCCAACGTACGTTACTTGATGGGAAACACGTGGTTCCGGTTCGGTCATGATGCCAAAAAAAAGTGAAAAAAACTCGAGAAAACGCGGAGTTTCGTCGTCCTCGTCGCCAATTGTGGCGTATGAAGGTTTGAAATGACCAACCGCACTTGTTGTTTTAATAACGGCTGTATTTGCTACTTAAACCACACAATACATATGCCAGAGATATGCGACTGCATTCCCGGATGGTCTCGTTGCTACTACTAAATAAGGACATGGCAAAAGTGGCCAATGACAAATGAACATCGTGCAGCGCAGCAAAAACAAGCAAAACATGAAACACGTTCCAATACGTAATAATTACAATGCATAATAAATCAATACATAACATAAACCTCGACCTCCTTCGCTATGTTTTTACCCGTAGGGTGGCCGGAGGAGTGCCTCTCTCGGGCTGTGGTAGATTCTATTCGGGCTTTTTTCGGGCCTAAAATGTGACCATGTTATTATTTGCTGAATATAAACGCCTTAGCTCTGCTTGTTGTTTCTCTCTTTATTAATACCTAGCTCTTCGTCTTATTTTCCATAAAGGCTTAGGAGAGAATATAAGAATCTCATTCTATAACTTATGTAAATCGACTAAGAATGCAAAAGCAGATGGATTTTAATGTTATATCATATCTATTGGTTTATTATATGTAATTAGGATCAATCTATCATCCCATTATCTACTTATGCAATGTATTTTGTTGAATCTCTAAAAAAAGGTCTGTGGAGATGTTAGTGATGAGGCTGATAATCCCCCTTGAACAATTCCTGGATACGCCACCGATTATATGTAAATTTTGCCAGATGCACACTTAATCACAGCTGGAAATGATACACAACATGGTCCTTTCTAACTGCCTTGGTGAACCAAAACACTTTTTTCCTGAAAAATCTTCTAAAAAAACTGGGGTGCATCTTATACCCCAGTGCATCTTATATGCTGAGAAATATGGTAAAAAATTGAGAAAATTAAAATTGAATCTATTGTAGTTATATTGAAGGTACCATAAATGTTCAAAGACATTATATGTTTCATAATTTAGATGTATAAATTTCATGCTCTTCCAATTTAAATTGAAAATGAGATGCAAAATGATTCTAAATATGAATATATTTCTATAAAATTGAAATATTATTTATAAGAGATATTGGAAAATGTTATTCCTGTAAAATTATTTATTCATTATATCTCAGGAAATTCTTTATGTTTTAACCAAAGGTGGGAAAGTTCCAGTTTCGGAACAAGGTATGGTTCCAAATTGGTTCCTGTTCCTGGATCCTGAACAGGAACAGAAAAATTGCATCGGAACCGGAACAATATTATCAAAATATCCATTCTGGAATGGTTCTTTTAAAAACAGAGTCAATTCTTGATATTTTAATATCATCCGTAATAAAGAAACCTATTAGAAGAATACTATTAAGTAATTGAATTTGTTGTTTAATGAATCAAAGATGACTCAAGGAAAGTTTATGAATTTGAAGACAAAAATATAAATCCAATATCTTGATTCAACCGACAAAATAAAACTAAATCTTAATCATAGGTTTGTTTCACATCCCCTTGAAGAATTAACAATTTAAGTATTGTTTATTAAATTTTATTTTTAACCATTAGTTGTTTTCAAAATAAGATCACTCAACTTACTTGACAAATTTCGTAGAACAGGGGTAGGCAACCTACGACCCATGAGCTGGATTCGGCCCGTTGCTCAGTTTAATTCGGCCTGTGGTAAGACTTCTAAGAATATACTTCGATGATATTAGGATTTTTAAATGTTTTACATGCAAAGGGATCAAATTCTGTCTTTTTCTCGAGTTTCTAATGTTTTTTGCATTACTCTATGGAAAATTAACCTCAATGATTTTTTCATATTTAAGTTTAATATGGGTCGATGAAGCTCTAGGTTTTTTAATATGGTCCAATGAAAGCCTTATGACTGTGAATATGCCCGACTATTAACTTTAGGTTGTTCTTCCCTGTCGTAGAGGTTCACCTGAAAATGCCTGATATTTATATAGTTTCGAATATAACTGAACCTATGCCAATGTATACTGAAATATATTAGCATCTTTGGATGAATAAAGATGAAAGCATAAAAATGCAATTTTATATGTTTAACCTAAAAAAGAGGACAGAAGAAGACGAAAGACTCAAAAAAGAGGGGGAAAATTTGAATTAAAAAAGGAAATTTTCTTTAAAAAGATGACCTTTGGTCACATTACTTATAAGAAACTTTCATAATATCTTAACATAATTGAAAAAAGTTGTAATTCATGTAAAATTATATCAATAAAAAGCATATTTCTTTAAACCTAGGAATGGTTCCAGAACTGAACTGTTCCTTTTTTCTATCACTTGGAACTGAAACCGGAACGGAATGAGTTCAAAAATTTAAGGTTGGAACCAGAATGGTTGGAACTGGAACCAGAACTTCTCAGCTCTGGTTTTAACTTTATATCATAGCTATTAAACTCAATTTTTCTGATTGATATTAGAATAAAGTTCATTATCTGAAATCTCTTTTACTTCAGGGTCCAGTGTCATTCAGTGGAGCTGATAGAGTTGGGATATCAGCATTTTATCAAATACAAGGTGAGAAGTTTAAAATTTGATTAGTTTCATCAAAATTTATTTAACACTACTATGCAACCAAAACAGAAAATAATGCTTGAGCATATATTAAAATGATAAACTAGTACACCCACTCCCTGATTAACGCTCTTAATTGGTGCCAGAAAAATTGAGCGCTAACTGAAACAGCGCTATTCAGAACATGTACTTCCATAAGATTTAATTTGTTCCTGAGATTCTATTAATGGAAATGAAAATAGGTAGTATTATATAAATAATATACAAAAGTATTCTTTGTTAACCATATTACGTAGCATAGAATAGGTCATCATTTGCATTGCAATTATATTTAAAATTGAACAGTAAAACTTGAATATAAATGAAGAACAGAATGCATTTTACGGAACATGTGTTGATCTCACACTGAATAAATTATGCAGGAGGAATTTGAGTAGAAGAAGATAACTGCGTCTACTTATATATACAGGATGAGGCAATAGTCACTATACAGCCACAATTTTATTGACACAAAGAAAATTGGAACATAATATCATAAGCATCATGACTGAAGATACTGTTCAATTAAGAGAAGGCAACCAATAAGACAAAAACAAAATTGTATATCGAAACGATCGAAACCTTACTACATTTCGATAAAGAAATATTGATTCATAAAAGAATTACACATGTGCTTGATAAATAAAGGATCATGGATTGGGACCAAATAAAGGAAGAATTCAAATATCTTGGTATTATATTTTTTAAACTGAACAACTGAAAAGGGAGCAATAAACCAAAAAGAAACAAATGTTGCCACTCTCCAGCTTTTAGTCACCGTAAAACCTCTAATCTATACTTGCGAGTTAAGCTTTTCATCTTTTTCTCCTCTGACCGCCAGTTATCACTCATGGTCTTTTTATTTAAAGGGAAAATATAATTTAAACAAAGTTCACTCTATATTTTGATCTAAAAAAAATCGATAAGTGTACATAGAACCATCAAGCAACTGCAAATACTGACGTCTAGTGTGTTGTAAATGCGCAGTGGACTTCATAAATTACACTAGAAATTTTGAAGAGCATTAATGTGGAATGCACGAGCACAATTCAGAAAAGGTATTAAATTATTTTCAGCATTAATGCAGAACAGCGTTAATCGGGACACCGTTAAAGCAAGGAGTGGGTGTACATGCATGTATCATTACAAGAAAGTACAAACATATATTAAAGTAAAATCATTTTCCCAGTATATTTTATCAAACCGTCTGTTACAATAACTCTGAACTGTTAATCAGATGCAAACTTTACAATAGAATTTTTCTTATAGGTGGTCAAATTAGGAAAGTGGCCCTCTTCTACCCTGAAGCTGCTCATCTTGATTTTGAGTGTCCACAATGTGTTCTTCCAATATGGCAAGGAGGTCAGGTACCAATTGCCAAACGGGTTTTTAAAGTGCGAGTGGTGACCATTGATCCAGTTGCATTCATGAGTATCTCCTGTTTAGCCATCCTTGGGATTTGCCTGGCTTTTGCATTTCTCGGTTTTAATCTTTATTTTCGTAAACTGAAGTAAGTACTAAAAGACTTTTCTTCCAATATTCTTGCATTTTAAAAATTTAGAGTTTTAAGTATGCTTTGTTTCAAAATGAACCTTCAGTATCCTTTAAAAAATTAAGCAATTTTGTCATAAAATATTTCATAAATAGTCATGCAGCAAATATAAGTAATATATTCACTATCTTCTATTTCCATTTAATAACAACAATGGTATAATTTTATCTTTCTTATTTGTTCCTAAATAACCAACCATGTGTTAATAATCTCCATTTCTATCTCAAGGAGAAAATTAAGTAGTAATTGTTTGATAATATTCAAGCCATATCTATATATTTTATGCTTCTTATTCTAAATATTCAACTAAACTTTGGGCTTGCCTATTCTTTTTTCTTCTTAAATATATTTTTCTAGATTTATTGTAGAAAGGTTCCTTTATTGCCAATTAAGGTCTTTTGAAAGTTTTTTTTAGTTTCTATAAAATTACCTCATTTTACTACAGATATATTAAGCTATCAAGTCCAAAATTAAACAATATGGCAGTGATTGGGTGTATACTAGTTTACATGGCAGTTATACTTCTTGGTCTGGATCATGCAACTCTTCCAGAAGGAAATTTTCATTTTTCTGGAATTTGCACAGTAAGTATTTAAAGTTAGATTTATAATAATTTTTTAACAATAGTTTAACTAGCTGGTTCCTGTGCAGGCTCTACACAGCAGTGTTGTGAAAGTAAATTCATGATTTTTAGAAAATAAACACTATGCCAAAAATGCTTTATAGTACCTCCTTGTATACAATGTTAGTAGTGCATTTACTTTTGGGCATAATTTTTATTATTAAATTGCCAAAAGGCCTAACACAGGACAGCTATGTATAATTGGCCATGCATGATAACGAGTTCAGGCAAGTAAAGGCTCTCTGCGGTGGCAGATTTGGAAATCCTGCCCCTAAGCCAAATTATTTTTCTTTCTCCTTTTTACCGCTTTTTCCTAAAAGAATTGCTCATGTATATGGTTTGTTTGTTCATCCATCCATCTGCAGATCATAATAGTTTAATTCATCAAAAGTCTGCATAATATTAATTTTACTTTTTTTTATTCCTGCCCTGAAATCCCATTTTTATTGCCACCCCTAGATCATTGCTTACTTCAGCCTTATTTCAAATCTGCTACTGGCCCACTGCCTCAAATGTTTGTCCCTGTGACCTATTAATGGTCATTGCAAGGTATGGGGAATTGCCTGCGTTTGATGATGAAAAGAAGTGTTGTGTCAGATGGTGTGAGGTGTATAAATAGCAATAGAACCCTTCTTCAGTGGCAGATCAACCTATCAGACATATGGGCAGGCCCCGATGGGCCGTTCACATTTACACTAAAAGTAGCAACATTTAAAATGTACAACAAAATGTTGAAATATTTATGCCATAACATGGAAAAACCATAAAATAATGTTAATTCCTATGTGAATAATTTTTTGGATTTTGTTTGTATTTAAATGCTAGCGTAATTGCCCATGCAAGTGATTTTCTTCAAACCTGGTACAAATGTATAGATTACGCAGTAAAAAAAATCTATATGAAACAAGTGCTTCTTCAAAAAAATGAATCAGTTAAAATTTGGTGTGGCTTTCCGTTATTCAGTTGTTTTCACTGTATACCACGTGGTCTTATTAAGTCTTGAATTAGCTTGGCATCGGTATTAAATGTTTTTTAATTTGCCATGGTAAATGAAAATATGGGAAAGCAAAAATCATACATTTTTGCCGTTATAATTAGAATTCATAAAATTCACTATAGAAAAAGAAATTCGTGAGGCCAGAAGAAAGTTTAACGTAAGGGAATCAAGTATACATGAATGGCATAAAGGAGAATCATTGCTGAAAAGTTGCATAGGAAAAAATGAGCAATGCGTTTTAGAAAAATTTTCTGGCTAGAACTCGAGGAAGAACTGTATGAGTGGATGATACGAGAACGGGCAAAAGACATTAGGATTTCAACAACAAGGGTCTTATTACAAGCGAAATGCATTGCTCAAGAGATGGACATCAAAGCATATCCTTCATGGGGATTCCATTTCATGAGGAGGAACAATTTGTGTGTTCGTACATCGACAAGCAACGGCCAAAAATTACCGATGAACTGGGAGGCAAAAATGATTAAGTTTAGACAATATATGATAGAAAGCATGTCTGGAGTTGATGCAATGCATGTTTGCAATATGGACAATGTTCCGGTGAGTTTTGATCTTCCATGTGCAAGAACTGTGAATCTTAAAGGATGAAAGATGTTCCAGAAGCAACAATGGGCATGAGAAGTCAAATTTTACAATTGTTTTGTGTGCAATGTCTGATGGTTCTAAGCTTCCTCCCATGGTGATTTTTAAATGAAAGACTGCTGAAAGAATGCTTTCCTATGGACATTGTAGTAACTGTGAATGAGAAAGGTTGGATGAACAAAGATATGATGAGGGTTTGGTTGGACAGAATGGAAAAAGTGAAAATCTGCCTTTTTTTATTCCAAAGTCACTGTTAGTCATGGATTCATGTCATTGTCATGTGACACCTGAAATTAAAAAAGTGGTCGGTAAATATTCAAAGCTAGCTATCATTCCTGGTGATATAACCAAAAAACTTCAACCGCTAGATATGTCCGTGAACAAGTCATTCAAATCAAAATTGCAAGCAAAATGGGAGGATTGGATGTTAGCAGGTGTACTAACTCTGGGAAAGTGAAAAGACCATCCTATGCAGAAGTGTGTAAATGGATTGTTGAGAAATGGGGATCTGTGACAGCTAGTTGTGTAAAAAACGGTTTCAAAAAGGCTCTTAGTGATACACTTATAACGAACACCATAGAATTTCAAGATATTGAAGGCAATTCTTGTGAAAATGAAGTTTCAAATGTGCCTGACTTATTGTTAGTGCTATTGAATCATTTGACATTGACTCAGGCGATGATTTTTATGGTTTTGAATGAATTGTAAAAGTTAATATGCATTAATTTCAATAAAATTCTATTTTCCTTTGAATAATGCACATGGTTTTTCCTGATTTTTATATTTTTACTTTCCCCATACGTAGTATGGCCTACCTTTCGAAACAATTAGCCAGATTTATAGTTTTTTGGTGATTTCCCTTCTTTGAATAACCCTAGTGTTTCTTTCTTCCCTACTATAGTTTACATTAAGTATATATTATTTCTTTTAGTTAATATTAGGTATTGTATATAATGGTTGTCAAGTAGATTGTCAATCCAACAATACATTCATTCTCATGTTATTGAAATGGGAAAAATTAAAAGTGAAAAACATTTTTTAAATGAAAAAGGTAATTCAAATCGCTTTAAAAACCCACCCATTTTGCTTAACTTTTTATTTTGATTAAAGTGGCACCTTCATCTTGCTTCTACATTCTGTAGCTGTCGCGTTATAAATGCACAAACAAACAAACAAATTCTTCAAAATATTTATAGTAGAGATTATGTAATCTATTTGGAATTTTTAAAATATTACAGGTATGGAGAAAGTCATGTAGTGGCCACATCAAATTTTTTGTATAGATAACGAATGCATTATAGACCAGAAAACATGGTAATTGGTTTTTAAGTGCATCGACCTCGATGGTCATTTTGCACTGTCAACAACTGGACATATATACACACAGAAGGAAGGAAGGAAACCCGGTGCTGGCCTTAGCCTACTCTTTTTACAAAAATCACCAAGAGGGCTAATTGCTTAACGTCTCTTCCGAAGGACGGAATGCTGAATTTGTGCGGTCTCCTTAAACCCCACAAAAAGGGGGCCAGGCGGCCTCGGAAAAAATCCTATTTACACAGGATTTGTGCACACTGTCTTTGAGCAAGTAGCAGCCAAGGTCCTAACCACTATACCACTGGCACCCCCGTACAAAAAGAATATTGATTTGTTAAACATTACGCTAGACAACTTTAGCTGCCCAAAATTATTTTAACCCTCTGGAACATACTGTAATGTGAAATATATTTTTTTAATTTTCAGTCCACATAAAATATCGTTTCATTAAATTAAAATTTATAAATTTTATTCAGATGAATAGCACCACGAACAGACATTTACCTCTTAACATTAGAATGCCCAAGTTCACCGAAATGATGGATAATCAGTTTTTCGTAGCTTCCGCTTCTTTCCTATTGATTGTACTGCCGACTTTTTCTGTGACTTTTATTTATTATAAAGGATAAATGCTTTGTGAAAATATGAGCAGCTCCCCTATTATCTTTCCATAGATATTTTTACTTTTACCTTAGATGCCTGTATCCGCCAAATTGGCTGATCAGACTTATTTGCAGTATTCTCATTATTTTTCGTGTTAATATCATCATTTGCAGATGCATGTGATGTTTTGAATGCAAATTAGACAAGAGTTTTGAAATTAATTTTATCCCACTATAGCGTTCTTTATCATAAAAAATAACTTGTTTTCGTATGTTACGTTGTGAGTTGGATTGAGGCGTTTTGATATCGTTGCATATGGTTTTTTGAATGAATGGCCTCCCGAGATACCGAGTAAGTAGTAACTAATTCTTTACTGATGCTAAACTCTTCCAGAACATCCATCATCCTAACATTTCGAATGAAGCAGTTTCCAATTATACTTATACTATACAGCTGTCACAAAGGTCAATGTTGTTTGAATCTGGACCTTGATCATTCTTCCGTTGGAGGGAAGTGACTCAAATCACTTTTCCAAAACACACGAAAATTTAAAAGCTGAATTATGTGGACTGTGATCACTTGCACGAGATAGTACTCCCTTCAAACCACATAACTCGATTTTAAGTTTGGATGAATCTTGATCGTTATTCCCATGTATTGTGATTCCTGATCTAAGTAACTTACATACACATATGTGAATGAATAAAATGTCTAAGCTATCCATACCATACCATACCAATTATTATATATACTCATATACATTTTACTTTTCTAGGATAATGAGGGACCATAATAGAAGAGATATTATTATATGGGATAGCCATTAGATAAAAATTGGTGCGTCGCACCTGTCACCCGCGAATATGGTGAATAGCAAGATGTAAAAAGTGCTCACTTAAAATGAAATCAAAAAGTGTTAAATAATCAGATAATATTATTGTCAAGTAACATTTTGAGAATCATGGGAAAAAAGAGGAAAAAATATAACCACCCAGAATCAAAGCGTATACGTTAACATACAATGCCCGTCCACTAGCCACCAATTAAAGTTACTATCAGTAACAATGCTACAAATAGTTATAAGAGATGTACAATATTTGCATATTTTTGATGCTGACCTCTCGAAATCAGAGATTCACGTAAAATCTGAGACATTTATTTTTAGGTAGAATCGCATGATCCACATTTTGTCCAAACATTAAATTTGAAATTCGTAGCCTATCCTTCTTATTAAAAATAATAATAAATAGTGTTCTGCAAATCTGCAGGTTCAGGTGCTCCTCCTCCACCTTTTTCTATCCTGTGCTCTTCTCTTCATCTCCCCATACCCTCCTCCCTCCCTTAGAATATCCAACATTTTAATCCTTCTTCTTCCTCTTTTCTTTCATCCCTCCACCGTTCCTTCAATAACATCCTTCAGTAATCCCTCTCTTCTCAAAACATGTCCTATCCATTTCTTTTTCCTAGTCACTATCGTGTCCATCAAACTCCTTTCATCCTCTACTCTTCTTAGCACTTCCTCATTTGTAATCCTGTCAGTCCATTTAACCTTCAGCATCCTCCTCCACACCCACATTTCAAATGCCTCCACCCTCTCCCTGTCTCTCTTCTTCAATGTCCATGTCTCTGACCCATATAGCATCACACTCCAAACATAACACTTTACCAATCTCTTCCTCAATCCCAAATCCATCTTGCTGTTAAATAGCTTCCTTTTTCTATTGAACGCTTCCTTTGCCAAACCTATTCTCATCTTAATTTCCTTCTCACATTTCCAGTCCTCTGTCAACAACGTACCAAGATACCTGTACTGTTCCACCTGCTCTATCCTCTCCCCCCTCACCTGCACTTCCCTCCATTCCTTGCTCCCTATTCTCATTACTTTCGTTTTCTTTCCATTTATTCTCAACCCATATATCTTCCACGCTCACCAGATTCTGTAGCATCTGCCTCAAGTCTTCTGTCCTCTCAGCAAACAGTATCATGTCATCAGCAAACCTAATTGACAATGTAATTCTTCCTCCAACACTTACTTCTATGCTCGTCTCCCAACACTCCTTTATCATTTCTTCAGTATAGATGTTAAACAGGGTTGGTGACAAATAGCAGCCCTGTCTAACTCCTTTCCCAATCTCGAACCACTCTGTCCTGCTTTCCCCTATCTTCATGGCCGCCTCCTGTCTCATGTATAGATTCCTTATCAACCTTCTGTCTCTCCAATCTACTTTCTTCTCCCTCTATATCTCCATCAGTCTTTCCCACCTCACACAGTCGAAAGCCTTCTCTAAGTCCACAAAGCACAGACTGATACCCTTGTCCTGTTCTAAATACCTTTCTCCAATTGTCCTTACCACCCCTATGGCATCCCTCATACCCATTCCTTTCCTAAATCCAAATTGTTCTTCTGCTACATTCTCTTCCATTACCCTCGTCAACCTTCTATTCATCACTCTCAACATTATCTAGGCCGTGTGAGCTATCAGACTAATAGTTCTATGCTCCCCGCACTTCTTTGCCCCTTTCTTTTTAGGTAGCGGTATCATTTCCATTCTGACGAACTCCTCTGGCCACTCCCCACTCTCATATATTGCATTGCACAAGTTGGTCACCTCTTCAATGCCTACATCTTGCAGAAACTTGAACAGTTCTACAGGTATCCCATCTACTCCTGCCGCCTTTCCCTCCCTCATTTCCTTCATAGCTGCCACTACTTCCTCCCTCAGTATTGCCTCCCCCATCTCCTCCCTATCCACTTCCCCTTCTTCCTCAATTTCCAGCTCTGCCGGCTTTTCCTTCGTCTTATACAACTCCTCCATGTATTAATTCCACCTGCACATAACCTCCCTTTCCTCCTTCAGTATCCTACCATCCTTGCTCTCAATTTCTTTTGAGCCTCCTCCTCCAGATCTCTGTCCATCCCAAGTAATACTCCTGACCTTCTGATACACTAGGTCGTACCTTCCCCTCTTCTCGAGCTCTTGTATCTCCTTGCCCTCCTCCTCCAGCCACTTTTCCTTTGCCCTTTCCATCTCCCTCCTCAGTTCATTTTTCAACCGCCTGTAGTTCCTTCTCCCCTCCTCTGTGTTTACATTCTTGTATCTCCTTCTTTCCTCCATCTTTGCTATCATTTCCCCTGTTACCCAGGGTTTCTTAGCTCTCTTGCCTTTCCTGTATCCTATTTCCCTTTCTGCCACATTTACTATTCAATTCTTAATTCTCTTCCATTTTTCCTCTACTCCTTTGTTCTGTGTATTTCCTCTCTTCATCTGGTTTGGCATATAATAACCGATTACCTCTTTCTGCCTTTCTTTCAGTTTCTCTAGATTCCATTTCTTAGCCATCTTTGCTTTTCTAACTCTTTTCATTTTGATCTTCATTTCCACCATTAGCAGCATGTGGTCGCTTGCTATGTCTGCTCCTGGGAGCCTACACACTCTTTTCACTCTGTTCTTATACCTTCCTTCTACCAATATAAGTCTATCTGTTTCCTGTACATGTCACCTGGCGATTTCCATGTATATAGCCTTCTCTTATGATTCTTATACCAGGTGTTGGTTATTATCGTGTTCCTCTCCTTGCAGAACTCGATAAGTCTGTCTCCCCTTTCATTTCTCTGTCCCAGCTCGAACTGCCCCACAACTCCATCAGCCCGTCCCTCTCCCACACTCGTATTCCAGTCTCCCATCACTATTTACAGCATCCCTTTCCTTCCTGGTCCAGTATGGCACTTATTCTCTCATACACTTCCTCCACTCCCCATCGTCATGGTCGCCGGTTGGCATGTACACTTGGATGACTAGCATGTTCTTTGGTTTAGCATTTAATTTCAGACCAATAATTCTATCACTGTCATAAATGACCCTGGTAACACTCGGTTCAATCTTCTTATTAACTATCATTCCTATCCCGTTTCTCCCCCTGGTATTCCCCGAGTAGTATAACTTGGTATCGTCACTCCTCAACTCACCATTTCCCTCCCGTCTCACCTCGTTTATCCCAATAATGTCCATCTTGTTTATTTCAATCTCTCTCTTGAGATTTTCCAATTTTCCAGCTCTTAATAACATCCTTACATTCCAGGTCCCTAACCTTAATCTTCCTCCTTCCTCTGACTTCTCTTTATTCTCTAGACTCTTCGTAAACTGTCTCCCCCAGAGATCCGATCGGGAGACTATTTTAACTCCGGAATATTTAATTTGTGAAGAATCGATGATATTTCTAACTCCTCCACACCATAACATGGGATAATTCCAGCGGTGGTTTCCCATTGCCTTCCGCTGTCTAGAGAGGCCGCCCCTAACCTGGGGTACAGACGCCTTTTGTAGCTGCCCCTAACATGGGGTACAGACGCTACTAGAGGGGTTCCAGGGGTATTTCCTCCACCTGAGGGACCATCACCCTCCCTAAGAGGTTCATCCGCCCGAAGCCGTTGGCCCCCTAGGGTCGTCAAGTTATTTTCTGCCGCCTGGCACTTGGCGTTGGGTCCCTGACTGCACGGTCTGCCCAACTACCATGGCAGGATAACCTGGCCAGACATACTCCTTCTTATTAAACCTCTGTAAATATTCCAACCGCAAATTTATAGCTCTGCAATCTTAGATAATAGAATAATGAACGGAAGAATGTTTACCTCAGGTGGATTATCCACCACATTTTTCAAATAAGAAAGTATTGAACTCATTTAATAACCTCAACACTTACAAACAGCACAAAATTCTTTCACTTAATAAAACACTTTGAACTACAGAAATAACATCAACAAATAATTTCTCCATATTTGCGGCGGCCACAAAATACAATAATTTTCTAATCTGGAACAGCTCATTCCAAAATAGCACAACTCATTTAATTTTTGGAAATATTATTGTGTAATTTGTTTTTAAAAATTACATTATATGTTTTAACTAGTGTTTTGTTGCACTTCTAGAAAAAATTACTATTTTTGAAAATGCTGGACGGATAACCCATTATATCCGAATTTTTAACCAATGCAGTTACAAAATATAAATGAGAGAAAGTGGTCTTTTAAGATTGGCCATGCTTTGCCAATGGAAATTTTTCAAACCCGAAAAGAAAAAATTCATTGAAAGTAACTTAAAAGCAACAGGATAAATGGATGATTATTGAAAATAGCATATAAACAGAGAGTTGATGCGTGAAACTTTTCTTTGGTGTCAGCTATATCATTATCAAATAGGCAATCAATTCATTGCATTAAAGCCACAGCAATGAATTATTTTGAATGAATTTCCCACTACACAAAATATTCTCTTGAAGTTAATGTACAAATATAGAAAAGAGACTTACTTATTCTGCGCTGGATGATTTGTTTTCTCCTTAATGCTGGTAACACTTAATGGTGCACACCGATAAGCTAAATATTTCATAGAAATAACAAATATATATTAATTTTTATTCCTATTTTTAGGAATATTAATAATAACTATGCTCACTTTGCTTAAGATGCACCATATGAATAGAAATTTACCAAGCTTTAATCAAGGATAAGGGAGTGAAAAATACCTTAATGGCAGAACTGCAGAGTGATCCTTTCTGGAAAGGTTTTTGGTTAAGACTACCAGAATATAAGAGTTCAATGCATGTGGAGGAGGAGTGAAAGTTTCTGGAGACAATATACATATCATAGAAAATCCAAGTTGAGATTCGTGAAACATTTTTACCCGGAACACTCTCCATGCGGTAAGCTCAGGGAAAGGATAGCAATACAATTAGCTGCTGTCTCTTAATAGCAGCAAAATTCCTTTTTGCTGGAACTCGTCGCACAGGGCTCCCGGAAAACTCAGCAGGGCACATCCTTAACCTTCCCTCCCTCTCACCCCATCGTAAAACCCACCATTGAGTCAGCAGATGTTATCGCAAAAATGCATCTGCTCAGAAGAACCCTTTGCCTCCTTTGGTACCCAAAGTTTTCGAAAGAGATGCTTGCACAAGCAACAAGAAAACTTTTATTTAGCTTCCACTGTTTATGCGAACCAAAATTTGGAATGAAATAAATAATGGGTTTCGGTTTCTGTTCAGGTTCAAGAATTTTTTTTTTCTGGTTCGGTTTTCACTCTGATCAAAATATCGGTTTTGGTTCGGTTCTGGTTCGATGCCCTGCATTTAACAAAAGTGTACCATAAACTTCCAATTTATACACCAGAAAACGTTTTGTTTTTAGTTCACTAATTTAATAACGTCACAAACGAACTTGTTACTTCCGTTGCTTTATACGTAATAAATTAAGAATTTAACAACTTCCCTGAAATGTTGTCCCCAAATTATGTCTGTGATATTTTTCTTTTAAAAAGAAGGTTCATCGATGTTTACAATGTAACATGTAAACTTGACATACACATACATCGATGTTTACAATGTAACATGTCAACTTTACATACATGTATGTCAAACAAATGAGCATCCACAGCAGACAGCGCAGCAAGCAAGTTCAAACATGTTTTGCTTTGTCCATTTTCCTACGTATATAACGATGTTATTTATTGACATAGCTCCTACTAAATCTATTAATTCTGCAAGTCTGTACCTAATTATTTATAAGTTACAAACAATCGATAAAAACTGTGTATTATAAATTATTGTAGAGCTTGACAAGTATTAAATGGCGGAGCAAAGTCCAGGACGCTCGCATCTCAAAAGTTTTGCACAGTGTTGCCTACTAATGTTAATGAAAGAGGTTACATCCAGCATACTGCAGGGTAGTGTCATAGGACCCCTTCTATTCCTTATTTATATCAATGACATTGCTGACAATATCAGCAGTAAAGTTAGACTTTTTGCAGATGACACGCTAGTATACAGAGAAATTGTTTGTGCTGAGGACCGGGTTATGCTACAAAAGGACCTTGATACTGTTGCTAAATGGTGTGTTGATTGGCAGCTTGAGCTGAACATCAGTAAATACACGGCCATGAACTTCACGCGCTTCCAAAATTGTGTCCAGCTTTTGTACCGCGTTATGGAGCAGGAATTAAAACTCATGAACAGTTACAAGTGCCTAGGTGTAACACTTAGCAGCGACTTCTCTTTTAAGGAACACATTAAAAACATTATAGGCTCAGAGGCTTATAAGTAGAATTCTTAGAGGATGCTCTCCCAAAGCGAAAGAGATAGGATATTTTTCTCTTGTAAGGCCAATATTAGAGTATTGCTGTGCTGTTTGGGACCCTTTTGAGTTGGGTTTATGCAGAAACTTAGAATAAGTACAATGTCGTGCTGCACGAATCATTACCGGAGACTTTAGTTTTAATGTTAGCATGACTGAACTATTAAAAAAATTGAATTGGCAGTCTCTTCATGATAGACAAACAGCACATAAAAGAAACGTTTTCAAAACGTTCATGTGGCCAGAATTTTCTAATGATGTGCATGATGCAATAGTTGAGAATAACAAGTGTGAGCATGATTTCCAACTTCCAACAAATGGAAGTACGTAGAAATCTTTGCTAAAACCAAGAGATACTGCTGGTCCTTATTCCCAGACGCAATTAGACTCATGAATAATAAATTAGGAAATGCATAAATTTGGTGCTTTCGCACCCACTGCCACACACTTTTTGTGGCTTGCAGAGTACTGATGTAAATGTAAATTAAAAAAAAGTAATATTTGGAGTTGGAGTCGGGAGATTTGTAGCGACTCCGACCCCGACTCCAACTCCACCGAAAAATAGCCGACTCCAACTCCACAACCCTGGCTATAATAATCAAAGAGGTTGATTAGCCATGAATACAAACAAAAACAACAACCCTTCCTCTCAAATATTCATTTATATAAGATTACAAATTGAACTTTTAAAGGTTTTGATAATTTTTGTAGCATATAGACAGAGCTTCAATATAAGACTATTCCCAACAAAATCGGTCAGGCCATTCCCTAGATTGGATGGCGATGGTGGAGTGGGTAGAGCATTGGCCTTCCAAATTTTAATCTGGCGGAGGCCGGATTTTTCAACCTACTTATGTGATTTGAGGAGACCATGCAAGTCAGTGTTCCATCCTTCGGATGGGATGTTAAGCAGTGGTGTGTGGTGCTTTTCATAAAGAGTAGGCTATTCTGGGACTGGGTTGCTCTCCTCTCTTCTGTATGTGCTCAGTGTGGAAGGAGTAATGGCTATAATAATCAAGAGATTGATTAGCCATAAATACAAATTAACAATAACAACCATTCCCTATATATAAGACCAGCAAGAAATCATGAGAAAGTATACCTACAGCTTGATGTAATTTTTTTAGAAAGTTTCCTAAAAATTTGGATAAAACATAAATTCATGTTATTTTCTCTCAAAAATAAATTCATCATTGTTGCTTCTCATTAAATTTAAATTGTTAAGTTGATCAAAAGATTTTAGAAGTAAGTAGCTATTTGATTTTTTACTATCCCATTATATCCTTTCCTCTTTTTTATTCTGACATAATATCTATAAAATAAAACTCACTTTGCATTGCTTTCTTGCAGTTTCAAATGAAAAAATTAAGGCATGTTTTCTTTAACATGTTAGCTGTTATAATAGATCATCATTTAAGAATGAAGAGCAGTTTAAAATTAAATAAAAATATATTCCTCTCTTGAAGCAAAATACAGAGTTCTATTATCAATTTGTTCATTAACCTAGTTAGTTTTTACAGTACAATAATTTAGGTGAGGCAAGTGGAGCAACTGCCCTGGATGAAACTAATTACGTAATTAAGGGGCAAAAAAAATTAATGACTAAATAAACTAGAGGCAATAATTTCTTGAAGAAGGGAGGGTCGCATATTTAGTAGTTTGCCCTGGACACTAAAATAGCTAGTCATGGTGCTGAGTTTGTATTATAGTAACCTTGGTAGTCAGGCCCAATGGGATGGGAGGGAGAGGAGGTCTACAGTACCCAGGCCCACAATTATTCAAGGGGCCAGGCCGAGTAAACCGGTATGTTGTATACTTTTATTGTTGACAAAGTGGATGAGCGGAGAAAGAGGTTAACAAAAATTAGAGTGGCCAGAAATAGAGATCTCAGTGGTTTCCTAGTATTCCTGATGTTAACATCCATTTATCATGGTCATTCATACAGTATAAATATGTACTATGTATGTATTAAATATTTTAGTGCAACTAGCATAAATTATATGGACTTATATTTTCAAGGCCTTTAATTGGGATTAACATTAAAAGTAAATAATCACTAGCTATGTATTTACAGCCACTCTCCAACTTACGTAAGGGTTCCGTTCTGCAAACCTTGACATAACTCAAGTTCTACATAAGTCTGAATTCGCCTAACTACCCACACAGCTCAGTAAAATAAATAAGTCATTGGGAAAAAATCATTCTAATCATAGAAATAAAGGAAATTATTTAGACCCTGTGCTATCCCTCACTCGGAAAACAGTAACCGCAAAAAGTTCCAGCCTCACAAGCAAAAATGGCGGCAATATTCCCAATAGGCAGAAGTAGTTGAAATGGCAGATGTTAGATAGCGCACTGAACAGTGGTAATGGTAAGGTTGGCTGAAGTGCAGGCTGTGAAATGTTCCAGCCTCATAAGTAGTGAGCAGCGGCAATATTCCCAATAGGCGGAGGTAGTTGGAACGGTGGACGTTAGATGGAGTGCTGAACAGTGGTAGTGGTAAGGTTGCAGAAGTGCAGACCCAGGGTCTAAATAATATCCGATATTAAAGAAAAAATGCCACTTACGTTAATTCTAGTGATATTTTGGCTCACTGAAGGCAGTGTTTCCATGGGATATCTTTGACAACATTATTGTGTTACGATTGTATGACAGTTAAAGATGTGCTAGTAGGTTGGCGCTTCACTCATTTTCTCTTCATTAATATGTAAATACAGGTAATTAAAAGGTATTTTTTCAATTATAAGTACAGGTATACATTTGAATGCTTTCTCTTTACTTTCATGAGGATAGAAATCGTATGGAAATGAACTAAAGAAAACACACTATATTTTATGGGAACTGAAGGTCACACTACCATTACTCAAAATTTCTAACTCACACATTACATGACACATAAGATGAAAATAAGATTTTGAGGCAAAAATAAGGGGTCGCAAATTATGCAGGGTTGTAAAATACTCGAGTATATACCGTATGTAATTTACATTCCAAACATAACATAATATGTATGCACTTTCGCATTTTGAATTTTTTTGTTTGTGGCTTATGGAAAAGTTTACGTAAGGCCGAGTTTATGTAAGGCCGAGTTTACGTAAGTCGAGGCTTACGTAAGCCAGGGAGTGGCAGTATATCCTTAGTTATATTTATTTAAGCAACAATATTTTAATTGATAATTACTCATAAATTAAATACCATATTTACTCATATATCATGCACCCTTGTGTAAGACATGCACCTCGTTTTTGGACATCAAATTAAGGGGAAAAAATAAATTTGGGAAAAAATGGGCAAAAAAGAAATTTGTGAAACATCGGCAAAAAATGATAAGCAAGCATATGAAGAAGACAAATTGAACGATACATGGAGTGGAAGACTCAAAAATATGATCTGGCGGACACACACAAACACATACACACACAAGGGGGGCCTGTCATACACTTTGTACCAGAGTCCGCATTACCTCTCAATGCCTCTGCTGGTAGTCTACTAAGGTATAGCTTCGGTAATTTCATTTTTTATAAATATATGTGAGAATATATGTAAAATAAATGCGAATTTCATTTTATCTCTTTAATTTCCTTAATGTTTCTCAATGGATTTGAAACACCCACAGAATGTGAATATCTCTTAATTTAAAAAAAATTCCCTGTCAATGTTTATTATTCATTAGCATCATTAGATTTTTTGTTTGTAATTCAGTTTTGCTTGAATTAATTTTATTTTTTTGATTTAAGGTCTAAATTTGAGATCTTTGGTTTGTTAATTATGAAACGAATTTGATGTTTGGCATATTTATTGACCCACTGTTCTTAATTTATAAAAACTTTACACAAACATACCTCATTTAACGATTGTTTTACATAAATTTTCTTGCTTTATAGGCTCGAGCATATCTACTATCGGCTGGGTTTTCCCTTGCATTTGGGTCAATGTTCACTAAAACATATAGAGTTCACAGAATCTTCACCAGAAGTCGTAGCGGTGTGGTCAAGAATAAGGTGAGATGAATGTGAGTTATTATGCTTCGCTCATGTTTGCTTGTACCTACAGAATGTCAATTATCAAAGTGCCTAATGTACATTGTTGACTTTTGAAATTTTTGCTATAAAATTCAGCAGTTGTAAAAACAGAAAATGAGTGGATGCAATGCAGTGTTATTTAAATAAACATTGACTAATTAGTATCTTGTATAAATTAGTACAATTTCACTTAAATGTAATACAATAATTTCTAGTAAGTGTATAAATTTTACTGCACCTTTGTTAGTACTTCACTTTCCTTTGGATGCAATTATATTTCATTTATGAAATTATGCATGGATTTGCATACCAAAAATTATTACTAATGCTTCTAGATTTGTGAATGAAGGATTATTTTAGGAATAAGCATTGTATTTGACTTGCTATGAACCATGACTGCAAACCTAAATTGGAATAGCTTCTATTACTTTTATCTGCAAACCCTTGATGGAATGAATGATGCAACAGGCTTAAAGTGGAATTTCAGTAATCCTTTTAAATTGGGAGAAAAATTCTGCTGTGACTGGGAATCGAACATGGACCTTCCACTTGCTTAGTGGATATTCTATCACTGAAGTATCATTCTGAAACTGGAGAATTAGTCTGCTACAATAGTTCAGTGGTAAAATGTCCAACTGATTCCTGGTCATGGCAACATTTTTCCCCTGATTTAAAAATATTATCAGCAAAACCCTTGCAAATTTTATGAGTTTTAATATAATTTTCAGTATAATATATTGCTCTAATTCTTCTTAGCTTTTATGCAGATCTTGAGAGAAGCTACATCCTATAAATCATAATTTTCACATTTTACATGCCATCATTGAATGAACACTCAAAAAACTTGATCACATACTCTTGTTACACACAATTAAAATACAATATCAACAAACTAAACCACAGGAACATATCAAAGCATCAAAAAATAATAAAAACTGTACATAACAAAGACTGCTTCTACAAAAAATCTGATAAAGGCAACACAATTGTACGACAGACATAAGACACAATACCACGAACATATGCAACAGTTACTCTCAAAAGGACCACACATTAAAAAAAGACAAAAATCGCATAAATAAAATGATAAGATAAACAAAAGACTTTAAAAAACTACCCTCCACTCATTGACAAAAAGTCAAACTCAATGTATCTAATCTCTCCATTACAAAAATGTACTTCCTGCCTAAAATCCATAAAAATGATAACTCAGTGAGATCAATAACTTTGGCCATAAATTCTTCATTTCACTTTCTTTCAAAATGGCTAAACCAACAATTCACCAACCTTGAATTCGACAACAAAAATTCCATCAAAAATTTGTTTGAATTCATTGAAAAAGTCAATTTATCACTGAAAGACGAAGAAATATTAGTCTCTTTTGATGTCTCTTCCCTATTTCTAGTGTCCCCCTAAAACAGTGGTTCTTAACCTGTGGGGCATGCCCTCCTATCCTAGGGGAGCATATGAGGATTCTAAGGGGGGCACGATGTTTTTTGGAAGAAAATCAGTTTTGTATCAAATTTCTACTTCTCATGTTTCTAATGCTGTCCAATTTACTCACTTTAATAATTTTTCATTTCTTTTATAATTATTTAGACGATATAAGTCTTGTACAGGAAGTTCTTGATTTACATCTAGGATGTGTTCCCGAGAAATGCGATGTAAAGTGAAACAATATACAGGTAGTTACCACTTAACACAAGAGATACATTCCTAAAAAGTGTTATTTTAAGCGAAATCATGCTAAGCGAATAGATAAATCTCATAAGAAACTAAATAAAATGCGGGAGATACATGTTCAGGTGAGAGAGATCACGTATCACAGTGGATAAATAAATTTTTATTTATACATTAATATACTTAAATTATTCATTAACTTATAATTTGCATCTGCAAATTCGAAACAAAACTTCTCGTAATACTTTCCACAACTTTAACCGTGAAAGTGATGGAAAACATGAAGTACAAGGTCACCCAAAAAAGATGCTTCAGTTTAAATTGCTTATATTTTTTTATATAATCAACGTACAGGAATTATTTCCATGTTAATTTACACAGTAGACATGGGAGAAATGTTGCTGCCTAGTGGAATATTCCTGTAACATTGTTTAAACAAGATGGTGTATTGTTTAAACAAGATGGCATACACTGTACAGCAACATGTGTTTATAGTGAAAACTTTTTATTCTACCAGTAATGTAGTGCAACTGCAGCACGATTTTTGCAATGAATTCAAGTGCAGGGAAGGTCCAAGCAGATCAGTGTTAAACAGGTTGGTGACTAAGTTTCAAAATATGGGTGCTGTGACTGACAATAAGAAAGGTGTTGTCGGTAGGAACAGAATAGTGAGATCAGTCAACAACATTTCACATGTTGATGAAGCAATTACGCGAAGTCCTTACAAATCTGTTACACGTCTTTCACAACAATTAGCTATATCGCGATCATTGGATCAATAGGGTATTAACAGAAGATCTGAAAATGTTTCCGTATAAGATTCAAGTGTTCCAGACCCTCAGCAAAAGTGCCAAAGGGTTGATTTTTGTGACCCTTTTCTGCAATTTCTGGAGGGAAATCCTGTAGTTCTTCGAAGCATCTGGTTTTCCAAGGAGGTGCATTTTCACCTTCACAGTTATGTCAACAAGCAGAATATGTGAATAGGGACCTCAGAAAACTCCAACACAATAATGGATGCACCATTACATCCACAGAAATGCACAGTATGGTTTTCTGTTTCAACTATTGGAATTGTTGGGACAATTTTTCTCACTGATACAGTGACATCGGAGAGTTATCATCATCTCCTTGAAGAAGACTTCATCCCATTTCTTCAAGGCATCAGTGTTAACTTTTAGGAAATGTTTTTTCATCAGGATGGAGCTTGACTGCATACTGAAAATGCAATTTTTGTTTTCCTCCATTGGCATTTTGACCATCGTACTATCTCAAATTGCTTCTCTGGACATTTTGGCTGTGGATAATCTTTCCCACCATATTCTCCAGATCTCAATCCCTGTGGCTACTTTCTATGAGGGTATCTGAAAGACAATGTGTACAGAAACTATCCCCACATAATTGATGAACTCAAAGAAGAAATTGCATCTGTTATCTACACAATCACTCCTGACGTTCTAGGCAGAGGAGTTGCCAATTTTCAACATCGATTACAAATGGTCTTGGATGCTGGTCGTTCACATAATGAAAATATTTTTCATTAATCTCCCAAGCCTACTTTGTAAATTAATATGAAACTCATTCCTGTATGTTGAGTAAATAAAAAAATATATGTAATTTAAACTGAAGCATCTTTTTTACATGACCCTGTAGAATTAACAAAAGTTGATTTTCTCTCTGTTGGGGCAGCAGTGTCTTGTCACTTATTTCATTTGTTTTAGTCTAGCGTTTACTCATTTGTGTACAGTATCTCTTTGAATGGAATGCAAAAAGTATGAAACCATATTTTCTGTGACCATAATAATTCATACATGTACAAAGGTGATAAGTTCTAGGGAAATATTTTGCACCAAAAGTTGAAGAAAATATTTAGCAGGGTCTTTCCGATGAGGTTAATAATGTAACATGCACCCAATGTCAACAGCCAGCTCTCCAGCTTCAAAACGGCATTGGGGTTGTTGATTGGGTTGGTTTGGGGGTTGGCTTGGTTTTCCTTCCACGTTCACATTTGCACTCTCCATCAGGATTGCTTTTTTTGTTTCATTTTGGTTGTTAGGTTTGCAAGAAGTGGCTTTTTTCTCAACACAATATTTTCTGATAAAATGCTTTTATCCTGTCAAATCCTTGGAGCTGAAGATTTAGAAGATCAGTAGGGAGTCATAGGAATTTTAGAAGATCAAAAGAGGGACATAGAAGTTTTAGAAGTTCAGAAGGGGGGTGCGAGAAGAAAAAGGTGAAGAACCATTGCCGTAGAAGAAACATTATAATCCTTAGAAGATTGGCTCCTTAAAAAAGAAATACCAACAAAGACTATCATTGAATACAAATCCCTTGTCAATCTGTGCATGACACAAACATTTTCCAAATCAACAGCCAATGGCCCCGCAATGGGAAACCCATTATCCCCTTTTTTAGTAAACCTAACCATGAGCAAGTAAAAGTTCAAATATTTCCCGTCAAGATGGATTAGGTAGGTTGATGATGTATTCACTATTTTCGTCACTTCATCACACAACTTAGAAGACTTCATTCAAGATTTAAACAGATTATACCCCACATTCAAATTCATGGTTGAAATAGAAACCAATAATAATCTACCATTTCTTAACCTACTCGTAACAAAGACAATAAAATAGAACTTGACATTTACAGAAGACCCACTCACAACAATAGCTGCATTCATAATAACTCATTCCATCATTACAGACACAAAATGGTTGCCTTCCACACCATGGTACACAGACTTGCCAATGTACCACTCAGTCAAAGAAACTTAAAAAAACTCAATATAATTAAACAAATCACCTCAGAACACAGGTATAAATCACAAATCATAGACCAATTGGTTAAATGTTTTCACCCTCACATGCACTCAATTCTAATTTTTTTTTTTCTGTATCTGAATCTCTTCCTAAAAGCAAATCAATTTTCACAAGATTTCTAAGGATAAATAATATGAATCAAGTAGGGATTCACCCAGGTTTCCCATGGTACAGAAGTGCTTTTCGTAAAATTTGCTGTAGTATAATCGTATACTAATATATTTGCTTTGAAATCAGAAAATTATTATTCCATATATTGTTGTAGCCCCAATTTTTAGATTCATTCTAAACATATTCATTTTGTTTTTCCATTCTATACTCTTCCTACAAACGAAATTTCTTTCAAATCTGTTCAGCCAATACCTTCCAAATTCATAGTTACAGAAAATACTAACCTTGATATTGTGGCAGCCCTGTTTAGTCGACCCGGTTGATAATTAATATTTTGGTTATATATTTATATGATGATTATATATTCTATCTTTGGTTAAAATCGATGAGGTCAGTTCCCTCGAAATACGATTACGAAAATATTATTTCACTTTTTAGTCTGGTAGACCTGCTCTTTAACTCCCCTTTAATCATCTTGATTTCATTATGGTATGTTGTACAAACCTTATATGCAAAATTTAGTTGAAATCCGTCCTGCCAATTCTCTCCAAATCCATTATTACTGAAAGAGTTGAATTTGTAAATGTGGCACCATTTGGCTGATGCAGTCCAAATATGCTATTTTGGTTTTGTATATATGTTTTCATTATAAATATTAAATTTCATTAAGATTTATCCAGACAATTCAACACAAACAGGTGTAAAAAAACTTTTATTATTACTTTTATTGTGGCAGCACTGATTTTCATATACACACTAAACATATTGATTTTGTTTTTCTATGTTGCATACCTCCTCCATACAAAATTCTGTTGAAATCGGTTTTGCCAATTCCTTCCAAATTCACAGTTACCGAAAAGTTAAACTTTGCAATTGTGGCAACCCTGCTCAATGGATCCGGTCAAAATCTTGGTCATTAATTTATGTGAATATTCTATGTATGAAATTTGGTTGAAATTGGTTCAGCTAATTCTTCCCTGATATATGTGTACGGACGGACGGATGGACATCACGAAGATAATAGTGCTTTTCAGCAATGATGAAAAGCACTAAAAAGAAGACTTGTAAATGTTGTTATGAAAAAATCGGCCAAGAATTAATGCTCAAAACGTGAACGAAGTGGCTCAAATTTCTAAAATATGAGCAAAAGATTCCAAGTACTTCATTATTCTCTCCCTTTGTAAACTAGTAAGATGCTTATGGCAAAGGGACCTAAGAAAGACTTTCATGCATCGGTCATGCTATGACAGATATCTGAGGGCATGGGAAGATATGGCGCTGGTTACGAAGACCTGATCGACAGAACCCAAACACACCAAACGGGATCACCTAGATCTATTAATGGTGGCCTTTTTAAGTGCATCTGAAAGACATTCTTATTATTTTGTTGAAAGAAACGCAAATATGGCTGCACAAAGATAGAGAAACACTACAGTCCCTTGGTTCCATTTTGTATTCCACATCCACACTGCACAGACAGTCAAGCTTGAAGTTTCTTATATGTTCTTAGTGAATACTACCTCTACTTTACATATCTGTTTTTAGGAATATATTCTTTAAAAATTTGAGCAATTTTTCTTTTCCTTGTATAGAAATGGCTGGTAGAAGTGCACTGGGTTTCAGTGATGAAGAGTTGCAAAGAATGTTGGAGGAATTCAATGACAACTCACATAGTAGTGATAGTGAATATGATAGTGATAGTGGCTCTAGTGTTGTTGATGATGTTGCAGACAAACTCATAAATTGGCCTGAGAGTGAAGATGAAGAAAGAAGGGATGAAGAATTTCACTGAGAGAGCATGGATAATTTTATTGGAGGTATTTATTGAAGACTGCAGACCTCAGAATGTTGCTAAAGGTGTCATTGATATTGTTGAATGTTTTGAACTATATTTTTAATAAAGATCTAATAAAAATAATAGCAGAAGAAACTAATAGATATGTGGAATAATACAAAAACGCGATAGGGGGCATGTTTTCTTTTTAAGGCTTACCACACAAAATTAAACTATTAAGGTAATTAAAATAAATTTTTGATCTTTAAAGTTTTACGATTATATTCATAATGTTTATAATTGATTCATAGTATTTCTCAAATAGTAGAGCTGAAGGGACTTTGACAGATTTAAAAAATTCAGTTCATGCTAAGACGAGCTTTATTTCAGCAAAAAGATCATGCGAGAGTAAAGGAAACATGGACTAGTTTTTGAGAGGTCCATCACTCTCATTCAAGCTATAGGTCCATGTGGTGTTCTTTGTAAACACTTCTTGTGAGTGATGAGTTGTGTGTGAGAAAATGTGTGGCAGAACCAGAGAGAAGGAAGGGCCACTTAGAGATGGGACTGAGCAGTTATGAGAACAAAGAAGATATAACAAACCATTTGAAGTCTGTTTATGACAATCTTGATCATGGTAGTAGAATGAAGTTGAGGGTCATACAAAAAATCTTGTATGCTTAAAATCAATATAATTACGCTAATCATTCATGTTTTATGAAATGATATTCTATTTGATGAGCAATATTGTAATACTTTATAAAAATATCACAACGAAAAAAATTAGGTATAATAAGAGTAGCTTTACTGTAATTTCTAAAAAATTTCATGCATATCCATTGAATCAAAAAAAGATAAAAATAATTGTCTTCATACTTCAAAATCTCCACTTCAGATTAAATGTCCTCCGTCTGTGAGGTAGACTAGAATTTAAATCAGCTCCATTGCTGAAGGGTTAAAAACATTTTGGGAAACACCAATGATAAAATTCCAAACCTCGAGGTATGGAATTTACAAATTAAATTGCACACATTGTCACAAATGTTATATAGAGCAAACAAAAAGGCAGCTCCAAACATATTTTGCAGAACACTTGACACACATCAAGTACGGTAGATTTGAAAAATCAAGCATTGCAAAACACATTCAAGAAATAGGGCACTTGATAAATACTAAAGATCTGAAATCAATAATACCCACAAATTGAAAACTTAACCCTTTGGACAGCTTACATATCTTCAAAAATTAAAAGCTATGTTCATTAACAGTGACCTCGGACCTATCCCCCATTCTCTGTTATAGTTCCTTGCAAAACATGTGATGTTGATTTCTTACAAGAAGCTATGACCTTCAGGTCATGGATTTAGATGAAAATCAACCAGGTGTGCCTCGGGGTTTTTGTGAATGAGCCCTTGGGGTCGAGAAATCAGCATCGAAAATATGCAAAAACATTTCATGCAACTTAATAAGCTTCATTGTTGAATTGCTGCAAAGAACAGGAATGGGTGAGCAGATAACGTGCTTGGCTCCTATGGTGAGGACCCGGGTTTGGTCCCAAATGTTTTAATTTATTTATTCAAATTATCCAAGCTTTATTTGAAAAGTAATATTCTCCAAAAAAGACACTAATTTTTATTTGAAAGTAATGAACACAGAAACATGTAATATTGAGCATTTTAAATATTGAAGTCGATGAAATAATGATTCATAGCAGGATAGTAACAATAAATATATTTCTGAATAAAAAATCTTTTTTTTACACATACTTCCTCCAAATAAAAATTATAGAGCATCAAATGTACATATGCAAGTGTTTTTACTTGTTAACTTACTAGTGTGCAACATTTTTCTTAATGTTTTTGCTATACAATAAAACATTTGGCAGTATTTTTCCTGAAGCAGTAATTGAATATTGTACTATGTATGAGCATGTTTCCTTATTAATGTCTCCAAAGTTTACTTACATGTTTTTTTCACCAGCGTGCAAATAATTCACAGAAATCCACAATATTCATTATTTTCTATTCTGATTACTGTACACCAAGGTAAGACTAATATGATCAGTAATCTATAGTTAATATAACAATGAAGTTAATAATAATATATAATTATAGATGACCATTCTTTCATGATGGAATTTTTATTGCTACGGACCATTGTTTCATTGACTGCAATATTTAAAATGCTCATTCTTATATGTTTCTGCATTCATTATCTCCAAATAAAAATTACACAGCATCTTTTTATCAGAAAATATTACTTTTCAAATAACGCTTGGATAATTTGAAAAAACAAATTAAAACATTTGGGATCAAATCTGGGCCCTCGCCGTAGGAGCCAAGCAAATTATCCACTCACCCATTCCCATTCTTAGCAACAATTCGACAATGAAGCCTATTAAGTTGCATGCAATGTTGTTGCAGATTTTTTATGCTGATTTCTCAAACCCAAGGACCCATTCACAAAAACCCTGAGACATGGGTCTCCTAATTTTCGATGTAGAATCACCTGGTTGATTTTCATCAAAATCCATTACCCAAAGGTTGTAGCCTCTCCTTGTTAAACAAAATCTTCAGGGTTTAACCCAGGCTTCCTACCTCTTCCCCTCCTCTCGTAATAAACCTTCCACTACCTTTAGCTCAAATACCATCCCTTTCAAATTCGTATGCCCCAGAATTCTCCCCTCTCCACATGCACCCTCAATGGACATCCACCCAGAAAATCCCCCCTCCCCATTTAAGAACAATATAAATACTAGCACATGTGTTCTTTTAGAATCTACATATTTTCAGTGAATTATCGCTGAGGATGGCTGCTTCGAAGCCAAAATGCACATATGTTTTTTATAACCTTGTTGTAGCTATTGGAGATACCTGAGACAAGTATTTTTTAAGTGCTTGTTCTTGAATAGTTTGCTTTTGTTCATCCTGAAAGCTTGCCTTTTGTGCTTCAAAGAACTTTGTCTCTGAATGTAAACAATATACAATTGGAATTGACATTACCATATTATGTTTAGTAATATCAAGATAAAAAAATAATTATACTGTAATGACATAAAAACAAATTGTTTCAGAAAGTGTATTTTTGTAGGAATAATTTATCTCAACTGGGATAAGGAGGCTTCTTATTTCAGATAGTTAAAACATTTTTTTAATAATCAGAGCTTTTTTCATAAAAAAGGTACTGGTGCTCAGATTTGATGGGCCCCTAGGGGATTGGGTGAAGCTTTTTTTAAGTTCAAAATATCAGATTTAATAACTTTTATATTCTTGTTAAAAGTGTTGTAGAAAAATGACAATAGGAAAGAATATAACAAAAATAAGCATACCACAGCTGCAAATTTTAGAAGAGATTCAAAAATTTAATTGTTTTAATTTTGTTGTGAAACATTTCTCAAAATTTTACTTTTAAGTTTTTTGTAATCAAATATCTTGATTATGAGAATTACTGTGAAGAGGCATTGAAAATCCAAAATTCTGTTTTCAATATATCAATATTCACAATTTTGGACCATGAGCTCATACCATCCTTAAATTTATTTCTTCCATAAAGTGGGTTATTGGGTGAGCCAAAATCCTACCAAAAGGTACAATAACTATGATGAATGCTTACAAAAACATTATTTTTCTATAAAGCATCCTGATTATAATGCTTTGTCATTACAGTATGAAATACAATTGTAATAAAAGAATTCTTTTAAAATGCATATTTTTGCAATTCTTTTCTGAAACATCATGCCATGTAAAATCTTTTTGTCTGCCATCTTTTGGCACATGTGTCATAGGTTGCAGACACCTGCTTTATACTGTCTTATATGCTTCTTACAACAAACGTTCACTTTATTGGTCAATATGTGATCAGTTTCCAAGAACACTGAAATGCATTATTTATTTTCTTTAACACCATTCCAATAAAATTAAATGGCTATATCATATCTTTTGTGTAATTTAACAAATTAATCCTCCTCTGTTTAATCATCATTCTTTCATATACCCATAAATATATTTTTGCATTTTTATGTTTTATGTAACTTTGAATTATATTTAGTATATGTGCTAATTTTTCCAAAATATATTTGCATTTTGTAATCTATGCTGGTGTGCTATTTTAGTCAGAGCATGCAAAATCATGTGATTAGTCAGATGTTTGAAATTCCGTACTACTAAGGCATAATTAAGAATGTTTAATAATGTTCTATTTGATAAATATTTATATATGTAGTAACTTGACAAAATTGATTCATTTTTCATTTCATTATGTGAAATTTTAAATGAAAATTTGGTTATTTTCGCACCAATAGATGCTTCAAGACACTCAACTCATGTCTCTTATATGCTGTCTACTGTTGATGGATGGTCTTATGGTCACCTTGTGGGTGTCTGTGGATCCAATGCAAAGGCATCTAAAAAACCTTTCTCTTGAAATCTCTACAACTGACCGAAGTGTAGTATATCAGCCTCAGGTATGCCTGCATTTAAAATATGCATGGATGCTAGTATTATTTTTTAATATAAAGATAAAATTATTATTACTTTGGTAGAGTTTGTGTGACACGTCAGTGAAAGGAGTAAGTTGGTCATTTCTTATGGTAGATATGTATATCTGAAAATTTTAAATAGGCCTGATTTTGGCAAAGTTTTTTTTCAAATGGACAAACAAAGAGAAGAAATTCTAATAAAACAAATGTTGGGAATCATGTATAAGTATAATTTAGTTCATCTTTAACAATTTATGATTAAATTATTATAATCAATAATTTCTTAAATTTAAGCTTCGTTGAAATTTAAAAATCTTTTTAATTTCTTTTAATTGCTCTCTTAAATAACTGAGAGGAGTTAAACTAAAGTTATGTACATGATGCACCCCCATTCAAATAAACCGTGCAATTAATAACATCAATAATGTAACAAAAGAAAAATATTGCAAAAAAAACTTTTTGAATTCAATGTGATGTAAGACTATCATGTGTCATTTATCATATAAGAACTTTTTCCATGTATTCTAACTTTTAACGAAGTCATAAGCATCTTTTCTGGCTGGAGTTATAACTTGATATTTAGGTCAGTCGGGGCAAAAAATGAGTATTTTTAAAAAAATTTAAAGAAGTGAGATATACCCAGTCTCTGACTAGTACAATAGATGCTTTCTTAAAAAAATTCATGTAAGGTGAAATTGTGTTAGTAGGACATGAATTTCTTATAAGAAATAATGTAAATAGGAGGATGTGATCCATCATTCTGAGCTAATTGACAATTTTTAAATTTTATTTCTTTATTATGATTATACTTTGGTTAATGCTTTCTGTTTTTTTATTTTATATAAACACCGCTCCCCGGTTATAACGCCGTCACCTATACCACGGATTGGATATACCGCGGGTCTTTCTTCCTCCCCGCTTCATTGAAAGAAATGCTGACATAAACATGCATGTTGCAAAATGTGTCTTTTAGTCACTCCAGTTAGTATCGAGTGTTGAATACTTGTGTAAGGTTTGTCACTGCCAATGGAATAAATAGATCCATGATGTGAGAACTTATATGTGCCAGTTGTCTTTTTTGGTGACTGTTTTTGTGTATTCGTGAATCTTCACATTTTTGAGCAAGTTTTACAGATGGAACTATCGTCTGTAATTAATTTAGATTGACTGTACATACATGAGTATTAAGCGCTTTGTGTGATCGGTCACTTTCCCTATAACCCGCGTGTGTTCACAGCCACTCACGACTTAAATATGTGTCCCACAAAGCTTCTTCTTTGCTGCTCACTTCATTTCATGCCGATTTCCATTTTTTTCGTTCAAAAATATTGTGTGCACAGCGAAGTTTATCTTGCTCAATAGTGAAAAAATTAGATTGAGTTATTAGTCGATTAGAGAATTAATAAATTAGAGAATTATTGTAGTCATCGGTTGTAGCGCAGTTATCTTATAACACGGGTCAGAGCCCCACCCCGAAAACCCACGTTATAACCCGGGAGTGGTGTATACAGGTTTCCCTCTCTTTAAGCGGGAGTTGCATTCCAGGAAAGTGATGCACAAAGCAAATTCGCATAAACAGAACCCATATTTACATGTAAAAGATAGGGATACGTTCCACAAGCAATCCTAATTCCCCCCCCCCCCAAGACGCTCTTCTTTTTCTCCATAATGACTTCTTGTGCACTAAATACAAACTTAAAACAATTAACACTGTTAATTATACTCACCAATAAAAGGAAGCAGATGAGCACAAGTGGTGGCTGTTGTAGGTGACATAATAGTGGAGGGTTGTCTTGGCCCAACGCAAGTTCCACGGGCAAGGAGACAAAACTTCTCAAGTGTGCTCAAACAGTATCACAAGAAATCTCCATCTCACCTCCACTCTACAATATCCTCTCCACTCTCATCTCTTTTACTGTAGTACTAATATGCAACGCATAAGAGACTGAATGGTTGCCTTGTGGTGTAGTGGAGAACTTTCTTGCATTTGTATTGCACTGGCCACGTAACCACATAAGAGCGAATAAGTTTGTCACATAATAGCGAATTCGCAAAAAGCGAACCCGCATAGAGACAGGAAAATCTGTATTTTATACATGTAACTCATTTTTACGGAAAAGAAACAATGATAATGCAGATGGTTCGTTGCGTTGCTTTGTCAAGATCTGTATCACGAATGATATCACATGTTCGTTCATTGTTCTCAAAGCACTTAAGTATATTTAGTTTTTGTTCTAACAATATAAATTTTCTTAGTTTCTTACTCCCATCACCAATAAAATGTAAACCATAAACTCCAGCATATTTTTTAATGTAGATAATCGCCATTTTGAATCAGCTGTTCAACTGTTTGCCATTTAGTTAGCATACATTATTTAGAAAATTTGTAAAATGATAATTTTAAAAAACAAAAATTACTAAGAATTCAAAATTTTGGTTTTAATATATGAAATAATTTTTCAAAAGATAAAAACAGATGATCTATAGAAAATTACAAAAATGGCCAAAGGAAATTTTACAAACATTCAAGAATGGTATTTTTCTGCATTGCAGTTTAAAAACCATAACATCTCTTACCTTCTGCATCAGACTCATATAAATTGTCAAATTCATCCTCTGGATCACATGTTACGATAATGGGCTCATTGTCATCTATAATAAATGAAGAGCAGATATGGATATCAAACAGATATTCAACATCTTTTGATATCAAATTAATGGGAAGATTAACAATTATTATTTGAGTGAAAAAGTGACTCGACATAAATGGCAAATATATGCAAAAAATATATTTTTAGTCGAAAAATCATGGTCGACTTAGACCAGAAGATTGGATCAAACCTGTTGAAACTTGTTTCTGCTTTCTAGACCTTTTCCATGATTGTAGAGAAGTCGTTAAGAAATTTTGTTAAACCAAACGACCAGTCATGTTAGTCGAAAACCAGCACTACTTGAAAACCTGTTTTAAACCAAAATCATGTTTGGTAGAATTCATGTTATTTTGGGATTGGGTGTATATAACATAGGTATTATTGTTTTATATCAATCAGGATTCTTGAGTATATCTGAACTCTAGTCTACATGGGATTTTGGGATAAAACAAAAATACGGTGGATGCCATTTATTGTGATCACTTCAGGACAGCTTAATTGATAAAAATAACCAATTGATAACAATGACAGATGAAACAAGAATGCAGCTGTTCAGTGTTGTTTATTGATGCAGAGCAGAAATTTATACATAAAAGCAAGTTCTTCTGTTTTCTGCCACATCAGGGAACCGTCAACACAGGCATCTTGTTTGCAAACATTAGTAAACTGAAGTTTTAATGCTGATTCCACCTGATCTTTTCCACTATGATTTCTCTTATAGTACAAATTTTCATTTTGTTTTACTGCCCTCACAATAACATCTCGATTTTTTAAAATTGCACATAAAAGAGGTTGCAATATTTTTAACTGCACTGCTGCATTATGTTGGCACATTTTTGGTAATTTATCATAGCATTCTAAAATGGCAAGTTTTTCTTTAAGGGTTAGATCGATACGTTTCTTTTGCACTTCTGCCATTACAGTACATAATAAAAAAAGGTTTAATGCTCTACTGTGAAACAGTCAAATTGGTAGGAGCACAGGTACTGTCTTTCACGGAGGAACGACACCGACAACCATAGGAACTGTATGAAGCAACAGCATTAACTAGACACGCAACATGTCGGAGCTCAAGAAGAAACCGGAATGTTATGTAATCACTTCCACTACATATGTGCAAGGCTGCGATAAGGCAAAAAAGCGATAACAAAAACTGAAGTGTTGATTACAATAAACGTCATTTTTTCTATGTATTAGTATAGGTTTGATTGGAACTTCATAAATGTGATAACATTACACGAATGATAACATTATCTGTGGTTACAATAAGCGGCATCCACTGTATTTGGAAAACTGACTTCATTAATATCCTCACAAGTCATGTACTAAAATTGTATGCCTTAAGGATATTGCAGTTTTATGAAAATGTTTATGCACTAATTACATGCAAAATTATTACTAAGTAATCCATTAAATAGATAAATTTTTATATTGACTGCTTTAGTCTTCAAGTACTACAATCTATAATCACAATACAGTAAACTCTCGATAATCCGGCACCCGTTGATCTGGCACACTCGTTATTATGGCACTTTTTTGTAACGACATCGCGAAGTTCCACATTTTGCTGCAAAATGGAAATACTATCGCATTGGATGAGAACTGAGAGCATTGAACCAAGTTTGAAGTACAGTATATTGTTGTATTTTATTTTATTTCTTGTTTGTATTGCCTGTGATGTGTGTTTTGTGTTAAGCCGATATCCATGATGTTTGTACAAAGTTGTTATTTGCAATTTGTGTTTAAAAGTTTAACCCTTTTGCTGTCAGCCTCCATCAAGTGGTATATGCGAAAAATGCCAGGGCTTTTTTGATGCATATGTACGTTTTCGGATAGAAATTTATATAAAAGCTAATATTAATATTCTGAAGCTAAATTTTATTATTTATTCTCTTTAAGCATGCAGGATATAGAATACAATTTAATTATGTTGTTTTCACTGCGTTTAAATTTAGGAAAAATATTTTATTCATAAGTTTAATTATAAAAAATATCAACTTTTACATTTAGATTATAAAAATTGTGCATAGAAAATTATTGTCGTTAGTAATTTTGTTAATATTAGTTATTGCTATTAGTTTTTAACCTGAAAACAAATTTTTATGCTCGTGGCATAATTTTTGCAATAATTACACTTGATTTAATTAAACATTGCGCCCATCACCCACACACATTTTATCACATGCACTTATGTTCCGGAAAGCATACACCATGGAGGCCCTTCTCACACTTTGAACACATTGTACGGGTCCTTTTTCGCTTCCCTTTCTGTTTTACTTCTTTTGCTGCACATGCAACAGTCCTTCTCCTTTTTTCCAGGTAATGTTTTTAGTGACTTCTTGTCATCTCTCACTAGTTCCTCTGGTTTCCCAGCTTTGTTATTTTTCTCTAGGAGCCACTCATTTCCAAGATCCTCAACAATACTAATTGTAAAACACAAACAAGACATAGCTTTTTTCTCAGAAGGGAGGTTTTCTTTGTAAATTATGTAACTGTTGAGGATCATCTGCGAAAATATGTTGAAGCACATTTTTTTCCAGTATTTCACAGTCCGTCTTTCATCTAGATAGGTGTACAGCATCATATCTGATGTGTCAATTCCTCCCATGTAATCATTATACGATTGTATAATGGATGGTTTCACTACCTCTTTATTCTGACCTCTACGTTTAAGGGGACAGTTACTATTTTCTGCTTTGGATTTGGTGGATAATAAGATGACTGGAAAATGTTGCGACTTCTTCTCCCGAACAGCAGCAGCAAGAATAGGGCCTTGACGGAAATATTTCTTCTCTCCTACAGCAAATCTCTTTGTAAATTCTTTGGGTAGAAATTTCCTGTTTCTACTAATGGTACCAGTAACATAAGTGTTTAGCTCATACAAGTGTTTTGCAAGTGGTACGGACATAAAAAAATTATCCATGAAAATGTGATAACCTTTTGTATGATAATTCCCCATTTTCAATAATCTCATGACTAATGTATATCCCAAGCCGCTTTTGGATTTCAATTTTATCTGCATCACTTTTTGCTCCTCTGTATATGAAGAATGCCAAACAATAGTTAACGACGGAGTCACACAACATCCAAAATTTTATCCCCCACTGATGGTGACGCTTATTGGGTAGATACTGCAAGAGTTGTGTATGGTTCTTGTTCCAACCAAGCTCTCATCAACACTCAACTGCGCATGGGGAGTGTAGTGATGTCTGAACAAAATATTGGCATGATCAATGAGAGGTTGGATTTTGGCACATGGGTCATATCCAGGTTCCCCGGGCCGAGCAAGATTTTTTGTATCGGCTAGGTGGAAGAATTTTAGGATCAGCTGGAAACAGTTTCTTGGAAACATTTCACAAAACCATGGGAGACACTGGGATTTGTGAGTAAACCAGTATGATTCTATTGTTGGCCACCTATTTACGCCCATATTCACTATGCATGCGATGAACCCTTTCAGTTCAGGTAACGTTATATTTATTCATTTTCGTGCACGAGATTCCGGGGATAGATTTTCACATTACGTAAGATAAAGGTTTGCATAAGCATTTGTTTCTTTCACCAGTGTACTCAGAAGAGCATTAGTAAAAAATGAATAAAAGTAACTAATAGGGGCTGCAGTATGAGGGGGTGTGTGTTTTGGTCCTGGTAGCTCTTGATAATCAAAATGGGATTCAGGCGAGTTATCATTGTTCTCGAATACTTCTTCCCAACCATCTTCATCGGAATCAACTAGAGCTTCTCCTCTATCTAAATCTTCAGACACAGCACTCTCAGAGGAAGATACTCTATCTTTTCGTGAGGAAGTAAGGCCAGCAGGATGGATAAGAGGGTCATCACTGCTTGATGATCTAGTATCTTCATCATCGGTGTTTGATGGCAACTCGCTGTCACTCTCAGATCATACAAATAGTACACTTTCGATATTTTCATTTTTTAAGTGCTTTGACATTATCGATAGAAAGTTTAAAAAAATATCCTAGAGATTAGAATTATATTTTCTGTAATTATATGTATTCTAAAATACTAATAAATTATGGTGTAGATTATATAATATATGTACATATTATTTATATATACTTGTGTATTACAAAACCAATGAGAATATTTAGGCTCGTCCGAAAATTTTTAAAACTTATATTAGTTTATTCGCGGTACTTTGCGAAAATTATTTTTAAAAACACGGAAATACATTACCTATTATTACTGGAAATGAAGTAACTCCTTTCCCATATCCAAAAATCAAATATCAATTGGCTAAAAGTAACTATTACAGGCAAGATAAATCACTGCTATGACCTTTTCTAAGCAACACCAGATGAGCTACTGCGGAAAAAACAGCCGATGTTCTTCCAGTCAAAAAATAAAGCAAGTATTGCAATTCTATTGAAATTTTCGTTGGCAGAGATGAGTAAGCATCAGAAATAACGGATAAGTGTTTACGAAAGCCATCTGACTCACAGAGACGAGAGGGACAGAGCATAAACAAACGTGGCCGATAGATCGGCTGGTGGCAGTTTTCTCACATACCCCAAGGGCCGATATATAGGCCGGCTGGCAGTATAAGTGTTAAGTAAACAAAATCTGTTAAATGATGACGATGCAGTGGTATTGTAAACAAAGATGGGTAACTGCATTTATTTCGATGGAAATGGTAATATAAATTAAAGAAAGAGATTTCTTTTGCCGAGAAGGTTGAATTACGTGTCGGTTTTTGTGAAACTTTGGAACCGTAAACTTTAAATAATAGGGGTTGACCAATATTTACATTAACTTTGTTAATTATTTCTAGTTCACGAAGAATGATAGCTGTCTCCATTAACCTCTTTCAAATGAAAATCTCAGAGCCTGGTTGTTTTCGAAAACGCACTATCAAAACTGCTTCTGTTCCTTCACAAAACAAATGAGTTAATGCAGACACCTATTCCCACGTAGAATTAATGTTAATTCTATGACTGTGAGTTAAGATATTGCAAGGACTTAGCTAAGTCTGTCTGAAGGAAGATCAAGAGAGACAAATACGGACGAACTTAAAAGCATACAAAATATTTGAATGAACGAATTTAATGTTATTCAAAAAGTACTATGGAAGAGTAACAAAGCACGTATCTTATGTTATTATAACATTATTTCTCCATAAATCTTCAATCGCTGCATTTTCTATTTCTACAGAAGCCTCCCGGAGATGATTTTATAATTATTTAATTCCGCTATGGTTCAAAAATTCAGATAAGTACCTAATAAATAATGAACCTGGGAATGAAACCTATGATATAACACCTAAATACATATGTACGTATGTGTCTGTATGCAGCATGTAATTCCCACGCACATTTAACACATGCACCGGATTTAAATGTTCATGGTCATTTTTTGTTATTTATAAATAATTTATGTAAAATTTGAGGGTAGCAAATAAAATGTATTCCTCAAGTCCGACCATTTTAGTTAATATGCGTGTGTTATCTCCTTGAACATATACTATTAATTTTGCCTCTCGCTGATCCAGCAATCTCATTATTCCAGTACTACTCCAGTCCCGAGGGGTGCCAGATTATCGAGAGTTTACTGTAAATATCATGTAATTGAACCATCAGAATGGGATTACATTTTTGGCATTCCTATTTTCAAATTTCTAAAATTGTAGATGTTTCTTTATGATCTTTTATATTTGACATATAATGTTGTATCATAGAGAATACCATAGCATTTCATCCTATTTCTCTTTTGTCACCAAAATAATCATAAGAAGCTTATAGCATTCTTCCTTCCTTTTCCAAATTAGCTTCAAAATTTATTTCGTTTCGCTCTTTCCTCCTTCAATGGCCAAATCATAACCATTTAGCATAAAATGTCACAATCCTTAAATTTGTAGTAGTGGGAAAACCAGCAATACTTTAATGGTACAGGTTCTTTGAATTAAGAAAATAAAAATCTTTTCAAAACCAATCTTTATTTCGGTACTCAAGAAAATACAGCTTAGGTATCCCACTATTCTCCTTCACTCAAGCTTCCCTTAAATCTCTCTGCCCCCTTTTTGACCTAGGCCAGCCATATTTACAACTCCAGGATGTATGGTCAGGGTCTTTCCAGAAACTTCCTCAGTTTGGAATTTTCTAGGTTGTCCTTCCCCCCCCCCCCCCCCCCCCACCATGTCCATAACAGTCAACTGGCTGTCAAATGGCAACACCATGGCATATTACATACTACTCAAGGACAGAATGCACAACATAGTTAATTTTAAATTTCAAAACTCATTCAATAACATTAAGCTTCATCCCAATTGCAACTTTGGTAAAATCGGAACTTATAAATTTAATTTTGTTCAAATGGTAACTTTCCAGTTTTTGTCTTTCTCTATCCCACTTGATAAAACTTGAAAATCTTCTGTTGTCTGTTTCTATTTTTTTTAGTTTTTCTAGCTTGTATTTTTCATTCTTTCATCATATTCCTATTCTGTTGTAAGTGCATTAATTTATAAAATGTTGGTGCCTTTGTACACAAAGCACAATTGTTTATCTGTAATATGAATAGATGCGGTAGTCATGTGGAATCTTTCCACTACTGGTCAATAGACATTATACCATGTGTCTTTCACTCACCCAATTTTTAGTCACAATATTTTGAGAAAAAAGTGTATGAATTATTCAAGCAAATACGGTATTATTAAGTGAATAATAACTTACCTTATAATATGCCAAAAAATCCTAGATAATTGCTGAAAAGCAGGTATGTATGAAAAAACAGAGGAAGAACACACATCTGATAACCAAGAAAGATGTCCTAAAAATGCCTGACAAATTTCTATATAATATCTTTCGAACCATCACCAGGACCATAAAAGTTGCCCTAATCTCTGCAAAAGAAGGAAAATACTGTCAAAAATTGCGTTTGTAACCTTTGAACATGTGTTCTTCCACTCAAAAGGGTGATGCCAAAAGTGGATGGGACACATTATGTCAGTATTTATGGTAAGGAGAGCATTCAGGAGGTGTTTGAAGACTTATGTCAAAGAGAGGATTCCAAATGCAAGAGTTTTGAAAGAAAGTTTTTTCAAAGCCGTGGGATAAATCTGAATGGCACAATAAAGGATAATATGTATATGCATATTCGAATATGTCCAAATGCCATAGAATAAGGGTTAATAAACATACAGCAATTTAAAATTTTGTTCAGATGATAGGAAATTCAGATAATCAGAGTTCTACTGCATTTTTAAACTAGTCGCAGTGATTGCATTCATAAAATTAAATTCAGAGGCTCTATTTAAATGTACAGGAAATCATGATTTTTATGCTCATCTTTGAGAGTGTAATTTGAGAATGAAGAAACTCATGATTTATAAATTTTATAAAAATAAAAAATCTCACTAATATACATAATTTTCAATATAAAATGACATATTGTCATATAGAAAATAATTATGGAAAAATTGTGGTTGGAGCTTATCCAACAAACAACATTTTTCTAAGTTAAGGTAATATGTACTTCAGTAACCCCATTAACTTATTCTCACTAACCTAAATGTTTTTTTTAAGGTGGAGGTCTGTCGGTCACAGCACACTCATGGTTGGCTTGGAGCTCTCTATGTTTATAAAGGACTTTTGCTAGTTGCTGGTTTGTACATGGCCTGGGAAACAAGAAGGGTTCAAATTCCTGCCCTCAATGACTCACAATACATTGGGGCTAGTGTATATAGTGTGGTCATTACAAGTGTAATTGTTGTAGTACTGGCTAATCTGATCTCAGATAGAGCAACTCTGGCTTTTGTCACCATAACAGCCCTGATATTTGCCTCAACTACTGCAACTCTCTGCTTATTATTTGTGCCAAAGGTAATGTTACTGATGAAAGTCTAACAAATATATTTTTTGGTATAGGGTGCATGAATTTACAAGGAAATATGTTATTTACTTAGGATTAATACCGTCAACATATCTACAGTGTATTTACTTCCTACAGAATTGTAATCAATAACAATTATTTTCAACTTAAAAAAGGGTTTTTTTCCTATGGATGTGTGAGAACAGAGTTTTTCAGTTCGAGTGAGATCAAGACGAGAATGCATAAATAATTTGAGAATCGAGACAAGGACGAGAACTCTCCTTTATAAATAAGCTTGTTAGCTTTTATTATTGTAAACACATTTTATTACACATATAAATTATCACAAGTTTTACTAGATGAGAATATATAATACTTAACATATACAGTTGGTCCCCAGCATTTGCGAATTCAGTATTCGTCATTTCACTTATCATTCATGTACTATGGAACAATGTTTCAGTATCCATGACTTTTAATTTTGCTTATTTAATTATTTAATTTGCTTACTACTTTCCATGGCAGAGTAAGAAGTTGATATGCACGATGCTTGTTCAACAGTGATTGGCTCATTAAACTGGTTTTATTTTATTTTCTGGTTTATTTTTTGCTATTTATAATGAATTTATTATGTTGGTAATTACTATTTTACTTTTGTATTCATTGTAACAAGTGTAAGGAAGTGATCTAGCACACCATCTGAGCATCTTCTGTGTGTTATTACACATCAGCATCATGTGCTTTTTTCAGAATTGTTCTGTGAGCATCGTATTCGAGATTCTCGAAAGTTTTATCCCACAATACCTGTGATTATCCTTGTCATCATGTTTTCCATTAGCATTTATGTAATTAGGCATTCTTTACCAGTGAAGTGATAGTAGCAGAATGCCTTATGGACATGTCTCATCCATCCATCTGTCTGTCATAACTTTCATCTCCTAAACCGCTGGACGGATGTTAATGAAATTAAGTACAAGTGATCATTATTAAAATTTCTCATCCAATTGTGATTTGGAACTGCATCTGTCAATTATAACTTCCACTTTACATTATTACTTTAATAAACTTATACAGGCATGCCTCGTTTAGTGCATGTTTGTTGTTTTTGATATAGCACAATTGGCATCTCAGTTTTTATTTAGGAAATAAAGTTCTTAAATGTCTACAGTCTGTTAATATAATCCAGAATTTTTTCTAACTTACCTTCACTTCTTTGTGCAAATGATACTCGGTTATATATTATACACTAATTAAAGACAGATTTGTTATTATTTATATGTTTTTTCTAATTATTTCTATATATTTCACCTGTTCACTTGTATGATGTTTTTACATTGGTTTGCCGCAACTCTATGGTCTTTTGCAGTGATGCAAACATTGGAAATTTTATGTCATAAACTGTTCAATGCAAATTCCGTTAGCCCATAGATCTTCTGGAACATGCCCCTTACACTAAGTGAGACATACCTACACTTGTATCTCATTAAATTGCATCTGTTAAGCAACAATTAAATACCATATATTTCTCTTCTTAGCTCTTATATGATTTGTAAGGATAGATTTAAAAAATTATTTGGATAGAGGATTTTATTTACCACAATAAAGTCCATGAGACCACATAACTATGAGTTATAGTTTCGGAGATAAAAATTCAAGAAAATCTCAAGTAAAAAATTGCATACTTTGTTTACATCAATTGCTAAGACTTTTCTTTCAGCAAACAACAATTAAATAGCATATTTTTCTCTCCCCAGCTCTTATATGATCTGTAAGTATATATTTAAAAAATATTCAGATAGAGGACAACATTTGCCACAAAACAATCCATGATACCACATAATTATGACTTTTAGTTTCAGGTATAAAAATTCAACAACTGCCCAATCTTTTGATACTGTTTCAGACATATTTCCTATAAAGAACGCCTTTGAAATCTCTGTGTATTCCATTTATGGAGCACCTATACTTTTCCATCTTGTTTTATGTTATTTTCATTTATATTAAGATTAGGCAGTGTTCTGTGTATGTACTGTCCTGTATATTAACCCTTTCATGACCAGAATGCCTGTAAACACACTTGTTTTCTTAGTATGGATGTCATAGGATAGTGGCAATGACTTACACCTAATCTCCCTTATTACATGAAATCTTATGAGAGAAAAATTCTCCCTGAATAACGGGGACCCACTGTATAATCAAAAAACATATTTATAAGATTACTGATCTTAAATTATTCTTATACTTTTCATGTTGGAATATAAAAACTTTTTCAGTAATTGTCAATAAAAATTCAATAAAATCATGCACACAAGATAACAAGTCTTTAATTATTCTTATATCTTTCATGAAGGAATGCAAATTCTTCCACATGATCAGTCAGCAAGTTTTCTTGCCTCAGGATGACAATTTTTCCTTAACTGTTAAATGTTCTCTCACTTGCTACTTGGGTGGCAGGTATGCCTAAATAATGGTGGGCTACTGTAGCTTACATTGGAAAATATTTGTTGCTCATTCTGTTCTAATAACCGGGTGAAGGTCAAGACAGAGACAATGGAGTTGTCGATGGCGAGAAAGTGATGAGAAATGGTACTACTATGGCATACAAACATATTACGGAAATTTGAAAATTAGAAATTATGGCACTTTACTTTTGGGGATTTCCTGTCCTACTTGGCCCCCCAGGTTGGGTTAGTTAGTTTTGGGTTGGTTTCCTTTCCACATTCACTTTGGTGCCCCCCCTTGGGTTGGGTTACATTCACCTTCAGTAATATTACTCATCGTCATTTGTTTCTTCACTGTTTTTAATTATTTCAGTTTAAAATGCATCCTCTAAAGTATCATGAATTGCCAGTCAGAGAAGAAGCAAGCGTGAAGTTTCTACATGAATGCAGAGTGCTCATAAATGAACACAAGTGCATAAGAGGCCACCAAATGCATTTCTGCTTCAGCTATAAATTCTGATGACATTGCAGTATAGCAGGATGCAGCGATAGACAGAGGATATGAGTGGAAAACTGGTTCAAGGGATTGCCTTTAATGGCGCCACTGCTCCTGCACCGTAGTAGTACCATTTTTTGCCACTTTCTCACCATCGACAGTGCTACTGTTACTGTCTCAGAACAGTACCTTGTTGTTTTCTTTCCACCAAATAAAAGGGTTATTCTTTCTAGAAATGACAGGTTCTTTCAAACTCATTAGTTATTTAATTATTGGTACTCTCAGAATGAATAGATTTTTTCATTTCTTCAAAACTTGCCCATAAAGAACTATTTTCTTTTGAATCATGCTTTTCAGTTATCTTGCATTGTCTCATGTTTACCGTTTTCTGAACCAATACATCCCATGCAAAGAGCATTTTCTTGTTCATTTAATAGAACTGCCTTGAAACTTGGATCTAATATCATGGCAATCATGTATTCCCTCTCATTTCTATAGGATGGAAACCAGGATTTTATTGATTTTTAAGTGATTTAGGAAAAGAAATTGCTCCTCCAGCTACATTACTTTTTATAAAATTAGCAAGCATGCATTCAATCCCGTAAACTTTTGGTATTTTTTCAGCAAGTATAGGGACTTCTTCATAGCACATTTTTTTGTAGCTTGGTCAATTGGTTGTTAAACATAAACTAATCCCACTGCCAGCCTCCAATCATTTACTGTGACACCCTCATCTCTTAATGTTCTACCCAGTTCAGCTGTTATTGGTCCCTGCTGTTCAGCAAGTCATGAGAGTATTATATACTCAGTGATCCAGCATTTTGCAACCATAGAAAGCAGTTCTTGCTCAGGTTTATTCATAAGACATGGAAAATTTTGAAGCCTTTCACAAACCATCATAATGTGTTGATAATAAGCAACAATGGCACATCCCTTAGCAAGTAATTTTTCAATGTCATTTCCCTTTTTGCATCACTAATACAAAGAAAGTATGGGTAAAACAATGAATATGCTTCCAAGATGTTTTTTTGAATGCAGCAGTAAAATTTCTTGCATTATCTGTTATGATGTAGATGGGAATAGAGTGATCAAGCAGATGCCAATCTTCCGCAATTGATAAAATCTTTTCATGCACAGCTGGTGCAGTATGAGTCCCTGGAAAATGTGACATCCCAAGTTCATGGCTTTTGTAATAAAACTTATCATCCATATAGTGACATGTCAAGGAGATGTAATTTTGATGTCCTTAGACATCTAAGAATCTATAGTCAATGATAGAGATTTTAACTCCCTACTAAGATCATTAGATATCTAATCTTCAAGTCTTTGCTTTTCATCCATATAAAGTTGTTTTTAAATACTGAGAAATATTGTACAACTTGGCATTTCATACTTAGGCTCCAATCAGGGGCATACTGATAGACCTCACAACCTCCGTAATGCAGGGAGGCTCTGAGATTTAGGGGCCCTCTAATCATTCAAACCATACTGACTAAGGCATCTGACACCCGTTTTCAGAACACAAAAAATGTAATTGCGACTTCTACAATATGGCTTTATAGTGCTGAGAAGAGGCATTTCTCAGCACAAAACCAGTGCAAGATATAGGCTACTATTATGTGCCTTCAGACATCTCTCGCTCTTAGGCCAATGTATTTTCTCATGTGTCAACACTTCTTGAGTGTTACATATAGATAGGGAAGATTATTATGCTTATTTGTGTAAATTGTATTTACTTGTTAAGTGAAGCATGAGTTCAGCATACATTGTTCAGGCTCTAAAGAAGGACAACTTGACTTCAATTATTGGTTGGTCCGATAGTCACTACTTTAGGACTCCAATATCATCATGAAATAAGTTTTTGTTTTCATATATAGGTACATATTTACCCAAAAGGAAGACAAGGTTTTTTCACAAAAACGCCATTAAAAATATTAGGTATCGTCTTAGAATGGAGTATGGGGATTTAAGGTGAGAATACACCCCTATTTTAAATGCACCATGAAACACCCAGATGTCAAGTATACATCCGTTAAAATATTTATTATTGCATAAAGTAATGCATCATATTTAATTAATTATTACAATACTTTCAAAATATAAGGTCAAATTTCTTAAAATTGCTCCCACAGACCAATGGTTCCACTTCGGTGGTAGGGAAGTGTTTAGAGTTGGGTAGGTGATTGCGTGACAAGTTGAAAAAAAAAATGACTACAGCTGGGCTGTTCCGTGCGTAATATGAATCACAAAGTCATGTAGGCTCTAATTAAGGTGTCTAATAATACAATGTAAACAAGACATACAATTTAAACATATCTACTACAATTTAAACATGATGCTTTGTGTTTGGTATGCCAACAGCAGACGTAAAGTGGACATGAGTTTCAGAGTGTAGAAAATTTACGAGAGCACTTGAGTAGTAAACACTTTGCTGAGTTTTAAAGTGAAATAGTGACAAGTTATTATTTATAACTTTTAAATAAGATACCCCAAACAAATGGCAGATCATGTAGAGAAAAAAGGAACTGCGGTAAGAGAGAATGTATCGAAAGAAATTAGAAGTTACAACAGAAATTTTAAGTTAATGGTGGTGCGCTATGCTGAAGAAACAAATAATTGTGTGGCAGGGAAGAAATACAATGTGTCTAAAGCAAATGTGCAAAGGTGGAAGAAAGCAAAAGAGAAACATGAAGGTACTAACTCAACATGGAGATCATTTAGTGGACCAAAGCGAGACCAATTTCATGCATTAGAAGAGGAAATTGCAAACTTTGTGCATATTCAAAGAATGGACGGTAAACTGATGATGCAGGATATTATTAAATTGAAAGCCCAAGAATTAGCACGATCGCAAAACATTCCACACCAAGAATTTAAGGCTGGTAATGGATGGTGTGTGTGGTGTGTGGTTTTAGCCTGCGACGAAGAACTCCACTTTGCCAGCGTCTATCTTCCAACTTCACAGACAAACTAATAACTTTCCAGAGGCATGTAATTCAGTTGCGGAAAAGTCACAATTACCTTCTGAGCCAAATGGGTATTGCAGATTAGACACCCATTTACTTTGACCTGCCATCCAATTACACAGTCAACGAAAAAGGTGCAAAAAATGTCACCATAAAAACTTCCGGGAATGAAAAACTGCGCATTACTGTAATGCTGGCTGTATTAGCAGACGGAACAAAGTTGCTGCCGTATGTTATTTTAAAATGTAAACCAGTGCCTAAGGAAGTCCTACCAAATGGAATAATTGTAAAATATCAAGGCCAAGGATGGGTGTCAGATGATTTAATGAAGGACTGGCTAAGCATAGTGTGGAATAGATATCCTGGGGCACTTTTAAGGCAGAGAGCAATGCTCGTCTTAGATGCGTTCAAAGGCCACCTCACAGAGGAAGTTCAAAATACCCTTCATGGTATGAATACTGATGTTGTAGTTATACCAGGAGGTATGACATCACAAATTCAAGTGCTAGATGTTGTAGTGATGAAGCCTTTTAAGGATTACATAAAGTCATTTTATTCAGAATGGCTTTTGGCAGGGGACTATTCATTAACTTCTACAGGGAAAATTAAGAAGCCCAGTATACCACTTCTCTGTAATTGGATCATTGCAGCATGGAAAAAAATAGATCCTAATAGTATCTCAAGAGGGTTCAAGAAATGCTGCATATCAAATTCAATGGACGGTATGGAAGACGACTTGTTCGAATTTGAATAAGTGGTGATGAATGAACAGGACAGCAAGAATAAGGAAAGGAAACAGACGAGAGAGAGATATAAGTAGTAAATTTACTTTTTTTTATTCATCCTCTTAATGTTAGTGTGTTATACATGTAAAAAATTTTTTGTAAGTTAACCTAATTTTTTTAGGGTTCGTCTTAAATTCAAGATCGTCTTCCTTTCGGGTAAATACATAGGTAGATTTTGGTTGACGTGCCCCCCTTCTTTTCAACACCACGAGCTGCCCATGATGGCATATAATATTTTACAGATCATATTTATTCACTAGGGGGCCATTCAAGTATTATGGCAGCAAATGTTTAGCTATATTTGATTTCCTGTCATACCATGTCAGTGACTGTCAGCATTTAGTGACCCCCTCCCATCGTCTTACATAAGATTTTGATGTACCCCCACTTTTTCAATAAAACTTATAAAATGCATGCTTATACATGGTAATACTTTCTAATGCCTTCTTATAGTGATGTAATGCATTTTAATGCTCGTTCAAGTACAGTGAGGAAAAATTTATCAGGGTAAACAAGCTAAAGTTATGTTTACCAAAAAATCAGTTAAATACGGCAAAAATAATTTAATGTCGGGTGAAATGCTGGTAATGAGCAGGTGGAAGCTTGCTATGGATGAACTGTCATGACAAATAAATCACACGTAAAAAGTAAAAAATTACTTAAATAAAAAATCTTACAAAAGCATTGGTCATACACCCCCCAAGTCAGCAAACGTCAGCTTTTCCTAAAACCCTCCTCCCCCCTAAGAGGGGTTAATCACAGACACCAGGGACTTAGCTCCTATACCTCGAAATTTTGTCACTATGCAATATCCCATGTGAAAAGGGGTTCTTTGAAGTGTACTGACATTGTACAATACACAGGATTGACGGCTTCACTTCCTCTCCAAAGGAATACTAGTCATTTTTAACCATAAAATATCATTGACCTTGGCTAGGAATTGAACCCACAATATTTGAAACCGTTGTGGAGTGTTTCAACTACTGCTCCACAGGTGTAAGTTAATAAGTATATTCAATGTCATCGAGTAATGAATGCGTCTTATTTTTCTTGTGTCTCTATGGCATTATAAGGATTGTTATGCATAATATAATATTCTGAACCCATTTCTCCAAATAGATTAAAGTTATAAAAGAAAAAGACATTACTATATTTTTTTTATAATTTCATACTTTTAGAAATAGCAGTACTAGCGTTTGTGTGAGGGCAGGGATAATTCTTCATTAATATACAGACAATGATAAGTAATTCAGCTTGGTGAATATTTAAGATATCCATAGGGGGCCCTGTATTATTTGATGCTGGGGGGCCTCCAGATTTTCCCATATGCTACTGGCTAAAATTCTTCAACCAAAATTCTCTATCCTCCACAATGCTGAAAGGCTAAAAATCCACAGCCATCATTATTGCTATTCTTCTTGTTATTGCTTTTGCTCTAGAATTACATGCAGAAAATTTCTGCTTTTTGAAAATGCCTTCTCAAGGGTTAATTGCCTTCTCCATGTTTAATGTTCCTTTGCTTTTCCTTTTCTTTACCTAGTTTCCTAAATTCGGCTTCTGAAGCAGGATGTTTCTTTAAATGATATAAAAGGCCACTTGTTGAGCCAGTTGGTAATTTGATAATAGATGAACAAGCTTTACACTGACCTTCTATGGAATTCTTTCTATCATAATATCTCCATATTTTTTACAGCTACTCTTCTTCCTTGTTACTCACTTTCTGAAATTTTAATAAGGAGCCCCAAGAATGAATTTCAAATATGCAGTTATGATCTGCAATAAAAACCTCCCAAATAGGCCAATATGCTAATAGAGTATATTGCAGTAAATAATACACAGATATTACATCTGTGGTTCCAGATGATTTTAATGCTGAAAAGAGATCAGTTAAGCAATTAAATTTTTTGTTAAATATCTTAGAATGCAAACATGATACTAAATATATAACATAACATTTGGATATAAATTAATGAATAAATGTTCATACCTAATGGCAGAGTTTCATTAACTGAACTTAAAAGAATATTTCCTCAAACAAAAAGAAGAAAACTGAACCTGTATGTGAAAGGGAACGTAAAATACCGGTCCACATCTGAAAACAGCAGGAAAAACCAAAACTGCCAACTGAATAATTGAGACAGTTAGTATTGGTGGGGTTTTTGTACTAATTTCGAAAATTAGTAATGATTCACCAAGAGTAATATGAAATCTGAATCAAAGGGATTGTCGGATTTCTCGAAAATTAATTCCAGAAATTTCGACCTTGAATCGAGATTGAGAAATTATTTTTTTTCAATTTGATCTGGAAAATCTGAGACTCGCATATGCCTAGATTTTTCCCTTTAATTTTTCAAAATATTTTCATATAAACTTAATTAACTAAATTGGCCTCTGTGCTGTTTTTGGAGCTAAATAAATAAATATGAATATATCAACATAGGAATGGTATAAAATAAACAAATAGGTAGTACAACATAACTATATTTTTAGGTGCCCAAAATCGGAAAAGGCTACATCTCGCAAAAGTACCTGTAGTGACAAGAAAAAGGGTTTATGTAATACCAATCCAGCAAAATATACTTGTACAAACAATAGAGAACGATGAGATTTTACTAGCAAGTTTACAGAGAGGCATGAACACTTCTGTGAATGCAAGTTCATGAGTTGACATTGCTAGAAAAGAAATGAAACAAACAAATTATTTCTTGCACCAGTTACTGTATAATTAATCAAAATATACCATGATAGAGGCAATTAAAACATTTATTTTGTTGCTTTTATTGATCTGTGAGTTTTATTGGGCCCAAAGAAAGATAACCAGTTGGTCAAGCCACAGCTGATACAAATGAAAATAAAATCGGGGGACATTATACTCAAGTTATCCCAATATTACAGAAAAATTACAAGTTTATAAATAGGGCACTGCACAGACAAGGCCAGTCCTAGGCATGTGCGACATGTGCCACTGCACTCAGGAAGAGGCTTCTGAGGGGCGGCCTTCTGGTTGCTACTATATGTATTCCACTTAAATATTTCCTTAAATTTGTGCTTTAAAACTAAATAATGGTCCTAAGAATAAAGATCGCATATATGGGATAACTCATAAACCTAGCATGCGTAAATCGAGAAATATCTCCATTTGGGTAAGCTAGAAGAAGGGGTGGCTAAATTTTCCTTCACACACCCCTGTAAAAGTCTTATGACCAACCCTGTGCACAGATCTTACTTTCTACATAACTCTTTAACCTTGTAAGGTTTCTATTAAAGGGTATAGAGAGGATTTTAATGACTGCTGGGGGGCCTTTGAGAAGAAGGCCATAACTACCACTTCTCTTTGGACCCATTGCTATGATATATCACCTAGCAAATAATGCAAATTTAATAAAAATACATCAATCCAGAACACTTTTTCCACTCAAATAAGGCCATCCACCACAACTGGAGAAGTGTTGCATGACAGATGTGGGTGAGAGTTATCTACACAGTATATTTTTGGTGTTATTTCAGCACTAAGGATGACATTGATACCATTAATTTAAATATGGTTGGTAGCATATTAACCCGAAAATAAGGTGATTCCCGATTTTGAGAACTCAAATCTAGGAATTAACAAAAAAGCTTAGTCCGCATTTATAAGGCGAGTATGAATTATTCGGCTTAAGTCTTAGGTAAAAAATCTCACCCTATAGTCGGTCCAATATGGTAACTTCTGAATGACAATAATGTGAATCAACCTTGAATGAAGGGATATTAAACCAAGGACACATTGTACCAACATTAAATTTCCCACTAACCAAAATCATCATCTTTATTTTTAATTGCAATTATTTATTTCAATCTTCATATTGCTGTTTTTCCCTCCTCTAGAAATTGATTTCCTGAATTTTCTACAGATATTGGATGAGTTTAAATTGTGTCAGTGTATTTTTCTGTGTTGCCCCTAAAATAAATAATTACCATAATAATTTATTATCTTGTATGTGGAGTGTATAAATTTTCATCAAAAATGGCAGCATGGCAAAAACATTAGTATATGAGGAGTATCACACTACCTGCAGACTTTTTAAATAACTATTGGTTTATATTATAGTAGAAATGTTAATCATGACTTTTATCAATTTGATATTAGAATTCACTTGATTTTAAAATTGGTGAAATCATGCTCATCTTATAAAGCATGCTCTATCAATGCTAAATTATTACTGAAATTTTCATAATTTCATATGATTTAGTATTCATAATGTATTATTCTTTGAACAGATTCATACTATCTGGATACATCCCGATGGTGACCCAATAGTTGAAAGCATGGGATTGAAAATTGAGTGCAATACAAGGAGGTAAAGTAATGTTTGCATTCATAAAATTTTATTTCAGTTTATGATTGAATAAAGCCAATGAAAGATGAGGTTACTAAACATGTAGAATTAATGTTTATCCAGTACAATGTTGCCATAAAAACAATTTTCAGCACTGGCAAGCTAATCTGAAATGTCTCAAAAGTTAAAGTTATGAGCAACTTTTTGGTAGTATGACCTATACCTTTATTTGATAATAAGTGTTATCACAGTTATTAAACACCCATTCACTATGAAGTGATTAATTGCCATCTCCAGACAGAAGAATATATAATTCCAGAAATGCTATTACTGATATCATAAATAGCACATGTTAGAGTATCTGTTATTTAATGACATTTTCTATCAAAATTTATAATTATCAGTAAAATAAATAAATAAATAATACAGGTATACCCAGGGGTGAGCTGCCATTCCGTTAACAATGGGCATGCTATAAGTTAATGAAAAAGGGATGAATTGGAAATAAACTTGTATATGAATACAATGTATTATTTTTTCCATTTATATTTACAAGTATTTTGTTATACATTCAAATGTGTTTATTATTTGATATATGAATTGTGAGTTTAGTTAGTCAAATGATATACAATGGATAGCAGCACCTAGTGATAAGATTAGCAACTAGATACAGGAACTCAGTCTGTGGTTATACCTTGTGAAGCATGGTTGTAATGGTAACGAGAATACGAAGTATAAATCAGCATCCGTCTAACGTTAGCGGTTGTTAATACCAGATATAAATAGCCTAACTGGGAAAACACAACATATTTATTGAAGGAAAATTTGGGCTTATATCACAAAAATTATATGAGTTCTATCTGCGTGAGAGTTAGAGAAGCAACATAGCGGCTGGAAATGAGTCAATTATACTATTACAAAGTTCAAACTTTCTTCTTTTTTAATACAACATAGAGATATGAACTTATTGTATAAAAATATTGTAATGCCTTGCTTAATCAATCGTGTTTTCACTGGAAGCAAGTGACCAAAATGGAAGAGAAGAGGAAGCTTACAATGGGATCATTAATTGACAGGAAAACCAGGTTTGAAGGGTAATAATGAGATACAGTATAGTAGTTGCTACTAGAATGACTAATTATTTCTAGCTTTAATGGATTTAAAAGTAACTTTTTTTAAGGTTTAAAATATTGTGTGTGATTATTAGAAGAGTGTGATCAGAGTTTTGAATAACAAAAGTGAAAATAGAGGTGTGCATTCGGCAGAGGTATGAAAGCAGAGGGAGGAGGATAGTTGTTTGTAGTTTAAAGTGAATATTGAACCTCAAACTTATTATATCGCTCAACATTAGTGAAATGAGTGATTTGCATCCGCTTTACCTCCCCCCTTTTAGATTCAGTGCACACATTTAAAAACCCATGTTGTAGAAAAAGTTTTAGTGTTTAAATTAAATACTGTAAAGCATCACTATACATATATAGTACCCATGTCCGATCAAGTTTAATAATGGGCTCGGTGAATTACTAATTAAAATTTAACAATGGTATGAAGGGGGATGTGTGCAGGATTTTAAAACAGTGCAGCACAACCAATTGCAGTAATCTCTCAATGCTGGCACTAGATCAGTGGTTTCCAAACTGTGGGGCACGGAAGATAGATCGGGGGGAGAGGATGCAAAATATTACACGTACACTTGCCGTCTGTATAACCATCCTAATCTTTGGACCTACAATATGCAGCCGTCAAATTCTGGCCCTCAATTGACTAGGACATATCGTTTGCCTCGCATGTTTTTTTAATAATAATAGAAACCTATTTATTGCAATTTTAGGTTCAGTAGATGTTTTTTAATCTTGGCTGAACATGATATAGAGGGGGGTGTGCAGACAGTTTTCTTAGCTGAGGGGGGGGCACAAAGACATTTTTCTTGTGTGAGGGGGGCACGGCTTTGTAAAGATTGGAAACCACTGCACTAGATAGTCCATAAAGGCATATGGAGATAGTGAGCTGGATGGAAAGAATGAGTAATGTATTGGAAAGGTACAAGAAGAAATAATAATCAAGGAAATCATTAGAAAAAGGAAGAGGAACTGAATAGGGCACTTGCTGAGAGGAGAAGGGCTGCTGAAAGCAGCTTTGGAAGGAACAGTTATGAGAAGGAAGAAGAAAGGAAGGCAAAGAATAAAGATGTTGGATAATTTGAAGAGGAAGGTTAGTTATCGCAAAATGAAGGAAAAAACAAGAAAATGTGAAGAATGGAGGAGAGGGAATTGAAGAATCATGGACCTGTCAAAAGACAGAAGACTAGTGATGATGGAATGAAGTGAACATTCAACAATGAATAGTGTTTGGTGGAAATTATGGCAGGAAGTGATGAATGATTTTAAAGGTTTACCTGATATGTTGAGTGTCAAGAAAGAGATTCTTGTCATGGCAACCGAAGCAGCATTGAAGGCTTCAATGAGGAAGGGGCTGAGGAGTTACTTAACTTACATGCTGAGGAACTTTCAACTGAAGATATTCAAGAATTAACAAGGGAGCAGATGACTTGGGAGAAGAAATAGAGGAGCCTTCAATAAATCTTACTTTGAAAATTTTAAAGGAATTCATTAATAAAATAAAGGAAGCTTTTGCAATTATTAACGAAAACGATCCCTAAATGGAATGGAGCATAAAGGCTGTCTGTGGCATTGAGGAAAATAATTGCTGTTACAGAGAGATGTATGAAGAAAAGCAGTGACATTTATAACAACTTTCTCTCATCAGTTTTTTTAAACCCTCAACATCAGCCTCCACCAAAGCATTACCTCCACCCAAATCAGCTGACTTGTCACCTGACTCCTCTGCCTCCATTGCAAAAATGTTTTCATTGTAAAGATGAGTGCTATGATGTTAGCACATTAAATGCATGTTGTATTGTATGTATTCTGTACTAACACATTAGGGAAATAAAACAATTTTATTTTGTACTTGTGCTATATGTTTTATTTTATTGAAAATTGTTCATATTATTCTAATGTTATGCAAATATTTTGCTTTGTTCTTTATAGATTCTTTTTTCTTTTGAGCCTTTTGGTACTAACATTCTTAGTGCTAGGACCCAAACTGAATTTTCCCATAAGAAATAATAGAAAACTACGTCTTAATTTACGAATTTTTGATATACAAATGATTTTATGGAACCTAACACCTTCATAAAGTGGGGACACCTATAATGGGTCCAATGGAAACAGAATTTCCCATCTGAGTAAACAGTAGAGCTGTGTCTCAGAGTGTGGTTCTCCTTGCTCAGGCATTGTTTTACTATCAGGAAACATGTACATCTTATTTGCAGAGAATTATTAATCAGTGAAGTAGAAAAAGTGCCTATTCTTTAGGATAATAGTGTTTAATAATATAAAAACAATAAAATGAATGAGAATTATTAATATAGTATATTTTTATTTTCTCTAATATTAAATAATGTTACCAAAATTTTAGAAAATTATAATATGTATAATCAGATTCAGGGTGAAATTTCCTATGCTTGAGCATCACAATTTCACTTAGATGACAAATTCACCATAATCATGACAAATTCTAGAGGTGGAAACTGGTATTCTAACGTTGTGTGACTCCACAGTCAGCTTGGATGTGAGAAATCGCCTGTGCCCGTGTGTTCCAAGCATTTCATGTGTGAATTCACCAAATTTTTTTATCACTAGTTTCCCTCCTTACAAAACCACACAAAGGCAACATATTGAGCAATGGCCTAGAGAGCATTCACCTGAGTTTGAATTGTCACAATATATTTAAGATCGTTGTTTATTTAGATGTTATATTACAGAGAGTAGATATTTAGATTGCAGTATATTATTTTTATTTAGTATTTTTATCAGATAATAGCTCAGGAGGTAGCAACAAAAATTTTAAAGAACCTTAGACCTCTAATGATGTATCTTTGATTCAAAATGAAGTGATTGATTGACCATGTAACTTTGAATTGACATAAATTGGAGCAACGTAAATCGGGGTCAGTGGCGGCTTGTGACCTGAGATGTAGTTGAAGTGTAACAACATGAAAATCCATTTTAAAAATCACCCTACTTCTTGTAGCTCAGATCAATTCTTCTATCTTTTAAGGCAGCATAACAGTTGATGATGTCATCAAAGAAAGGATGACGATAAAAAAGACTTTTTTATCGTCATCTATCAATGAGAAAAAGGAGTCACTAACAAACTACACACTAAATCATTTTCTGGATTCATTTTCTACAAAAGCAAAAGAGAAATTATTAGCGCAATTAATGAGAAACACCAATGTCAACACTATATTAAAAAAAGAAAACACTATTAACTAAATGCAGCGATGCATCACACAACAAACAACCAAAATCAAAGACAAACTCAAGAATGAGGGAGACGGGAGAGTGAAGTATGGCCGAAACCCTTTTCACGAGGCAGTGGTTGCTGTCACCAGTTGCCATAACAACCATGCTTCCCTGCCTACTCTAGCATAGCAGTGATGTTATGGGGAAAACATATTATTTATTAATAATTTTCACTAACAGGATCCCTCACATTATCTCAAATAACTTTTGATGTGAATCCTAACATGGTCCACCAAAGCATTTTTATCTGTTAATGCGGCTTGCCTAAGAAGCTGCAACTGTTGATGTGGCCCGCCACAAAAAAGTTTGCCCACCCCTGCCCTAAGTAATGATTGAGTCAATAAAACATTTTTCAGCACTTGATGTGAAACTGCAGTATTTAATTTGTTGAAATAGGGTATTTTATCAAATGAATCCATCATTTACATTTATTAAAAATAATTTTTTATATCTGGATTTTCCTGCAGGGCTTCAAATATTATCTGACTTTTTCTATTACCTAACCTAACTCAGGTTCCAAGTAGATTGGATACTAAGACTTTTACTGTATGTTATTTTTAAAAAATTTATACCATAGTGTTGGTATTATACTGCGTATGATTTATGAATAACTCTTGCCCTTATTTTTAAAGGTTTGTCATTGATGAAAAACGTGAGAAGTACTACAGAGTTGAAGTACAAAATCGGGTTTACAGAAGAGAACTAGCAGCATTGGATTTAAATATTAGCAGATTAGAAAGGCAATTAACTGAATCACCAGAGCCTTCATCATCCACAAATTCAGCTTGTGAATCACCCAAAAAGGTAGTTGTACATTTAAACATTTTAAAGACCCACAGAAACTAGAGTGACAGTAATTTGCTGGCTTGTTTTTCAATTATTCAATTAATAAATCAGAATGAAAATGTCACATAAGAAATGAAAGATTTTTAAGGGAAGTTAGCATTTTATAATATTTGTATATAATTTAATATTATATCTCTCTTATAATATAAACTGTAATCATTGAGAGTGTAATGGGTGCATTGTAACAAGCCCTCCCAATGAAATGGCATCTGCTTTAGGCTGTGGGTAGGGACTTGCAAACTGTTTGAAATTTTGAACCAAGTCAAGTTTAATTTCAAAACTACTATTTACTATTACAAAATTTAATTTCAAAACTTGACTAAGTTTGATCTGAAATAAAAGTTGAATAATTTCGAACTTTCAAAAAATGTGCTATATTTTTAAAAATTGCACCAACATGACAACAGAAAAACTTATTTGTTTCTATTTATTGACATTGGAATTACCAAAGTAAGAGTGAACTGAAATTTTTCTCTAATACTTTGTCACATAAGTGAAAGGAAGCCATATATATATAAAGTGAAGTACTTTGACTAAAACTTTCATTTATAGAAAAATAATGCTGAAAATGCACACTCATTAAAATTACTAAACTTTCTCTTACATAAGGATATAGGGATGTTTCTCCTTTGCATTTATAGCAGAGCTCCAATTAGCTGAACTAATTGAAACCAAGAGGAATTTGGAAAAAATCAAAAACCCACATGATTGCACATTATTAAAAAAAACTGCTGGAATATCGTAAACTAGATTCATGCATCTATTTTGAATAAATTTTTAAAAAGTATTGATATAGTAATTAGCAAAGATCATGCATAATATATCATTTTATATGCAAAACAAAAATATTTATTTAGGAACAGAACTGACAGAGAGTAGTTGCACTAAAGAAAACTTTGTTTTTGTAGCTAAATCATGTATTATTTTCAAATAAAACTACTAAACTAAGTCGTACTTTTCTTGCCTCAGACAGCATGTCATTGAATTTCAAAGCCTCTCGTAATTTATATCATCATATTAACTCACTGTTGCTTTTTAATAATGTTTTATGAGAAATTTATCTGTATTATCTTCTATTCCTGAATATTAATAAGCTCACATAAATCAAAATAGCATTAAATGGGATCCCTTACATTAAAGTGTTGGGCCCTATTCACCATTTATTTTTTTGTAATTTTAGCTCTAGCACTTTTAGTTAGGGCAATAGCAAGGCTGAAGAGGTATAGTTATAGCAGTGCTCAGATGAAACAAAATATCTAGATAATAAATAGGAAGAATTTTTTAAAGAAAAAATTTACTTTTCCAAATTTGATTCAGACAATTGGAAATTTGAGTAATTGGCATTTGGATAAGCAGAACTCTTCTGCATTTCTGTTTGTTTGCAACTATATCATTTTTACTGGAATCTGCAGAAAGATATGTTTAAAAATTGGGGCATACAAAGAATTACCTTCATTTGATGATGGCCCATGAATGACTGACTTCACTAGTGGTTTTGTCAAATGAATCTGAAGATGCTCATAAATGTGGTTTACAAGATCTAATAAAGAAGTGGGTCTCTCAGAGAGCACATCAGTCTCAATTTTAGTAAGGTACATTATATCTGCCATTATTTTTTAACTACATCATACTTAGGAATACGTATGTTTTTTTAATATTCTTATGTTAGTTAAAGAAAAATATGCTGAATATAACAAATAATAATTTGTACCAAGGGCAACAAAATTAGTATTATCAAGCCAGCTATGCCTGTGATATTTAAAACAAAATTGTCAAATTCCTTTGATTAAAATTATTATCTAATTCTCACTTTGAATTTTTAAATATAATAGTCCTTAATTGTAAATCTAATTTGAATAAGTATTTGGTTAGTAGTTGTCTTATACACTTGATAAATCTTTATGCTGGGATCTATAATTTGCATGTTTTACAACCATCTCTATAGGTGGCCATTGTTGAAGAAAATGAACTGCAGACTGAGGAAACAAATCTTGAGCCAAGTAATGAAGAAGAAACAGAAAAATCTTATCTGCAGGAAAAGGAAATCAACAGTAGTTACCAAACCATTCATCTCCAAGTGACAGCTCCTCCAGCACCAAGAGCAAGTTGGCCATCTGCTGATCCTGGACCACGACGCCATGTGTCATTTGGATCCCAACCTGACTTAGACGAAAGAAGGAAGGTTACCGAAGCATCATCAACGTCGGCCATTCCACTGCCAACGTCATCCTCATCATCTTCATCTACTCATGCACCCAGCTCAGTTCTGAAGCGACTACTCCATTTCACGCAGCTAGCAAGTGGCGAACACCAAAGTTCTCGCTTCTCCAAGGCTAAGAAGGGCATTGCGGGTACCTCAGCTTCAGGAGCGGTCGCAGCAGCCCTCCGCCACCACGTCAAATATGTTGCAAACCTCGTTCCGGCAGGAACGGTTCAGTCTTCAGGAGCACCAGAAATAGTCATAGTGGGGAAACCTCCGACCTCTCGTTCAGGAAGCGTGGTTTTTGCTGAACCCGTCATAAGCATTACCCACAATGGTGCCATAGACCACGAGAGCATGAGAGATGACAGAGATGGAGTGTATGGGAATGCAGATGAGTCGGCAGATGAATCAGAAGAGATGGAGGTTGCAAAAATTGGTGGAGAAGAAGAAGAAGAGTGGGAAGAGGGAGATGGGGAAGGACAGGACACAGAGGCGAGGGTGACAGCACCTAGGAAGTTCTCCCTTTCAGCATGTCTCTCAGGAGATGATGATGAAGCAGGTGGCACCAAAGGCTCTCCAATGCATGAGCACCGTCATCGTAAGAGCCATGGTAATGCTCGCCCTCCACCCGCTCCATCGTTCAGGGAGAGGGCAAGAGGTTCTCCACGCTTCCCACACAAAATAGTGCCCGCTGTTGCTTGTGGAAGCATGGGAGAGCTCAGGGATTGGAGGGGATCAAACTCATCTGGGATAGGAAGTCGGGTGCGCCTAAAGCCTCCTCCAGGACACACATATGGTGTGGCCAAATTGAACAGACGCCAACCTAACTTACTTATGGGGCCTGAACTTCCGGGAAAATGTCGATCGTTGGAAGCTAGCATGGACTTGCCCCATTCCGGGGGTGGAGGGACAGAATCTAGCCGGGTGCTGAGCAAAGGGATCTGTTTGAGATGCGGTGGCATAAGGCCCAGGAGGAGCAGCAGCGGCACGTGTACAGCCATAACTGGTGGAAAGTTGGCGGGCAACATTAGGTCAGAAAGAATTGACCAAACCGGAAGACCTGAAAGGGCCAAGTGCGAATGCCTAGATTCTTCAAGGGCAGCTAGTCTTAGTCCAAATTGTGATGTTTGGTGCGTTGAGCAGGGTGACGGACTCCAGGATTTCATACCATTGAGTGAACTGCTTGTCTCTTCTGCTGGTCCAATAGAAGTCGCGGTGAAAAGAACAGATTCTCAGTACTGAGACCATTGCGTTGAAGAAAAGGATGATTTTTCAAATGTAGTAAAAGTTTTTAAAACTGCCTCTATATTTCTACCTGTGTATTTGTGGACCAAGTCAAGTATGAACAATGATTACTGTCCAACTGAATATTTTGACAATCAATGTCATGTTGTGATCACATCATTGTTTGTTCTTTATCTCTTCCTATGACTAATCTAGTCTTTCCTGATGATGTTGTGTATATTTCATGTAAAAAATCTTTAAATCAGAATAAATGGAGATGACCTTTTTTAAATGGCTTTCTATCAAATTTTCAAAAAATTTTGCATAAATGTTATGTGCTTGTGAATATTCTCGTCTCTATGTATATAATTTAATATATCATTAATGGAAGTACAGATAATCTCCGCATTATCTCGTTCCGCTTATCATTGATCCACCATTAGATGGATTTCATTTTTGATCAAATTACCTGTGTTACACTTGCTTGGCCCACTGTTACATTGATGCTCTTAGGTGCAAACTGAAGCAAGGTTTGGCTTTTGCTTTTGGTTTTCCACCTTTTCAGGTCTCTTACTCTCATGAGTCCATCATTATTTACCACCTAGAGAACATGAGACTAGCCTTGCTTTAAGTTTTTATTTGCATTGCAAACAAAATAAAAATTACCCTTGTACAGTGGTGCCTCGGTTAACAATATTAATTGGTTCCACAAAAACCATCATTAATTGAAATTATCATCAATCAAATATAAGAAATACATGTTAAATGCTTAATTTATTCCAAGTTGATCGGAATTTGACCTTTTTCATCCAAAAACATAGTTATAATATTTAAATATGCGATTTTTAATAAATAAACATTATAAGACCATAGCAAAGCATTAATAATAATAGAAACATGGATAAATAATGAATAAATAGAGCATCCTTCATACTGATTGGTTTAAATTTTTCCTTGTGCTGAATAATTGTGGAAATGGTGGATTGAGTCAGACCATATTCACCAACCAGAGCACTTATTTTTACACCTCTTTCGTGTTTTTCAATAATTTCCTGATTAATTTGCACATTAATTGTTTTCCTTGCTTTCTTGTCTTTCTTCACATTCACTTTAAGGGCCATTGTTATTGATCTTATTTAACTTTTATGTAAAAAAAACACTAAGTAAGAGAGCTGTTTCAATAAGCAATGCACATCAAACACTGAAAAGCCAGCTGAGCTCCAAATGCTTATAATAGGGCATTGCTCATTGACTGAGGTCTGCTGAGTCCACTTAGAAGTGAATTAATCAGAAATTTATCATTAATAGAAACAATGACACCCTATGGGAGGCGGATCGTTAATCAATGGCATCGTAAACCAAGGCACTACTGTATAATAAACTTATCTATATCAGTTATGTATGCCTATGTTTCATTTCTGCTGGATAATGTCTTTCATCAAAATAAGTGAAACTGATGAATAATCATATACATCACCATTGACAGACTCATCTAATGCATGGCATTTCATACTACTCAACAAAAAATTTTTCCACGGTAAAAACTCTTCCGAAGAACAGGTGAAAAATAAATTTGAGGGAGTTCCCTTATTCATCCACTAACAAAGGATGTTGACAGTACCACTTTAAGCATTTGGAAGAAAAAAATAGGCCCTTGATAAGGTCGATGATGCAAAAACAGTCAACTGATCTTAAGTCTATGGAAAATCACATGATGACAGCTTGTGAAACTAGGCAATTGGGTCATAGGAAGTATCACTGAATGAGTAAGCTACAAATAGAGATATGATTGGCTGAATAATGAGCAGTACAATGTAACCAAAATGCAGGTATGCTTTATTACACAATCCTTGGAAGAAGGTCTGTACAGTTTTAATAACTAAATTTTTCCATTTATCATCTTATTTTCCATTTCAGCTTGGACCATATCCCTAATTTATACTATTAATCCCTCAAACCGGTATTTAAATCTTCTGCCGTTGACCCCAAAGTGGTATTTAAAACTTAGAAAGCTGAAGGAAAATTACACTGCTTTATTTATTTTATCAATATTCAATAACTACTCGTCCGATAAATGCCAAACTTTCAAGACATATTCATCAAAAACACACCATTCTCTTCGAAAAATGATAATTGAAATGCGATTATTTGAACGATTGTATTAAAGAATGATTTTGTGGCATTGGTTTGTTTTGAAAAATGAAATAATATTTGATGCATAACCACTGTTTAATTCTACATCTTACACCAGACAAACTTGAATAAGATGTAAGAATTATCTCTTAGCTATCTTTTAGTCATAAATCTAACATGTGGGACAAATATAATTATTTTTAAAATTATGTTTTTCCGCATGATGCACGTCTCCAAAATTTACCTTCTTCCCGGTGGGTGTGGTTAGTTTTTATGATTTCAGATTACATAAAAATTTATTGCAAAAACCATTTCTTAACAATGAGTTGTACATTATTATCATTGGTGAAATATTTAATGATACAAATAAATACATTTTATTAGTTACAACATTTTAAAAATTCTCCAATGTATGGAATGTTTTAAAACATTTTTCAAAACATAGTCCCACTTCGCGGTCAGGGCACCAGTATATGCTTTCTTTTTTCCGACCTTAGTGCAAACCACACAGTGCCTCTGAGGCTTACCTTTCTTGCCAGTTGGGGGAATTTTCTCAATGAAGTGCCTCTCAAATAAGTGCTTCAATGGAGGGTTGACTGAGGACCTACCTGCACTTGATCTGGCTACCTGGGGTCTGATAGTTTGTATAAGATCTTTCACCAAGGTTAATCTATAGAGGAGATGGTCCATGTAGCCATTATTAGCATAATACAAAATGTACAAATTGTGTACAGTGACATGTAGAATTCTTTTGAAAAATTTAACATACCACTTCATTCCCCTTTTCCTTTCTACTTAATACGCTTGCAACCTTTGATCTTTTAGATCAACATCCCCCATGGCTGAATTGTATTCATCAGCGCATTTAGGTTTTATAACATCTACACCTCTAGTACTTTTTATGTCCATTTCATTTTCATGAAAAGTAGAAATCATTGCAACATCTCTTTTATCTCTCCACTTCATAGCCAATATGCCATTACTATAATATGCTACTGCCTCACCCGTACGTAACTTTTTATTTTTTAAGATACTAGGAATATTTTTTCTATTTAACCTCAGGGTGCCTGCAACATTCACTCCATTTTTAATAAGAAGAGATGCTAAGTAAGGGGAATTGCAATAGTTGTCCATCCAGAGTGAATGACCCCTTCCAAACTGACTGAATTTTTTTCACAACTACTTTGGAACTTTGCAAATTATCCTCCACGTCTACCTTAAAGGTTATATCTGAGCCAGCACCCTTGTATACAATGAAATTCCAAAGATAGCCAGTTTTTGATTCACACAGCTCAAAAGTTATATACCAAACTTAAATGCCTTCAATGGAAGGTACTGCCTAAATCCTAACCTACCTTTCCACAGTGTTAAAGATTCATAAATACAAATACGTTTGCCTGGCTGATACAAATTTTGAAATTATGTATTAAACAGACTCATAAAAGAATAAAGTTTGAATAATTTTGATGTTCCCTTGTAATTTTCCTTATCATTATTATTCACAAAGTGCAAAAATGCCTGTATAAGTTCAAATCTATCTTGTGTCATGACTTGGAAAAAAATAGGTGTTTCCAGAAAGGGATCTTTGGAAAATACGACTTTATCGTCGGTTTTTGGATGATTCCCATGACAAGAAATAATCCAAGAGTAAGATATATTTCCTCCTTTGAGATGTCTCTCCAATTATTAACTTGAGACCTAGGTTTGAGGGAAGTATTCTCTATATGCTGATGTGTATAGCGGTTAGTCTCCACCACAATTATGTCTATGACCTTTCTATCAAAAAATACAAGAAAGCTATTTAACACAGTTTTAGTTTATATCTGTGGTCCACTAGTACCTGTGAATGGCATTTTTTGAGGATTATATGATTCATCCACTAGCTGGCAAGTAAAAGGTGCACGATCACAAGAATAGCCAAAACCATCATTGTCATCTTCGATTGTAGCAAACTGGCTGTAATCTTCATCGCTAAACTCGAAAATATCATGTATTGATTCATCTGAATCAATTTCACTGTCACTTTCATCCAACAAAGGCAAAATATCCTGAGCTAAAACATTCACATGCTTAGAATGACTCACCATGATTTTTTACTACATTGCAAAACAATTCACTCTGATATATAACCAGAAAAAAACTAGCTTAGTAATTGGAAAAAAATGAGGGCAGCACCATACAGGCATTCTAAACCTGAGGAAACTGTAGGATAATGAAAAGGTGAACAGATGGCTCTGATATTTAGACTTGCATCAAGTGAGGTCAGGGTCCATAGGCATGTATGGACAACCACTTTCGGGCGAACAGCAAGGTCTGTACACATGTACTGTGAACCAGCCTGAGGGGTTAAATCAATGTTAAAATGTGACCCACATAATGTTGATCCACATTATGTCTGATTCTTCTGGAACCAATTGAACACATAACACAGAGACTCCCTGCAATGATATTATGATGAGTGTGGTTCTGACAAATTGGAATCACCAGAAATTATTTTGAACGTATTTTGTGTACAAGATTAAGATGGCAAAAATATCCATTGTCAAAATAACAAATCATATTTTTTTTCCCACTTGATTGTTATAGCAATGCATGACATCTTTTCATGTTAAACTTTACTTCAATTTTTTTTCACTTTCCATACCCATGAATTACCATCTATATTTTGAAAATTTTCTTTCATATACAATGATGCAGACAATCATCTTCATATATAGATGATAACAGCCACAACACTAGCATAACTAGGAATGAGATAGAGCAAAGGGCCCCATTAAAGTGAAGATCAAAAAAAGAAGATCTGCCAAATAAATTTTATTCACTTGGCTAATTATTCAGATTGACTATTGGAAGGAGAACATACCTTGCACCAACATTTATTTCAGACTTCAATATTATTTATGATAATTAAGATTTATAATAAATGACATGATTATCATTATTGTTATGCATTAGTTTTAGTATTATTTAATGTAATATCACATTTTATTTCAATACCCAGTACACTGTTAGAACAATCTCTTACGAGCGGAGTGGGGGTTGGCAGCCAAGGGCTGCAAGGGGTCAGTGGCCCCTAAGCCTTTCTATACTTTTAATTTATATTTATTTGCTTTGTTCCTTGCACAACATATACAGTGGGTCCTCAGTTAAATGTCACTTCGATTAATGTTCATTTGCAGTAACGTTGTTCAAACATTACCACCCATATTCGAATTAATGTTGTCAATGAATCGATTTAAGATCGTCCTGACTTGGCTAAGAAATCATGCACGGAAAAAGTTATTGCTTAGATGACTATTACACTACTCCTGTTGTGGCGGATCACCTTATTTGAGTTAAAAAATGTTTTAGATTGTATCTCTCTATAATTTAAAAGCAGAGGCTTCACAAAAAGAGGGTAGAGGGTATTTATCATGGGCAATATGATTGATGATGGAGTGGATGAAGTGTTGGGGATAGCTCACACAACCTTAGGGGAGTGATGTGGAATATTTTTACAATGGCGAACTGCATTAGTATTTCCGAGTACCTCAGTGGGCCACATTAAAAGTCATGGTTCTTTTGAAGGGCTGCATTTAATGCGAAAATGCCTCACGGTGGTAATGGTCCCCTTCTTTAAGTTCCCCCAGCAATCATTTAAATCCTCTTAATCCCCTTGAATGGAAACATCCTTACAAGCTTTGTGAGTGTGCAGAAAGGAAGATCTACTGAGTGCCCCATTTATAAACTTGAAATTATTCTGTGCTATTGGGATAACTGAGTTTAATGTCTCCCGATTTTATTTTCATTTGTATCAGCTGTGGCTCAACTGAGTGGTTATTTTTCTTTGGGCCCAATGAAACTCGCAGTTCAATAAAAATAACTAAATAAATGGTTTATTTACCTTGATTATGGTAGATTTTCATTAATTATATGGTGACTGCTGTAATAAATACTGTATTTGTCCGATTATAGGGCAACCTCAAATATAAGGCAAACCCATACCGTAAAGACTCGCGTATAGTACACACTTTTTTTTCCAAATTTTTGAAGCTAAAAAGTAGGGTGTGTTTTATACACGGGTAGACAATATTTCATTTTTTTCTCTCTATGAAATGTTTGATGAAAAATAAATTGCTGAAAACTTATACTTATTAACCATCAAAGTGTTTTAATTAAAATAAAACCTTTTAATATGAAAAAAGATTGCACTTTTACAAACAATAATTGTAAATACAAGATATTTCAGCTTTATTAGCCACTCATGCTCATACATGGATACTAAACATTTTTCGTTCTTTCTACGCAGTCTTCAGTTAAAATGAAATGCCTGATAAATAAAATTTAAAAATCAAGCATCTGCTCATTGAAAAAAATCTTCAATCAAAACAAATCAAACTTTTCAAACAATTTCCCTAAAATCCTAGAAATTTGCCATCATCAGGGTCGTCATTGGTAATATGGAACTCGTCGTGACTTCATTTGTTTCTGAAGCTTCAGATTCATCTGATTCTAATTTTGCGGTCGTTGTGCCATTGTTGTCATCATCTTCCCATAATATGTCATCTTCACTTCCATCTAAAGCATTACTTATGCAACATTTTTTGAATCCCTTAATTAACGTTTCTGAGAGGAGGTCATTCCATGCTTCCACGATTCACTGACATTGTTATTATATCTACTTTACGAATGAGTCCACCTTTGGCGAATGTGTATGTGCCATTCACAATCCAATCGGCCCACTTCTTCTTCAGTGCAGATTTAAACAGCTTGTTAACAGCAATGTCTATAGGCTGCAGTATCAATGTCATTCCCCCTTGGATAATCACCAAATTTGTTTTCATTTCAAGGAGTTTATTTTTTACTTCGGGACATGTGTGGCATCAGAATGCATCTAAGTAAGACCAAGAGAGACCTTTGACACATTCCACCAGACCTTCTTTTCCAAACAGTCTTGATCCAGTCAATGGTGATGTTTTTATCAAACCAATCTTGCTGTTGCACTCGGACTATGATGTAATGGGGAAATTCGCATTTCGGCATTGTTTTTCTTTTAAAAACTACCTATGGAGGCAGTTTTATCCCATCAGCCATACAGGCAAGCATGAAAGTGAAACGACTTTTTTCATTAACCGTTCCTCTCATCGTGACGATTCTTGCACCTCTCTCATTTACCGTTGTATCAGACAGCATATCAAATGTTAATGGCATTTGGTCGGCGTTGCCTATTTAACTAATTGGAAAATTGAATTTCTTTCTTAATTGTATTGTATAGGACTGGTATGCAATTAATTTATTCTCGTGATCTTTGGGTAAACGTTGTCTTATCATAGTACGTCGGCAGATTGATAAATTGTGCCTTTTGTAGAAACGACGACACCAATGCATAGACGCTTTGAAGTCTTTAATGGTTAATTCTTTGGATAATCTCAAAGCTTGTGCACAAACAGCTGTTGTGCTAACACCCAAGCAGTCCCTTCTTGTAACTCTTATCCATTTCAGCAAGCATTCTTCCATTTCAGGATGGTTTGATTTTTGGTCTTCCCCATATTTTTTATCGTTTCTTCAGCCTTTCTCCATTTTCTTATAAGACATTCACTGGGCCCAAATTCATGTTCAGCCACTCTATTACAATGTTCTTTACCATACTGACACACAATTTATAATTAGCATCATAACTTTGTCTCTTGACTTTCATTTTTTCTATCATGGATAAGGGTAAAAATAAAATCCAATTGTAAGTGATTCATAATCCATGCTGTCATTTGTAAAGTAGGAATGTAAGTTCATTTTACATATGTAGTAATATTTTAATAAATTTATCTGCGAATTAGCTGGGTATCGCAAAAGTAGTATCAATGTAATTTTTAATCTTCAAAACATCAAATAGGTAATTGCGGGAACTCAACAGAGGAATAACGATACCAGCCTACAGTTCAACATTTTGTTTCTAGGTGGCTCTCAACCTTCTATTTTGCCTGAAGCATCGTTTGGAAGCACCATGAAAATTATAGTCAATATTAATGGATGGAACTTTGAAGAAATCTTTATCAATATGTAATTGAAATAAATAACTTTTTTAAATTCAAGATATTTTATTTTTACTGCAAGTTTCACAGACGATCGCAGAAATTTTTACTGAGTTTTTATTTCAATTGGGTAGGAGTCATGAAAATTGGCTACATTTTATCTTCTACAGTGCTTTCCTAAGTGTTTTATTATATCCTGTGATAAGTAGTTTCGACATAGGTAAATCTCGTAATACAAATACTTCAGTAAATTCACGTTTCAGATCATACTTAGCAGAAAGTATATTCGATGGAAATCATCTAATAGAATGGATATGAATATTTTATTGCAACTTGTTTATTCCTAGAATTTTAAGAGAAAACCTTCTTGCGTCCTATACATGGGAACATATAGCATTCTCAGAATTTGAGCCGAAAACCTCCCTGCATCCTATATGCGGGTCTTTATGGTAATTCAGTTTGGAAAATATTTAAGATATTCATAGAGGGGCTCCGTATTATTTTCTGCAGGGTGCGGGGGGGGTGCAGATTTTCCAGTATGCCTATGTGGATTAAATTAAATACTAAAATGCTAATGAACAAATAATAATAATAATGTTGTAATTGCTCTTCTATTTTGCCAAATGACTAAATACATCAATTTACATGCTAAATATTATGCAAATGAGCTAGGATACTAAGGTTTGTTTGTTTTTATTTCTATAACAACAGGGTTAGACAAAGGCAAAAACACAGAATTAGCTTTTTATAATATGTTTATTATTACATGTCAGAAACTCTGCTTTAATATAAAACACAAAATACCAGAAATATGACCCCCAAAAGCAGCCTGTGTCTTATACACTGATGGTAAGATTATTACTGTTCTCAAGAACTTTGAAACTTACAATAGGTTGGATTGGTTAGGCATAGTCTTGGTTTTCTTTCCATGTTCATATTTGCACTCTCTGAGGGGTAGGTTCCTCCATTCCTCTTCCAAAAACGTGCAAGACACGGATTTCCTAGGACCACATAATACATCTTTCCAGCGATTTATCATCAATTTGGGTGCCACCTATCCTCCGTGGTCCAATGTCAACTTTGTTCCCTGTTCTCCTTTACAAAGATAGCTTCTGAATGAGCACCGGGATGAAATACGAATTCTATTCCTAGTCATTCGATCTATTACAAAGGCATATACAATGTTATGCAGTTGCGCTGTGGGAGACATCAGACTGCTTCACTGCTACTTTGACACAACGTAGTTATATCAGACTAAAGGAAACTTAATGTGGAACTTAATGGATCAACACGTATTGAGTACAAAAAAATTCGGTCTACTACACCTGAATACTGGAGTTGACTTATACACAAGATCTGTGAAAAAACAAAAATTTTTGTGAAAAAGTCGAGGATCAACATGAGATCGACTTATACATGAGTATATATGATATATAAACAAATATTTTTTGTTATATTTTACAATTGTTCCTATATAGTTCCTATTTTATATTTTGTAAATTATATTTTTTTATATAAGAAAAATGTGAATGTAATTGAATATTTCATTGTTTTGTGACAATATACAAAATAAATATATACATAATACTCTTTTTGTGATTATTATTGTTATAATCCATTATTATTATTTATTGTTCTTTTATTATGTTTATGTTGAGGGCCCCAAAATAAAAATAGTCCAGGGCCCCGAAAATTTACCATCCGCCTCTGGGTGGAGGCAACAGTGAAATTGACGTTAAATTTTAATTTTAAATTCTCAGAAGATATTAGATTTAAATTTTGTTATAACAATCTGTTAAATTTACATTTTTTGTGTATTGTCATATAATAAAGAAAATAAAAAATAAATACTACAAGGTAAAAGAGCTGCCCCTAACAATATGGGGCCCTAGGCCAATGGTTGTTAACCTTTTTCATCTCACACACCCCAGTCTAGTGTCGATGCTCATAGGAGACACACGTGTTTAGTTCCGCTCCCCACAGACCCTTAACCTCAACTTCTTACTCTCACTCGCCATGGCTACGAAAGCTGACCTCCAGGCTCAAAATAAAGCCCTCGAATCTCTTGTGAAAGATTTCAAGAAAACTCTTGAGTCTTACAACTTAAGGATGGATAGCTTCGAGTCGGGACTTACTGCTGCAAAATCCCTGCACAGCGATGATCGTCAGGACGCGTTAGCCACGCTTGAATCCCGATTTTTAAAATTCAAATCGGGATTGATCGAGGAGGTGAAATCTCTCGGAGGACGCGTCTCATCATTGGAGACCAAAATGGACATTCTCTTTGAGAAATTGGACGACCTCGATCAGCATGGCAGACATGATTGTCTCCTCATCCACGGGATCCATGAGGAGGAGAAGGAAAATCCCGCCAAAGTTGCCGAGATCTTTCTGGGGAGCAACCTCAATATGGAAGTTCATCCTTCTATGATATCACACGCTCACCATCTTCGAGCCAAGAATCCAGTGTCCAGCAGACCACGACCATTAATGGTTCACTTCAGAGATCATTTGGACCTCGTTGCTGTATGGAAACAGAAAAAGGCACTGAAGGCGAGTAAATATCTAATTACCGAGTCCCTCACTCCCATGCGAGTGAGGTTACTTAACGATGCCAAAGCTTCATTTGGGGTGAAAAGTGTTTGGTCTCAGGAGGGCAAAATTGTTGTATTGAAAGACAGCAAAAAACATTATATCACCAAGCAAAGTGAACTTGCCAGGCTTAATAAATAGACATATTTCAAATGGTCATCAGTAAGTGGGTCTTGGGGAACTTAGTCCCTATCGCTGTTTTGTTATTATTATTATCCTTTATTCTTTTAACTATTTTAATACTTCATTAATACCTACTTTTTAAATATACATTGAATTTATTCATTGTCTTCCCTCGCAGTAATAATTATCTTATCCCGTCCTGTGTTTTGCCATATTATCCTTTACGAGTGCTTTTCTTGTTGTATTTAATTATTTTTTTTTAATTATTTTATTATTTTTTAGTTTATTTGATTTTATATATTTTCTTCTTGAAATCATTATTTTAATATCTTATTTATTCGTCGCATTGTATATTATTTGATTGGATTCTTTTTAGCGCTAATCTAGGCTGATTTATATTTATCGTCTATTATAAACGCTTGTAAGAAATGTATTTATCTAAATCTCATGAGAAAGCAGATAGTTTGTCGGACATACCAACCAGCGACCCAAGCCCAACCAGTGACCCAAGCCACCCAGATTTCCTTTCACCTCACGACGACGCCAACCCCTCCCCTCCCCAGGGAGCCGGAAGGAACCCTCCTTCTAGAACCTTGAACTCTATGGGGGACCTACTCAGTAAAGCCTTCAAACCTTTTCGGCATTGTTTCAAAGCCTTTCACATAAACGCGCAGAGCCTCATAGCACATGTGGACGAACTTCGCTCATCTCTGACCGAAAACACAGTACACTGCATCGCCATATCCGAAACATGGCTAAAACCTAACCTTTCGTCATCCCTAGTGGAAATTCCAGGCTACAGAATTCTGAGAAATGACCGTGTGGGTAAAATCGGAGGCGGTGTTGCACTATACATATGCGAGGACTTGAAATATAAAATACTTAGCCTTAGCGAACCACATTATTCAAAACGCCCAGAATTTATTTTTATCGAAATTACATTAAACTCGCATAAACTCATCGTCGGCTCGGTTTATCGGCCACCTAAAATAGGCCACCTAACGGACATTTTTGAGTCTCTAACCGAACACATCCCTAACTCAGATCACATAATTGTAATGGGTGATTTTAATGCTAATCTTCTTTCCGCAAATAGCTACGACACACACTGTTTAAGAAACTCCTTCGATTCCTTAGGGCTAGATATTCTTCCTCTCGACGCTACACATCACACCCCATATTCTTCCACCTGGCTTGACTTAATAGCGACCTCCAGTATAAGCAAAACAGTATCATTCGGGCAACTACCGGTTCCTGGTATTTCATTACATGACTTAATATATATTGTTTTCTCTGTTAAGGTCCCAAAACAAAAATCTAAAATCATTAATTACAGACACTTAAAAAACATAGACAACACAAGTTTCTTTGCGGACGCCGCCAACGTACCCTGGTATTTCACTGAGTTTTTCGAGGAAGTAGATGACAAGGTAGAGGCGTTAAATAGCATGATAATCAACATTTATGATCGACACGCTCCTATGAAAACGGTTCGCGTCTCCAAACGGCAAACGCCGTGGATAACGGAAGAAATAAAACACTTTATGAAACTTAGAGACGCTGCTTTTCGTGACTTCAAAAGAACGAAGGGGTTTGTTGATCATGAATACTACAAGCAATTGCTCAATAAAACCAAGCAGATGCTAAGAAACTCCAAGTTAAAATATTACCATTCAATCATTGGCACTAACAAATCGCAAGCATCAATTTGGAGAAACTTAAGGAACACGGGCATAGGTAAACAAAAAAACTCGATTCCCAATCCTAACTTCTCCCTCGACGCACTTAACCAATTCTTTACTACTACACCCTTAACTAAAAAAGCAGTACCGTCTCTTCCCATGACAGAATGAAAAACTTCCAGTCAACAGCTAGTCTAACTGATTTCAACTTCTCTCCTATCTCACAGATTCAGACACTCAGGTGCTTAAAATCTATTAAGTCCAAATCTTACGGGGTAGATGGGATTTCTATAGAAATGCTTAATAAACTCACACCTTATATCCTGCCGTCAATTACTGACATCATAAACACATCACTAATGCAAGGCAAATTTCCTTCACAGTGGAAAAAAGCTATGGTCATTCCTCTTCCGAAAAAATCAGCTCCTGAAAATTTAAACGATCACAGGCCTATAAGTATTTTACCAACCCTATCTAAAGTCTTAGAACGACTGGTCCACGAGCAACTGACCGACTTCCTCCAACGACGCAATCTTTTAGATCCTTTCCAATCTGGATTTAGAAAACACCACAGCACATCCACTGCCCTTTTAAAAATAACTGACGATATATGCGCAGCAATGGACACAAAACAAATTACAGTTCTAACATTAGTCGACTTTTCTAAGGCATTTGATTCAATCGAGAAGGATATCCTCATGGACAAACTTAAAGGTATGGGTTTATCACGTACTACGTTAGATTGGCTCTCATCTTACCTAAATGACCGTCACCAAAAAGTAACTCTAAATAATTCCTCCTCCTCTTGGCTCCCCGTCACCAGAGGCGTCCCACAAGGATCGATTCTCGGCCCTCTTTTGTTCTCCATCTACATTAATGACATCTCCACGGCAATTACATCGTGCTCTTATCACCTCTACGCCGACGACCTTCAGATCTATATACATTCAAAACCCTCAGAACTTCCAGACGCCATTAGTAAACTGAATGCGGACCTTAAATCACTAACCGATTGGAGCAGTTATCATGTTCTAAAAATAAATCCATCTAAATCACAAGCCATTTTGATAGGTTACCCAAAGCTCCTTTCCCACATCAACTTTGATATCGACTGTCTGCAAGTTGATAATGCACCCATCCAATTCTTTAAAACCGTAAAAAATCTTGGTCTTATTATAAATGACACGCTCACGTGGACAGACCATATCACGAGTGTTTGTAAAAAAGTAAACTGCTCCCTCTATTCATTGAAGAGACTAAAAAACTTCCTACCCCAGAATTTAAAGCAAAAACTCGTATCCTCTCTTCTTCTGCCTCATATAGATTACTGCGACGTGGTCTACAGTGATCTATCAGTAGAGCTGTCCAATAAAATTCAAAAAACTTTAAATTCCTGCGTAAGATTTATTTTTAACCTTAAAAAATCAGATCATATATCTGACTATAACAAAAAGATGTCATGGCTTAATCTCGATTCCCGCAGGAAACTCCATATCCTTAATACACTATTTCGGCTACTGTTTTAAAACACTCCCTCTTATCTTTCGTCGAACTATTCCTTTCTCTCTTCCCTACACGAAAAAAACACCCGTAACTCAAGAACGCTAAATATTCCAACTCATAGAACAAAGATTTTCAGTAATTCATTTCATGTAGCGTCCTGCAGACTTTGGAATGAGTTACCCGTAAAGACAAAAAAGCTAAAGTCACTGGAAGGCTTCCGCAACTCCTGCTTTCTTCATTTGATGAACAAGTGCTAAACTGAATGATGTAATCCTACACACACTTCACTTTCTGCCAGATTTATCAACTCCAACATGGAAACATTGTATTGTACGCAGCCTCTGGTATTTTACATACTCCGACGCTCAAGTCTATCTAGTGTGGTTTTAAAAATATATTTTAATTGTATTTTATTTTTATTTTTTATTTTTTTTAGTTTTTTAAATTTCTGTTAAATTTTCTCATAACTTTCTTTTTCATCTTTTATTTGTAATTCAAGCATTTATATTCGAAAGTATAAAATGAAAATTCTCCATATTTATAATTATTCAAAATTGTCTCTATTGTACTTATCTACATATGTATAAGAGAATGTATATGTATATTGCTCTCATGGTAACCATTTTTTGTGAATTAAGATTGTAAATTAAAAAAAAAATTGTTAATATGTAAATCCTGATGTAACCAAATTGTAATGGTTAGGTGGAAGAGGGGGCTACTTAGCCTCAACCTCGCCAATAAAGACATTTTTCTTTCTTTCTTTCTGTTTTTCTAAGATCCTCACAACCCTCTTCTGATCTTCTAAAACTTCCACGCCCCCTCCTATCCCCAGAAAAATTTTCTTTTATGTTCATAAGAGTTTTTATTGTAAAACTATTTGTAATAGTAACCAATTTTTTATGACATAGGTTTCTAAGTGAGCTGAGTTCTACTGTGTGAGTTTATATTGTGAATTCTAATCTGTTTAATTTTTGTTCTAATGCACAATTCACAGCTGATAAGCTAGCATCATTTTTAGGCAGTTGACAATAAGATGTCATTGCCAAAAAAAATCCATGTACCTAGTTCTTCATATATTATTTCTACGTATAATAAATCCATTCGTCTGCACTACATCTGTTACGGAGATGATAAGTTGACAGAGCATTTGGATACATCAGTACAAGAATTATCTACTAATAATTTGTTGATTTCTGTCCTTCTGTCTGAAGCCTTTCTTACGTCATCGACTATGGTGGCACTTCTTAATGTGTTTTAAAAACTTACTGATTAAGTAGAATTTTGAGATTTGGCAGGAATGCTCAATTTACGTATTATAAGGTGAGGACAAAAAACTTCAAAAAAAGTCCTGGGTTTGATTCCAAGGAATCCTGTAAGATAACATGTAAAAATAGACTTTTTAATGTGCAGGCTTTAATTATTTTTGAGATTAAAATTAGAAAGAGTTAACCTATGATCTTCAGATTTGAACCATTTTGAAGAATAAATTATAACGTTTCTTAATGTTCATCTTTTTTTGCCTATAGTTCAAAATCGCTCATGTTAATCATTTGCCGTATTTCGCAGCATTTAAGACGTACCACGGTATAAGACGCACCCCGGTTTTATTTGAAAATTTTTCAGGAAAAATGATTAATGATTTATTCTATATTTCTATGAATAAATCTCCAGGATGAATAAAAATTATTATTATTAAGCATCTTTCTATTGAAGAACATTTGGTCAATGCTTCAATCCCCTATTTTTCAACAAATGTCTAGAAATGAATATTATGTTTTCTCTAAGTAAAAAATACAAATAACAAAGCAGTATTTAATAAATGGGTGGGTGAATTTAAAAACAAGAGTTCTACATAACAGAGGGCAACTTAAATAAAAGTATAAGCATCTAATATATAAAAGGCAAAAATCGAAAACCCCCTTCTAACCAAAATATCTCTGGAAAAAAGCTACCGATTTTAATCAATCTTTCTTTAGGCAACAGGGCAGGCCCCAAAGTAGGTTTGGATACCACTCTTAACCCCCTCCACTCTCGCACAGCACAGCCCTGGTGAGAAATCCATTTCTGTCTGTCTGTCTGTTACTATGTTCTCTTATAACTCGAGAATCGCTGAACCGATTTGCACCACTCTTTCACTGATTTGTTCAGCATTACAACAAACAGGTTTATGAAAAAAATACAATATACAGCGTGTTTAAGGCAAATACTGCAATCCTGAATCACACACGGGCAATGCCGGGTCACACAGCTAGTGTAAATTTAAATAAACACTATGAATGAAAGTAGGGAGTTAGTGAGCCAGAACTGGGCTGACTGTAGGTTACATACCAACCTAGGAGCAAAAGGGTTAAAAGCACTCAACTATATGTCTTCGTTCATTTTCTCCTTGATAGCACTCTTACCAAGACCAGCCTTGGCCATTAAATGAGGAGGAACGTTGAAAAATATTTGTCTAAAAATTTAATACCAGAGCCAACAGCCATGTGTTGATGAAAAATGGTTTGTTTAAAAAGTGAATAAACAGACTGACCACTAAATGGTTACCTAGATTTTTGCCTTATGAGATAATGGGCAGTTTCAGGTGCTTTGGCTGAGAAGGTTAATCTTTGACTGTTTTAAATTTCTTGTTCTGTAATGCATCTATGGATTAGATGGATTCTTATTTTAATCATAAATGAGAAATTTATCAATATGGAATTAATTATCAAACTAAGATATCAAACATTATATTCCCATTAATTTGCACCAAGTAATGTTTTGTTAGTGATGCAAATATTTTTATTATTTATCTCTAGCATCTCATTTGTACTGATGGACCTTAGCATAACTGTGAGCATGCCAACTTCATAATATCATACTTCATGATGGATTAAAGCATTGGGCTCATAGCTTCTAAAGATTTGGAACTTTATGGGTTAGTTCAGTCACTGAGCCCCAACAAGACACAGTTAAGTAAAAATAGTTCCTTATGAGTGGTGAATTAACTCTAGAATGCAAATATGGTACTGGAGTATCCCAATAAAATAATTGTAAATAATTTTTCCTCGAAGAGTGCACACATTTTCAGAAACTTCTGTAGTCTATTTTCATGCTACCGACTTATCAGTCCATCAATCTTCTTCTTATCTCTCAAAATTGTTGGGGTGCAACATCATCCCATATTAATTAATGTTCTAATAGTTTTGTGCAACAACTGACATTGGAAGTTTTTTGTTTTTGCCATCTATGTAGATCCTATTATATTATGGTGTTTTTAACTTTTTTAATTTTGTAAACGAATCATGGCATTTTGAGTGAATGATAAAAATATTCATGCAGCTCTACCAATAAGAAGGCTGTTAGACCCCACTCCCTGAAATTGTCAGATACTTCCCATGGATTATTGTGCTTAGAAAGAAGGTTAGAGAAAAATATTTCCTTACTATGGGTTCTGCCCCTGGCCGCACATTTGATTTTTTTATTATTCAAATGTTCCTAATGTACCATTAGGTGATGTGTTTTATAAATTTGGTCTCAATTTGAACAGAACATCCCGACCTGGAGATCTCCTGCTGTGTGGAATGCTCTTGCGCAAATTTCTGCACCCAGCTACATGACAAACAGTTATAGCCATACACAGGAAACATTTCTTTGTGAATATCCTTTGCCAAATGTCCTTTGGTCCATAGAAAACACATTACAGCATGTTGCTCCGCTACACTACATTTCTGCAGAACAAAATGCATGTTTATACTTCAAATACTCACTCTCATCTGAGGGGCATGCACGAAACAACAAGTTGTATTTCAGCTGCATGTGTGCTGCTATCTAGTGCTAAGAGCCCATACTCCTACAATGAATAAATCCAAAGTTGCTTTCATTTGTGACTTACTTACTGACACACCCTCGTATATATATCACTATTAAAAGAGTTATGAGTCTATTTATTAGCTTCTATACAAGTAAAACCATGAATTGATGGAATGAATACAACTTGGGATGTTTTCAATAATGACTACCAAAAATATGTCTTCTAGGGTTAACTATTCTAGTTACAGTTGATAAATGAGAATACTGAACAGGATAGTCATTTAGACAATTAGGTAAGCTGAAAGTAAATTGTGCCAGGACATTAATTTGGCAGTTAGGTGAGTTGATGGGTGGATTAAACTAGCTAGAATATCTGAAGTTAGTAATGCTGAATAGAATATGTGTGAATGTTCATATATATAAATTCCATTATCTTTTTTGATTGCCCCAAGAAAATAAATTTTATTTGTCTTATTATTATGAAAATAGAATTATATGCCTTCTTTTAACTATGCTGTCATATTTTTAACTGACATATCTTTTTTAACTATACTTATATACTTTAAGTATACTATTTTTTACCACAAAAATTTTACCAAGGTCAGATATTCAAACTTCTGTTAATTACATCATCAGATCAAAAGGTATGTCACCATCTAACAAGTTTACCAATGACTATAGAAACCACTCTTTCGATAATAACTGACTTCTTTACAATCCTGTCTAACAGGCAGTTACTTACAGGCTAGATACACTATACTGCAGCAGTTTCCAGACATTACAAGGGGGTCACCAAAGAAAAATGCCTTTGTCCACCCCTTATCTAAGAAAACTGCCTTTGCGCCCCCTCTATATTATGTTCAGTCAAAATTCATAAACAATACCAACTGGACCAACAATTGCAATTAATATAGCCAGATTAAATAAAACAAGGAGGCAAACGATACATCCTAGCCAATTGACGGCTAGGATTTGATGGCGCATGTTGTAGGTCTTGGCAAATATACCTAATATTTTGTGCCCCTCCCCCATGGATCTATCATCTGCACCTCCCCCAGAGGGCCATGGCCCACAATTTGGAAACCACTGCTATACTGACACCCTCTCAGAGACAGTTAAGTACGACGATAGTTTAAAATGTTAACTAACTTTAAACTCTTCAACAAAGAAATCGCTATTATCGACTGAATTTTTACTACAAAATTATCCATAAATCGCAAAAATGCTAACATTTCTCTAAATCAAGTTAAATTTTATTTAATTATTTCACTTCCATTCTTTTATCCCGTAGCAATGGCTATTTGAACCATTTGAACTGTTATTAAATTGGAAGTTGGGCCTCTGGGTTTGAGACCGAAGATATGATCGAAATCCAATCAGATTGAATAATTCGGTCACCTGACTAACACTGTGTTCGATTTTGCCGCCTTCCGTAGCAGAAGTAACGCCAATTACCTTAGCAGTTAATCAAGTTTTAATTCTCATGTAGCGTTTGTGCTCAAATTTATATAAAATCCGGTTTTGAACATTCATCCATTCAAATTTCATCGAAGTAAGATATATAAAATAAGTAATTTGCTAGCATATGTTAGGAAACGGGAAAAGGTAATTAAAGGGCCAAGTTTAAAACGGACGCCATTATGCGTTGATAAACTGAAAACCAGACAGCAGATCAATCGCATCTAAGGAACGAAAAGCGCATAAAGATGAAGAGAGTCATTTGATTTCTGTGTAGAGGAAGCGGCGATGATAATTTTGCTAAAACTTAAATGATCGGATATGACTTACTTTCATGATATACATATATAATATTTGGCTTGCTGATTTGTCTTTTGAATTGTAATGCTGCGTGTAAGTATGATTATCCTAACTTTCCTTTTGCATTAAGTGGTAATTACTTCCTTTTACAATCCATTTACTTTAAAAATTAATATTATGAAAACTTCCAGCAATTGTTTCAGTTACCTTCCATTGCAAGGCAATGTGTACCTTTAACAACTTCTGCGAGAGTATTCTCAGAATGCCATAATCGACAGCTCCATTTCGCAACTGTATTAAGAAATGAATCTAGTACGGCGGCAGTTCGAGAAGAAGAAAACTCGCCCAAGGTACAGAAAATTTTATTTTCCACGTCTAGTATTAATGGTAATGCTCAAGATGCGTATTTTTATATATCGCTTCTTCTTCTTCTGTCTGATCCCTCTAATTAGAGTTTTATTTTCACTACATTTTTGACTACTTTGTTAGGTACATAATAATAATAATTTATTTGTCACAAAGATCAAAGTACATTGATATAGGACAAGTCAGACACAGTAAAATTGCAATCAGCATATTTTTGCACTGATAATGGATTCTTTATATAGTCACTGAGGCTATAATAAAGATTATTTTGCAGGAAAATCCTTAACTTATGCTTGAAAGCAGAAATTTCTCGGATGTTTTCTTTATCAACTAAATGTAATTATGTATTGCGTTCAGTATAATCAGTAATTTGAAAGGTATTGGAAAAATATACAAGTTTAAGGGCTTCTCAATAAAGCATATCAGTCGAACTTTGAGATATCTGATTATTTCTATCTATGAAATGGAACAACCCAGCAGTTATGAAATGACAATTTATTATGAGATATCTGGCCATAATATTCAAAAGCAGTAGAAAACTGAATGAATTTGAACAGTTATTTATTTTTTATTCTGATTTTGTTAGGATGAATTTTGGCATATTGGGAAGGTATCAATTATTATTAAAGCTATCAAGTGGAGAAGAGGATTTCGTTTATTTAACTCGTTTGCTACTACAGCCAGTTGAACAGCTAATTTTCAGTTTTACTTTTAATTCTACTCTTGTGGTAGCATTGAAGTGCATTTATATGAATCTTTATCCTTTGCTGTCCGTTTCTCTGATTTTTATGTAACCTTTGCACCGCATAAAGCGACTTTGCTCCATAGCCAAACATACCCAATTCTAGGCTGTGGAATCAAGAGTGAAGAAGTATGACGCTTTGTGCGATAACCATTTTTTGATGGCCATGGGGTAAATTTGCTTTACATAGTGAACTGCAAAAAAGGTTTTGGCGACTAAAGTCACTTTACATGGTGAAAGGGTTCAATAAAAAAATATCAAAAAGCATTCAACATTGTGGCAATAGCGGTGGTTTATGTTGATAAATGATAAGTTTTAAAAGTAATTCATAACACAATGTTATAGAAAATATAATATTTTAATATCTATTGATATAAGTAAGTAAATTTTAGAAAATTTAATGAAGCATAATTTTTATCAAGATCTGCTTTTGTTTTATACCAGCTAATTTCCAGAACATAAGTAAAGTAACCATTTAGCTATATTATGTTTTTGTAAACCTGCAATTGTACATTATCTGTTTTACAGATGAATTTTATGTGATGGCAATGTTAAGAAAGTAGTACACTCAGACCCCGAGTTATGAGGGGGATACATTCCTGGAAAACACTAAGTTGAAACCACGTAACTCGGGGCATTAAGTCTATATAAAAGAGGGGGATAGGGACCTGGGAAAAGATTTGATAACCTTATCAAACCTTACCACCAGCAAAAACTTTTTGTTTTTACCCTTTAGAGCAAGTTTTTGGCATTGTACTCTAAAACCGGCTTACACTTAAAGTCTCCCGAGGCATTGGTGCAAAACAAAAGCATTAGTCTAACTTTAAAGGCCTTGAAACCACTTGCCACACTTTGTTCTTTTGTTAAATAAGTTCTGTTGCCCATTTTCTTGTAAAACAACCGTTTCGTCACAGTTAAAAACTTAAGCATGCTCCTAGTTGTTTTCTTTAACAAATTTTAAAAATTCTGGCCTAAAAATATTAGCACTGGTCATATCGGCTGATCCCGCTTCGCCTTGTAATTTAACATTCTACAGATTATAGATCTGAACAAATTTGTACGGCCAACCTCTGCTTGCAGTGAATGGCTTTGCGTCACTACTTTGTCCTTGAATTCTGGTCACATGTTCATGAGACAAAGCTTTAGCTCTAATTGTGCTGCCTTCAACAACTGATCCTTTCATATTTGTTATTTCTTTGGTCCAAAGATTAAGTTTCTCAACCTTGCCTAAATGAGGAAGACACTTTTAAACTAATAGGGGTTGTTGTTTTAACGCAATCTCTAATTTTTCCTCCCTTTTTTAATGGTGTGCTCAGTCGACTCATTTAGGTTGTATTGGCGGGAAATCAATACAACGCTAGTGTCTTCTCTTAACTTATCTAGAATTTCTATTTTATTGCGCGCTCTCTTGGACACAACATTGCATAAGTTCTTTGATGCCATTATTACACTTTTGAAGGTTTTAATTAATCTAAAAATGACAGAAATGAAAACCGCGTAAATGTGAAGTGGAGTAATGCATAAATTGAAGCATGGGCATAAAATTCGTATACGTGAATCAGCGTAACTCGAAACCGCGTAACTTGGGGTCCAACTGTAATTATAATCAATCATTTTTATTTACAGACATACTTAAACTATTATTAAAAACAATTATCAAAATTAGTGATATTTTTAATAATGTTTGTTGTATTTTCAAGCTAATTTCTGCTGATTTTAGGAAACAGCAGAGCTTGATAAGCTTTATAAGACTGTTGAGCTTGAAATGCGAGCATATGAACCAGCTGTACTCAAGAGTTATTCTTGGTTCACCAATACTGCTGCCAAAGAATTAGGTATTAAGATTGGAGAGTGGTGAGTGATTTTGGATTAGCAAAATAATTTTAATGTATGATATCTGATATTGGCAAAATAAAATACAGTCAGATCCCGATTTATCACTCCCTTATATAGTGCCACCCTTGCATACTGCCCATGAATCGTGAACAGAACTTCCATTTTGTGATTACATAGAGCAAGCAAATACAAATACGTCGATTTACCATCACCCCTACTTTAATGCCTATGCCAGTGTTGGACAAACAGTGCCACTAAATTGGGGTCTGACTGTACTTTTGTAGTGAAAAATAAATAGGCATTTTTGCAGCAACTTGCACTTGACAAAACTTTTATTTTATTAATTTTTCAATGAAACAAATAATACTTGTCTAATTTGGAAATATTTACTAAAAGAGTTGTCAATTTATCAGTTTTTTTCACTTTTTAGGAAATGAGTGGTAATTATCATTTAAGTTACATTTTGCTGTTTTTTGTAAAAAAATAATTGATGCATGTCAAAGTTAAAAGTAATTCCAACTTTATATATTCACAGATAAACGATTGAAATCACATGTGAACATATATTTTTGGCATGTGAAAACAAAATAAAAAATGAAATTTTGTGAAAAATGATTAAATTACAATTACTTTCTAATATAAATATATAATAAATACATAAATGTTTATGAAAGTACAATTGTAATAATTTTACTATTCAGAAGAATCCTCATTTTGCCAGATGTTTCTCACACACCTATTTTTCTCATGTCGTCTCATAATTTTTCTCAGTTGTCTCGTACACAATCACAAAATATAAATTAATTAATTTGAGACAATTAGTGTATAAAAATTTAAGTATTTACTATCAATAATATTGCATATGGAGAAAGTGAAAAAATAATATGCTTATTTTTATTCTTCTTTCAGCTGGGCAGAGAAAAAACCCAACCATGAGAGATACACAGTACTAAAATCTATTCACATATACAAAAAGCACCGAGTTCAGTATGAGGTTAGAACTTACCACCGTTTTGCCCGATACCATAATCTAACCTCATCGACAGCTGATACCTTCCTTGAATACATACAAAGGAATTTACCTGAAGGTGTAGGCTTAAAAGTTTCCACGGTAAGCATAAATGGTTCTGTTCAAAGGTTGTATGAAAGTCCTTACTAATTTTTGTATGCAAATTTTAATTTTACTATATAATTTAACTGATAAAATAGGTTGTAGAGGAATATGGGTTCACTATAAGTTGTATCAGTACATTTAATAGTACGGGCTGATTATTGAGGCAGCCTAACTATATATGAATTACAAATTCCATTTTTTACAGACTTGTGGGTGTTAGTAAGCTCGTTTATGGATCCCCATTTAAAGTCAGGATATGATATTTAAAAAAATCCAGAGGACGCCACATTGTCCGAATAAAACCTCACTGATTTATTTAGGATTTCATTCGTACAGGAAATAATTACAAATTTTCCTGAATATAATGAAGTTTTTAGTTTTCTATACCATTTGAAAATTACTGATGAAGATAAGTTATTGAAACAAGTAGTTCTGGAAAGAACTAATCTGCCTACTTTCCTTTCAATACAATTTTAATATACAACAAGTAGGGGTGTACACAGGTTTCCCGTGATACAGAAGTGCTTTTTGTCAAATTTGTAGCAGTATAACCGTATAGTAATGTATTAGCTTTGAAATCAAAATTATTTTTCCTTATATTGTGATAGCCCTGCTTTTTTTATCCGTTTTAAACATATTCATCTCGTTTTCCCATTCTATACTCCCCTAAACAAAATTTCTTTGAAATCTGTACAGCCAATACCTTTCAAATTCATAGTTAAAGAAAAATTCTAACCTTGATATTGTGGTAGCCCTGTTTAGTTGACTCGGTTAAAATATAATATATTGGTTATTTATTTATATGAAGATTAAATATACTATATTTGGTTAAAATCCGTTAGTTCAGATCTCTAGAAATATGTGTAAGAGAAATATTATTCAACTTTTGTGGTATTTATTTTGTATTTCTAAGAATTAGAACAAACCACCTGACTCATATAACTATAGACTAATATTTGAAAATTTTTTGGTGTTTGTCCTGACTCATGAACTTGGGAACTGGCCCATTAACTTGAAGTAAATTTGTCAAGGCCCAGTATTGATTTTATAGTATATAAATTTTATTGTATCCTACAAACTTGATTTTTATTTTAAACTGTATATTTTTACAATCCAATAAAGTTAAACAAAGCTACAACAAATATCATCGTAACAATAACTTCTCTGCCACAGAGAGGTAAGAGAAAATTACTAAAACGGTATATCAGCTAGAAAGGTTGAATACCATTAATTTTTCTATCTACCTTAAATAAGCTAGAAATTAATAGATACTAGTATTAATTAGTGTTGTAAAATTCTCGGGAATAAACTTTCAGAGAATATTCTCCGATGCAAGAAGTTTTGAGAATTTTCTCTTAAATGCTTGTTAAATATTTCTTAAAGAATTTTACTATTTATAATAATGTATTTATTTAATACAACTTCAAGAATCATAAAAGTTTCCAATTGTTAAAATGAAAATTTGGGAAAGGTAAGAAAAAAAGAGAGGTTTAAATTACTAGAACTTTTATTACAAATCTTGGGTTGCAGGATACAAATATTTTTAACTTTCTGGATTGAATACAATTCTAATCAGAATCTGCACTTTCCGATTCTGTCTCATATTTCTATCTCTTCTTCTTCCTCATTTCACTGATTGTTTCCTTCTTTCTCCTGGGGATTTCAACAGAGCATTATTTGGATTTTTAAGAAGCTTTATATTATGGGCTATGAATGTAAGCTTGCTTTCCCTTTCTTGTGTTAATTTGTTTCTTTTTGCATTATTGATGATACTGTAACTTCTGTAACTTCTTTCAGTTGCTGTCATTGTTGGTGGCATCATTGTATATAGATGTTCCTTACAGAGGAGTAACATCATTATATATAGACGTTCCTTACAGAGGAGGAGGATATCATTATTTATAGACGCAATGGTTCCCGGTCTTTTGACTCCTGGTCTTTTGACCTCTGATCTTTTGACCTCTGATCTTTTGACTCACTGTCTTTTGACTTCCTGTCCTTAAACTCCTAGTAGTTTCGATTCCCTTTCACTCCGTCTATCTCCCTCTCACTCCGTCTGTCACCCTCTCACTCCATCTGTCTCCCTCTCACTCCATCTATCTCCCTCTCACTCTGTCTATCTCCCTCTCACTCTGTCTATCTCCCTCTCACTCCGTCTATCTCCCTCTCACTCCGTCTATCTCCCTTTCACTCCATATATCTCACTCCATCTATCTCCCTTTTACTCCATCTATCTCCCTTTCACTCCATCTACCTCCCTCTCACATCTCTCTCACTCCGTCTATCTCCCTCTACCTCCGTCTATTTCTCTCCACCTCCGTCTATTTCCCTTTCATGTCTATCTCTCTTTCGCTCCCTCTATCTCTCTCACTCCATCTATCGCCTTCTCACTCTGTCAATCTCCCCCCACCTCTGTGTTTCCCTCTCACTCCGTCTATTTCCCTTTCACTCCATCTATCTCCCTTTCAATCAATCTCCCTCTCACTCCATCTATCTCCCTTTCAATCAATCTCCCTCTCACTCCATCTATCTCCGTCGATCTCCCTCTGGGAATCAAAACTACTAGAAGTTTAAGGACCGGTAGTCAAAAGATGGTGGTCAAAAGACCAGGGATGAAAAGACCAGAAGTCAAAAGAGCGGGAGTGAAATGACTGGCCAGGAGACGTAACATATCATCATTGTATATAGATGTTCCTTACAGAGGAGGATATAACATAAAGGAGGATACTAATGTTTAGCCACTTCCGGATAAGCTGGAGATTCGAAATTTTTTCTTAGGTAGGATTTTGTGCAAAACCGACTAGAAAAAACGAAAATCATGAAAAAGTGCAACAATGTGGCCGCTAAAATTCGCAATTGTTTAAACAAATTTTCAAGGTTTATGTATTTCCGAAAGTCTGTCTGTCTCTGTGTGTGATAGATTTTTGTGGGAGCTCTAACTCAAAAACTATTAATCAGGTCAACGCAAAATTTTATATTTAACTTTTTTATAAAAGTTAGATGATCTGATTAGTTTTTGGTAAAAATTGGTTGACCGGAAGTGGGTGTTTGCACTTGTCACATCCATTATTTTGAAATATTTGCTTTAATATTTGATAAATGTAAAAATGTATTGGAATAAAAGTTGTAGGAAATTTCATTATCTACAACCTATGTTTGATACATTTTTCCATATAATGCATTGTGTAAGAGATATGTTATATTTTTAGCCTCACCTCACCACCTACTGAAGACCATTGTTAACAATTGACGCTTGGTTACGTCTTAGTAACACTCCTTTTTCTTATCTTAATTGTCAACCATAAGTAAATATTGACAACGATCCCAGAGCTAGCATGTAATTTGCCATATAAATATGGAGAAAGTCATGTGTTGCCCACATCAGTTTATTTTCAATAGGTTAACTTCCTTTTAAGTGCATTGGACCAGAAATAAGATGTCCTCACAGCTTCCAGTCTGTTTTATGTATGTGCTATCAGCCATTCATCTCTGCAAGAAATGTGGCACTTAGCCATGGCAGAACAATTTGATTTAAAAATTATACTTAATAACATCTGTGTATTTATTTGTGTTTGCATTATGATTTTGTAGTTCATTCCACATATTTTAGCAAGTGCAAATAAGATGCATCATTTGTTTTGTAATTACACCTTCCTCCAGATGTTTGTCTAAAATATCGTCCATTGTCTGTATCTGCATTGTCACCAAGTTTGAATCTAAATTAACCAAGTCAGAAAAAGTGCATTCTGCCTCCTATAGATCCCAATCACAATTTAAGGTTTCATCATCGCAAGTAATTTCTTCTGGAATTTCTCCAAGATTCTCAACAAAAAATCCTGCCTTTCGAAAGCACTTTGAAATGGTAGACTCCTTGACCTGCTTCCAAGCCTATGAAATATAATGTATGGAGTCCAGTACATTTAATTTCATTTCCTTTGGATTCCTGCAACAATCATGGAGAGAGATTAATTTTTGTAGAATGATTTTTCTTTAATTAATTTGTGAATTATTCCTAAATCCAATGATTGGAGCTCACTTGTACAATTTGCAGGAAAAAAAATTAACTGTATGTTTCGTAAATGTATATTTGGTGGATGTGCTGGGCACTGATCAAGGAACAATAGAATTTTCCTAGTCTGTGACCCCATTTTGGCATCAAGAGCATGAAGCTGATCTTCAAAAATTTTTGAGGTCATCAATGCTTTGGAATTTGCTGTGTATTTAGTGGGTTTTCCCTGGCAAAACATTATAAAATAGCCCTGTTTCGTCCACACGTTTTTAGGATCATAGCCTTTGAGAAGTTTTTCTAGTTCTGACCCCTTCCAGTGTGCTGCAGTCTTGGTGTTAACACTCTTACTTTCACCACATACTGTCTTGCACACAACATTGTGCCTATTCTTAAATCTATCCAACCAACCGTTTCATGCCGTGGAATCTGTGATTCCTAATCTTGTGGCGATGTGTAAAGCCTTCTCTCTTATAACAACACCATTTATGGGAATATTTGAAAACCTCACACTTAAAAATCACTCTTTTAATAATCCTTCCAATTCTTCATGCTTAGAATTCTTCACATATCTTCACTTTTTAGCTATTGGTCCGCATTGGTTTGCATGCTTGGTTATCACATCGCGATTTTTCACAATTGTATTCAATGTAGAGATTGGCAATTTAAGTCATTTGGTAAGATCAATACGAGTTCTAACTTTTGCTAAAATTTGTAGTTTTTCTTCGATGGAAAATGTTTCTTTGCCCTCGCTTTTCCATTTTCACATTTGGGATAAATTTTTTATGGCTTGAAAAGGTCGGAATGACGTTTTTGAGCTACTAACCAATGTGTATGAAGAAATAGAAGAACTTATAAAGATGACAAAAGATAAAGATAATGTAATAATAATGGGAGACTTTAATGCTGTGATTGGATCTAGTCGAAATAGTAGAATGGTAGGAAAATTTGGTTTAGGTGAAACAAATGAAAGGGGAGAAAGATTAATTGAGTTTTGTTAACAGAATGAGATGATGGTATCAAACACTTTCTTTGAAGTTCCCAAAAGAAGAAGATACACATGGGAGGCGCCAGACAGAAGAAGGTTTCAAATAGATTATATTTTAGTAAAAAGAAGATATAAGAACCAGGTAAAATCGTGTTATAGTTACCCAGGTCCAGATGTAGACAGTGACCACAAGCTAGTCATGGCAAAATGCAATATTAGGTTTAAGAAAATAAAGAGAACAGTTAAAAAGAACTGGCATCTACAGGGACTGAAAGAGTTACCAACGGCTAAGAATTACCAAGAAAAAACAAATGAGTTGATGAGAAATTATGAAGGACAACTTGGGAGGAATTAAAAAAAGGGGTTATTAAAGCTACAGAGGAAGTTATTGGAAAGAGAAAATTGGAGCCTAGAAAACCTTGGATGACTGAGGAGATACTGATTTTAATTGAAGAAAGGAACAAGTTGAGGAAGAATGGAAATGATGAAACTTATAAAAAAGTTAAGAATGAGATTATTAACAAATGCAGAGAAGAAAAAGAGAGATGGACCAAAGAGATAGTGAAGGAAATTGAGGAAGATACAAAGGGAGGAAGGCAAGACAAAGCATACTTCAAAATTAAAACTCTCCAGTACAAACCAAGAACTAAATCGGCAATAGTTAAGGATAAGGAAGGAAATATGTTATGGGAAAATGAAAAAGTATGTGCTCGGTGGAAAGATTACATAGAAGAATTATATAGTGGAAGAGATGTTGGAGATGGATGTAGATTTATTGAAAATGAAGAGGAAATAAGAAATGACGAGCTAGGCCCAACAATAACCAAAGAAGAGTTTTATAAAGCTATTAATAATCTTAATTCAGGCAAGGCAACAGGTGTTGATGGTATACCTGCAGAACTTTTGAAGAACTTAGGGGAGGAAGCAAAAGAACATTTCTTTAAAATTATAAAAGTTTGTTATGAAAAGAAAATTACCTGATGACTTTATAAAAAGTAAAACTATAAGTTTACCAAAGAAGGGGAATGCAGTGGAGTGTAGTAACTACAGAACAATTTCACTACTTTCGCACGCCTCAAAAGTTTTAATTTATATCGTGAAAAACAGAATAAAAAGGAAAATAGGACATTATATTAGTGAAGATCAATTTGGATTTAGAAGTGGGAGAGGAACGAGAGAAGCTATATTAGCCCTCAGGGAAAGATGTTTAGAAATGAACAGGACATTATATTTAACGTTTATTGATTTGGAGAAGGCCTTTGATACAGTTAATTGGGAACTGTTGTTTAAGACTATGAAAAAAATAGGTATTGATTGGAGGGACAGAAGATTAATTTTTAAGCTTTATCAAAATCAAACTACAAGAATAAATATAAATGGATTAGAGAGTGAAGCAAAGATAAGGAAAGGAGTAAGACAAGGATGTCCGCTATCTCCATATTTGTTTAATATGTTCATTGAAGAAAGTATAGAAGTTATGAAGGAAAAGACAAAAGGCATAAAAATAAATGGAGTTAGAATACACTGCATTAGATTTGCAGATGACATTGTAATATTCAGCGATTCAAAAAGAGAAATGAATAAAATGCTGAAAGTATTATCGGACACGTTAAAACAGTGGGAATTAAATATAAATATCAAGAAAACCAAATTGATGGTTATAGGCAAAAGTAATGCAGGGACAATATCAAAGATCAAAATAGACAATCAGGAAATTGAGCAGGTGAAGCAGTTTTGCTACCTAGGTAGTACAATTACTGAAGATAATAGATGCGTACAGGAAGTGAAAAGAAGAATAGCACTTGCAAAGCAAGCTTTTCAATGCAAAAGGAACCTACTGACAAGCAGTCATATGAATTTGGAAGTAAGGAAGTCCTATGCAAAAGCTTTTGTCTGGAGTACCTTACTTTATGGTAGTGAAAGTTGGACGTTAGGAAAGAGGGAGAGGTCCTGTCTGGAAGCGACAGAAATGTGGATATGGAGAAGATTGATAAAGACAAGTTGGACAGAGAGAAAGACAAACCTTGAAGTTTTGGAAGAAGTAAAAGAAGAAAGGAAACTGATCAGAGGAATGGAAGAAAGGAAGGCAAAATTTTTAGGCCATGTGATTAGACATAATGGATTAATTGTGAACATCTTGGAGGGGAAACTTTTAGGGAAGAAAGGAAGAGGCAGACCAAGAAAGAAATACCTAGATGACGTGGAGTCAGTGATGGGAGTTGAGAAATACGAGATGTTGAAGAGAATGGCAGAGGACAGGAGTTCATGGTTGCAGCGACAAGGCTTAGCCTTTAGATGAAGAAGAAGAACCAATGTGTTGGTAAGTTAACTGGAATCATTGAGTGCTGTTTCGAAAAGAAAGTTCATATTTCTGCCTCTAGGGGCACTGTTCCTACTCTGCCGCCGTTTCGAAATCTTCATCCAAAAGAGTTCTGATTTTTATTTTCTCCATATACCTAGTATAGGGGAAAGTATTGTATTAATGAAAAAAATCGACTTCGAGATTTCAATGGATATACACATTTTAAGGTCCCTTGAACATGTTTTGATGTCCCCTGAACACGTTTTGACCATTTTCTCGATAATGTCTGTGTGTGTGATAACTTTTTGTGGGTGCTCTAACTCAAAAACTACTAATCAGGTTAACACGAAATTTTATATCTTACATTTTTATAAACGTCAGAACATTAGTTTTTGGTAAAAATCAGTCGACAGGAAGTGGGTGTTTACTCTAGCCACATCCATTATTTTAAAATATTTGCTATTATATTTTTAAAATGTACAAATGTATTAGAATAAACGTTGTAGGAAATTTAATTTTCTACAACCTTTGTTTGAAACATTTTTCCATTTAATGTATTGTTTAAGAGATATCTTATATTTTTAGCTGCCACCACCACGCCACCTACCGATGACTATTGTTAACAATTGATGCTTAGTTATGTCTTAGTAATGCTCCTTTTTCTTTTCTTAATTGTTGGAGCTTTGTGGCTATATCCAATATTATAAGGCTATGGTTTGAGTTTATTTCTGTTCTTTGTAAAGTCTAAAAATTTTTCGCAGTTTCTTAAAATATTTATTATTATGTAACCTATTTGGAATTTTTAGAAATATTACAGATATGGAGCAAGTCATGTGGTGGCCACATCAGATTTTTTGCAAAGTTAAGCCAAAAAATGTTTAAAACGCTTCGGAATTGCATGCTAAATTCTTTTAAAAAATCGGAAATTCTAACGTAAAATGACGCGAATAGTGAGAAAACTTAAAATGAAATAGTGTAAATCCAGGGTTTCACTTACATTGGAATCATAGGAAAATTGACGGGACCCAAAAAAATGTTGTAAATAGCGGAAAAACTTATATTCTGATAACTTAAATATGGGGTTTTGCTGTGTGTGTGTGTGTGTATATATATATATATATATATATATATATATATATATATATATATATATATATATATATATATATATGTGTGTGTGTGTGTGTGTGTGTGTGTGTGTATATATATACACACACACACAACGTAAATATGGGGTTTTGCTGTGTGTGTGTGTATATATATATATGTGTGTGTGTATATATTAAGGAAATGAAAAGGTAGTGATGAGGGTGGCAACAAGGTGTTGAAGGAAGCCCAGTGGACACTTACCAAGTCGGAGACCAAGTTGGCGGGCTGCTGGGGGCGTCGAAGAGACGCGTTGAACACACGAACACAAAAACAAAAAACATGCAAGCTTATCGGGCCTATGCCCTTCTTCAGCGATAGAGTAAATGAGAGTGACACACTGAGCGGGGAATGACAGGGTGATGTGGGGAGGTTGATGAACGGAGGAGGCGGGGAGTAGGAAGGGTGGATAGCCAATAAGGAGGGAGTGTGATGCGGTAGAGTGCGAATAGTTACAAAGTAACAAGGAGACATTGTAAGGGGGCTAATAGGGTTAGCGGAGGTTGAGGCCAGGGGGAGAGAAAGAGTCAAGATGATGTATGTGTGCAAGTTCCCAGTGTCGGAGAAGGGGGGCAGGAGTGTCATTGGGTAAGGCGCGAATAACCCTTACAATGTAGTAACTATTGAAGGGGACATTGTGGGCATTGGCGTGTAATGCAACTGGGAGAGGGCGTCTGAGAGAGATGCTATTCCGGTGACCATTCATGCGGATATTTAACGGATTGCTGGTGAGGCCTACATAAAACGCGGGACAAAGAGTGCAGGTAAGGAGGTAAATGACGTTTCGGGAGGTGCAGTTGCTTCTAGAGGTGATGGGGTAGGTGATATTGGTGGAGGGACTCGAGAAAGAAGATGAGGATAGGTGGATAGGGCAAGTGAGGCAGCGAGGTTTGCCGCAGGGGTGAGACCCTATTGCAAGAGGCGTGGTAGAAGTGGGAAGTTCCTTCATCCACAAGATATTTCCCAAATTGAGGGGCCGGCGGAAGGAGAGGAGCGAAGTAAAAGAATGTCATCTTTTATTTTGTATTTAAACAAAAGAAAGCTGTTTGCAAAATATTCTACACACAAACCATTGATAAAATTGTTAGTACGTTATTACTGCTACTGTTAGTTACATTGTTGATGGCAAATGAAAAACAACTTTAAATAAAAAGTTCGTTATAGTGAAACTTCGTATATCAAGTATTTGCATATCGAGGGACTACTGTATTTGGAATATTTAGAAATATTACAGATATGGAAAAAGTCGTGTGGTGACCACATCAAATTTTTTATGTAGGTACCTACCTCACTAGTAGCTTCTCTGTGAGCTGTCTGACGAATTTTCTTATCAGTGACAGCTGCATGTATTATACTAATTTATATTATTATTAGCATACATTAATATTTTACTAATTTCAATGTGGCAACACTGCTTTGTGTCTGACATCATCTAGACTGTATTTTTCATTGCCATTCTGACTTCCAATTAAAAAAAGCGTCACAATTCAAAGAGCTGTAGAAACGTTTAAAATCGGTGCGATAATAGTGAAAGTCATCTATGTCGTACACAATATGCCATGCACCTTGTCGTGCAAGTCTTTGTTTGCTTTATTTTTGTTCTTCAAACAGACAGCTGTGTATACAATAACCAATTTCATTAATTCGAATTGGGCAAAAGTATACATGCTTAATCCCTGTTGATCTTTGTGTATTCTTTAAATCTTATTTTGTTGTTTTTGTTTTGTTTTTTGATGAAGGTCATTTTTCAAAGTGCTGCTCTATTGTCATCTATTAGACACAACCGTTAAATGTGATTTTTGTTATCAAAGAGACGTATATTTGTGATACACCTAATGCTGAAGACAGTACTTCAGATTAATAATCTTAATTTTGTAACGGATATTAAGATTTGTTATAATACAGTGTGGGACCTCTTATTCGGAATCCTGAAATCCGGACACCCCAAAACTGGAAAAATTGCAGTTGTGAAAGCAAAAGCCTCGTTCTGCTACCAAAAGATGGGGCTGGTGGCATACTGGTCTGGATGGCGATCAGCACCAGGCCAACTATTAATTATTCATCCTCTAAAAATTGTTTTTATGTTTATTTATTTATAATATAAAATTATGTATAAATATATAATATTTATAATATAAATAAATTCGTATAAGTTAGAATGTTGACTTATAAGGGCCTTATTTCAAGAATAGAAGAAATAGAATGGAGGCCGTTACATAGGTTGCGCTTGCATGCGAGTAGTGTGATTTATATACTACTAGAGAGCACTTTTCAAGTCAATCATTCTGGCAGCACTGCTCCATTACGTTTGCTTGTTTTTGGTATTTGACGAAATTTATCTGTTTTACCCTCAAAAATGTTTAATTCGAGATGGTGGGTGTATGAAGAGGAAGCATCACTTGCTGAGTATAAGACAAAAATTATAGTTGTTGATGAAATTAGATAAGGGAACTCCAGAGAAGAAGCTGAGTGAAAAGTATGGTATTGGAATTTCGGCGATCTACAAACTGAAGAAACAAAAAGAACAGTTACTAAAGACTTATGCTGACAGTGATTTGATGAAATTAATGCATAATAGGAAAACTTTGCATCTGTCAAAAACAGTCGAATTAGACAAAGTGTTATTATAGTGGATCAAACAGCGTAGAAGTGAAAAGTTTCCTCTAGATCGCACGGTTATCATTGCTACAGCGATGTAGTTTAACAAGGAGATAGGGCTAATGACTCCCTTTGAATATTCGATTGGATGGTACAACAACTTCAAGAAATGACATGGCCTACGCTTGCTAAAAGTATGTGATGAAAATGCCTCTTCTGATACTGAAGCTGCTGAGGGGTTTATCGAGGAATATTTGAAAACTGTTCATGAGGAAGTATTAACGCCAGTCCAGGTGTACAGCATGGATGATACATGGCTCTTTTGAAGGTACATTCCAAGGAAAACCTATGTAACTGCGGAGGAAATAGCACCAGAGGGTTTTAAGAACTCAAAGGAACACCTGAATGTCCTTGCTTGCGTTAATGCATCTGGATCCCACAAGTGCAAGTTGTTAATAATTGGAAAGAATCAGAAGTCCAGAGCCTTGACTGGAATCAAGATTTTTCCCGTGTACTATAGGGCCAATATGAGAGCATGCATTACATCCCCAATATCTACTGAATGGTTTGAAAACCATTTCATACCAGAAGCTCAGACTCATTGTCAGGCTAAAGGGTTCCCAGGCGATTGCAAGATCGTGTTGCTGCTGGTCAACTGTTTAACAGATCCATCTGCTGAAATGCTTGTGAAGGATAGCATTATTTGCCTCATAATTGTACTTCCCTTTTACAATCCATGGACCAGAGTATTTTGCACTCCTTTAAGTGTAGATACAAGGATGAATTCTTGCATAAAATGCTTAATGCATGCCGCGGTGGCTTATGGATTAAGGCATTTCAATAAGAATTTAATGTTAAGGATATGGAGTGCTAAGAGAGCATGGGAGTGTTCCAAAGGAAATTTTGCAACATGGATGGCAGAGGTTGTGGCCTTCTATGTAGTTTTTTGATGATGAAGATGACATTCCCCAGGATTTTCGTGGTTTTTGTGTTTCCTGTGAAAAGTTAATCGTAAATGAGTTGTTGAACTATGCTAAAGGACTTAAAAACGTGAAGAAGCTAAATTGATTGATGAAGAAGCAATTGAGAAATGTTTGAATGTAGATAATGATTCACCAGCTGTCCTCCAAATCACTGACATTGAAATAGTTGACATGGTAATGTATCTGGATGAAGGTCATCACAGTGACAATGAAGAAGATGAAGAGGAAATGGAACAGGAAAAGATTTCAATTGATAGATGAATTGCTTTAACTGAAAAATTAATTCATAGGTTGGAACAAAAAAGTTTCATTAGTGAACAACATATCATGTAGTTGTATAAAATACAAGAAATCTTGGCAAAAGAAAAGCCAAAATATATGAATCAAAACTGCAAGACATGTTTAAGCAAATTTCTGATCGATGTGCTTCAAAATCTATTGAAAATCCTGATGGCCTTTAGCCGTCAACTTCAAGTCATCGTATTATGCATAGTGGCCACATGAGTGACAAAAGTTGGTAGTAATTGTCCGAGGCTTAAGGGACTGAAAGGACCTCTCAGATATAAAGACTTATTTTTACTGTTTTTACTTGAATAAAACTAGTATGATCTAACTGAAATAAAAGGCAGCTCTCATTGTGCTATGCTGATGGCCACACCTCTTCAGGCGAATTATGGTTTAATGCAAAAAACACAAGAATGGAAAGTACGATTTCCGTGCAGGTTCTTTTGAACGTGACAGTCCTATAGATACCGTATATACCAGAATATAAAATTACCCCCCATTTTTAACTCCTAATGAAAAGAAAAAATTTATTATGTACACAATGACAGTGGTTTATTATACCATTGAGTAATGAACATTGAACCAATTGAAATAAGCAATTTTGATTGGAATTTTCAATTTAATACTTGGGAACATTGGAATTTCTCATGCAAATTATTTCTCATTAGCACATTTTAATTGTTATTTTCACTTTTATTACTGGAGGAATCTCCAATAGCTGCATCATCTACCTCCACTCACAGAATGTCATCTTCTGATCCATCCAAACTGTTAGAAACACAACACTTCTTAAATCCATGGACTATTGATGCTGGTGAGATACTGTCCCATGCAGACAATCCATTTTCCCAGTAGAGCCTCTGTTGGTTTTTCATTTTACCTGCTGTAGTCAGAGGGCAATTCCCTGACATTCCCCATAAAGGCGCCGCAGGTGATCTTTAAAGGGCTTATTGACGACCACATCGAGCACTTGTAGTTGGGAGGCCAAGCCTCCTGGTATAACTACCAGATCAGTGTTGGGATGTGATATTTTGGGTTTCACATTATCCGTAAGATGTCTTTGGAAACCATCAAGAACTAGCATTGATCTCATCTTTAAAAGAGCACCAGGCCGTTTATCCCAAACTTCACTCAGCCACTTAATCATCAAATCACTAATCATCCAGCCTTTTTCATTGCATCTGTAAATGATACCAGAGGGTAGTTTTTCTTTTGGTAGATTCTTCCTCTTGAATATTACAAAGGGTTACAATTTTGTCCCATCAGCTAACCAATAACATTACTGTTACCCTTAGTTTTTCATTTCCAGTGGTTTTAACAATCACTGACTTTGCTCCTTTGTTATCAACTGTAGTGTTAGTTGGCATAACGAAAATCACAGCTGTTTCATCTGCATTCCCCATTTGGCCTACGAGGTAGCTATGTTCATGCAGTAAACAAAGAATATAATGCTGATATTCAATGATATTTTCATCAAAATCTGCAGGAAGTCTTTGCACTAATGATGTTCTTCGCCGCAGAGATAAGCTGTTCTGCCACATAAACGGGATGATCCACCCTGCACTTGCCTTGAATTTCTGCAGTGAAATCTTCAACGTCAACACCAATTCTAGTGCCTTCATTTGTATAATCGCCCATGAAATGGAGTCCACTGTTGCACTTTTCTTACACTAATGTTATTAACAGGTTCTGTAAATTTTTATGATTTCCTTCCTTTGGCCCACAAAATGCTTTCCAATTTGAACTTGCACACTAGCATTTCCTGCAATTTTTTCCACCGCCGCACATTCGCCTCAGTGACATCAGATCTTTTTGCTGCTGCACAATTGTTAGTTTCATCCATATTTCGGCACTAAAAGTTTCAAGTTTGCATCATAACTATTATGTAATGATTATGATATTTGTGAAGGTGTAGAACCTCTTCTCAATGTGGTCACCCATATTTTTACGTAAAACTGGATAGTTAACAATCACGAAGACTTTAATTCACATGGAATTTACTACAGTCATAGATGGTTCACTTTGTCTTTGGTCAACACACTATGATATCGTAACAGGATCAAGTTACGTATGTTGGTGTAAAATCTTTCACCCATTCAACCTTACTATGTACAAAGCCAGCTGAAAAAATTCCATACACTTTCTATCGTACTGTATGTTTGACCAGTCTGTTTTGTGCTTGCGAGATTTATTCTGTCTTTGTTGAGATTTAGTGGGATTTATTTAGATTTATTAACAAACCCATATATTGGCAGTTGAGAAACTCATGTTTTTGCGCATATGAACAAAACAATAGATGTATTTTTTACGACTTTTCTTCAGCTCTGCCATATTTAAAAAATAAAATCAATTAAACTAACCTGAAAAATCATATACTATGCATAAATGGTTTATAATTAATACTGTTTTTAACGTAATTGTCAGAGAGATTGTATTTATGCTTATTTGTATGGGTGTCAGTCAGCATCCCGGCATGACCTGTGATGTCACGAAGTATCAATTTTTTTAAGAACATAAAAAAACTTATGCTCAACATGAAGGGTAAATTAGGCATGGGCAGCAACAAAATGTACATAATTAAAATATACAGAAATAAACGCTAATTATAAAAAGGCATTATTAGTCAAATATGCATAGCGGTAATACATTCAGGTTTAAAGCTCTAATTTCGCTTACAAATACTATGAACAGGTTGATTTATAACTAATTTAATAAACTAACACTAATTATAAATAGTAATTATTTTACTATACCAAATAACAACAAAAATCTTTCGGGCCCGAAAAATAGATTTCTTGGACACATTTTTGACGAACAAACAATCTCAAAATAGTATAACATAAAATTATCATTCATTCATCGCGTTAGTGCAGCCAATGCAAGTGCAACGCATTTTGCCTGTGCACTTCCCACAAACCATTTTCTTGTATACTGTGCATTTGGTTGAGGTTTTATTTTCCTTGCAATTTTCCATGATTTGGCATCTTCGGCATCTTGGAACCACTTCTTCCAGATCAGATCCTTCACCTTGGTTATCATAATTTGGCCGCTTTTTCACATACTTACTTCATTCGTAGCTTCTCTGGAAGCTGTCTGATGAATTTTCTCCTTGAAATTTTCTTACTAGTGACAGCTGTATATATCACGACAGCATTTATTGTGCCAAATCAGGAATGTTATAAAAGGTATCTCCATCCAACACATCATCGAGAATGTTATTGAGTTCCACAAGAATCTCATCAGAATATAAATTGCATCTAAGTCATTTTTTGACACTATTCTGTGAAAATGCACGCGAGGCTGCTTGCACCTTAGTGTGCGTCCAAATATCGCTAGGGACTGAGCTAAGCTCTTGTTGAGATAAAATGAGGAAGACAATATCTACAAGTTCAAACCTGCACACACTGCTGAATTTTTGGGACAAGATAATTTGAGTGATGATTAGGAGGGAGAGAGGGAATCGGGGAGGGAGAGATAGGGGAGGAGAGAGAAAGGAATGCAGGGTTGAATGCAAGGAACAGCTGAAAAAATAGTAATTCAATATCATTAGCTGCGATAACATGGAAATTTCTTGCACGGTTTTAATAATTGTTTTGACAATGAAAACAATTCCATAGCAACTGAAGTAAACAAAATCTACCATATTTACTTGTGTAATATCCATGTGTAATGCCTGCACATCCGTTTTAGAGCTAAAAATCCGGAAAAACTGGAATTCGTGTAATTTCTGCACTTCCAAAATTTTGATTGTGATATTTTATTGCAACATTGGTTGAATAATCTATCTGAAGCCAAGTTTGATGATACAGTTGTGGCAACAAGCAAATACTTTAGAAGTAACTTCTAAAAATGATTTTTAATACTTTTTTAACATGTGTAATCATCAAAAATTGACATCCATTGCCATTATATTACACGGAGACAACTTGAAAACCTATTTTGGAATTTAGCTCATTAATCTTGCAGAAGGGTTCAATTTTGAGCTGTTGCACATTCTCAAGTTATTTACCGTATTTTGTGGCATATAAGATGCACAGGGTTATAAGATGCACTCCGGTTTTTTAGAAGACTTTTCAGGAAAAAATGTATTTTGGTTCACCGAGGCATTTATGAAGGGCCATGTCGTGTATTATTTCCAGCTGTGATTAAGTCTGTATCTGGCAACATTTACAGAAAATATTTCGGCGTTAAATATAATGTTTTAGATAAACTTAATTTATAAAATAAATAGGGATGATATAAAACATAAATAATTGCTTTAAGACTTGTATAACTAAATGTGCTCTGTGTGAACTTGGCAGTCGTATTAATTAAAGCACTCAGTGCGCCACACAAATTGCACATATAGATACATTTTACTGATAGTACTTACTTAGACTTATGTGCAAGATGATATTTTAATATAATGGGATAAATAATAAATGGAATGCATATGTAATAATGATATGTGCGCTCAACTAGTCCTTTTTCTTTTGCAACTCTTTTTGCCTCGTACATAATGATTTTGATCGATACAGCAATACCAAACTCCATCTGTTCTACTATCCATCACTTCTTCTTTCAGCTGTGGCAATTTAAGACCAATCTTACGAAGACTATGGTTCACTCATCTCATCAGCTTCAGTTTTTCCTCGTTTTCTCCATTCATGAATAATTTTTTCTGTGGGAGGTGAACCGAAATGACATGCTGCTACTTGGTTTCCATGCATTTTTTGCATATCATCTGATGCTTATAACTAATCGCAGAGGCACATCTTTTCACTTTTGTAGCCATTGCGATCTCAGTACACGTAACGTTATTTATCCTAGATAAGTATAAAATATTTATGACATCTACATGAATTCTACTGTTCCGTGGTATTAATCACACTATTCAACAGGCTCATTAGAAACTAAAACATCACAAACACGCCAAAATTGTAATCACTGTGAGTAGACATGTATTAAAGCACAATAATGAAAATGCATCCTTGGAATTCTCATTGCATCAGGTATTACTCTATATATTAACAAATTTTTTACTATTAATTATTAATTGTTTATTTTATTGTTTTTGCGACAAATGACTGCCAATTATTCCATTTTGGGGATGAGTGTGTTTGTTAGTGTCAGTATTGAGAACTGTAACAGTCTTACCTTCGGCATATAAGATGCAGGCTGATTTTGGGGGTCATTTTTCTGGAAAAAAGTGCATCTTATATGCCAAGAAATTTAAAGTGATTTATTTTCACTAATTTTCCAAAGTCATGCTAACTAAGCCACTTTTCACCTATAAAAAGCGAATTTTACACAAATAAACATATCTGGAAATAAATCCCCATGTCTAATCGAACAATTTAAAATTTTTGTTATAAAAAATTGTAAAAATAGATTGTTCTTTCAGTCTGAGTCTTAATGTCTTTCGATTTTAAAGTAATTTTTAAATACCATCACAAATTGCACACACAATATACCTATATTTTTTGGCATTTTTTTGTTGAGTCGGCAAATACGAAACCTCATCTCTCTTGTCTGTGTGCACTTCTAGCATCTTTGTTTATCCTTATTTGAAGTTTTTTCCAAAAAACTTCGGGGAAGAGGTAGAGATCTATGATAAAGCAGTATACATGAAGTAATCCAAGAACCTGAAATAAAGAAGGTCTAGTGATGCAAGGATATGATGTTTCCTCTATTTGTATCATCTATGATTTTATTTCATGTTGACTATTAAATAAGTAAAAAGAAGTTAACTGTTTGGGAGGCAATGTATATTTTGTTTGTGAGAAATGGAGAACAAAAATGCGATGCCTTTGTCATGTGTGTGCATGAACTTACCACTTAAACACACAATATGGATCAAGGTTTCGAATTAAACTAAATGTTCGCGAGTTACCAGATCATGACTTGGGGGGGTGCCGGTGGTGTAGTGGTTTGGACGATGGCTGCTACTCGCCCGATGCTTTAAAAAAAAGTCATCGGGTACGAATCCTGCGCGAGTAGGATTTTTCTCAAGGTCATCCGGCCCCCTGTTTGTGTAGTTTGAGGAGACTGCGCAAATTCAGCTGTTTCGTCCTTCGGAAGGGACGCTAAGCTATTGGCCCCCCCTGGTGTTCTTCGTAAAAGCTGGCAAATGCCGGCACCGGGTTTCCCTCCTCCCTCCACGGTTATTCATTGCACTACCTCTGAGATACCCATTTGTGCTGTAAGAGAGGCGAATTGACTGGGCATTCAAACAATCATGACTTCGATTTTCATTGTAGACGTATTTTGAATAATCTGTACTAAAAAGTATGCAAAAACCTATGATTTTGGCTAAGGAGTGCTCATAGCTTCAAATTACATGCTATTTAAAATTATCCAGGATCGAAATAACAAGGATTTACTGTATATAATTCACATTATAGTATGTTCCAGAGAGTTTAAATAATTTTGGCCAGCTAAAGTTGTCCTGCATCATATTTAACTAATATATATTTTTTTATATGTAAGATTTGTATCTACGTATATCACACTGAGAGAGATAGCTACATTTTTGAGGGGAGAATGGGAGGGAGAAAGAGGGAGGATGAGAAGAAATAAGGGTGAACAATAGGAGGGAGAGAGGGAAAATAGGATGGAGAGAGGGAGAATAGGATGGAGAGAGGGAGAATAGGATGGAGAGAGGGAGAATAGGATGGAGAGAGAATAGGATGGAAAGAGAGAATAGGATGGAGAGACAATAAGGGGAGAGGGAGGGAAGAGAATGGGGGAGGATGGGAGAAAGAATGGGAAGTACCTTAATTTTAATACATTATTTGCACATACCCGCCATATTTGATGGGCAATTACACTACTTCTAAAATAGCAGATAGAAGAAGAGGGATGTGCCCTAGCAATCCTGTATTGGTACTTCATCCTATATGGATTCATATGATGTAATTTTACTGGCTTTATTCATGTGTAGAAATTATTATTTTTGCATTGTCTTTCAGGTGGAACTGGAGAAACTTCCTGATCACATCAAAGCGCCAAACACTGTACATTTAGAGTAAAAAAGAAATACATTGTTTTTTACTAGTGGAGATGAATTCATTTTTATGTATTATAAAATTGTAATTTTTAGTTCATATTGTTTTAATAAAAAATAAAACCTTACTATATTACTAAAATTGTAAGGTTTAATTTCCATGACTTCCTTGTGCATGGATGGTGTGTATGGGCTAGGTTTGTTTGTTGTAGCTCATCAACTCATGAATACCATCTATCTCTTGACTGTAAAAGTGTTAATCTTGACATCATGCTCAGGGATGTAGGGGAAATAAATGTGCACATTTCCTGGTAGGAAGAGAGGGGAGAGGATGGAGGGGTGAGAGTTGCATCAATTGAAAGGGGTGAGAGTTGCATCAATTGAAAGGGGTGAGTGTTGCATCAAAGGGTGGTGAATGTGTATAGGTATGATTAGGGAATTAACAGTGAGAGTTGAATGATTGGAATTAATGGATCATATGATCTGTATGCTGCAGGCCTGAGCTGGAATGTAGGGAAATTTGAGAACAAAAGAAAATCTGCTATGACCAGGAATCTAACCCAGTGTGTCCACTTGCAGGGTGGATATGCTACCACTGAACTACCGTAGCAGAGAAATTCTCTTATTTCAGAATATTCATAGCAGGCTTTTTCTCCTGTTCCAAATTTCCCAAGATGAGAGTTGAAGTTGAGATTTTGTCAATTATGATTGAATAGTGGATGTAATGCAAAGTAGCTATTATTTCTGCTATTGGTCATTTGTTGTTAATTCTTCTTTTGTCATAGTTACAAAATATTTTGCTGGAATTGATGTACATTCTTTAATAAATGTCAACTTTTTTTTAACATTATAGCCAATTTAAAATGTGCGCATTCTGGTAGAGAGAGAGGGGAAGGAACAGGTGGTGAGAACTGCATTAGTGGAAGGGTGGTGAATTCATGTGCATACTGATAACTATGTAGAGGTAATTGTTATAATTGACCTCGTCAAATAATTATTGGGGAGAGAAGGTAGGGACAAAGTCAACAGGTAAGACCACATGGCAAAGTGCAGCATTAGGGTTGGTTTCTGTAGGCATCAGTGGTGGAGTCCCTAGTTATTTACAAAATGATTGGTTAAGTTTTATTTACTATACGCTACTTGGACTGTACATTTTTTACTTTCTCATATACGTAGTACAGTGTGTGCTTGGTTTAACATTGTTTGGATTAATGTTGTTTCACATTAGCATAGTTTAAAAATTACTACCCAAATTCGTATTGACGTTGTTGTTGATTCAAGTTACCATCATCCTGACTCGGTGCTGAAATAACGCACAAAAAAATACTGTGTAGAAGACTCACTTGCATCTGTTGCACAGCGCTCTTCCAGTTGTGGTGGATCGCTTTATTTGAGTGAGAAAAGTGTTTTGGATTGATGTATTTTTATTAAATTTGCATTATTTACATGGCGATATTTTGTAGCAATGGGCTCAAAAGAGTTTTGGCCTCTGCAAAGTCCTCCCATCAGTCATTCAAGTCCTCTTAATTCCCTTTAATAGAAACCTTATAAGGTTAATGAGTTAGGCAGAAAATAGTGCCCTATTTATAAACTTGTAATTATTCTGTAATATTGGGATAACTTGAGTATAATGTCTCCCAATTTTATTTTTGTTTTTTATTAGCTGTCTTGACAGAGTGGTTATCTTTCTTTGGGCCCAATGAAACTCTCAGTTCAATAAAAACAACAAAATAAATGTTTTTTTACCTCTGTCAAGATAGAATTTGGTTAATTATACAGTAACTGGTGCAAGAAATAATTTGTTTTTTGCATTTCTTTTCTAGCAATATCAACTCATGAACTTTCATTCACATGTGTTTGTGCCTCTGTAAACTTTCTATTAAAAACTCGTCATTCTTTATTGTTCCTACAAGTATATTTCGCAGGATTGGTATTATGTAGAGCCTTTTTCTTGTCACTAGAGATACATATGTGAGATGTAGCCTTTTTCGATTTTGGGTGCCTTAAAATGTAGTTTTGTCGTACTATTTGTTTATTTTATGTCATTTCTATGTTAATGTATAGTTTTATTTATGTTCTGGTACCATTCATATCATACATGGCACCATAAAATACAGTATATAACGAATTGAGAGGTTTTGGAACAGATTATATTGTATAACATGGGTTCCTATGGAAAATATTGATTCATTTAATGTTGTTTCATTCTACTTATTGATTTTCAGGAATAAATTAACGAGGTTAATTGAGGACACATTGTATATAGAAAAAGTATTATAATCTCGAAAAAATTCGACATTATGATGGAAATACACGTTTTAGGTGTCCCCAAGTCCAAAAAAAGTTTTTTTCTTGTTGCTGTCTCTCTGTCTATGCGAGGCCCTAGAGCAGTGGTTCCCAACCTGGATGCCATGGCACACGGGTGCTGCAGGTGATTTTTAGAGGTGCCATGAAAAACTTAGTTTAGGTAATAAATCAACAATTTGGATTTAAGAACAAGAAATTTAAAAAATATACTTGCCTCGGGTACCTCCAATAGCCACAACAAGGTTAAAAAACCATATGTGCATTTTAGCTACAAAGCAGCTGTCTTCACTGGTAATTCACCGAAAATAGATTTCTAAAAGTACATTCTTTTAAACTATTTTAGGTGAATTACCTCTGATGATTACTGCTCTGTAGCCAAATGAGCATATGGTTTTTGGGTGTTCTTTACAAAAATTAAACAAAGAACCGCTTATGAAAGCACGTAAATGTCTATTTTCTTTACATATATGCAGCATTTGTAAGTGAAAAGAAATGGGTAATTTACGATGTAAGAATGAATGTGAACATAAAATCTATATTACTACTATTCAAGTGAGGTTAGTTTTAAATAATTGTCGATTTTTTTTATAAAGTACAACCACTTAGGAAATAAATTGATGAATCAAAAATTCGATATTTCTGCGGCATACCAGTTCTTAGGCATTATATTAACAATATGTCATTAATATTTATCTTTTTTGACATGATCGCATAAATTGTAAAGAATGCCTCTGCCTCGCATGTATGCACGCATGATGTGTGCATCTTTCCACTTGTTTAACTTTGTTGTGGCTATTGGAGATACCTGAGGCAAGTATATTTTTTTAATTGCTCATTCTTGAATTTTTTCTGCCAGAAGATGAGCTTGATAGTTGTCTGTTGAATGATTTGGATGTTATAATGAATGCAATAATTTTTCTATAATAAATTGATTATGATGTATGGATGAGTCCGAAGGCTGTAATAAATATAAAAATCTAACAACTTTTTTAAGCTGGAATGCCATGAAGTTCATCTTTGAATGGGTGACATATCTACAAAAAAATTGGTAAGCACTGCTCTAGAGCCTAGACAGTTCAACAAAATCAAATGATATTTTATATTTAGGTAGAACATTAGAAACTATTATGAATGATATAGCACAACATTGAAGGGTAGTTTGTTCTTGTTGGTTTTCACAAAATGTCGATTTATTGAAAAATAACTTGAATGAGTTTGATTAAAATTCACTCTGTTATAGAGCATGGAGTTATAAACAACACTATAAACCATATTTCTCAAAAAATAACTATAGTATCCAGTGACATTATAATATATAGATTTTTTGTCCAACTACCACTTGGCTCTCTCCCCAGTTCTCTCAAAAGTCTTCGTCCAGCAATAATGCTTCAGCACATATGCGCCTTCACCAACTGCAATATTTGATATTTATGCATGGTATAACTATTTATCACGTTTGATTTTCACATAATATATTAGTATCATTTACATGCAGAAGATATTTTGTGCGGTTTTGTTGTTTTTGTATCAGTAAGAGTTCCTCCCAGTCAGGAAAGTGTAGGGAGACCAAATGTATACGTAGTATATGAGAAAGTATGTGCAATGTATATTGTACAGATTTTTTAAATCATGCAATTGTGCAATGTATATTATACTGATTTTTGCCCATACAATTGCCAACAATTATTAAGGATATGTAATTTGATTAATTATATCAATTAGTATTACTTTTATTTTGGTACTTATTTATATATAACCACCTGAAGCAAAATATAAATCTTAGTAATCCTAATAAATAATATATTTGCTCAAAAATCATTTCAAAATTTTTATGCTTTGTTATTTATTTGTTTACCATAGCCATGAAAAAGTTGATGATTTAAGGAAAATGGATCTTTTTGGTTTCGTTGTTGGCTTAGAACCAGTATAATTGTTATAAGGTTTAGCATTGAGGCTTTTGCAAAACACACTCGGAAATTGCAGCACTTCCATTTACAGGTAATGTATGAACTAATAATTCCTATGAAACTTGATTAGAGAATTGAAAATATAATTACTATCTCCTTGGGAATGCATAAATGAACAAAATAATATCCATTTTTTCCTATTCATTATGTATAATAGAGAGAAACATCCTGTCACACTTGTCTGTGCTTCGATGGATAATTATAGAAGAGAATAGTAATTTTAAAAGTAACTGCCATTCTAAAAAAAATATTTTTAATTCTTTCAAGATTATTTTCAATCATTTTCTGTGGCAATGGAAAATTTGTTGATCTGAAAGCATTGGACCTTTTCTATTATTTTGGGTTAGTACCAGTTGATTATCATAATTCAAATCTTAGTTTATGTAAAATTTAGTTATCTAAAAGAAAAAATGCAGATGATGATGCAGTAGATGGTAATAAACATTTCTCAATATGGGGTGTAGTTAGAAATTCAACTATTCCTAGTGCCACCATATTCAGGGCTTTATCAATGATACTGTCTATCAAAAAAGTTGTCATTTTTTTTTGCAGGAATGTTGGAATACTTAAAATAATTGAAAACATGGTATATGTGCAATATTTTAATCTGGTCATTAAGTTTTTAATGTTTTATTAATGTTCGTATTTGAATAATCACAGAAACAATAATCTTCAACAATATGGCATTACAAGTAAAAATGTCTTAAATTTATCAATTTTAAATTGTTCTTTATATTGCTGAATTATCATTGGAAATGAGACAATTATAATAGGGGACTTTTTAATATCCAGGTGCGCAAGCTCATTCCGAATGGTTGAATGACGATAAAATATGAAATGCAGGAAAGTCTCATTAATTCTATACCAAATAATTTGACGTATCTGATATTTCGAAGTTGTTACTATTCCTCTGCCAACATAATAGGATTTTGTGAAGTTTATAGTTCGAAACACTTAATACAAAATTCAACCCCATGAAGTGCTTAACCTAAGCTTATTTCAAAACAAGATTCGGAAGTGGTATATCTCGTACCATTACAGTACATTACAATCTCATTAGTTAATCCAACTAACTATCCTGTTTGATGCCTTAGGTTCTGAACAACGGTTTTATTTCTTGAGTCTCCTGCATTATTTCTCTAGTCTACATTATTTGAGAATTCGGAAACATTGAGAAAGGCTCAATTGTAGGATGGGACTTGATTTTAAGTGCTCAACACTTTTCAAAAGTGGCATAATATAGTGATGTTGTGCATGAGTGGCGAAGTATCATCAGTTAACAGCTGATCAAGTATCAAGCCAATTCTTGATAATTACAAGCAGAAGGAGTTCTTCAACTATGGTGAAACTGGGTTTTATAATTTCCAACCTGATTAAATGCTCTTGTTCATAGGTGAAATTTGCCACGGTGGGAAAAATACAGAGAGGTTAAGCATCTTGTTAGCATGTAATGCAGATGGAAGTGAAAAATTAAAACCACTCATTGTTGGAAAGTCCAAATAACCCCAATGTTTTAAAGGAATAGCACATCTTCCCTCAGATTACAGGGCCAACAAAAATATTTTGATGATGGTAAAACTTCCGAGAGGCTTATGCAGCTGGGGAGACGATTGGTTTTACAAAACGAAAATTATTCTGCTAATGGACCAGTGCACAGCATACAATCAAGTGGGCCTAGATTTTAAGTATTAAGTCTTCTATTTCTACCTGCTAACACAAGTTATATGCAGCCCCTAGACCTGGGAGTTGTTAATTGCCTAAAATTGTAATATGGAAAGCGGTTGGTAAGATATTATCACCACGAGATAAAGCAGAAATTCCTGTGACAGAGATAAAGAAATGGAATTTACTTGAGTAATAGTAGTATTGATTTTTTAAGTGCGTCGATGGCTATGGTCATTTTCCACTGGACATATATACACACAAAAGGGAGGAGGGGAAACCAGGTGCCGGCATTAGCCTACTTTTTACGAAAAGCACCAAGAGGGCCAACTGCTTAATGCCCCTTCCGAAGGACAATGCTGAATTTGTGCTGTCTCCTCAAACCACATAAATGGGGCCAGGCGACCTCGGAAAAAATCCTACTTGCGCAGGATGAATGCCCACGGCCCTTTCGAACAGAAGATGAATAGCAGCCAGCGTCCTAACCATCACACTACCAGGCACCCCTGGAATTTACTCGATGTGATGAGAAACAGTTATTGTGTGGAATGCTTTAGAGCCTCTTGTTATTACAAATTGCTTTGCAAAAGCCGAGTTTTTAAACAAGAAAATTGGGGATGAAATTGTAAATATTACAGCAGATTTTGCCAACTGGGCTGAGCTGTGGTCTCAAATTGCCAACCAAATGCATTTTGAAGATTTCGCTAATGTTTATAGCATGGTAGCAACTTGCCGACAATGTATGAATTCAGCATATTCTTCCAATGGATAGAGAAGTGGCTACTTGCACAGCAGCTTCAGGGAGTGAGGGAGAAGATGAACAGAAGAACCTACTTGAACCTGCATATCCTACATGCAAAGAGATCTTCACAGCGTTTGCTATTCTCACATCTCTAATGAACTGATGTAGATGAGAGTGTGGTTAATGCAATGTATAAATTAAATGAATATGTATCAGATAAATACAGGAGACTAAGTAAAATTAATGAATATTTCAATTTGATATGAATAAATGAGGCGATGACATGATTTACGTTACAATTATCAATTTTCGGTTTGATAGTGTTTTTGTTAATTGCAGTCGTTATTAATGCATATACGTGTCTGTTTGTTCATTAAATATGTCTTTTTGACATCTGGGGTCAAGTTTTGTGATTTAACTTACTCAACCGTTCAACACCTGCTTCATGATGACGTTGACATTTGTATCTATGCTAGCAAATGAGGGCTTGATTCTTCAAGATTTAGCACCAAATTTAAATAAGCATCTGATAATTCATACCCGTTTAATTCAAAGTTATGAATTTTTGGTCCCTTGAGTTTTGAATTAACGAGGTTTTCCTGTATATATAATTCAAAATCTCAGACAAGTTAAGCTTTGTAGAAATTCCTTCTGAATTATGTTTTCAGTGGTATGAATTAGTATACATTTCAGAAAAATGAGGAAATATGGTAGCCGTAAGTAATCCTAGCATTTCATTAGGAATGTACTAAACAATGTTAATTAATTTTTCATTACCAATTTGACAAGAATAAAATTATCATTAGTTATATTTTTCAAGCTATCCATCAACTTGAAATTTTCTGTGAAAAAAATCAAGTTGAACCTTCAAGTGATAAAAGGTAAATCTCCAAATGCTGTACTAAAATTTTCAAGTTGAGATACACCACTAAGGGAAGGGAGTAAAAAATTTTAAAAAATTAAAAATTGAATAAACAAAAGCCTCACCCATACAACCAGACACTCCACCTGCCGTTTAGGGGCTTTTTTACAGCCAGCGCCAGGGACAGCAGGTCAGCCAACCAAGGTTTATGGGAGAATCCTGTGCGGCAGGGACCTACAAGCACACACAACATTCATACAGATCAGGTGTACAAAAAAATTGCAGTGACTCTTGTCATAGATAAAAAACAAACTAAAGTTGGGAAAATAAAAAATAACATCTCGGTGAAGCCGACTAAGAAGAATAATTAAAAGTGAATGGAACTATAGGGTATGTGAAAGAAAGGAGTGCCGTGACCCTTGTCATAAGTTAAAACAAACAAATGAAGGCAGAAGAGAACATGAAAAATAAAATAAAACGAATTGGTGAAGCCGATTCAAGGAAACCATAAGAAAAGGAGTATTGACTAATATGCGTATTTCAGCTACCAAGTAGCCTTCTTCAGAGTCCTGAAGGTAAAGTAATGCACGGGATGGGAAGCTCGGTGTTTATATATAATGCCCGAAGAGGAGAAAAAATGGGGGTGGGGAGGGAAGAAGACGGTTAACCGAGGTATAGGGAAAGGAGTGGGAGATGGGGGAAGGTGGTTGTAACCATCAACTAAGCAAGGACACTAAAGAAAAACAACATAAAGGAAGTGACACAAAGAAACCAAAGTTCAAATTTTTTCGTCAGTGTGCATACAGCGGTGATGGAATGGGGCCACTATCCTGATTTAAAAGTGGGGAAGTAGGAGATGATCCCTGGGTTGAGCATGCAAAATAGTTCTCCAGATGCCATTTTCTAAATGTAGTCAAAGGTAGTGATTTTTGTTGCACGAGTCACAGAAACAAGGCCAGCCTTAATCACTGCTGAGGAAGTCAGAGGTTTGGTGAATCCATGCCCTACTACTGCTGGCCAAGACATAGCAGCTGCTAGGGAAGGTAGAAGTAGTCCATTGGCCACAAAAACTACAGCCATTGAAACAGCAAAAAGAAAGTGAAGAAACTATAGAAATCAAGGATGAAGGTCGCCTGTGTAAGATTTGCTACTCTTCAGAGTTGGGGTGTGGTTTCTCCCTTGTGGACATAAGGTGGCTTGTGTAAGATGTGCCCCATCTCTCTCCATTTGCCCTGTTTGCAGGCAGCCATTCAGGATAGTGGCCCATTCCATCACCACTGTATGCACTCTCCAATGGAAAAATTTGAACCTGGGTTTCTTCATGTCACTTCCTTTACGTTGTTTTTCTTTCGTGTCCTTGCTTAGTTGACTTACAACAACCTTCCCCCTCTCCTATGACTTTCACTTTCCCTACACCTCGGTTAAGCATATTCTTCATTCCCCCCCCCTCCCCCCGGGGCTACTTGGTAGCTGAAATATGCATATTAGTCAATACTCCTTTCTTTACCTTTTCCTTGAATCGGCTTCACCGATTCTTTGTTTTATTTTGATTATTTTTCATGTTGTCTTCTGCCTTCATTTGTTTGTTTTAACTTAAGACAAGGGTCACTGCACCCCTTTCTTTCGCATACCCGATAGTTCCAATCACTTTTAATTATTCTTCTTAATCGGCTTCACAGAGGTTTTATTTTTCCTGACTTCGGTTTGTTTTTTTTATCTACAACAAGGGTCACTGTAATTTTTTCGCACACCCAATCTGTATGAATGTTGAGTGTGCTTGTAGGTCACTGGTGCAGAGGAGTCTCCCGTAAACCTTGGTTGGCTGACCTGCTGTCCCTGTTGCTGGCCATAAAAAAGACCCTAAATGGCAGGTGGTGTCTGGTTGTAAGGGTGAGGCTTTCATTTATTCAATTTTTAATAAAAAAAAATTTTCCCCCTTCCATTTTCTTAGTGGTGTATTTCAACTTTAAAATTTTAGTACAGCATTTGGAGTTTGGTTACCTTTTCTCACTGTATTTGTGCCGTGAAGGTCATTCCCATATTTAACCTTAAATTTGAAATTGCCTTGTCATGATTTTCCAATATTTTTATAAATAAATATTGAACAATATTCATTTGAAATAAAGACAACATAGTGCAAATTACTGCCATTCCCCAAAAAATAAAGCATAAACTGTTGCTTTACTTTACACCCTTTTTATTTACTATGGGTGTGTCACAGAGGAATGACAAGTGTGTTGCCAAATTATTTTGATAAAAATTTATAGCAGATACCTGAGAACAGTGGTGCCCAACCTTTTTCGTGTAGTGAGCTGCATTAAATGATTGGGGACTGAATTAAATGGCAGAAAATGGCCAATTTAGTATCTTTTTACCTAGGCCTCTGGTTTGTTCATTACCGGAGATTCATGTGGTATCGATCATAAATTATGGTACAACCTGACCCAAAGAGAGGCTCTGCAATAAACATTGTGGTATTTCAACCCAAATTATCATTTTTAATTGTCCCCTTCCCTGTATACAATTCTAAATGAAAAACATATCCTGATGTTCCATCTTGTCTTCCCCACCACTTGAATCCCCTTTTGATGGGTTTCATCGGCTAATATTGTTTCATTGTGTAATGCCCAGTCAACTTCATCATTGCTTCATCTACTACTTGATATTTGAAAAAGTTATAATATATCTTATAGTTAAAAAATTGGTCTAATGTTATAGTTTATAAAAATTTGGGATATTTTTTGAAGGCTGTTGTGAATTGTGATATACATGAAAGATCAGCAAAATTGACAAAAATATATCCTGTGACATAACTTCTGTTTGTGGATCAATAATCTTTCATGCTGGGAAGGTCATGAATTTCCATAGTAAAAATAATCCCTAACCAAGCTTTGAACTTATCTATTGTCAGATCTTTCCAAATATTTTAACTTACACATGCATTCGATAGTTTTTGTTTGGCATACAAATTAGTCTGTTTGATGCAGTGATCTGACATATCCCTCGTGAAAAATAACACAAAAAATTCTAAAGGCAAAGCACTTTCTTCTAAATAAGTACAGTGGAAACCACTTAACACGAAAACGGATAACGCGAAATATCGGTTAACACGAAATGCAGACTCGGTCCCTACCGGTGCCTATACATTTCAACATATATTACTTCGTTTTACGCGAAATGGTTAACAAGAAATTTCGGTTAACATGAAAAAAATTTTTGGTCCCCTGAAAATAAATCCCCGTCAAATTATGTGGATAACACGAAACGACCCCCTCGTTTCTTAACATAGAAGTATGAATAATCTCACAACCACAGCTGTACCACCTCCTTCCCCCTCTCTTTCAATAGGCATGGTCATTAGTAGACCTCGGAGAAACTCACGTGCCCCCGTTGAGAGGGTTGCTACCGAGATTTCCTTGGCAGCAATAAACTAAATTCTGGGAACTACCATCTTCGAATGAAAGGAAGGATTTGGAGGTGCAGATTGTTATCTGTACTGTAACTTCCCTTTCCCCATCTTTCAATACACTCAACTCCTCCCTTGCTCTCGTCTCTAGACCATTACGCAGAACAGTTCTACTCAGTTGGTTCTGAATTTCCGTGTGGAACGGTTAGTGAATGTGTAACGAATCTGTGAGCGAAGTTTCTTTTTCGGGATCGTTTTCAGTTGTGATTTTATATTTTTATAAAAGATAAAAGAGTCACATAAAAATGGCTGGTAAATTGCATAAGCAAAAAGCAATACTGCTGAAAGTGAAAATGCAGCTCCTACAAGCAGTTGATAACGGTGATAGAACCAAAACGGACATCTGCAATGAGTTCAAAATTCCCTTTTCAACTTTGTCTACAATTATAAAAAACCGTGATAAAATAACATCTGTGTTTGAGAGAAGCATATTTGAACCGGAACGGAAGCGTCTACGCACGGCAAAGCACGAGGATTTGGAAGCGGCACTGATCATCTGGTTTAAGCAAGCAAGAGGCCAGAATGCTCCAATTTCTGGTCCTGTTTTGATGGCGAAGACTGACGCTTTAGGATCAGAATTGGGAATTGAATTCAAGTCTAGTCCTGGATGGTTGGAGCGGTTCAAGGTGAGGAATGGGATAATTTTTAAGACTTTCCGGCGAATCGGGAGACGTCTCCCGTGATATGACATCAGAGTGGGTAACTTCTACCTTGCCTAAATTATTAATAGACTTTGCGCCTAAGGACATTTTTAATGCTGACGAAACTGGAATTTTTTTTCGCTGCCTCCCAGAAAAAACTTGAGCTTTTAAAAATGAGCAGTGCTCGGGTGGAAAAAAATCTAAAGAGCGCATTACAGTAATGGTGGCTTGCAATTCTGATGGTTCTGAAAAAATCCCGATGTTTGTTGTGGGTAAATTTCTGAATCCTCGCTGCTTCAAGAATGTAAAGAAGCTTCCCATGGAATACACCGCAAATAAAAAAGCTTGGATGACGGGAAACATTTTTACAGACTGGGTTAGGGCATTGGACAAGCGCTTTTCATGCCAGAAGCGCAAAATAGCTTTAATTATCGACAACAGCCCTGCTCATCCAGAAATGGAAAAGCTGAAATCAACTAAACTGATCTTTCTGCCACCTAATACAACAAGCGTATTGCAGCCATGTGACCAGGATGTTATAAAAAATCTAAAATGCCACTATCGGAAGTTATTACTCCAGAAATATTTATCTAGTATTGAATCAAATGAGGAAATTAAGCCCGTGACTCTTTTGGATTCCTTGCATTTGTTGTATGCCGCTTGGAGGTCAGTTACAGCGAAAACAATCGAAAATTGTTTTCGCCATGCTGGATTTTCCTCTTTGCCAATAGCAGATAGGTTATCTGGACAGGATGAAACTGAATCAACTACGGAAACTAGGGTAAATACTTCTACTTAAAGTGAATTGTGCGATATCTTCGGTTGCGTGTCGTCTGTAATGAGATTGACAACTGAAATCACGCTGAATGATTATATAGCAGTGTATGACCATATTGCCACTACACCACTTTTAACAGACAGTGACATTGTGGACATTGTTAAATCAAGTGCAACAAAAGAAAATGAAAATAGTAGTGAAAGTGGAGATGACTATGACGACGGAATGTTGTCAGTGCCAAGTGCTGCGGATATCCGTGGAATGCTAAAAAGTGTACATCGGTTTTTGGAAAATCAAGCAGATGGGGACAGTTTTTATGAGACGGTTGATTATTTGGAACAATATGTGGAAAAAAAGATCATTATGAATGCTAGACAGAAAAAAATTACGGAATTTTTTGTTAAGAAGTAGACAATGGAACTACTTTAGCGACCTTGATACTTAATATTTGTACATTGTTTTTATGAAATTATTGAAATAAAATAATTTTTTATGTATATATGTAATGAATAAATTATAAGGTTTTCATTATTATAACTAATTACTGTGCTGTTTCCATCACATATTTGTTATGTCAAGATTTATTTACGAACTTATATCAATATCTCAAATCAGTCTCAAAAAAGGTTATCATGAAATTCGTTTAGCACGAAATTCGGTTAAGACGAAATGTTTGCGCTGGTCCCCCACATTTCGTGTTAAGCAGTTTCCACTGTATTAGGACCAGGTGTAAAAAGAGGACGATTAATGTCTAAATTTATCGAATCTCTTCCGGACCAAGTAAGTCTCCTATTAGCCTGATGACTGTCACTTCAATCTCACGATCAGTTTCTGTATCTGAATCTATAGGTGAAATATTTTTACAGGATTCAAGTTCACTCTGTTGAATTTCTTCCTCTTGATTATCACTATCGCTAGAGGATATATCACTTTTTATGTCATCATTGGGAATGGAAAACAATAAATCTAAATTAAGATCCTCATCCCATTTTCTTTTGGTCGCATTGTCAATATAAAAAAGGTAAAGTTGAAAAACATGTAAAACAGAAACCGCTTATGAAAAACACATGCAACTGCACAGAACAGAACTTCAAACTGTTTAAGTTGCTGGAAAAAAATTATAAAAGAAGTAAATACCATGCTGTCATGCTCAAGGGCAGAAGAGGATGATACCCTAACACCGCTATATCGGTGCTCCGTCCCTAATCAGTTGAAATGTTTCTCAGGAATGGTGGGCAGCATGATAAAAGTGGTGTCTTTATATACCATCTGCCTAAAACATAAAATTACCAGTTATACTTCTTCATAAAAGTTTCTCTTAATGAAAACCAAGGAGTGGGGCTTCAGTTGGTCGAACTGATTTGTATCTAAACAAGATGATCCAAATGGAACTTGTGATGCCTACTTTCCACATAATTATTATAAATGAAATTAATGTAAATTCATTACTTTGTAGAATCAGATGTTTGTATGCTCCAATAATTTACATATTCTAATATTTTTTTACAGGTTGGTTAGCACAGAATTGATTAGTGTCTGTATTAAAAGTCGCTCACTCATTATATATATATATATATATATATATATATATATATATATATATATATATATATTCAATTTGTTATTAGCAATAATTAAATAAAAATACATTTAAACGGTAAAATTGATTGTCATCATATTTATTGATTATTTACACTGTTAGTGAATTTTCACAAAACCGAGTTGTGCAGCAGTTACTTATATTGGCTTTGATAACAGTATAATCATTGCGCATGAGTTGCTCTTTGTCTCTCCAAATTTCATAATTTACCGTTATAAAATATTACAAATACATTTGAATGGAAAACTAAATTGATCTCACATATTTGTATGGCAAAAATAATGCTTGTATATACTAGACCAGGGGTCGGCAACGTTTTTATGTAGCGTGCCACTTTTACCAATATCTCTATTTGAGCCCTTCTACATGTGCCACTTAAAAAAATCGGGTTACAGCATAATTTTTTGTTTAACATGATTTATTTATAATATAACTATAATAGTAATGTTAAATTGCTTTTAAAACTTTACATTTAACCCTCGAATACTAAACATGGTCAAGGTGAGACATTAATATATACTAAAAATTCGTCTATTAGACTACTTTTCTCAAAAATTCATTTTCCGATAAAATTTTTATAAATTCTTACATTGTATTTTATAAATGGGTGTGATAATATCTTAATACAGTAAACACCTGCCTATAATGTGCACTTTTTTTTCGAAATATTTGAGTTAAAAATTATGATGCGTGTTATGTGAGGGTACATAATCTTCCTATTTTCATTTGACCCCATATTTCCGCAATTTCGGCACATTAATTACTGCCCGGGTATCCTCATAATTTTATTGGTAATTTCTACGAAAAGTAAGATAGATAATAGTTAAAATTTATTAACTAATTCTAGAAACATACATTAATTAGATATGAAAAGAATTAATTCAGTATTTATTCTTTCTAAAAACCAAGAAATTCTTTGTCATTGGACCATTCTTCTTCGATGTTGTTATCGAAATCGTCATCTTATGCATGACGTCATCCTACACCTGCGCCCGGCCTGGTGGTGAGGTACTGGTACTACTTACAATTAGAAACAATGGCAACTGATGCCTTTGAGTATGCTGGGAGTTGATGCTTCATGTAGAACTAAATCAAGTTATCATTACCTACTTTTCTCTCAGCATTCATACAGTGTTTATTCTTGATTCTAAGAGCCTGTAGTTAATTATGGTTATTTGCTATTGTTTTTACCTGATCCAGAGTGTTTTAATAAGGTTAAAACTGAAGGTTGGGTGAACCCGTCCACCTCAGGCATGACTAAAATGTATGTAAAAAACTTTGACATAGGATTATCGTCATTCCTTCAATTTATTAGCTCAAACAATGTTATATGCCATACTATGAAATTAATATAATTGGATTATTGTGTATATCCTAATATCACCTTGTAAGTAAACAGAGTATTTAATGATTGAATTAGCTGACGTTCTTTTGGAACTTTATTCGAAAATTTTATTTCGCACTTTCGTTGTTACCAATACATAATACCAATAATTTAATCATTGCTTTAGACTGTGTTACACCATCGACTTTATTCTGGAACGGTAACGCTAAAAAAATCTTTGTGCTATATGCGGGTATATAGAAAAATCATAGATTACAAGGCTGAAAACCCCCTTGCGCGTTATACGAGGGTGCGCATTATACGTGGGTATTTACAGTATATAAAATAATAGGAAGTAATTTATGTAAGAATATCACATTCAAAACTGTTCGCTCAGTGATCACCGCGCATCGCTCTTGAACAACGCCGATTATAAAACATTGTCATTCTTCTCATCTTGGAGGGAGAAAAAGCACATATTTTGTTTTGTCTGGTTGTGCAGGTCCAAGTTGTTCTCCAATGGGAGGTAAATGAAGAATTTCTGTGATCATGACTTTTAATGAACAAGCTGAGAACCTGATGCACTTACTAAACATTTGTCCAAGAGGCGACTGGCAACTAAAAGAAGTAGAAAGGAGCAGGTTGTGGAACACATCATTATTTGCACAGCTCTAACCCAATGCAGTTTTAGAGTAAACAAATGTGTAACCCCCTATTTTACTCGGAACTGTGTTAAAAGTCTTTTTGCGCAACTAGAGTAGTCTGATAGTCAAAAGTTTAGTAGCCTAGGGTTAATAAATTTGAAAACTTTTTCATCAAAATTAGTAGCAGCTTCTACGATTACTTTTAATAAGACATTTCAACATAAATTATGAACATAACTAAAAATACCTATAATTTTTGTTTTTTAGAAAAAGAAACTAAATAATAAAGACATTTAATGACTCCCTTGTGCTTCCATTTTTATTGCCAGTTTGGCCCGATGTGGTTGATAACTGGTAGTCTGAAGACTAAGATAAGCTTCAGAATTTTCTGTTGTCAAGTGATTGCAAACAGGATTTATTCTTTTTAGAGAAAATGCTTGCAATAGTAACTAGTACCAAATACCGTCAAAAGGGAGAATGCAACTTTCTTCATTGCCGAGAATTTTGATGGTAGCTGTGACCAAGTATATGAGTAGATATCTAAGTACCAGTTTTTGTTTTTGGAAATCTCATCCCTCATAGCAGAAAACTTATTGACCCATAAGTCAGAACTCTGAAAAGGATCAATTCCAAGAAACTGGAAGTACTGCAATTTTTTTTTTACTTTCTCAGGGTGCAAAATATATCCGAACATCAGACCATGAGTTTGCAAGTCGTGGAATAGTTGTACAAACTCTTACTTCAAAACTATTATATACTTATGCAAATCTGGCCTTAATACTTGGAAATGTTCATCGCTATCAATGAATGTTTATAATTTGGGGTAGTATCGCATATTCCCTGTCAGAATATCATCTTCAAAGAGCTGCAATTTCTTGCAAAATGACTTTTACCCTTTATATAAATTTAGTACAGTTAGCCTTTTATCTTGAAGTTTGACATTCAATGCATTCAAATGTGCTTTTATGTCTGTTAGAAACATAAGGTTCACAAGTCATTCCTTATTCTCCAACTGAGGATAGTCTTGAATTTCATGGAGATCTTGATTTCAACTAAGTAATTGACACAATGAGACAACATTTCCCCTACTCGGTCACCAAATGTTGCATTGCATTACAAGGTCATCGTAATTGAATTCCATTTCTTCTAAAAGAGATTTGAATCGCCTGTGACGAGTGTTGAGGGATGCGACAATTATATTTACTACCATAGACTATATTATTTAGAACATTTGAAGATATTTTACAGTATAAATTTTGTTGGTGAATAATGCAATGAAAGGCCAAAATTTGTATACCTGACTTTTCTTGTTATAGCTGAACAAAACCAATATTTTGACCTATCATTGTAGGTGACTCATCGGTAGTCACAGGAAACAATTTTTTCTGTAGATTAAACTTCATTCCATTTCCAAAATCTGTGAATGTAGAAAAGACCCTAAAAATATATTCACGTCTTGTAGTTCCAAACATTGGAGATACAGCACATACTTCTATCACAGAGTCATGCTCTGCTGAATAAAATCATGCAACTAATTTCAATCGGGCAACATCATTTATGTCTGTGCTCTTGTCAAGAGTAAAACTAACAACATAATATTTTCACAAGTCATTTTTCAACTGCTCATCTATATTGTCAACTAAAGAACCTACATGATGTTGGACACTTGGAATTGAAAGTGGCACATCTCGAATTTTAGCTATAATATCCTTTTTGTTTGGAAAAGTTCTTCTACACATTGCAGAAAGCTTTCTTTCAAAAATTCACAATCAGTAAATGGTTTACCTTTACAAGCAATGCACAGTGCAGCTGTATAGCTTACTTTGGAGGAAATTTCATGCTTTCAAAAATTTCACCAAACCACCCTTTTGTTTTTTGAACGACACAACAGTTTTTTTATACGTTCAGTTCTATCCACAATGTCCATGTGTGATAAAGACATTTCATGTTTTGTTTTATAATGTATTTGGACACTAGAAGTACATGAAACAATATTTTCACTACATAAGGCTCACACAACTCATTCACCTTGCTGTATAAAACTGTACTTGTCTTCATTCTTCTTGAAACAATCTTGATTTTTTTGGCTGCGACTGTTAAATTAGAGTAATATTAATTGTTTGTAAATGAGTCACTTCAGAAAAGCAATTAAATCACTCGAATGTAGTTAAGACTTCCACTGTGTTAAAACTGCTTAAAGTTAACATGCACAATCAGCAAAGGGAAAAGACGAACTAAAGCTAGCAATGTCTGAGAGGTAAAACGACGGATGACATTCACTACATTGTAACTCAAAAGTGAGTGAATTCCTCTCCTCCATCTAAAAAGATAATTTACATTGTATCCGAATTATAACCCATTTTGTTAAACATTCTTGTAATGATTTCTTTTCTTGTATGGCCAAATGCTGTTTCATTGTCACTAATTTTCGAAAATACGTTGCTAGACATGTTGGCGATCCACTAACTTTGAGAAGGAAAGACACTATGCTTGTGTGAAGCATAAACTACGGCCTTTACAGCACGTCTGCTAATTTAAAATTGCTATCCATATTACATACATTTCTACAGTCTCTTTGTGTGCCACTGGGTGGCATGCATGCCATAGGTTGCCGATTCTTGTACTAGACTACTGAATCAGAGTCCAACAATAGTCACTGCAATGGCAACACCCTCATAATGAGTAATAAAAACTGCAAAAATGCTAGTATTTATGCAAAATTTGTAGAAATACGATCAATAAGTAAAATGTTATGATAAAAATTAGATATCTCCATTCCTTCCTCGTAGACTAGTACAAATCTCATTCCAATATTACAATTCTAAGATATTTTAATGTGCCATAGAAAATCATCCTGGAGGATTTCAGATTTCCCATGTAAATCAAATGGGAAGGATAGTTCCTGAAATCGAACCTGGAACTTTCAATCTTCCCAACAAAAACTATCCTCGGGAGCTCGGCCCCAGTAGCAAGATATTTCCACCAAGTGGCATGAAAATTGGTTCAAAAGTTAATAGGGGAGGGAGGGGCAAACAGACAAACACAAAGAAGAAACTTGAAGCTTATTTCCATTCTGGAAAGTAGGCTAAATATTGTTCTCAATTGTATTTCGAGTGTTTAAGAAGTGTCAGCCAACAGTTTAAATATAGATAGGGTTAATTTTAGGTACTTTCTTGATTTTGTTTCCAAATGGGTCATGTGCAACATGCATGATTCTGGGCATGTTGATACAGTTCAATCCCGATTTAAGGTTTCTCCATTTAAGTTTTTCCCGCATTTAAGGCTTTTTTGTGGCCCCAACCAAAGCTCCATGTAAATCTATTATAATACCCAATTTAGTGTTTCTCGATTTTGTGAATTGTACGCATTTAAGGGACAGAATTCTCCTCCCTAGACGGACATCGCCTAGATTAAGGTGCGTGTACATTATGCGATGCAAAAATATATTATTTAGTGGAGTTGTAATGCAATCCATCAACAACACATACCGGTATTGTTACATTAAATGAACTCAATATTTTGTTGTGCCATGTTCATTTATCAGTATTGATAATCTTACATCTGTGGTTGTGGTTTGTTTTTGTCATCGTAACATCTCAGTATAGGCCATTTCTTTCTTTTTATTTTTCTAATAATTATTTCCTATCTCACCATTTGAGAGGGAGGAGTTTTCTTCGATGTATCTCTTCGAGGACATCTGTTGGGGCAGTTTGATACTAGCTTGGCTAGTTCCGTCCCAACCAAGAAAACATCCGCGTTCAGAAACAAGAAAATCGATCTGCTACAATAGTTCAGAGGTAGAATATCCGCCCGGCAAGTGGAAGACCCGGGTTCGATTCCCGGTCATAGCAGACTTTTTTCTCGTTTCAAAATTATTCCCAATTATTTCCTAACTAATAATAATTCTGATAATTAATTCCAAACTAAACCCTTTCATGGTGGATAAATTTATCAGGAAGAAAGCCAGACTACGAACAAAGTGTGAGTGGTAAAATTACATTGGACATAAACGTAAATGCTGAGGTGGATGTTTGTCTGTGATAGTGTTGCAGCTACTAATGCAAAGAAACTCATTTATCATCAATACAGTGAACAGTATTTACAATTCGGGTTTTTTATTGGACACAAATTTCTTGTGTGTGGTGCTATCAATCAATGCTGCCGAATGGACGTAAAAGACATTTGGAATGGAACATAGCTTTCTGTGACAGAAGCTGGTAGATTATTTTCACTGCTTTTCTCACATAAAAAAGCTTCTTCAAGCTTTGTTAACAAGTAATTGTGTCTGATACACTTCTTGCCTCCTTCAAAGTAGCAGTAAAAAACAGAAGGCCCACTCTATTGGAGAGGAACTGATTTATCTGTATAAAAAGAAATTCTTTCGTTTGATACTTGGTTCCCTAGCGGCAGCAGGTGTCTTTATCAAACAACAACAAAGAATCAACGAAATTTTGGTATACATTGAAGATAATATTAAGAAAAAATTACTGTCAAGTGAAAAGTTTGCCTTGCAATTAGGTGAAAGTGTTGCCATAAGTGTAAAATGCCAGTTTATCTCCTTTAAAGATTTGTTGAAGGATCTGAAATTATTGAACAATTTTGGTTTTGTCGGGAATTAAAAACAAGCCCATCTGGGACAGATAAAAGGCTGATTCAAAAGTCATGCAACCCAGCATTTAGGCGTCTCATGAAAATGGTCAACCAGTCGTGAAATCATCATCTTATGAGGGACAGCAGGATACCTTCCCTGAAATGCTTCTTGCATCTGTGCATATGACCGAGTTGCGAAATAATGTTCAATTATGAACATCCGCTGCACCTGGGAAAATGAAGTGTTGCTCCTGCTGCAGACAAAGCACTACTGGTGCTGAATGAGAGACATAACACTACCCGTCGCGACTGTGTGCCAACTGTTGCCTGCAGGAAAAGTTCCAACATGTCACAGATTACCAGACACCTAAATGTTGGGTTGCATGACTTTTGAATCACCCTTTATATTTGCAACAGTAAATACCTACTTGAAAGAAAATGATTTGATTTGGAATGACTATGATTCAATTTGCTCGGATGGCGCAGCTACTATGACGGAAAATGAAAGGTTTCCTGAACCAAGCAAAAAAGAAAACTCTTATTTAATTACAAGTCATTGTTTCTTAAATCAAGAAGCACAGATGGAGGTGAATTGAGAGAGGTTTTCATAACACTGGTAAAAATTATTAACTATATAAAAACTTGCCCAATAAAACCTCGATTGTTTAACAGACTTTGTCAAGAACATAAAACTCGGCTGCTTCATAATGAAATCTGCTGGCTCTCCAGAGGAAAAAATACTGAATTGTGTTTTGGAACTTAAGGATGAGTTTACTCCTATTTTTTTATACAGAGAATCCCGAGTCTTCTGAAAAAATTACCAACATCCTTTGCTGTATAAAATTGGCCTTGCTGATATATTTATGAAGCTAAATAATTTTAATGCTTCTATGAAGGGTCCAAAAGAGAATGTAATCACAGAAAGATAAAATGAGTAGTTTTCCAAAAACAATATTGTTGTGGATATCTGCAGTAGAAACTGGTGATCATTCTAATTTTCCATCTGATTAGGATAGCATTTCTGAACTGGAAACTTTACAATGAGTTCAGTTAAGGAAATTAATCTTTGACCACTTGTCATCCCTTTAACAAGGTTTGAAAAATACTTCCATTTCAAGATCTGGAATAGAATGGGTTGTTTAACCATTCCGAGCATCTGGTAAGCAAAATATCAATAAAGCATCAGAATTAACTTCCATGGGAAAAGAAGAGTTAATGGATGTATTCTCAGATACAGTGTTAAAATCAAAATTTCTAGTTTGCTTTCCTGATTTATTCAGGATTTCACTGATAATTGAATATTCTATAATTACAGATAAGGTCCTGAACATTTTACTCCCATTTTCAACAACATATTTATGTGAGAGCGCATTTTCGACTGTTAATACAATCAAGTTGAAGAACAGATCAAAACTTATCAATATTGATAGTGAAATGCAAGCAAGTCTGTCAACCATCAAACCCTATATTAAAAAGCTGTGTGCAAGACATTAGAGCCCTGCACGGGTATGATATTTTCCACCCGACCTGACCCGTACCCGCAGGCTACTAACCCATTCCTGCAAAATATTAACCTGCACCTGACCCATACCCGCAGGCTCGCACCCGCACAGGCCTACTTGTCCCACTCGGCCCATATTTTTTAACTGTCTGGTCCTCGAAACAAATCCGTAGCAAGAAATTGTAAAAAAAAATACAAATTTCTGAGTCAGTCATTCATTTTGTATAAATTAAAATGAAATGCAATTGTACATTAACATTCATTTTTAAGATAGAAAAAATGTATTTAAAGCATCTACGATTTATTTTTACAAAAATTACAAATTTTACAAAATAATTTAATTAAAAAAAGGAAACATTAATTAATAGTATCTACCCAGAGATTTAAAATTACTATTTAAAAATAGGACATCATCCACGTTTGCAGGACCTAAACCGTTTCTTCTTTCACTAATAACATGTCCCGTCAATCAAAAACACCTCTCTGATGGAGCACTGGTGCTGGTATAGCAAAAATACTATTCGTTAAAATACTTAAATTTGGCAAAAAATTCTTTTGCTTATCCCACCATTTTATCAAATCAAAATTATTAGTAATGTCGTCAGATAATTTTAAGTCAATATATGCAGTCAATTCTTCTGGATAAATATGATCATTTACTGTGTCTATATCTATAAACTGAACTAAGGTGTCTGACATTTTATACCTTTTCATCGGTTATTTTACAAGCGTACACGGATTTGGTGTCACGGATTAGATTCCATATCCCTTCTCCTTTTTAATGTCATCAATACTTACTTTAACTTTTTCATAGATTTCATACTTTTCTTTAGTTTTTAACATTTTCACACTCTTTAGAAGGGGGTGAAGAAAAACAGAAATTTTATAAATTTTTAAACCCATCTATTGACACTATTTTGAAAGGTCCCAAATCTCTAACTACAAGTTCGACACAGCCATCTAAAACTTTTTTTTTCTTTTCAGCTGATAATTTTGGTAAATCGCATTTTTTTGGCACAAGAAAATTTGTAATTTTAGACGCCTTCTTTGTTATTTTCACACTTGTGTCGCAATAAACTTGATGTTCCCAGCTTCTTATTATCATAACGGTAAACATTCTTTAACTACTGCAAGTGATTATCTTTGAAATCAGTTCTCTTTTTTCATCTAAAATTTCACAACGTTTCCCAAAATTTTGATTAGGTATTTTCTTTTCTTCTTATTAGAGTGTACTCTAAACTCAAAAGCTTCCTTCTTATCTGATCAGTATTCATTGTTCAAATCTGAAGGGCAGATAAAAGTAATATTTAGATTGAAATTTTGTTTTATAATTGAATGATGCATTAACTTATAACTAAAAATTTTACCATTCAATCAGCTGGTATTGGTTCCTTTTAAGGATGTGGTAGATTGATATTCTGTCACAAAAGCTGAGATCACATATAACTCAACAGTGTAATTTTGTAAAATAACTGTTGTTCGTTTCTCTCGCAAAAAAATTATAAAATAATACAACTCACCCACGAATATTTGACTAAAAAATACTATATATTTGAATGTTAAATAACATATAAAGAATGCTGATAGGCACTCTTATATGTAACCATGTCTCTTCAAAAGGGGATTCACAATGATAGATGTTACTTGCATGAATGGGCAAAACCAACTGGTTAAAAGGGAGAGTTCCCCACAAACCAATCCATCATAATTACATTGTACTACATAATTACCCTATTCACTCTTTCTCACCCCCTCCCTAGATTCTCTTCTATTAACGTAATCGGCAATCGTTTGTCAATTGCAACTTTGTATATATTTATATAATAAAAGGAATCGTTTTTTCATCAGACTCTTTTCTTGAGGAAAGTGGAAGACTCGGGTTCGATTCCCGGTCATAGCAGACTTTTTTCTCGTTTCAAAATTATTCCCATCTTTACAGGTTATGCCTGTCTGCATAGAATCTTCGGATCGCTTCATTCCATCAAATTCTATATTGTGTTTAACTGTTGTTTTCTATGTTTCACTGCATTGATTTATTTTTTAGGCTGGTTTCCGAAGGAAACATAGCCTTATGAAATGGTCGTGTATGTGTGTGTGTCCTCTACTAACAACTTTTGCACCAATGGACCGATTTTCATGAAACTTGGTATGAGGCTTGTGCTACCAGGGCTCACCTCTGGGCTATATTTTATTTTGCGAAGATTGAAGTCCCAGGTTTGATTCCAGGAACATTTTTACCGTATTTGATTTACATAGAAAATCCCAAATCCATCGTGCAGAGATGTTTTCTTTAATACTTTAAAGTATCTTTAAATTGTGATATCAGAGAGAGGTTTGTCCTGTTCTAAGGGGAAAAGACTGTAAAATCTGATTCTTATCACAGAATTTTGATAATTTATCGTATTTTCTTGAATTTCTACTAAAACAGCATTTTGGCGTTTTAAATCGCATTTTATGGTATTGTTGCCATGGAGACGATTATAACTGAATTCGGCTTGAGCATAGACGAGTGAACAAATGGGTTATTATCTTTTCTGCTCGACTACTCTTCAGCAATGGACAGTTGATCCAGACATATTAGTGTATAAACAGTAACATTTATTAAATTCGTTTAATTAAAATGTACACATGCAAAATATAATTTCAGAAAGATTTTGACATTGTTTTTAGTACATCATAACTTATTGTTATGAGGAGAGATAGGAGATGATTTTTAGTTCTTCATAATAGGATGAATTTGTTGGTAGGTGGAAGTTCGAGATAGAAGCATTGTTTATACTAGTTTTCTTTGAAGTGTAAGGCCATTTTATTATTAATGTATAGGGTGGCCCATAAGTTCCAATTGGTTATATTAAGCAAAAATTAAGAAAGTAAAAAGTGTTCTGCCACTCAAAAAAGTTTGAAAAACACTGGTATAGAGGAAGGTCTAGAAAAGTGGAAAAGATTACAAATGAACATCTGTACCTCACATAAATATGTGTATTAATAAAACTAAAATAAAAATAAGGTTTAACAAACCTCTTCAATGCTAGAATTGCATAGGGGCTGGAGAAGAGGCAAAATGCATCCTGTGTAAATGAAAAAAATTGTAATGAATCACTGTGGAGCCTAAAATTTCTGCTCCCAATACATTACTCTTAAGCAATGCCGGCAAAGGAGAACATTAAATGTCCCGAGGGACATGTTTAGTCAGGGGTCCGTTATGTTTAGATCCTATGTAAACAAGTGACTTCATAAAGCTCGCATACCTTTCATTTTACCTTTCAGTTCGTGCCAAAATAAAGATCGTTTGTCTTAGTATCGATTTAAAGTACATCAAGATTATTCAGATTTAAGAAAAATTATTGCAATAAAAAAATAATGCATGTTAGTTTAAAACCATACTCTAAATTCCATACTGCGATTGATAAAAGGGTATACATTTTGCTAACTGCAGATACTCAAAACTGCATTTGGTGAGTGACTGCTATATTTATTTTCTTTTGTATTTTTATAATAAACGTTTTTTAAGTATATCATACTTATTTTAGGCATCTAAGTATACATTATAGACTTAGTATGCCTTTCAGGATTCACTCCTCCTAACCCCCAATTTTCCATAACACCTGGACCTTGCCAATTGCTGGTCAAGTTGGAAACATAACACCCATATATGGTGAGGGACTACTGTACTTGCCATAACAAGGTTATCATTATGACTACTGGAGATGCCCAAGAAAAGTACTTTTTTCAATATTTGATACCTAAGTGCTTATTTCTGAACCATCTGTATTATTTGTGTTTTTCTTTATTGTGGAATGCCACAAAATTAAGGCTAGCAATTCGATTACTTACATGAGAGCAGTTGTTGCTAAACGGTAGAAATTCTTATTATAATGTATTTAATTCAGATGTGTGAGTAATTCAGCCTCTTGCAAGCTGCCATATTTTTAGATGTAGAGTGGAAAAACTAATTTCTGTGAATGAAAATAGTTTTATTTAGATCTTTTGTGAATTAGCTTTCAAATGCTTCCCTAGTTCCAGAAAACTCGGAGAAATTTCTGCATAACTGTACTAGAAAATTTTTCTCATTTTCCAGCCTATTTATGTTTTTATAAACCAGTTAAGAAAACCTATGATCTGGGAGGACCTGATGTTCAGCTGAATTATTTTTCCCTCTTAGCTGACATCCAAACTTATAAACATTAAGAAAACTTATGATCTGGGGAAACCTGATGTTCAGCTTTATCAAATTAAGTTTTCCATCTGAATCAGTGAAACTACTATCAAGGATCATATTTCCAACTACAGGAAATTGTAAGCATTAATCATTACGACCATAATTCCTTTATCTCTCTGAAACTAAAACCTGTTAATTGGTCCAAGACAAAAACTGCTTAATATGACTAATCTTTCTTTATTTATAATTAAGATTAAAACTATAAAATTTACTACATCCAAATATTTGGTTGAATTGTGTAAAAAAACTCAGGAAACCTAATTAAAGATGTTTAATTAAAGTGATTGAACGAATACCTTTTGTAGAGACCTAAACAGTATTAGATACTTAAAATAGTTTCCAAAATTAAGAAATGAATCATTACTAAAAGATTTTGATTTTTCTTATAATAGATGTATTAAGGTTGTGTGGTTAATTAGTTGCACTTTTAAAGGCAAGGTTGCAATGTGAGTGATAGTATAGCTGATGTCATGTTAGTAATAATGTAATGCCATTTTTTAAAAAGAAAATCATTCTCATGTAAGTAAGCCATGCTAAAATGTTCTGTGTGGATCATGCTAGAATTAACTACTGACAAAAATTTTAAATAATGAAAATTCTTACATCCCCATTAACAAGACGCTATCTTAGACTTAGTTATATTTAATGATGTTGGTTACTATGTTGCAACAAGCATTGATATGCTTGTTTCCTGTTAAAAAATCTTGTTGACAAAGCACAGGTGACATTATTTTGAAATATTAATTTATGATTAAATAATGAGGTGAAGTTTATTTTTTGTCTTTATATTCATTAATCTATTCTTCCGATTTTATAGAAGATATTTATTTATTCATTTTTTCACATACAGCGAAAGCGCCAATTTAAAGTGAAAAATTACACACTCAAAGATTAACAAAATAATGTAGAAAATGATGAAATTCAATGCAGTTTAAGCAAAGCAAAAAGCAGTCAATAAAATTAAGTAGTGCGACAATACGTCATTCCATTTTTAATAAACGACTCTTTGGACATTGAGAAAGGATCTATGCTAGGGGAAAGTGAATTTAAAAGAGAAGGAAGACGATAGAAAAGAGAACGTTTAGCAAGCGAAATTCTGGGGGTGGGGAAGTGAAAGAAGAACGATTAGATCCATTAGGAACACGGAAATTATTTTGAGCAAGTAACTCGGGACAGCCAGCGATAGAATTTAGTATATTGTATATAAATGAAAGATCAGACAATTCGATAACCAGAGAGATAATCCAAAGAAAGAAGGAAAAATTTGTGCCATATAAAATAAATATACTTTTAATCTTATGCTCTGCCAATTAGCATGTCGACTATTTTTATTTAACATGGTCAACCGATGAAGTGTAAGAAAGAACAAAATTATAACTTGACCATGACTATAACTGCAGTCCAACTTATTGCATTTATAAATTTTAAATACGTGCACTCGATAAAAATTAGCGCAGAATTAAAGAATGCTAACGCAATATAGACTTCTCAAAGTTAGGGTTACAGAAGTTGAATTTCAAGCATTTGTTACCATCGTTATATTTTTCATATATCTGGTAGTAGTGCGAGGTCATTTGTGAGACCGGTGCCATAATAAGTATTCATAAAAACAAATTGATTATTTATCCATATATTTATTCAACAATATATAAAATATCCATGAACTTTTATACAACATTATAACAATATATTGCGTTTCTATAACATTTGTCTAAATTAGATCCTATTGCTTCACTCTTCTTACTAAAACTTCAAAAAGATGGTACTTGTTCTTGATTTTTCCATCTTCAAATTGTACTTGATTCATCAATTTGCTTGATTCTATTAAAAAATCTGCCAAGTACTCGTCGTGTAGACCTTCAGGAATTCGATCCAGGAATGGATTTACTGCTCTTATGGCATCTGGAAAACAATATTATCGTAACGCCTGCGTTAGAAAATTACATAGTATGCATATTAAAATCCTTTGTAGTTATAAATGTGCAGCAGAATATAAGGTTACGTTATAGGTAAACGAATTTATCAACATTAAAGTACCTTACTTATTGTAATGATAAATCTCGTATGCAAGCGTTTCTGTGAAATAAGTAATCCAAGAACATCGCTAGCTTAGTCGAGGGGGTGTAACTCAGTGGTAGAGTGTCTGCTTCGCATGCAGAAAGTCCTGGGTTCGAACCCCAGCACCTCCACTTTTTGATGCTTTTAATTTTCGTTTTTTCCGGTTTTTTAGTTTTAATAATTTTCATTCCTTCAATCTTCGCTTAATAATTTTATCATTTCTAAGAATTAAAAAATGATCTTTTGATTTTTTGGCAGATAATTATTTAAATGTTCAGAGAGAATTTACAACATTTTTTCTAGATTTTTAATATGGAACTATTTCTAGCTCAACAATGGATTATCACCATCAGTCATCACCTGCAGTTAGACGTTTCATAACGCATCGGATTTATTCGGTGGTTTTCGGTGACAGCTGTCTATTCGTGCGAATCAGCTCTTTATGATGGGAATATTTCGTAAAGTTTTCGTATTAATGCTCGCAATGAATATATAAAGATAAAAAGATAATTGATGGAATAATACGATCCGAAGATCCTATGCAGAAAGGCATAAGCTGTAAAGGTGGGAATAATTTTGAAACGAGAAAAAAGTCTGCTATGACCGGGAATCGAACCCGGCAAGTGGAAGACCCGGATTCGATTCCCGGTCATAGCAGACTTTTTTCTCGTTTCAAAATTATTCCCATAAAAAGATAAGCCAAAGTTCTGCGTCCCAGTTTTACCTTTAAGATGTGTAAATCCATTGTAGATGAATACGCGCTCTCTGCACTCGCAACTCAGCACATCGAAGCCAGTTTCTATGAGAATATCTTGCAGATCTTTACGTGGTGTAGTTGAATGTTGATAAGGTGAGACAAATTTTTCATAGTCCTGTAATTAGTGAATATGGTTGAAGTCAGTAAATATTAGCATTCTTACAAATAACCTTACAGTAGCTTAATTATTGCTTTTGTAGAATAAAGACACGGTAGTTGGTATATGTCGCTGCAGAACTTTAACAATTTTAGAAAAGTACCCTCTATTTTCATTATCTGTTACCAATTCAGGAGTTCTGTCTAGGAGCTGCTATATGTTTTTTGGTGCACCGTACGGAATTCGTTCAAATGTCAGCCTGTTCTAACATTATTCTCTTCATTTTGGTCATATGGCCGATCTCTGTTTTACTGCTTTTAATTAGCTCGTCACTTGTCTATTGTTGATTTATTCTTTTTAGCGTGTTTTTTCTTAAATGCGAGTATGCTTTCACTTTGGCGTCTGTCTGTCCGTTTTGACCGCGGTCAGAAACGAGAAAATTGATCTGCTACGATAGTTCAGTGGTAGAATATCCGTCCGGCAAGTGGAAGACCCGAGTTCGATTCCCGGTCATAGCAGACTTTTTTTCTCGTTTTAAAATTCCTGTCTGCATAGGATCTTCAGATCACTTTATTCCATCAATTAGCCATCTGAACTAAAATCTGAATACGTGCGCAGCGTAACCCGCGAGCTTTCGCTTAGTGTTAGTGCAGTGGTTTTCAACCGGTGTGTCGCGAAAATTTAGAAAAAAGGTCGTGAAAATTAAAAAAAATAAAATACAGCAAAATACGGAATAGTTTTTATTGGCTACTGATGCGCTGTCATTGTTTCGTGGCAGCAGTTTTATTGTTAAATAAGAAATTTTAAGTATTTTTGTTATGTTTTAACGAAGAAAATTGACTGAATATAGTAAGCGGAGGAAATTGTCTGTCTGTAGTACTGATATTTAGTTTTGGAATTCCGCCTTTGATTATAATAGGCGGCTGATCACAATAATCAGTGTTATTAATTAGCGGCATATACAGTAATTCTGAAAATATCTCCTTGAACTTCTCACTTCCAAGAACATATTTCAAAAATCGTCAAAAAAGTTCAAACGAATAAATACGTAAATATAGTATTTTAATTGGCGTATTTTTTCAATTTTATATTTGTGGAATTTTTCCCTTTGGCCTTAGATCATGTTGGAATTTATAAATATAGAAAATTGTACCCTTTTAGACTTAAATTTGTATCGAATAAATCCATATTATTATAAATGTAGAGGTAATTTTTTAATAAATGTATGGCACGTTAGAAAACTATATACATAACAGAAATTTTACGTTTTTTTCAACGATAATGAAAACCTATTTGACATCCCTAAAATATACAATCTACTTTAGATACATGAAGCGAGGGGAATAAATACTCCCCTTTTTGTAATGCTATCCATTATTTTCAATTAAAAAAATCCCTGCTTCATTTCGACTTATATATATGTTTTTCTCATTTCTGTTTTGCCCGGTAAAATTAATTCACTTTGAGTTATGGAAAATTCGAGTTATAGACGTTCGAGTTATGGATGTCCCACGTATAAAAAATTTCCATCATATTTGATCGAAATATCCTTTAGGTTTCAAGAGGAAGATAAACCTTTAATAGGTGGCAAAGAAAAACCTATGGAGGCAAACAAAAATTTATGAATTGGGCCCTTTAAAAGAATCACATCCTAACTGCCACTTTCATCGCTGGGTACAGTTAAATCTTTCACTACAAACATTTAATTGGTGTCTAGGGTAAAAGATTCTGGTGAATTTGTTGTAATCTATGAAAAGATTACTCATCGACTTTTGTAGCACAAATACTGGCATGACTTTTTGAGAATGAACGGTAACTGTTTATAACTTACTTTCATATACAGACTCCAGCGTGATGAGGTTCCCAGCTGCTCGTAAACGTTGAAGATTGGACTGGAAGCAAGGAAGACGAGCAAGGCCTCACCACCAGGTACTAGTAGATCGTGCACATTCTTCAAAGCCTGTCTTCATTAAAAATGGAGTCCACTTAAGCACTAGAAGAAAATGGCAGTTAAAAATCTAATTTAAGGTTATCTATGGCTTGAAACAAATGATTGATTCTACTCAGCAGCCAGGTTATATTGCTTTATTTGCAAAAGAAATTTTAAGATCTTACTACGATTGCACATGCAAAGATTTCTAGTGTTTCGGAAAAAATGAACAAATTTACTCGAATTCCAAACACCTTAGCGTAACTCGCCCAACCTTAAGAAGTCAAATAAAAAAACTTCATTTTTAATTTCTCCATGTACGAAGTATAGAGAAAGTATTGTTTTCATGAAAAAAAAAATCGAATTCGAGATTTCAACGTAAAAACATGTTTTAACGTCTCCTGAACACGTTTTGACTTTTCTCGATGCGTGTCTGTCTTTGACCGGAATTTTGTGAGTGATCTAACTCAAAAACTATTTATCAGGTCAACGCGAAATTTTATATTTTACATTTTTGTTAAAGGCAAAAGAACTGATTAGTTTTTGGTAATAATCGTTCAACCGAAAGTGGGTGATTACTCTTGTCACTTATCCGTTATTTTAAAATATTTGCTTTAATATTTGATAAAGGTAAAAATATGCTGGAATAAACGTTGTAGGAAATTTAATTTTCTACAATGTTTGTGGTGGGCGTTTACCGTTGTCATCCGTTTTTATTTAATATTACTTTAATATTCGATTAATGTAAAAATGTATAGGAATGCAAGTTGTAGTAGATTGAATTTTCTACAATGTTTGTTCGAAACACTTTCCCATAAAATGCATTTTTAAAGAGATTTTTAAAACTAATTTTTTAGCTGCCACCACCTACCGGCGACTATTGTAAATACTTGACGCTTAGTTACGACTTGGCAACGCTCATTTTTATTTTCTTAATTGTTGGAGCTTCATGTCTATATCCAATATCAGATAGCCACGGTTTGAGTTTATTTCTGTTCTTTGTAAAGTCTAAATTTTTCTTGCAGTTCCTTAAAATATTTATTATCATTTTGACCTACTTGGAACTTTAGAAATATTACAGGTATGGAGAAAGTCATGTGGTGGCCACATCATATTTTTACTTGCACCATAGGTAGTACATATAGGCAGGGCCGACGAGAGGGGGGGAAGCCGGTACAAATTACCGGGGCCTGGCGGTACGGAAGGGGGGCCCAGGGCCCGACTATGTTGCATGTTTATGTCTTTCTCAGTAGTATCATTATTTGTCGATTGTTTTTGACATCCATTGTAAAATCGGTGAATTTCAAAGAAAATAATAATGATATAAAAATTCTGTCAGTTATCGGCTAATATAGACTCGAATCAACCAAAGAACTACTAATTACATACTAAGTACAGAATATAATTGTTTTTAATGTAATTCTTAACAAAATATATATTTCATGTTCAATGCACGCATAATTCTGAATAACGGCTTGCGAACTTGTGCCGTGAACCGAGTATTTCCGACTCTATACGAACATTCGCTTCTGCGCTTTGACAGTATGACAGTGCAGTCTCTTCTTATTATGCGCAGTCGCATTAGTATATTTTCGTAAGTGAACACCGTGCGAATACAACAAAGTTGTGTGAAACATATTGTGTTGTGTTACACATACAAGTTGAAAGTGTATGGTTAGTTCAGCAACGATAGTTTGGGCGCTTATATTATTGATGTTAGTCATTAGGATCTTAATATTCTCAACAGGTACGAATATTATCATATTTATTATTAGCATAAAAATGAGATCACTCATTTATTTTGTATTGCAGTGAATTTAAAATAACTATAATACATTTTTTAATTTTAGATAACGTGTTTTTACCCCTTTTCAATTCTTACTATGGATTATCATCACAAATCTTGAGCAAAAAACGGAAAGAACAAAAAGAAAGAGAGAAAAGAGGCTGTAGGTCGAAGAACTCTTGAATGTCTCGGAATTACCATCTCCTCTCATTCTCATTCGTCTGAAGATCAGAAAGGAAATTAGTCACAAGTGAAGTTGAAATTGTTTCAAATGAAAGAATTTAAAAAAGAGAAAATGATGAAGTGAATAAAAATACTCTAATAATGAAAACAGTTCTAGTAATATAGCAACTTGTTATTCGAGCACTGTACCTTCTTCGGAACCACACTACACTTCTGCAGATAAAACTGATGTTACCGTCATTCAGGCTTGTTCCGCTTCTTGCTCGACAAAAAAATATCGTCAAATTCTGGAATTTCGCTAAATAACAACGAAAAGCTATTAAGATTTGATATTGGCCTTCTAGAATCAAATTTCACAGTCGAAGAAATAGAAGATGCCATTCGACGAGGGCCGGAACCATATCCTCAAATTTGACCACCTGATAAATATGGCAACCAATTTCCTGTTTATGTATTGAATTTTCGCTTAAGAAATAATGAAGTAACTCCTCGAGATTGGTTGGTGTGCAGTATAAAACTAAACAAGCCCTGTTTTTTTTCCTGTCGTTTATTCTGTAAATTTCCAGTAGCTCATCGTTCAATTTTCACAACTGAAATTGGCTGGAGACCTTCTAAAAGTTATAAAAAACTTTACAACAGAATACCTGAACACGAAAATAGTAATAATCACCGAGCATGCTATCTAGAGCGGCGAAATTTACTAAATAATCTTAATAAGAATACTACAGTATGTTTATTATTGCAAAAAATACAAAGTGAAACACAAGTATGGAAAGGCTTATTACAACGATTTCTGGATGTAGTTTTGTTTCTTGCAGAACGTGGATTGCCTTTTAGGGGAAGTAGCCACTTATTTGGAGATTCAAGAAATGACAATTTCTTAGGAATGTTAGAAATCATAAGCCGTTACGACCCTTTACTAGCAGAGCATTTGAAAAGGATAAAACAGTCGCAATTTGATAAAAAAGATTACCAGTAGATTATTTGTCAGCCGAAATCCAAAATGAATTTATTTCGTGCTGTGCCGAATATGTATTTAGCTGCATTTTAATGGAAAGAGAAATTGCAAAGTATTTTTCGATCATTGTAGATGCGACACCAGACTCGGCACATATGGAGCAAACTACATTCATTTTGCGTTATGTTCTTGTAAACAAACAAACAAATGAATATGGAGTTTTAAAAAGATTTATAGAATTTGTAAACTGTAATAAAAACAGGGGAAGCCATCGCAGATTTAATTCTACAGATGCTTCAAAAACGCAATATTCCAATAAGTGAGTGTCGTGGACAGGGCTACGACAATGGCTCAAATATGGGTGAATCGTACAAGGGTGCTCAAGCTCGAAATTTACAAACCAATCCGCTAGCTATTTTTTCTCCTTGTGCCTGTCACAATTTGAATCTATGGGGTGTTCATGCGGCAGAATGTTGCCCTGAGGTAATACAATTTTTGGAGTCGTACAAAAGCTAAATAATATATTTAGTGGCAGTCCTCAGAGGTGGGAAATTTAAGAGAAAGTTCGCTCCACTCCATGTCAAACACACGCTGGTCTGCTAGAGTTGAGAGTGTTAAACCCTTTGCTAAAAATCTTCCTGCGATTAAGAAGGCAATCGAGTCAGTGTTGGAATTAAATCTAAATTCAGAAATTAGAACAGATCTAAATGGAACAAAAAAATATATAGAACCATTTGAATGTGTTTTGATGGCATCTGTTTGGCTGAAAATTCTTACAGCTATAAATTATATAAGCACTGTTTTACAAGCACGGAAGACTACAATCGATGTTGAAGTTGAAAATCTTACCAGTCTTTTGGATGATTTAAAAACGATCAGAAATAGTCGACAATCCATCTTAAAGGAATGCAAGCTAGTCGCTGAAAATTTAGGTATGCAGGCTGAGTTTACGATAATACGACAAAGAGAAAGGAAAAGAAAATCTGACGAATTGACAATAATTGAAGAATCCTTAAACTCAAGCCCGGAAGAGATATTCAAGTGTTACTGCTAAGTAATTATTAGCAGGATATTAACGAAAATATTTGTGACGAGCTAATACATCTTAAGGCAGTATATAAACCAAATTTGCAAGAAAATTTTCTTTCGCCAATAAACCTTTTAAATAAACTAAGCCAATTAAAACTTGAAATTCTTTTTCCAAACGTAGTCGTTGATTTAAGGTTGTTCTGCACCATAACATGTGATTTTAATTTGTTTTTAAAATGTTCTTTAAATTTTTTGTTCTTTAAGAATAAATGTTTTCTTTTCCTCTTCCATGTTTCATTTGTATACCAGGCAGGGCATATTTGTTTTTTTGCACATTAATACAAACCTCGTGTAAAGATTTTTATCCGATCCGCCATAGCAGGGGGGGGGGGGGGGGCGAAAACATTTTTTCACCGGGGTCCGAACCCGCTCTCGGCGGCCCTGCACATAGGGGATAGTATTGTTTTCATAAAAAAACGATTTCGAGATTTCAACGGAAATATATTTTTTGAGGTCCCCTGAACACGTTTTGACCATTTTTAGTGCCTGTCGTCATTGCTGAAAAGCACTATTATCTTCGTCATGCCCGTCCGTCCGTACGCATGCATCAGGGAGGAATTGGCTGAACCGATTTCGACCAAATTTGTTACATAGAATGTACACATAAATTAATGACCAAAATAGCATATTTTGACTTGATCGATTTAGCAGGGATGCCTAATTGCAAAGTTAAACTTTTTGGTCATTAGGAATTTGGAAGGAATTGGCCAAACCGATTTTAACGAAACTTTATATGAAGTAGGTTTGCAACATAAAAATCACGATGTTTAGTATAGATATAACAAGGATATAACACAGGTTTCCCGTGGTACAGAAGTGCTTTTCGTGAAATTCGCCGTAGTATAATCGTATACTAATGCATTTGATTTGAAATCAGAAAATTATTTTTTCCATATATTGTGTTAGCCCTGCATTTTAGATCCGTTCTAAACATGTTCATTTCGTTTTGCCATTCTATACTCGTCCTACAAACGAAATTTCTTTGAAATCGGTTCAGCCAATACCTTCGAAGTTTGTAGTTAGAGAGAAATTCTAACCTTGATATTGTGGTAGCCCTGACACGGTTGAAATATGCTATTTTGATTATTTATATGAAGATTATATATACTATATTTGGTTTAAATCCATGAGGTCAATTTTCTAGAAATACGTGTAAAAGAAATATTATTTTACTTTTTACTGTGGTAGCTCTGCTCTTAGCTCCGCTTTAAACATCTTGATGTCATTATGATATGTTGTAGAAATGTTATATAAAAAATTAAGTTGATATCCGTTCAGCCAATTCCTTCCAAATCCATAATTACTGAAGGAGTTTAATTTGTAATTGTGGCACCCCTGTTTGGTTGATCCTGTCTATATATGCTATTATGGTTTTGTATATAGGTGTACATTATAAATGTTAAATTTGGTTAAAATTTAGGTGGACAGTTCATCATAAATACTTGAAAAAAGAATTTTTTTATTGCTTGTATTGTGACAGCCCTGCTTTCTATATCATCTTGATTTTGTTTTTTTATGTTGCAAACCTCCTTAATGCAAAATTTCGTTGAATCGGTTCAGCCAATTCCTTCCAAATACATAATTACCGAAAAGTTTTATTTTGCAATTATGTCACCTCTTTTGAGTCGATCCGGTCGAAATATGTCATTTTGGTCATGTTTTTATGTGAAGATTCAAAGTATATACCAAATTTGGTTGAAATCGGTTCAGCAAATTCTTCCCTGATATATGCGTACGGACGGACATCACGAAGATAATTGTGCTTTTCAGCATTAATGAAAAGCACTAAAAAGCAGGGCTGCCACAATGTAAGTAATTAAAAATTCTTATTACACGTATTTGTGTTAAACTGTCCACATCAATTTTACCAAATTTAATATTTATAACATAAATTTGTATAAAAAACCATATTAGCATATTTAAACCGAATCATCCAAACAGGGGTGCCACAATTACAAGTTAAACTCTTTCAGTAATTAAGGATTTGGAAGGAATTGGCTGACGGATTTCAATTAAGTTTTGTATATAAGATTTGTACAACGTACCATATTGAAATCAAGATGTTTAAAGCGGAGTTAAAGAGCAGGGTTACCACATTAAAAAGTAAAATAATATTTCTTTTACTTGTATTTCTAGAGAACTGACCTCATGGATTTTAACCCAATATAGTATATATAATCTTCGTATAAATAAATTACAAAAATATCATATTTCAACCAGGTCGACTAAATAGGACTACCACAATTTTCTGTAACTATGTATTTGGAAGGCATTGGCTGAACCGATTTAAAAAATTTCGTTTATAGGGTGAGTATAGAATGCCAAAATGAAATGGAGATTTTTATAGCGTATCTAAATAGCATATAAGGAAACATAATTTTCTGATTTCAAGGCAAATATATTATTATACGATTATACTACGGCGAATTTGACGAAAAGAACGTCTGTGCCAGGGGAAATCCGTGTTCACCCCTACTTGTCTCGATTGTCTGTGTGTGCGCGCGTGATAGAAATTTTGTGGGTGCTCTAACTCAAAAAATATTGATCAGATAAACAAAGAATTTTATATTTGACATTTTTGTTAAAGGGAAAAGGGATGATTAGTTTTTGGTAATAATCGGTCGACCAGAAGTGGGGGTTTACTCGGGTCACTTATCCGATTTTTGAAGTATTTGATGAACGTAAAAAATACTGGAATAAAAGTTATAGGAAATTTAACTTTTTACAATAGTTGTTCGAAATATTTTTCCATATGCATTCAGATCGCTTTATTACATCAATATAATGCATTGTTTAACCCCTCAAGCACGGAGGACATTTAATGAAACTCCATTTCTGAGGTCGGAGTTTATTTTTAAATTTCGATTTCGGTCCCTGAAAATTGAAAAATTTACAACCTTTTCCGTTTTTATTGGATTTGTCTGAAATTTTTTTAGGATGTTAGTAGAACACAACATTTATAAATATTACGTTTTGCACTTTCTTACATTTGGAGAGAAGAGAAACCATTCCGATCGCCAGCCAGTCAAGCGCGCACCCGTGCCTTCATATATCTTTCAGTATTGTGAAAATTATTAACGTTATTGATATGCAATCTTTTTCTAGAAAGAATTTCAGCTTTTATAAACATTTTATTCACTGGATGTACCTCTCCAAAGAAATGCTAAAGCAAGCACATGGCCCTAAGTGCCGAACAGTAGTTCGGCTCTCCTCATCTTATAGCTCTCAATCGCTGACGCATAAAAAAATCCAAGAAAAAGAGAAATCTGTTTGCAGATAAGTAGTCAAAATCTCCTTTCAGTTTGCAGTAGCATTCGTGTCGAGATACAGTTCGTCTCAGCATTGGGTAGCGGTTTTTTAGAAGACGCATCCCCAATTCCCGTAGCTACGTGAAAAATCAATCACAAAATTTAATGCATATTAAATGTTATAAGAAAGATAATAAATTGAAAAATGACAATAAATAGGTAGGTCAAAGGTTCCTCTTTTGAAATATATCAAGGTTATCTTGATTTAAGAAAATTAATCGTGTAAAAAAAATATAAAAGGTGAGCGATGACTGCGACGTACTTGGTACGTCGGTGGACGGCATATTAAGTTTTCCCCCGTCGTACTCGGTAGGTCGCTTGACGTTGAGGGGTTGTGATATTTTTAAAATTATATTTTATAGCGACCAATACCACATCACCTAGAGGCGACTTTTGTTAACATTTTTTACGCTCTTAGTGACGCTCCTTTTTGTTGGAGCTTCGTGGCTATGTCCAATATCAGAAGGCTACGGTTTGAGTTAATTTCTGTTCTTTGTAAAATCTTTAAAAATTTCTAGCGGTTCCTTAAAATATTTATTATTATTTAACTTATTTGTAATTTTTATAAATATTACAGGCATGGAGAAAGTCATATGGTGGCCACAAGATTTTTTGAGTTTATGCTTGATGTTTTGCTATTCTTTCTATGTGAGATATTAATATACAATTAATTGAATCAGGCGTGATTTCGTGAAAGTAGGTAATATTATTCATAATACACACTTAGTACTTTTCCAAAAAATTTTATTTTTACTACCGGTTTCGCACGTGATACGGCATCATCTGGCAAGGAGGAATAGTGCATAGGGGTTTTAAAGAAAATCCAGGGGTGGGTGGGGAAATATAATACTATCGTTGGAAGGGTGAAGTGGAGTGAGGAAGCAAAGTTGGGAAAACCACACAGCTAAAGTTAAACAGTTACTGACAAAAGATTGTACAAAAAGGGTTTCACAGCGGTTTCTCTCCACCTACCGCAACGAACCATGGATTTCAAAACTCGCATGTTTTAGTTATGCGAGTATTCTTTTTTCTGCTCTAAAAGAATTATATTCGCGTATAACATAGAATTTTTGCAAACAAACCTTCGAAATTTTACCTGCGTTTATTTGACGGGTAGGATGCGGCACTCACCTCTGTTCCTGCACCCAGTGGAGACAGAAGAAGGAGAAGACTTTCCGAAAGCCTAGAGGAAATTCCATCCTTGGGTTGGGTGTCAGGATGTCCATTTTCCTGAAACTTATCCTTGGGTGCCAGTGCCTGGCCGATGCGAACCGCACCATGGCTTCGGAGGCGTCGATGGCCACCAGCCGTCCCGTAACGGGCATGAGGGGAAGCAGAAGGCGGCGGGTGACATCCCCGCTTCCGCAGCCGATGTCCAAGACGCTCTCCGAGCCGTCATCCGTCCACGTCATACAGCCGACGTATCGAGATATCGCTTCAGCGGCGTCTCTGCGTTGCATTTCGGACGCCGAAGAATAGAGTTTGGCGCGGTTCATACCTCCTGCCGCCAGATTGATGAGTTGCGCGTAGACCCTATTTCGATAAAGCGGGAATAATTCTCATTTATGTATCTGCGAATGATAAATATATGTAATTAGGATAATTTTCGAGCCACTTCCCTAATATAGGGCATGCACGAAAACAGTAAACTACATTATTCTGAATACATTGCTTCTAGAAAACGCCGGATATTACATTACTCTAGTTATATCAAATCATCGATTTACAAAGGCTTTACAGAAGAGAAATCATTGTTAGATGACGTTTGGACTTAAAACAGGGAAGCACAAGAATTGAAAAATCAAATCTTCACCAATGTATAGAAAAATGTCGTCTATAGCCAACTTTACTTTCTTCGGCGTATTGGCTTGAGAATCGTAGAAGCGGTAATGCCGCCAATTTGCTAGTTTATTGGTGGTTGGCAACAAATTGTACCACCCACCAAGGCCAGTCCTGGGCGTGTGCCACCGCACACTGGCGGAGACTTCAGAGGGGCGGCCGTCGGGTTGCTACTATGTGTATTCCACTAGTTACCGTCCTTAAATTTGTGCTTTATAGCTAAATAATTGTCCTGAGAATAAAGATCGCGTATATGGGATAACGTATAAATTGAACATGCATAAATCGAGAAATATCTGCATTTGGTTAAGCTAGAAGAAGGGGCGGCCAAATTTTCCTTCGCACACCCCTGTAAAAGCCTTATGACCGACCCTGCCACCCACTGAGGCAGGGGTTCCCAACCTGTGGGTCGCAAAGGAGGTGAGTCGTGGAAATATTTATAAAGTTTATTTTGATAAAAATTTCAATGAGTTTCCGTTAAAATAGTTAAAGAACTCATGATAGTACAATTTGCGACCTCTGTGAACACATGTAGTATCTACTGTTTGAAAAATTAGTATATAGATAATAGATGGATTCCAGATGAACTCTATAAGCCTAGGTGGGTCGTGCTATTAAAAAGATTGGGAAACACTGCACTAAGGTATACGAAGTTAACCAGCACTTTGCACAATCCCTGTTTATAAAGAATTATATTTTCGTAAGTTATCTATGGTGAAGTGCATTTCGTCTGACTTTCTTTGCCTATTTAAGATTTCATAGCCGTATTCTAAAAAGTGCCATACAGATTTTATAAAAACAATGGAAAAATCTGATGTGGCTACCACACGATTTTCTCGATACCTGTAATATTTCTAAAAATTCCAAATAGGTTAAATGATAATGAATACTTTACGTAACTACGAGAAAAATTTTAAGACTTTACAAAGAACAGAAATAGACTCACACCGTAGCCTTCTGATACTGGATATAGCCAGGAATCTCCAACAATTAAGAAAAATCTGATGTGGCCACCACGACTTTCTCCATACCTGTAATATTTCTAAAAATTCCAAATAGGTTACATAATAATAAATATTTTAAGAAACTGCGAGAAAATTTTAGATTTTACAAAGAACAGAAATAAACTCAAACCGTAGCCTTCTGATGTTGGATATAGCCACAAAGCTCCAACAATTAAGAGAAGAAAAAGGAGTGTTAATAAGACGTAACCAAGCGTCAGTTATTAACAATAGTCGTCGGTAGGTGGCGTGGTGGTGGCAGGTAAAAATATAAGGTATCTCTTTAACAATGCATTATATGGGAAAATGTTTCAAACAAAGGTTGTAGAAAAGTAAATTTCCTACTACTTTTATTCCGATATATTTTTACATTTATCAAATATTTCAAAATAATGGATTAGTGACAAGAATAAACACCCACTTCCATTTGACCGATTTTTACCAAAAAATAATCAGTTCTGACTCTTAAAAAAATGTTAAATATAAAAATTTCGCGTTGACCTGATTAATAGTTTTTGAGTTAGAGCACCCACAAAAAAGCTATCACATACACAGACATCATCGAGAAAATGGTCCAAACGTGTTCAGGGGACCTCAAAACGTGTATTTCCGTTGAAATCTCGAAGTTGATTTTTTCATGAATAAAATACTTTCCCCTATACTACATATATGGAGAAAGTAAAAATCGAATGTTTTAAGGTCCTTTGAACCCGTTTTCATTATTTTCTGCATGATGTCTATGGGTGTCTGTGACCGAGATTTTGTGGGTGCTTTAACTCAAAAACTATTATCTGATCCACGTGAAATTTTATATTTGACATTTTTGTTAAAGGAAGTTTTGGGTAAAAATTGGTCAAGCGGAAGTGGGTATTTCCTCTTGTGACATTCGTTTTTTTATATTTGCTTTAATATTTGATAAATGAAAAGAAATACTAGAAAGGTTGTGGGAAATTTAATTGTCTACAACCTTTGTTTGAAACATTTTCCCATGTAATGCATTGTTGAAGATATATTGTAAAAACTAATTTTTTCTGCGACGACCACACCACCTACCGGTGACTTTTGAAAACACTTGACGCTCCTTATTTTATTAATTGTTGGTGCTTCGGGGCTATTATCAAAAGGCTACAGTTTGAGTTTATTTCCGATCTTTGTAAAGTCTTTAAATTTTTCTCGCAGTTTCTTACAATATTTATTATCATTTAATCTATTTGGAATTTATAGAAATATTACAGGTATGAAGAAAGTCATGTGGTGGCCTAGGTTGCGTAAAACGGCGTTTTTGTAAAACATCTATAACAAAAGTTTGATTTTTCGAAATTTATTATGGCATTTTAAAGAACTGATTTTCAACTTAGATCTTAGGACAGTCTGGGTTAACCTTCAATGTAGGTGTATGTTAGAATTATATTTCTTTGCAGGTACAGTTTTTGTCACCATAAATAGTATCTTCTGTTACGTATAAGCAAAAAGATCGTAACTAAAGCAAGCATCTGTCGATGCGTTAGCAACAACACATTTCCACACAAAAACACGTTTCGTATATATGGGAGAAGGTATTGTTTAGATGTATGGATGAGAGAGGATTTAGACTAAAGAGTGTTAGCAACAATAACATGGCGGGGATTGGCGGAAAACGGGAGTGAAGAGGGAAAGGGATAGGGGAACGAAGTCTCGGAAGAAGGGGAAAAGTGGAGTTATGCTGCAAAGCATAAGGAGATGCCCTTGTTTGCCCGTAGGAAGGAGCGTGGGGAGAGAAGAGAGAGATTGGAGTAGAAGGAGCTGCGAGGATTTGAAGAACATGTTTGCTTAGAGGGTGGCTGAGAAGAGTGGGGAGGCTCCAACAACTAGGCGGTAATTAGCGGAGGCGTATATGCCAAACAGCTCCGGGGTTGGATTATCTGTTTAAGGGTCTATCCTTCACCTCTTACCTCGACGGTATATCCAGAACGAGAGAGACAGAGGAGCTAGGAGGGATAGTTAATGGAGGGATGGGTGTGATTCTTCCATTAAGAAATCACCGAGTTGATAATTTTGCGTAAAAATTAAGTCGATGAAGTAATTTATACTTGGAAATTAGCCAGCTTTATAGCGTTAGAGAAAGTTTCAGTGCTACTTGCTACTCAGGAAGACTTTTCATTGATTCTAGCCAAAGAAAAGACAAATATCTCAATTATAGCTTGAAGAAAAAATGCTTAATACAGATGGCTCTAAAGATACTGGAATGAAGGACATGTCAATGACTGCGACGCTCGACAGATTCAGCAAGTTGATAATCAAAAGAGATTAAGGAATTAATGCAAATTCTAAAAGTGAATTTATATGCAGTAATTGAGATCCCAGATTAATTATACTTACTGTAAAACGAAGCCGCCCATGGCTTTTCTCTATCAAAAATGCGGTATTTATAATTACCTAGTTTAACATTTGAAACAATTGTGATTACAAAAAATAATCCGTAGTACTCATACTACGTACTATAGCATTATACTATAGTATTTTTGAGCCGTCTATTCATTTTCATAAAAATATGAACAGGTTAATGATTAACCATTATGCAATCTAATTTAAACTCGGATAATTTCCTGAAAATGTCTGCTCTACATTTTGGTAACCGCTCGTAAAAACAAGACAATGATAATTAAGACCATCGAAAAACTCTCCCAACATATTTTCGCGAAAGCGCACAGTTTTGAGTTTATTTCTCATCTCAGATACAGCAAGTTGCGGGAAAAGAAACCTTTCCTAAACTAAACACACGGTTGGTTTAAGAGTGGGGGAGAGGAAAATCCACAATCTTATCTCTCCGCGCTCAATTCCATCTCCCAAGGAAATGAAGAGTTTGTGAGCGAAAGGGATTATCAGGGATAATGCAGAGTTTTGGTTGCCATGAGAACGTCTCAATTAAGCGCAAGAAATGTAAATGAGGAAATGGTGGAGACAGCGGTTGGACTGGAAAAGACACTACAAAAGGGGTTATTTGAATCACTTATACTCGGAGATTCTCTTTTCCTTCCTTCCAAATTTTCTTTTGTAAAAATGTACCATTTTTTGTTTTGGGCAAACATTTGTCGGATGGATCTCAAAATTTTCGTGGAGTTAAATCGAACGAGAGAAAATTTAATTTACTGAATAACTCGTTAGAGTGAAATTTTAAATTCATGTTTTCTATTTCGATAGAAAAAATCGCTGGAACTTTTTTTGCTCTCCCGTTTCTTTTTTGTAGGTATAAGGTATAGAAAATGAGTTTGAAATAGGAATTTCGAATGATGACATGATGTGTACTGCATTGTTTTAATTTGTGTAAAATATTATCAACCGAGTAAGTGAAAAATTTTGTATTCCACTATTACAAAGAACTAGCTGAAACGCTCGGCTTCGCTCGGGAAAGTTTTCTTTTAGGTAGCAAACCATTTTTATTATTTATTATTTTTATTGATATATCACTTTTGATGTCATATCACAGTAAAAATAATACAATAAATTTTGAAATTTACCTACTTTTGCTGTTGGGTACCCCGAGTTTTGAATTGCTGGTTCGGGGGTTTGGGGGCGGAGCCCCCACCAAAAAAGGTCCATACTTTACCAGACGTTCCCCTTAATTACGCAAGCGATTTTTACATTAACATTTACTATTTTATGTATTTTATTGTCAAGTTTTACCATTAATATAATTACGCATTAACGTCTTACTTAATATTCACATGGATAGATGCACCGAAGCCTTTAAAGCAGCAATAAAATTATGTGGATTATGTCAATACCATTAGCCAATACGTAAACAATAAACAAAATCTTGGTTACCAAACAAATGTAAGTAGATGTACTGATTTATGTTGCGATAAATCTTTCAGTGTTAATGGTAAAAGATAACAATGTTCTAATATTCTTTAAAAATAATTTGACTCACTTGAGAAGTATTCAGTGTATGTATGTCTGTTCTTTATACGTTTTTACACCGTTGAAGCTATCGAATTCAAAAGTTTCATGGGCCATCCTATGGACCAAAGGAAGAACTTGGTCTAGGTTCGCAGACTGTGGGGTCTCCTATACCCCATGGGGTCAACAAAATACTATTTCCATACGAATGCATGTACCCTTTATCTTGGCGTTGGCTATTCATCCTCTATGGCGCGCCACGGCGTGGATATTCCTTGCATTAATCTTTACGTGGCTATCTCCCTTTGAAGAGGACAACAATTAAGAAATTTAGCTTTGTTGCCGCCTGGAAAATGGTCATCTAAACCGATAAATTTAGCGCTTAAAGAAAAATTTCGAGCTATTTAGCATGTAATACGTCAAAACATTAACAAAATTAAAATATTCAGTCTTTCATGCGTACAATAAGCCATTTCCCGTATTTTTTATCACATAATCGTAATAAACACTCGATGAAATCACTTTTAAAATATAGTAATTTCACTCGAATTGATTTCCAGTGAAAGAAACTGCATCATATTATGTGGTCATGAATCTCGAAAACATTAAACATTAGGTCCATTAAGAATTAGGTCCCACGACGATTTTATCGGAGACCTGCAGCGCGTACGTGAGTTTCTCTTTCCTTATTTTACGGTGAAGGATCTATTACTATTTACTTACATTAAAACCTTGGGCAGGAAATCAAGCTCTAGGGATGCAGCCGGTGGAAACACTTTTGAAGATATATTCAAATTTATCATAATCATACGGTATCCCATGCAAAGGCTGATTTTGTTGGTCTAATTTGTCACGTGAATATTTTAAAGTCAAACCTACGAAACAAAATGAGTTCCCGGACTTTGAAATAGAATTTGACGATAAAAAATGTGTTGGTATGACATAGAAAGTGTTATTATAATCTAATAAGTATAATTGGTTTAATTGATGCATACAAATGTTTAGTTGATGAGAAAGCAAAGTGTTCATATTGGTATTTAAGAGAAGAAGAAGTTAAAGATTATATTTTGGTTGAATTTAAAGAATTGTTATAGAAGTTTCTTATTGTACCTTCTGTGATATATTTCACTTTCTTTGTTCTTGAAGTCGTCCCTTTGGTTATTAGTTTCCTTTGTTCTTGCTCTCGCCTGTCTGTCTTTCTTCTTCATGTCTTAAATTTCTTTGGTCAGTAGTTTTTGTTGCTCTGACGTTCGCCTGCCTCACTGATTGCTCTTCAAGTCTTTTATTTCTTTGATCGACATTTTATGCTGCTCTAGTGAGAACCATTCGTTTGGAATTGATCTTATTAGAATATGAGAATAATCTTCCACTTCTTTTAGGCATGGTGTGGTGAAAATGGTGAAAATAATAAAAATCAAAATGAAATTGTTATAGTATTAAAGGGTTAATTATTCAGATACGAATATTTTTTATATTCAGTTTTATTGTTGAGTAACACAACGACCGTAAAAGTGTCATCCAAAACTTTTTCTTATTAAGTACAGAATCTTACCTTCCTTGCAATTATCCCAAAAGCACTAAATATGTTCCTTACTAGATGTTAAACTCACTTATACGATAACGACGTACACCAAAAAGGAATCCTGCAACAAACGATAACAGAAGTATTCCTCGTGAGTAACCAAAACAATATTGTCGGAAATAATAATCAAATAATAAAACTCGAAATATGTTACTATTGCAAAAAGTTAGACAAATATGTCAAGCAATCCATTCTGATTCTTTATCAAATTACCATTTTAATAAGCAATATGTGAATATATATCTTAAAAAGTAACGTGCGTTGTCATGCATATCTTAATGGCGCTCAATAATAAATAAATCGCCTAATAAACTAAAGTAATTATTTCCACCTTTTACATAAAATATTTCGATGTAAAAATTAAAGCATTCAGCTAATTTTAGTGGTTGTATTGTTTATTTAAAATTTGGTATCTGCAGCTATTCGGGAAGTGTGACTTTATTTTGCACAAACCCACAATCTCTTTAAAATACGTCATAGATTTATGGAACATTTAATTTTGTCTCTATCCCCCTCACTGTCTCTCTCCTTTCTTCCTCTCTCTCTCTCTCCCTCACTGTCTCTCTCCTTCTTTCTTCCTCTCTCTCTCTCCCTCTCTCCTCTCCTCTCTCTCTCTCTCTCGAATTAAAGCATTCAAAAGCACGCGTTCCTTACGCATATAATATACGGATTAAAGCGACAATACAATATCGAGGATTAACAATGACACGGTCGGCAAGGCAACATATCGTTAAAGAGCTTTAAATTTTCCAATAAAATTGATTTAAACGTACTACTTGAGCGATTTTGTATCATAGGCAAAATATGACGATACGAATAAGAAACGATATTCACTTTTCTTTAAAATGTCCGGTCCGAAGATCGTAGGTCAATTCTTTATAATTTTAATTTGCAAAAGAGTAAATGCTTGCAAGTCGAAAAATCGACTTTTACGTATGTATGTACGTATGTTTTTATGGTAAATGGCACCCCCTTCCACTTCCTCCTCCCACCAAAATTAAAAATTCTGGCCCCGAGGTGCACATCCTCATGGTCTCATTAGAAAGTGTACCAAGTTTTAAGTCTCTAAGTTTCTTGGGTTTCGAGTTATGCTGTACACACACACGCGCGCGCGTCTTTTATTAATAGAGATGCGTATATTTTATTAGTTTTTCTACTGGCTAGTTAAATATTATTCATTTAATATTTCATAATATATTTACGATAATTTAATATTTGAAGTGAAAAGGGTCTTCTTTATGTAATATTTTGTAATGTGAGATTGTAAATTTTTTATTATAATTATTAAATATATGAAAGCTAATTATTAAGTTTTTTGAATTTACCGGAGAATGATGAGAAATGGATGATTTCTTTAAAACATTATCATGAAATGTTGCTCTGTTCTCATAAATACAGTTTTCCGACAATTTGACCATTTTTGGCAAGTTTCTCTTATTTATTCTTTAATGCTAATAAATTTGATGTCAATTACATTCGAACTCAATTTATGTCAATAAAAATTTGCCTTTTATTGGAGAAACTTGACTGCGCAAGTTAAGGTAATGAAATTATTAAAATCAAGATGGCTTACACAGATAACTAATGTAGATTTTATATTCACTTTCTCCATCGAAACTAAGCGCAGATTCAAAATATAATCTTTGCGTAACATTTGTGAGCGCGGTTGGATAATGGGAAATTGTTTCACTTTCATCTCCTGCGTTTGTCACTTCATTGATGTAGCTTTTCTATAATAGGGTTACTAAATAACCAGCTTTCACTCCTGGGTTATTCTATAGGGTATACTTTCTCTTTTGTCCTTCAGATTCATTTACTTTCACCGCAGACTATGGTCTGCCTACTATAGTATTCATTTGGTGAATCTTTTTGTTTTATGAGAAAATTTTTGATCCAACTCAATGCTATGTACCTCTTAGTGGTAGAGGTAGTAATTATCTAGTACTCTTTTGTAATTTGCCAAATATAGTCGTAAGAAGGAGAGGGAAATGAAAAATCTACCACCTAAAAGTTAGATTAATTGGTTATCTTAAAAGTAATGCCTACATTTTTTCAGGAGTTATACTCATAAGAACCCCTAGGTATGTTACTTCTTCAAGATGATAAATTAGCGTGCATGGAATATTAGTTTAACAAACCAATCGGCAAAAATAGCCATAAAGTAGTTCAAATGATTTTACACCTCGGTGTCAAATAGGATTTCAATATCTGTCTGTTAGAGAGAAGGGCATCATATTTTCCGCACGGTCAGTGAAATATGGTTCCATGAAACGAATGCGCAACCATCAGAGATAAATTCAAGGTACATTGCATTAGACGGCACATTTTTAGGCAGGTCTCCGAAGGAAACAGTCTTATGAAATGGTCGTGTGTGTGTGCCCCCTACTAACAACTTTTGCATCAAAAGACCCATTTTCATGAAACTTGGTATGAGGCTCGTGCTGCCAGGGCCCACCTCCTTGCTATATTTTATTTGGCGAAGATTGAAGTTCCGGGTCCGATTCCAGGAACATTTTTCCCTATTTGTTTTACATAGGAAATCTCAAATCCATCGTGCAGAGATGTATTTTTATACTCTTAAAATATCTTAAAATTGTGATATCGGAGCGAGATTTCTACAGTTCTAAGTGAAAAAGAATGTAGATTCATATTCTTATTACAGAATTTTGATAATTGATCGTATTTTCTTGAATTTCTACTAAAACACCGTTTTTGCATATTAAATCGCATTTTGACGGATTGTTCCCATGGAGACGATTACTCCCGAACTCGGCTTGAGCATAGACGGGTGAAGAAATGGGTTATTTTATTTTTCGCTCAACTACTCTTCAGCAATGGATAGTCGATCCATACATATTAGCGTATAAGCAGTAACATTTTTGAACTTCGTTTATTTAAAATATACACATGCAAAATATTATGTCAGAAAGAGATTTTAACATTGTTTTTAGTATTTTAAACCTGATAATTCTCTATTAATTTGTTTTCCAATTTTCTCTATCATTGATATACTATGAATTACAAATGGTATTAATGGTATGAGAGTTCTTTGGAATGACTGACCCATACTGAAACATTTCCTGTCAATATAGGTAATCAATTCGGGGCGTCATCTTTGGGAAACCAGCCTGCATTAGTCCTGGTTTGGACTTCTTGTTTACTGTTGTAATTGAGACAAATATTCCTACTTTTTTCCACATCTCACGAATGGTTAAAATATTGTTCATTTTCTGTCTCAGTCAATGGTGTACTAATTAAATGGACGTGCATTTTTAATGTCTTTCCACTTATATTTTTTATTTAAATTTTATAATAACTTTACCTGCATGTATGTATGTACGTATACACGCATGCATGCCATGCTTCAAATCCAAATAACTATAATGTTTTTAATATTTCGAATTGAGCTAGGAGTATGGAATTTTGACGGCGTTAAGGTAGGTTACGGTGTACCCTCAACGTAAAAATTCGTAAAACCTAGAAAAGTGAGCCAGGTTCGGTTCTAGAGAAGTTTTTTTATTCCCAATAACAATACTTTTGGCCAAATGGGATAAAAAAATGACCTAAATGTTTTACATAATCCAATCAGGAGTGCCACTTGACTGGAAACAACTAGTATGGAAAGATGTAGTCCATGTCGAAGTACACATAGTTTCCAAAGGAGTTCTTTAAGATTTATATTATCATGTAAAAAAATATACATATTAATGGCTTAGTCTATTGTCTAAACAATGCAAAACGATATATCAGAAGAGATGTAAAGGAAATATTGAAGTTGTGATTTACCGATTTATTTTACGGGTTATCGGTGCTTGCATACTGCAAGCGCTTAAAAAAATCATCATACACCAAGATCTGAACTCGTAAATTAACCAACGCGATCTCCAAGGCAGTAGCACTTCATCCACCTGGAACCCATTTGTGTTAGATAGTAAATTCTATGAATTCTCGCAGAATATTTATAATTTTCCGCGAAATTAAGGCAATCATCCGTAATTTCCAAATTCTCTGGAAATCGGCTCGTGTCCAAGTTTTCGTATTTCGAGTTTCATGACTCAGATCGCCCTGCATAAGCAATAAGAATAATCACCATTAAGATTATAGCCTATATGTTCCACTAAAATTTATGTAAAAATTAGGATATTTAGTGTGTTAGGATTATGGCGTCATCATCCGTGCCTTTTAGTACGTATCCGGATAAAAAATGTATTTAAAATTATCATGTCATCATATGTATACGTCGTTGGCTGAAATCAAAGGGATTATAATCAGGGCATCGAACCGACATTTTTTCGCTCCGGTTTTCGTTTCGGTTCACACAAAATACAAAATTTAGTTTCGGTTCCGGTTTCGCTCCAGTAACCACCATTGAACCGGTTCGAACCAGTTTTTTCGCTCCGAATTTGAATTTTTGGGGAACTTTTAAAGAAAATTCCAAAATAATCTTTATTAATTAATGTTATTTTTATTTAAACCAAGGCTCAGGGGGAGGTTACCAAGACGATTAGCTGCTGTATTCAAAGTACCACTAACAATAAGTTCGTTTCCACTAGCCTCGTTTAACAGGGTTCTTAGAAACCTCAGCAGGACGTCTCCTAGACTCTCTCTCTCTATGTATTGAGATACCGATAGAAAATCCCACCATTGAACCGACAGATATTATTACAAAGATGTGTCTCTCCAAAGGATTAAGAGCATGTATTCTCAAGAAAACCATTACCCTATGCCTTATTCGGTGTTGAAAAGTGTGGCTATAAAAAAAAACTCAAATTAAAGCAAAAGGAAAAACCCTTCTTTCGCTCCCACTGTTTATGCGAACCAAAAAAATGGAACGAAATAAATAACGGTTTTCGGTTTCAGTTCGGGTTCAGAAAAATACTTTTTTCGGTTCGATGCCCTGATTATAATGAAATCTAAGCATTAAATCAATGCTCTTGAAGTATGGAAAATCAATACCCATTGAATGGCATTGGAATCGCTGCTATGGTAGTTAATATTGTTCATTGTTGAAAACCGAAAAACTTTTCATAATTTTATGGTTACGCAAATTCAGCATGGATTCGAATTTGTCTTCAAGAAAAATAAACTTCATTCTTTCGTCCATAGTACAGTGCATGTTCCGAGTTTGTATCTTAATTGTAAATGATTTAAAACAATTTTTATAGCCCTGCACCGTTTTCAATGCTTTTCTTATGGGTGTTTAAAATTGAACTTTGGGGTCAGAAACACCCCTTAACTATAACTTTTTCTGGAATTTTTAATTTTCCAGAGGTTGTACCCAATGACTTATATTCATGCCAAATTTCATCTCTGTTGTACTTCAAGAAGTACCTTAGGTTTTATATGATATATCCTGTATCATATATCCTACATATATCGTAAGACGTAAGACGTAAGAAGCAGCTACTTATAATGATGTAAGAAGCAGCTATTTATAATGATAATCAGTAGTAATTAAGAAAACCTTTTTATTAACATTTGCTTTTTGCTGATTGAAATACAGAAAGTATACATATTTGGTTTTGTTCTGTTTTGTTTAATAACTTTTGTTTTTATCAATTTATAGACTGAAAACACATATTAATTAATTATTCCACCCTTTTCATTGAAATCATCATCTTAATTTGTACTTATTGATTAACGCTACTCCCGAAAAAGTTCCCCTACTCTTCGGAGGAATTAATTTATATTTTGCTCTTTTTAGTGCGTTGAAAATATAAAAGTTGTATCAAGTAAAAATTATTTTATGGAAATTTATTTTTTCTATACAGATAGCTGAAATAAAAGCTTATAAAAGGTGTTTGTGTTAAACTGGTCGACTGACATACACAGGTATCGATCCTGCAGTATATTCCGTGCATTTTTTCCTCGGTATTTTGCTTCAAATTGCCCGCAAAATAATGCAGTAGATGAAAAGCACTTTTAAGAAAAGAAGCGTTTAAAATAACAAAAAGGAATAGAATAAGCGATGCTGAAAGGAGTTACTACCGAAGTGGCATGCAAACGCCACTTTATCGCGGGCACACATATTGTATTGAAAGAAAGCTATCCAGCAATATATACACATTGCACGTGCCAAAATTCAATTCCTGAAAATGTCATGAGAAAAAACAGGAGTTTTTAAAACCTTACTTGTAGGTAAATATAGTCTATGATTGAAGTAAGTAAATAGAACGTTTTTGAGCTCTTTGGTTGAATTATATTTCATGAACTTTTACGATTATCCTGGTTTTATCCGATTAATATATTAGTTAATATAATTGATGAACAGTAAAGAATCTATTAGTATATGTAACTTCAACAATAGTGTTAGAAAAGTTTCGATACTTTTAAATTTTAAAAGACAATAATGAAGAACTTCTGATCAAGAGAAATTTTAAAGTTTTGATTGAAAAACCCTACTTATTTATGAACCTACTTATGAAACCTGTAAATATGCATTATTCATTTTAAAACTTCAAAAGGGTGTAGGCAAAATACTAACGGAACTACGGAAAAATAAGATATTTCGATATTTAATTGTAAGAGTTAACTTGAGCACTTTTTGCCATTTATGTACATTTTTTGTTTCATTAAGTCTCTCTTCTTTGAACGGCAACAACTCTTGTTATTTTTAATATATTACCAGTTATGTAGTAGGTTTCAAAAATTAAAATGAATATGTTTAACTGAACGGGCCCAAATTTTTCATTTCTATTAATAATATTCTTTGTAAATGAAGCAATAATTTTAGTTATTAGAACCACTAGTTGTGTTTCTACTCACGAAAAATATTGTTTCGTTTTCAAAAAATTATTTTTGATGAATACTGCGCCATCGAGAAAATTGGATGAAACTATTGAAGCAGTAATCGTTCATTTAATACCAATTCTGAAGATGTAAAAACAAATTTAAAAAATTAAAAGCATCTATAATAATTCATTCCCGTTGCAAAGAATCTATACGATAGCCAAATCTAAACGAAATACTGGGTGTCGAGCTTTGAAATTAACTTAAATTCCTATAAATAATGACTCAGAATACATTTGTAGGGGTTACAGTATTACCTTTCCTCCGTATTTCCTCCTTCCTTTGGTATCGCTTCTTCCGGAATCTAGGCTTCGAATCTCTCAGCGGAATCCAGCGGAATTCTCTCCGTTCACCACGCAGCGGATGGCTTTCTTCCAAAGACACTCGCGGCCGCGATGTCCGTTCTTGTCCGTCTTCGGATGCAACCTGACCCCTTTCCTTCCTACTCCTTATATCCACACCCATTCCCACACCTCTGCTTTTTTGTGTCTCCTGTGTTTTTTCGGTCCTTTTTCCTCCCCTCTCTCTCCACTCTTTCTTTCTCTGCCCACCACCAGCTCACTTCCACAAGAAGAGCCACCGGGGTCTTTCGGGTGCTCCCCACCTCAAGATAACCTTATTTCGAGACCATGGTAGACTTCTAGGTCCTCATTTCGTTTTTCTTTTGTTCGTCTGCCTCAGCTACTCCTCCCCATCCCTATTCTCGACCTCCTCCTCCTATTCCTTACCCTCCTTACTATGCATCCGTTTGCTTTCTTACTCCTGTTGCCTACCCACCCTCCCCATACTCTCTTTCGGTTTAACGTCAACCGCATGAGTATTATTGGGAGCAGAGGTTGCGTTTATATTTATCACCGGTTTCTCAACAGTTAAAGGCACACAATAGAAGGATTAACAACGTGAAACTTCTCTTTCAAATTTTCGTTTTCTGCGCCAAAAACGTGAAAATTTATGCCATTCATTCCGTCTAAAAATACTTCAAAGAGAATTAAAATGGGAAAAGTTCATACGGCACATCGGGTCTTAGTGTGTGCTATCACATTAAAAACATAATAATATGATTCGTTTGACTTTTAATGATATTTATTTTTCTGAATCTATTATATTTTAAACTTGTATTACGAAATACATTACTAAAGATTTTATCGTTATGTATCTTTTCAGACATCCGAGGTTTTTATATTATTTACTCCCAAACCCGTAAACATTGTTTTTTTTATTATATTACTTAGCTACGTGCCAGATTAGTTCAATCAGAGTAGTATTAAGAGAGGCAAAAAACAATTAAAATAATATTAAATCGATTGCACCAAGAAGAATTTTTTGGAGTTTTAACTAAAATCGTTCATATTTTTTTATTTATTTCTAGTTGAAAAGAATGTTTCAGTACTCGTAAACGTTAACCGTGTTAAAATGCCATGCCATCATTAAAGTCGCTTTTTCTATTAATTGACATTTTTATCTGATAGCACTTTTTACATTGCCAAAAAAGTTTAATCATTCACTGTTACAACGTAAGTGAAGAATGCTTGATGATTTAAGTATAACGGAGGGTGTAGCGTTGAATTAGCGCTCACGCAAAGTATTGACCCTATTAAAGAACATCTATGAGCCTGATTTGGATGTAGGTCCAGTAAAAAAGAAATCATTGAACGTTCGGATACTACGTGAATCTCTTCAGGTACGCTTCTATTCTCGCCTACTCTTAGCATCCAGACTCCATCTACCTCTCTCTTGTACTCACGTCCTCATCCTACCCCAACTCGTCTTTCCTAGTCCACCGGCTGTTTTAACCCTTTCTCTCCTCATCCATGCCACCGTGCACGAATATAAGATTCTTTTTCCCGTTCCATAGCATCTCTCCTCACCTCCCTAATTTAACTCTTCCGCTTCCTTCTAACCTCCTCCTCTTACTCCTCAAGCATTTCCTTTGCTCACAATACTCCCACTCCAGCTACCTCTCTACTTCCCCACCTCCTCCGCGGTTACCTCCTACATAAACCCTAGTCACCCGCGTTCTTCCGAATGCGTTCCCTTCCATCTTCCCTTTTTTCTATCTCTCTCTGTGATCCACCCTCTCATTTATATCTTACAGCATCACCCACTCCCTTCCTTCCAAACACGCTAACATCCCTCCCCATCTTTCGTAGGCTATATCTACTCCCGTGAACTCGTTATGCATCGTTTCTTCCCTCTCTTCCTCCCAACTCTCATACCACTACACTTAAATACATCCCGTCTCTAGTGGTCACTTTACACGGAGAAAGCATCCCGATTAGGTAATCGATGTGATACCCTATTCTATAAATTTTGAGAGGTTTTTGGTGAAAGTTCATGATCTTTATTACTCGGTTTGAATTATGAGCTTATTTTCTAAAAAAACTTACGTATTCTGTAACGCATTAAATGTATTCCGACAGCGTCAACGTGAAATATTGCTGACTTTCATCTTTCTTGGTAACTTTCTCTGTAGTCACATTTTATATTTCCGAATTCATCAGTGGCGCGCCATACAAATTTTATAAATAAAAATAAGAAAACATTTAGAGAGTTGGCTCAGGATTATCAAAATATTCTATCAAGGAATGAAATTTGCAAATATGTAAATGGCTAAACGTCTTTTGGCGCTTTTTGACGAACTTAAATTATTTTACTGTTTTTCTTTTTTTATAAACTCAAAACCATAATTTTACGCACTTATAGAACTTAGATTTGTACTAGGAGTAGTCAACATTATGTTTATATGTTTTATTATTTTTAAGAAGTAATATCTTGGCTATTCCACTTACACTTTGCACAGCATCTACAAAAATGTTATATAACTAAGATTAAAGTATATGTTTAAGATTTCTATAACAATTATTCACTTTATTGCGCTCAAAATTTGTGGTTTTGAGTTGAGTAAATCTACATAAATAGAAGTAACAGGCCATTTACTTAACGATGCAGCGGGACTACCGGAATCTGATAAGGATCACGGAAAACATTTACATGAAGGAATGCGAAACAAAATAAAAAACAGTCTACCAAGGTGTGTTCCCTGAGGCTTTTTTGACCTAGGGTTACTAGGAAGAAGAACGTAAGGGTAGGTGAGAGAGAATAAAAAACAAGACGATTGTGATGTGAATGCACTGAAGGGACCTATAGGCGCTTAGGGCAAGGATTGTAAGGGGTGAGGACGGGGAAAGAATTGGTATAGTGGGGCGTTAGGGAAGGTCGAGTGCTGTGAAGATGAGGGAGGAAAGGGAGTGTCGAAGGGTGGAAGGATAGAAAGGGTGATGAGGGGAGGTGGGGGAGAGTGCAGCTAGTTTGGAATGAGGAGGGACGCCTGGGAAGAGATATTAGATGGAGATATGATGTATAAAACATTGTAATGCAGCTGGGTGTCTTTCGGGATGGACCATTCCTTGGGAGAAGTGGGATGGGAAAATCAGTGTAGGGGAGACGGCGGTGGAGTGGGGGAAGGATGACTCTGGCATGCAAGCGCCCTAGGCGGCTGTTGAGCTGCAGAAAGAGGTGCAATTCCTAGGCATTGATACACAGTGGTAAATTTTACGGTGGTGCACAGGTTTCTAGGACTCATCGCCAAAAGTTATCAGCGAAATAGGCCCTCAGACGATAGTACAGAAAAATTTTGTTTTATATTACATAGGCTCTATCTTAAAGATGGTGCTTCTTTTTGGACGGATGTCAAGAAATTTTAAATTTATGAAGTGAAGGAGCGGCAAAACTTAACTTGGTGACATCTATGAATGAAAAATATTATAATTTTAAGAATATATAAAACTTTATGTATAAACAAATTTGAGGTTACAAAATGTTTCATCATAAAATTTCCACACCATAATTAAATTAATTTATTGCTCAATCGTATCTTTAACATAAGTGGCGATCGTTTTTTAAACAAGTTATGCTTCACTTGCTTCTTCAGAAAACACTTCAAATATACTTCAAAACGAAAAAATCTCTACACTTCAATCATTTTTAAAATGTTACCTTTTTTTAACCAAGTTCTTTATTGACTTATAAGCAGAAACTTATTCTTGCTTTTTAAATGTAGATGATTAAAAGTTGCATTCGCATGTCCTTCCTATTCGTCCCGTTTCCGATTAAAAACAAAAAAAATATAATGCTAATCGGAACTTGAGTTTTTTTTCCTAACTTAGTGAAGTTATATGTTTAGAATCAGAGAACGAGAGGCGATACCTGGTGGTCCTACGGTGACAACTTGGAGGCAAGTTAACGCTTAAGGTCTTACTCGAACTTTTTCTTGATCTCCTTCATTCCTCGTATGGCTAGACAATCTCTCCTCAATGCGGCGAGATAAATTATCATTTCTTCGCAAACTCTTTAACAAAGTTGCGTAGTTCTCCTCCATTTACACGCGAGCCATCCCAACTTCCAGGAGAGAGCGAGATAATCTTCCCCCAGTCTCCATCCTCACCAATCCCTAGAGAGTAGACGGCTGAGACTGATCTCTTGAAGTTTCGTACTTGACGTAATTTTCCTGAGGCGCTTGTTATCACTGTGTACTTTCTCATTGCACTATGGTTCTGAGTAACGCCGACCACACGATTCTCCTAGTAGCATCTTGCCCGGCCTCTCTCTTCTGCCCCAAGACCCGAACTGAGCAACAATATTAACGACTCCCCAACGCCAGCTCTCTCCTCCCATGCAACTCGACGCCAAGACATGCCTTCAACCCACAGCTTCCCCATCAAGACACGCTTATGTTCCAATAGTCAAACTGGGCTTTGTCCAACGGATGTCAGAATAAATATCCCACGCCTGAAAATAAGGCCATCCTCAAGATTTTGTCGGTTTAATTTTGAATTTTTGAACCATACTTCAGAATAACATTATTCACAGAAGGGGGAGAACGTTTGAATACTTTTTCAGAAATGTGTTGACATTAAATGGTCTATGCAGGAACAATGTATGATAATATTTATCTTTTTTAAAAATTGTCATTCTCTTGGTGGTTCCGTTTACTCCTAAGTGATCTATTAAATTCAACATTTTCAAACCCTCATGCAAATTTATAGAATGTAAGAAATACTCAAGAGATTCGGCATGGTAGATTTTTGTTGCGATTCTTGAAACGTGGACAATTGAATTATTTGACTGTTGAGAATCCCAATGTAAAACATCTTGAGAGTAATCTCAAATAGAAAATCCCTTTCCATTAATTGATGCCAAAATGTAATTCTAATTATTATCGCTAATAGGACACACATAAATACATTATAATTCTACCTTCCGGTAGGTTTTAGGCACACCCTACCAAATCTGTGTTATCCAAAAATATGATGAAAAATACTTTATTACTGCATAGGTTTGAATTACTTGACACTTGGGAATAAAGTCAATGACGTAATGTACTTCGCGGCATATTGATTGAAAAACCTTTGACTATAAATATTTCCACAAAAATGTTAGAATTTGACTAAAGTTTTGAATCAATTAAGGGAAACAGTCTTCAACAGATTGTGTATATATCGTTAAGTTAAACGATTAACCTGGTCATTAAAATATTTAATATTTCTACCATAACAAGAGAGCATTTCAAAATTTTCACTGGAAAGCAGAATATTTAAAAAGACCTTTTCCCATTATAAAGGTTGACCGCTAAGAAAATCGTCAAAAAATACATTTTAGATGAAAAAAATTTTCTTCGTCGATTCAGGAACTTAAATAAAATGACACATTTTATCTTACAATTTCGAAAAAAACGGACACTTGTGGTTTTGGTTTGTTTGACTTAATTCTCATCTTTATTAGACTTCACTTTGTGCTTTGTTAGCTTCTTTAAGAGATTTTTCCAGTTAAGCACGCACGACTCCTGTGTTCTGGAAACATTAGTTTCCGTAATTGCCGAAAGTGACTCGAGCTAAAAGAAAAAAATCCTAACGATCGTTTCTATCTTCAAATGTTATTTTTTATATGGAGTCGGGCCATTAAATCCGCCCTTAAACGGTATCCTACAGAATATAAACGTCCCGTATTAAAAAAATCTTCCGCTTCTCCTTGAAGGAAGAGCAATACTTTCTCCACTACACGTCTCATATACCCATCAATCTTTCTAGATTGTTAGAATCTTCGTCCATGCTCCAAAGCATCCTCTATCTTTTGAATAGCTCGAATCATTCCAAGTATCTTCTCAGTCCACTCACCTTACACCTCCTCCTCTCCACGCTGCCCTATTCCAAGCACCTCCCCATCCTCCTCCTCCACGTAACCCACCAATCACCCTACCCACTCCATGTGGCCACCTCACCCTCTTTCCTCCACTTCTCTCTTCTCGCCTTTCCTCCCAACAAATTCTCATTCTCCCGTCTCCCTCCTCCAAAACAATGTTCCCAAGCGGCCAACCTAGCGGCGTTGACCTCCCTCAAGGTCATCCGCAATCCAAAAAGACAACGACCTCTCCTCCCTGATGGTTTCCTTGTTTTTTTTCGAAAAAAAAAAGATCAACTCAACCCATCTCCAACCATCGTCCTCTTTGTATTTTTAGTTGACCCCGGTCAGGAATAACCGTTGCGTGGTGCGTGAGATTGTGTATGTACCTAAGGGTTTGGATTTCAGAGGGTTTCGGCTACCGGTAAAGTAGAAGAGGATGACCATTTCTCGTATGACGAGATTGCCCTGAGGCAGTTTCTTTTGTTTGATCGCCACATCGTAGACTTTAATTCTCCAATGTTGTTAAGTCTGATACCCCTTCTAAATCTGTTTAACAAATGGTGTTTTGAGCGGCCTTACTAAGTCCCCATTCATAAGCAAAATTTAAGCTAAGGTGAAAGCATTGTGTTTCCGCGCCTTTTAATCTAGGTTCAAAAATCTTGTAGCCTATAGTATGACGAAGTAGCTGTTTTGGCGGAAATTGTTATGGCTATGCATGATATTTATGCATCGGTTCAGTATTTTTAGAAAGTTTGTGCTCTTTCACTGATTATTTTTGTGGTTTTAGACGTATTTTCGACAATGAAGTAGAGGAAAAATGTTGTAATTCTAGGATTGAATATGGATATGTTATTGTTTATTAAACCATAAGCAACAAAACTTTACACGATGAAACTATTTAAAGATATCATTACATTTGCACCAATAAAGTTTTGTATTAAGAGTTTTAAAACGCAACTTTTGTCTGTTAACGTCAGATTTAATAAAATTAAAATTGAATTGCAAGTTGAAGATTTATTATATTTGACTGGTAAAGTATAAATTGTAGTCATTATTTTCATGGTAACACAGAGTATTCGCCTGGTGTAGTTTCCCTTAGATTTTTTCTTTATTTTTATTACAATAAAGATGTCTCCAAAACATTTATTTAACACAAAATGCGTGCTACATTACTTAAATTGGGAAACTTCTGTTCATAAAATATTTCCAATAACACTGGAGAAAAATTGAAACTTTTTGCCAGGTTCTTGCATATAATGAAGTTATCCTAAATGGTTTTGGGCCTCTGAGTTTGAATCTATAGTCAGAATTCGTGTAGCACGTCTATATATGGAGAAAAACGTATTTTTACTTTCTCCATATACGTAGTATAAGGGAAGTAATATATTCATGAAAAAAATCGACTTCGATATTTCAACGGAAATACATGTTTTGAGGTCCCCTGAACACGTTTGGACTATTTTATCGATGATGCTTTTGTGTGTGTGTGTATGTGATAGCTTTTTGTGGGTGCTCTAACTCAAAAACTATTAATCAGGTCAACGCGAAATTTTATAATTAACATTTTTATAAAAGTCACAAGAACTGATTAGTTTTTGGTAAAAATCGGTCAACCGGAAGTGGGTGTTTACTCTTATCACATCCGTTATTTTGAGATATTTGCTTTTATATTTGATAAATATAAAAATCTGATGTGGCCAACACATGACTTTCTCCATATCTGTAATATTTCTAAAAATTCGAAATAGGTTACATAATAATAAATATTTTAAGAAACTGCGAGAATAGTTTAGACTTTACAAAGAACAGAAATAAACTCAAACCATGACCTTCTGGTATTGGATATAGCCACAGTTCCAACAATTAAGAAAAGAAAAAGGAGCGTTACTAAGACGTAACTAAGCGTCAAATGTTAACAATAATCTTCGGTAGGTGGCGTGGTCGTGGCAGCTAAGAATATAAGATATCTCTTAAACAATGCATTATATGGAAAAATGTTTCAAACAAAGGTTGTAGAAAATTAAATTTTCTACAACGTTTAATCCACTAAATTTTTACATTTATCAAATATTAAAGCAAATATTTCAAAATAACGGATGTGACAAGAGTAAACACCCACTTCCGGTTGACCGATTTTTACGAAAAACTAATCAGTTCTTCTGACTTTTATAAAAATGTTAAATATAAAATTTCGCATTGACCTGATTAATAGTTTTTGAGTTAGAGCACCCACAAAAAGCTATCACATACACCACACATGCGCACACAGACATCGAGAAAATGGTCAAAACGTGTTCAGGGGACCTCAAAACGTTTATTTCTCGAAGTCGATTTTTTATACTACGTATATGGAGAAAGTAAAAATATATCGGAATAAAAGTTGTAGGAAATTAAATTTTATACAACCTTTGTTTGAAACATTTTTCCATATAATGCATTGTTTAAGAGATATCTTATATTTTTAGCTGCCACCACTACGCCATGGTTTGAGTTTATTTCTCTTCTTTGTGAAGTCTAAAATTTTCTCGCAGTATCTTAAAATATTTATTATTATGTAACCTAATTGGAATTTTTAGAAATATTACAGATATAGAGAAATTCATGTGGTGGCTACATCAGATTTTTATATTAGAAAAACATATTGTGTTTTAGTCATACAAACGCAGCAAAATACATGCAATGAGCAACTTTAATTAGGAAGCATATTAGCGTTTCATCTCTTTTGGTACCGTTTTTCCAACGTTGGAATGTCCTGATGGTTCGCTTGCCGTGCTCGTCATTCACAGCTCCCAAATTCTCAGGAAAGATCAGATGGAAGTGAAGGAAATGAATTTTAAGTGGCATGTTACACCCCATGTCATGGTATGCTTCCAGCATTTTATTAATTAAGCCTTCATAGTTTGGTGCTTTGTTGTTTCCTAAAAAGTTCATGACGAATACTTTAAAATATACCCATGCCTTTTTAGTGCTTATCGTCATTGCTGAAAAGAACTATTATCTTCGTGATATCCGTCCGTCCGTTCGCATATATCAGGGAAGAATTGGCTTAACCGATTCCAACCAAACTTGGTACATAGAATATTCACATAAATTAATGACCATGATTTCAACCGGATCCATTCAGTAGGGGTGCCACAATTGCAAAGTTTAACTTTTAGGTAACTGTGAATTTGGAAGAAATTGCCCAACCGATTTCAACGAAATTTTGTATGGAGTAGGAGTGCAACATAGAAAAACAAAATCAATATGTTTAGTGTAGATATGGTAAACAGGGCTGCTACAATAAAAGTAATAAAAAAGTTCTTTTTACACCTGTTTGTGTTGAATTTTCCGGATCAATTTTAACGAAATTTAATATTTAAATTGAACACATATATACAAAACCAAAATAGCATATTTGGACCGCATCAGCCCAACGGTGGTGTCACAATTAAAAATTAAACTCTTTCGGTAATAATGGATTTGGAGAGAATTGGCTGGACGGATTTCAACTAAATTTTGCATATAAGGTTTGTACAACATACCATAATGAGATAAAGCGGATTTAAAGAGCAAGGCTACCACAGTAAAAATTAATATAATATTTCTTTTACATGTATTTCTAGAAAATTGACTTCATGGATTTTAACCACTTATAGTATATACAATTTTCATATAAATAAACAATCAAAATATCATATTTCAACCAGGTCGACTAAACAGGGCTATTAAAATATCAAGGTTAGATTATTCTGTAACCATGAATTTGGAAGGTATTGGCTGAACGGATCTCAAAGTAATTTCGTTTGTTGGGTGAGTACGGAATGGGAAAACGAAATGAACATGTTTAGAACAGATCAAAAAAGCAGGGCTACCACAATATAAGGAAAAATAATTTTCTGATTTTAAAGCAATTACATTAGTATACGATTATATTACGGCGAATTTGACGAAAAGCACTTCTGTACCACGGGAAACTCGTGTGCATCCCTACTTGTTTCTTTTCCTTCTAACACTATCGAATCCGTCATCGGTCATGAGTTCACGTATTTGGAGACCCACGAATATTCCTTCCTTAATCTTTGCTCCTCTGCAATTTGATTCATACCTTTTGCAAATTTCTTCACGAGTCCTAATTCGATATGTAAAGGGTGTAAATAACTATTTTGTGTATCAACAAGGCTTTCATGTACAATGTTTTTTGACCTTCCACTAATTGTCTAGTTGGCCAATTGCGAACAATGTAGTGCTGAGACACGGCTCTCCCACTCATTGTCAGAAAGAAAACAGCAGTATTTCGTGTGCCCTAGCTGTAATCCCAAAAGAAGAGCTATAACTATAAGGTCACCACAGAAGTTCCGCCTATACCTAGTATATTCTATTCTGTTTAAGAGGTATTCCATATTCCCATATGATTCTTTTAGAGGAACTGAATGAGCAATGGGAATCGATGGAAATATATTGCTATTATGCAACAGAACTGCATTTAAACTGAACTTGGAAGAATCCATGAACAACCGCCATTCTTCTGTTTTATGTTTGTGCCTCAGTGATGCCATCAAAACATTTACATCATTGTAATAGTACAGAAAATCTGTCAGAATAAAAGTCAACGAATTGTTGTTCATGGTTACAAAAATGGCTAATGGTGGTATGTTCTGCCAGGAGATGCCACCCCTGCAACTTGGGAACAAGTAACTCTGCTTGCTTCTTCGTTAAATTTAGATCTTGAACGAAATCGTTGAGTTCGGCTTGTGTAATCATGTATGGCTTCGTTGCATCAGAAGGAATAAAATCTGGATCAGTACCTAAGAAGGTGTCTCGCAGTATATTCTTCGCAAACATTACAAAAATAGTCGGCCGCATTAACACATTTAGGAAACATGCTGTTTGGCACACTTCATTGCCACCTTCAGCTGCTACTGAAAATACGGAATGGCGCTGTTCAAGATGTGTTGCGAAAACAAAACAAGTAGGGATGTCTACTGATGCATTTGCTTTGAAAACAGAAAATAATTTTTCCTTATATGGTGGTAGCCCTGCTTTTTAGATCCGTTCTAAACAAGTTCATTTCGTTTTTGCTATTCTACGTATACTAGCCTAACTAACGAAATTACTTTTTGAAATCGCTTCAGCCAATACCTTCGAAATTCATAGTTTCAGAAAAATTCTAACCTTGATATTGTGGTAGCCCTGTCAAGTCGACACGGTTGAAATTTGCTATTTTGGTTATTTATGTGAAGATTATATATACTATATTTGGTTTAAATCCATGAGGTCAATTTTCTAGAAATACGTGTAAAAGAAATATTATTTTACTTTTTACTGTGGTAGCTCTGCTTTAAACATCTTGATGTCATTATGATATGTTGTAGAAATGTTATATAAAAAATTAAGTTGATATCCGTTCAGCCAATTCCTTCCAAATCCATAATTACTGAAGGAGTTTAATTTGTAATTGTGGCACCCCTGTTTGGTTGATCCTGTCTATATATGCTATTATGGTTTTGTATATAGGTGTACATTATAAATGTTAAATTTGGTTAAAATTTAGGTGGACAGTTCATCATAAATACTTGAAAAAAAAAATTTTTTATTGCTTGTATTGTGACAGCCCTGCTTTCTATATCATCTTGATTTTGTTTTTTTATGTTGCAAACCTCCTTAATGCAAAATTTCGTTGAATCGGTTCAGCCAATTCCTTCCAAATACATAATTACCGAAAAGTTTTATTTTGCAATTATGTCACCTCTTTTGAGTCGATCCGGTCGAAATATGTCATTTTGGTCATGTTTTTATGTGAAGATTCAAAGTATATACCAAATTTGGTTGAAATCGGTTCAGCAAATTCTTCCCTGATATATGCGTACAGACAGACGGACGGACATCACGATGATAATAGTGCTTTTCAGCAATGTCTAAAAGCACTAAAAAGAAACAAAATGAGTTTGTTTTGTATTGAATCTTCTTTTGTTTAGAATATGTTCTTTCTGGGGTTTGTTCACTATAATTGGAAGTGTCATATCTCAAAATATATACGTGATAGAAATATTTTGAAAACAGATTCTTAATCTGCGTTACGAATTACGTCAGGATCGCCTATTTTTTCTGAACCAAAAACCTTGCTTCTCAGTGTAATTATGAAATAACTAACGTAATTGCCCGTCAAATATGTCAGGATTATCGTAAAAGTACTCCAAATATATATGATTTCTATATGAAATATCAGTAAGATATGCTATGATCTGGTTTGGCTTTCATGCACAATCAAATCAGTGTTTTTGAAAGTTATCTTTGTTGTAATTATGCTGTTTAAGTAGAGAGGCCAAATGATTATCCAAATATTTCCTGAAAATAAGAGGAAAATCGAAATAATAAGATATTATGCATAAAGAAGTAGCTGAAATTTACTTGAAATATTTGAGCAAATTATAAGTTATTTAAAACGTATAGAATTTAATTTAATAAATGAATTATTTTACTCTTATTAACTCGTAAAAAAAACAGGATAAAATGTGAACGAACTGTCAATTTACCATCAAATGAAATTTGTGTAGTAACTTACTTACTATTAACTAAATACCTAGATGAACTGCAAGGAGTTTTAGCTATATTTTAAGATCGCACTTTTCTTTTATCTAGGTATATTAGTTTTGAAAAATTTCCGGAAAAATCACTTTAGCTAAAGAAATTTAAATAAAAGTCATAAAATGTTATTTTTCAATCCTATTTGAAATTCGGCTGGAAATATTTGCTGTATTATCAGTTAAAGAAATCCATTGAAAATTAGGTGACCTATATTTAGTTTTATGAATTCCCACCATTTGGCAATGGGGCATGGGTCAATATTATAACATTTTTTATAATCAATTATAATTTATTATTGTTATTTTTCTACTGCAGCTCTTTTTAATCCTATACAAATGCTACGTCCTCTTCCTCAGTTTCTGCTCATTCTCTTTTCCTTCCTCCCTCTAATTACTTAATAGATCCACTAAATAAGTTGTACCCATGTATAAGTCTGACCCGTGTTAAAGCACTAAATTGGTGCATTTACAGGGTTATCGGCTATTATAAACACATTATCGGAAGTTATAGACACATTATTGTTAGTTATAAACAAAGTATCGGTAGTTATAAACACATTATTGGTAGTTATAAACAAAGTATCAGTACTTATAAACAAACTATCAGTAGTTATAAACACATTATCGTGAATTATAGACAGAGTATCGATAGTTATAAACAATACTAACCCTACCCTATAATGGAAGAAAACTCTCAGGAAATAGTAAATGTAAATGGAATACAGAGTGAACTAAATGATTCAGTTGCTAGAACAAGAAAGAAAAGAACCTCAATAACCGACGAAAAAATTGAAGTATTAAAAAATATGAGAGAACAAGGTGAGTTGGCGTTTAAAATGGCAAAAAACTTGGGCGTATCTGTGTCTGTTGTGTACAAACTAATGAGGAAAATACACGAAGCTGAGGAAAATATGGAAGAAGTTGATTTAACATGGAAGAAGCCTGAACCCAAACCGCAACAAGTTTCTAGATTATCGGACAAAATATGTGAAATTATTCAAGCCGACTGCTCATTGACACAAAAAGGCATTCAAGAAAAGTTGAGAGAATATGACTTCATCTGCACACAGTCTACTATATCGACAAATCTAAAAAATATTGGCATTACAAGAAAAAGATTGAAAAGAAGAGTTTCAAAATCCACAACACCTGAAGTTTTATCAAAAAGGAAAATATATTCTCGTGAAATCATGAGGATTCCATCAGGAAGAATGTTATTTCTAGATGAAACTGGTTTTAATCTACATAGTACCAACAATTATGGATATTCTCCTAAAAATATAGATGCTATCAAAAAGGTTCCTACGAACCGTGGGAGAAACATAAGTTTGATAGCTGTGCTCGCTATAAACGGAATTAAGAATTATAAAATAAAAGTTGGTGCTTATAACACAGAATATTTCGTTGACTTTCTTTAAGACTGCAAATCAAAGAATGTTTTTAAGGAAGGTGATATCGTTATTATGGACAATGTGAAGTTTCACCACAGCTCTGAAGTGATTACTTGGCTTGCCGCAAATAATGTTTGCTACAAATTTCTTCCCCCTTACAGTCCGCAATTGAACCCAATTGAAGAGGTTTTTAGTGTGCTTAAAAGTAGATACCATACTATTCGTCCTACTCCTGAAACGTCGTTACAGCTCCAAGAATATGTCGCAAGATGCATTGACAGGATGAATAATGATAGTACATTACGTTTTGAGGCTTTTTATGGCAACATGTTGAGATATCGCGATTTGGCTTTTCAAGGTCTTTCATTTTAAATAATTACATATGTACATTATATTTTTCCCTTTTCAATTCTCCTTTTTGTTCATTGCAGTATGTATGTATCATATCTTATATGTATACTACAAAAGCTAATTAATTGTATGTATTTAACAAACATTTCAAAGGAAAATGAATGTTACCTAATTATATTTACAATTACTTGATTGTGTACTGACTAAATATGTATGTACCTACTATGTATAATTCTCTACACATATGAATTCTTTTTCATTGTACATATTATACAATGTATTCACTATTATGTACCTACGCATCATTTCTCGTGCCGCCTTTAATCATAGAATTGTACATTGTATCATTAAATAAACACAAAATTAATGGAAATCGGTAATTTATTCTATTTAATTTTCCTTTATGAATTTTTATGTACCGAAAAGGAGTTGAGTACATTTATCGGTAACAACTCACAAAAATTAGTAAGCGAGAAAGAGTGGCTGAAAAAATATTTTAATTTTCATTAGCATTTGTGTTTTCCATATTTGTCTTCTCAACAGAATCAATATTTTGTCTTGATTTTTGAGTTGACTTCATTATTTTCGTTTCCAAACCACTAAAACAATTTTTTACATATTCCCTAAATTTTAGCGTTATGGCCAGGTTTTGTTTATAATTATCGATACTCTGTCTATAATTCACGATAATGTGTTTATAACTACTGATAGTTTGTTTATAACTACTAATACTTTGTTTATAACTATCAATAATGTGTTTATAACTTCCAATACTGTGTTTATAACTATCGATAATGTGTCTATAAATTTCGATACTGTGTTTATAATAGCCGATAACCCTGTATTATGAGGCCAAGAATAGAATTCAACAATTGAGACAACAGTGGTCCAATATAAATAAAATGCGTGAAAACGTGAAAAATCGTATTATAACGTAATTTTTGGAGACTTACGAATGAGATTTAAATTCTTCTCTTTGCATAACTCAGTTAAATACCTCATCCTTGAAATATTTAAAAATATAAACGAAAAAGGTCTCCATTTCAAGGAATGGCTTTTTGCCATTCCTTTACGCGGGCAATAGCACCCATTATGCGATCGAGCAGTTCGTCTCGTGTATCCACTTTTCTTGTGTATATTTCACTCTTCATCCAACCCCGTAAACAAAAAACTAACGGGGTTAGGTCTGGAGATCTTGTTCTCACACGAGTTGAAAAGTGCATTAATGTTGAGGGTGAAATTTTCGAAAATTTATTATAAACTGTAACAAATTTTTCACTTGAACAATAAATATTAGCAACAGTACGTAATATCTCTTTCTTATCAATAATTTTGCAACTGTACAATCAAATAGCTCTATCTCGGAAACTGTTTCGAATAGAACACTTGTCCATACGAACTTTTTTTTTAGAATGACCGATACTTATCACCTCCCAGAATATTGACCTTTCCTCCTGGGACACCCTGTATATCTCACAGATCATATAAGAGCGCAGAAGAGAAATATATGGATTTTTAATTGATATTTTCTGAGAGAACCGTATTGGCGATCGATGTAAACAAAATATGCGATGTTTTGCTCGGGATTTTCTCGAATTTTTATCTCCGAAACTATAACTCGTAATTAATTATGTGGCCTCGCAGATTTTCTTGTGGTAAATGTGGTTCTCTATCCGAATAAAGTTTTTAATCTATACCTTACAGATCATATAAGAGCTAGGGGGAGAAAAGTTTGTTATTTCATTGTTGCTTGACGGATGCCATTTAACTAGATACGAGTATAAGTTTATTAAAGTAATTATGTAAAGTGGAAGTTCTAATTGACGGATTCAATTGAAAATCACAATTGGGCGATACATTTTAATAGCGATCACTCATGCTTAATTAAATTAGAATCCGTTAAGTGGTTTAGGACATGAAAGTTACGACGGACGGACGGACCAGACGTGCCCATAAGGCCTTCCGCTATTACCGCTTCGCTGGTAAATAACCCTTTTTTTCTCCTCAGGCCAGCAAATGGATGTTATGTAATACTTGTATCGAAGTATGTTATAATATCAAAAGTTTGTTATCACTAATGTATCGATTTCTAGGACAAATAATTTTTTTTGTCAATAAGGATCTGGAATACAACAATCCATTCAATCGTTAAGAGAAGCTTTCACTAAAAACGCAATATTTTGACGAAATGTTGAATTCTTAAGCAAAATTTGAGCGATTTCGAACCGAAGTAAGAAATCGACGATAAGAAGAAGAATCTATGTGTATTTTTCTTTAAAATGCTCCCTGTCTGAAGATAGGAGGTCAATTATTTCTAATTTAATTTTGAAAAAAAAGCCTGCAAGTGAAAAAATGGATTTTTAAGTGTTGTCTTATGGGTATTTGAATTGAGCGTTCCAAGCAAACGTGCGTACCAACGTACGTACCAACAGAACCTGGGCTTCTATTTACTAATATAAAAATCAGATATTTCTGTGCATAACGACCATGACGTAAGTTATGACGTCACAGAAAATTTCATGCTCTTAAAACGCGAATAACTTGATCAACATGAAATTTGTCAGAGATACTCTATTCAGATATAAAAATGCTGTGATGAAGCATTTACGAAAAACGTCCAGGGTTCGACTCCAAGCGATGATTTGCATTTACCATAAGATAACACGTAAAAGTCAACTTTTTGACGTGGAGACTTTTCTTCTTTTTGAGATTAGAATTAGAAAAAACTAACCTACGATCTTAGGATTTAAGCCATTTTAAAGAAAAAATTATAAGGTTCCTTATTCTGTTCACCATTTTTTGCCTACAGTTCGAAATCCCTCATGTTAAATGTTTAATTCGAATATTTATGGAAAATCTTACCATTTTACGGGATGTTGCCTATCCTACAAATGTTAAACCTCGAAATCCTATTGTTATTCCAATCCTTGTGTGTAAGCGTTCCTTTGAAGGCTTTTAATACGAGAAGATAAGAAAGACGGAAGGATAGGGAAATTATTTTCATAACAATCAATGTAAACAACATTCGTTGTTATTTACGAGAAGGAATACCTAAAAAGCTGAAATACTATTCCAAAAGATTAAAAATCGTAATATTGAGCTAAATTTAATATTAATGAACTAGTAAAGGTATAAAAATCTGAGAAACGTGCAGGAAGTTTTAATAAACAAGCCGAGCATATTAAAATTGTCTCGAGTGAAGGATTGGGCGATAGGTAACGGAAGTTACGTAGAAGAATGGAGGACTTGAGGACGGTTTGGGAAATAGGGAGAGATAGAAGTTTTAAAAGAATCACAAAAATAATAATAAAAGACTATGTTGTCCGTCCGTTGGTCTGAGTGTCAAACTATTAAAACGCGAATTACTCGATCAAGGATGTAGGTAGAAAATAGAAATTTCGCAGAAATTTATATAATGAGCTAATAATAATTTGTTTATTCAGCATCGACATGGTAATTTAAGAAATAAATGTCCGTTGGTGGCACTATTTTGAGGGGGGAATATATTGCACTTCCTCCGAATAACATACATTATAATTTAATGAAACAACATTTTATGTGGACTGATAATAAAAATATATACTTAATTCACATTATAGTATGTTCCAGAGAGTTTGAAATTTTTGGCCAGCTAAAGTTTTCCTGCATCATGTTTAACAAATAAATGTTCTTTTTGTAAGATTTGTATCTGTGTATATCACGCTGAGAGATATAGCTACATTTTTGAGGGGAGAATGACATGGAGAATATGAGGGAGTAAGGGATGAGAATGGGGGGGAAAGAGGGAGGATGGGTAGAAGTGAGGGTGAAGAATAGGAGAGAGAGAGAGAGAGGGATGGAGAATGGGAAGAAGGAAGAGAGGGAAAATAGGAGGGAGAGAGGGAGAATTGGAGGGAGAGACGGAGAAAAGGAGGGGGAGAGTAGAGAGAAAGGGAGGAAGAATGGGAAGTACCCTAATTTTAATACATAATCTGTACATACCCGTCAAATTTGACGAGCAATTACGCTAGGTATAATATTTAGTACTAAACGGCGCCAAAAGATTTGGCGATTCTTGAATTTTATATCCGAAGTTAAAGTCGTAATTATGTGGTCTCGCAGACTGTTTTGTGGCTAATGTCATCCGAACAATTTTTTTTAAATATATAGCTTATAGATCTTATAAGAGCTAGGAAGGGAAAAGTGTGGTATTTATTGTTATTTGCCGAGAGAACCGTCTTAGTGATCGATGTAAATATAATATCAAACAAAAGTAGAATACACCTTTAGCCAAAACAACTAGAGGGCTGCAAACCCAATGCATTTCGCCCACAAGGTGGGCATCGTCAGGGGTAGAACCTGTTTCACCAGTGACTGGAAGCCAACTGCTAAAGGAGTATTCTACTTTTGTTAGTTTTGGCCAAAGTTATTGAGCTACTATCAATTAAATATAATATGTTTTGCTCGGGATTTTCTCGAATTCGTATCTCCGAAACTATAACTTGTAATTACGTGATCTCGCGGACTTCTCTGTGGTAAATGAAGTGCTCTATCCGGATAATTTTTTAAATCTATACCTTACAGATCATATAAGAGCTGGGAAGAGAAATTTATGGTATTTAATTGTTGCTTGACGAATGCCATTTAACGAGATACAAGTATAAGTTTTTAAAAGGAAGTTCTAATTGACGGATGCAGTTCAAAATCACAAATGGGCGATAAATTTTAATAAGGATCACTCTTACTTAATTTAATTAAAATCCGTCCAGCGGTTTAGGAAATGAAACCTACGACGAACGGTCGGAGTGACGGACGAGACGTGCCCATAAGGCGTTCTGCTACTACCGCTTCGCTGTTAAAGAACACCTAAAAACGATAGAGCGGTTGGACAAAATCTCCGAGTTTCGCTATTCTTCGATTCCTGCCGGAGTAAAGTGACTGCCTACTTCGGGACAAGCTTATATCTCATATTGAAAGTGAGTGTGACTGAGATTGTGGAAGGGGAAGAGAGGTATGGGTTGGTGGGCTGCCAGTGCTATTTATTTATGTGGAATGAAAAAGGTTGGGAAACGCTGATCTACAATATTCACGCGGTCAAAGCTACATAGGAGTCGGCAATACAGATCGGTGGAAATAATCCTGCACAGTTAGTGAGGCCGAAGACATTATAGTATTTTTGCACACCATTTTGGGTTTAAAATTGTCCAAGGTCTCCATTCGCGGTGATAAATAAAAATATATAAAAACTTTTTTAATTTATACTCTTTTTTTATACAACGCAATGAAAAGTATAAAATAAATTTTTGGATTCCAGAAAATATCTGGATCTTAGAAAAATTTTCATTAGATATAACCATGAATCTCTTAAAAAAAGGTATATGGCATGTTGGTTAAATTATTCACTACATTATAAATAGCCTGAAAAGTTCTTGTTTAATCGACATGCCATACATCTTTTTTAAAGAGATTCATGGTTATATCAACTGAAAAATTTCCTTAAGATCCTTAATCATTAGAGATGCTAATAAAATATCGAATTTTTTATTCACCGATTTATTTCTTAATCAGTTGTAATTAATAAAATAATCGATAGTTATTTAAAACATGCCTCACTCGAATAATAGTAATAAAATCTTTGTTCACGTTCATTTCCTCGTCGTAAATTACCCAGTTCTTTTAATTTACAAACGCTATGAATACGTAAAGAAAATATAGTGAACTGTTTCGGCCGTTACTTTGTAGAAATCCATAATTAAGAAAAAACCAACTTAGTAAAAATCCTACAGTAATTTTACTAGAGGTACTCGACCTAGATTTCGACGAAATAAGAAAGCATAAATCGAGTGCTTATATACAAAGTATTACGAGGGTGGGGGGGGGGGGGAGAAGTACGGGAGGTTACTTTTAAATTTGGGCCCAGAGGAAAGTGATTGGGTGATGAGTAGGTGGAGTCATCGGGGTTCGTTAGGAAAACTAGTAGAACGGGGCGTATGGAGAGGATATCTAGGAGCGGAATGGGACAGTTCGGCGCGACCGCTTCGGCGACGGACAATTCGGCGCGACCGATTCGGCGATGGGACAATTCCTCGCCGGGACGATTCGGCGTCGGGACGATTCGACGCCGGGACGATTCGACGCCGGAACAATTCGGCGCCGGGACGATTCAGCGCCTGGAGGGAAAAGCAACAACTTTTAGTTGGGTTGAGTGGTTGGGGGTTGGATTCGTTCTATTTCCTGCTCCCTGGTTGGATTGAATGGTTGGGGTTGGATTCGTTCTACTTCCTCCCCCCGAGTTGGGTTGAGAGATTGGAGGTTGGATTCGCTCTATTTCCTCCGCCCGGGTTTGGTTGAGAGGTTGGGGGTTGCATTATTTCTATTTCATTCCGCCGGGCTGAGTTGAGTGGAGTGGTTTGAGGTTGGTTTCTTTCAGTTTCCTCTCCCCGGGTTGGATTGTGACGTTGGTGGTTGAAATAGTTCTATTCCCTCCCATCGGGTTGGGTTAAGTGGTTTGGAATTGGTTTCTTTAAATTTCCTCCCCCCCGGATTGGGTTTAGAGGTTGGTGGTTGGATTTGTCTTGCTGGCACCGAACTGTCACGGCGTCGAATTGTCCCGTCGCCGAATTGTCCCATCGCCTAATTGTATATGTATATATATAGCTTGGCAGTCACCACATTCCATTTTGTAAACGCCACATTTATCACTGGTAGTCTTTATTGTTACACAACATATGGCTCAAGTTCACTTTTTTAAGGAAAACTATCCTGTTGGTATCACTAGGGAATAACTTAATCTGTGGGATAAGAGTCCAAGAAAGATCAAAATGCACCACTTTTTGGGGGTGGGTCTATCGGGATGCTGTTGCGGGAAAATCTTTATGAGAGTGATGTTATTTTGTTTTTTTCGAAGAATGTGTTCTGTTAATTTTTCTGGATATCCATTATTTAAGGCTATTGTTTTTATGGTTTGTAAGGCAGCCATAAAGGCATTCATTTTTAAAGAGAGTTTTATAAATCTATGTAATGAATGGAACACGGTGTGTTTATGATAGATTGGATGGTTGCGTGAGGCATAAATAATGTTTTCCGTGTATGTAGGTTTTTAAAAAATAGCGAAATGGTGACTATTATTTTCAAGGGCAATGGTTAAATCAAGGAAGTTGAGGCGGGACTTCACTTGTAATTCGTGCGTGAATGTGATTAAATGATGCAAAGAATTAAGAAAGGAAAGAAAACAAGCAAGTTGTCTATAGGTACCTTTCCATAAACAAAGAACATAATCTACATATCGGTACCAATAAATAAAATTCTATTAATTTATTATTAGATATAAAAAGGTAAATTTCCAGATTATCCATGAAAATTTCAGCAAGAATGGGAGAAAGGGGAGAACCCATTGCTAAACCATCCTTTTGCTTATATAGAGTGCCGTCTAAAATAAAATAATTTTGATCTAAACATAATTTAATCAGGGAAACAATGTAATTCGTTGTTTTAAGGTTGCATTTAGTTTAAAGGAGATTTCTTAAGGTTTCAAGCACGTCTTTAATCGGGATAGTGGGGAAGAAATTTGATACATCAAAGGAAGGTGGGGTACTGATATTGTTGATTTTAGAGATTAGGTCAATTGAGTTTTTAATACCGTATGCAGGAGAAAATCCAGTCATGAACTTTAGGATAGCGTTTAGTTCATGGACTACTATTTGGGCAGGGGAAGATACACTTGAACCAAGGGAACCTAATTTATGTATTTTAACAAGGCCATAAAATCTAGATGGGAGAGGTTTCATGTTAAAAAGTTGTAATGGCTCATGTTAACTAGCTGAGCTGCATCCAAATTCGGCCAGCGGTTGGGTCAACCTCACTAATGATACCCGAATTCGGCCAGCGGTCGTAAGCGTCCTTTTAAAAATCATCCACATTCGGTCAGGTCTAACTTCCTGAGTCCATTTCTTTCCCGCAACTTCCCTTCACACTTTCATTCAGACTGGCAGCACAAAACGTGCTGGTGTGTTTAAAAGTTGCGGAATATTCTTTTCACTATCAGTCACCTATCCTCAAAACTAACAGAAAACAATTTAGGCTTTCAGTTGAAGCGTCTAGCGGCTTTCAGTGGAATCAATCAAAATGATTTTAAATTACCACGAATTGCCACTCGGCGAAGAAGCTTACGTTCAGTTTCTACGATTGATATATATTAAGATGAACGCTACCTAACCCAACCCGACGGGGGAACACAGTGAACGTGGGAAGAAACCAAAAACACTTCACTTAACTTACCCAACCTGGTGGGGACGAGTACAATGTTTCTTTATATCCCTTCCCGTTTCGCCCGCCCCTAAAGTGGGCTCTGACCGAATATGGATATACCCTTTTTGGGTCTTTCCCAAGCATCCTGACCGCTGGCCGAATTTGGATATTTGGACTAGCTGGGATCACATCAGAAACTGACCGCTGTACAGACCTCACAGCCTTCATTAACTCGGATAATGAGTGCGGAACTCGAGGGTTCGACTGGAAACCGAACTCAAGTACCCGTCCCCTTGCAGCAAGAGGGTCTCTAGTCGACCAAATTATTAGTAATAAAATTTAAACTTTTCTCATCCTCCTCCCACCCATTCTCCCTCCACCCATTCTCCCTCCACCCATTCTCCCTCCACCCATTCTTCCTCCACCCATTCTCCCTCCACCCATTCCCTCCGCCCATTCTCCCTCCACCCATTCTCCCTCCACCCATTCTACCTCCACTCATTCTCCCTTCACCCATTCTCCCTCCACTCATTCTCCCTCCACCCATTCTTCCTCCACCCATTCTCCCTCCACCCATTCCCTCCGCCCATTCTCCCTCCACCCATTCCCTCCGCCCATTCTCCCTCCACCCATTCTCCCTCCACCCATTCTACCTCCACTCATTCTCCCTTCACCCATTCTCCCTCCACTCATTCTCCCTCCACCCATTTTACCTCCACCCATTCTACCTCCACCCATTCTACCTCCACCCATTCTCCCTCCACTCATTCTCCCTCCACCCATTCTCCCTCCACCCATTCTACCTCCACCCATTCTCACTTCACCCATTCCCTCCGCCCATTCTCCCTCCACCCATTCTCCCTCCACCCATTCTACCTCTACCCATTCTCCCTTCACCCATTCTCCCTCCACTCATTCTCCCTCCACCCATTCCCTCCACCCATTCCCTCCGCCCATTCTCCCTCCGCCCATTCTCCCTCCGCCCATTCACCCACCGCCCATTCTCCCTCCACCCATTCTCCCTCCGCCCATTCTCCCTCCGCCCATTCTCCCTCCGCCCATTCTCCCTCCGCCCATTCTCCCTCCACCCATTCTCCAGTAGTATTTGTTCACTTTTCATTGATACATTAGTTTCGTACTAGTTTATATGAAATTCTAATTCTGATTTCACATGTGAGTTGTATATTACTGATGGGATCGTATTGAAAACATTGTAATATAGAAGTTTTAAATACAGTGCGTTCCGAAAGTAACGCAACACTTTCATTGCATGGACTTTATTTTTATTGTATATTATTAATGATTGCTTTGCCATAGTTCTATTATTGCTCATTATCAGTTTAACTTGTCTTTAGGCAAAGCGGCAGTAAATTTACCTTTATCAATTAATTTTTAATGTTATTATTTTAATTAACAATTTCATTAATGACTAATAAATTAATTTAGCTTTAAATGCCTTTGCTAGTTGCAAAGAAAGAGTGCATTATTGCTATAAAATTTTATTATAAGAAAGAAATTGCTCATTAAGTATCAAGATGAATCGCCTTGGAATTTCAAAATAAAGCTCCCTCAGTCACTAAAATTTCACGTTATTAGTCCTAAGTTAAATAAACTGGATCCATTTATGAAGAAGCAACTATCGGGGCAGGTTGCACTTATTAAAAGTAAGAGATGTTCCAACATGTAATTCATTATTGAACAAGATGTTGCTATGTCTTCTTGTAGAATTTCAACTAATGGCTGTTGATCAGCATGAATATTAAGGCAATTTAATAATTCAATTTAAATTGAAATGAAATCTATTGAGTTACTTTGGGATAAACCTACATTTTCCTTATTATAATGAGTTAAGCCATAATGCTCTTTCTACTATTGTGTGGCAGCACTATGACTATACATAGTTTAAGCTTCTTTTCCCATTCCAGACCCAGTTGGATTGCAATATCGCAGTTATCCAACGCATTTCTTCCGTTGCACGTGATGTATTAATTTCAAAATTCTGCGAACATCTTTCCTGCCATTGTGGAGTGATATGGTGTTTCTCAGATACAATTGTGTTTCAGCTTGTGTATTCGGACATACATCGCGGGAGAATGGATGTTCTTCAAAGGTAAGGAGACATCATTTCTTACCATTAAATGTCTTCAATTCTCACTTCTTTTCATCTTTAGTTGCTTAGCGACGAGTATGTTGTCTCTGAAAAAGTAACCAGTCGATACGAACGGTGGTTTCCCCATAAATTGCGATAAGAAATCAAACTCTAAAGGTAACTGAAAGATAATTAAAGTGAGAGCGAAGTTTTTATATTTAAGATTATAAAATTTCACACTCTGCAGTATAAGCCCTCTTAGTATCTATGGCTGCCCATTACGTGGAATAAAACCCGTAGACGTGCCTCTTAAACACCAATTTTCATGCTGGATGCCACATCATGTTAGTCTAATAGTTTATTTCCTTTCTGTTACTGATTTTATGGATATTTTTATACATTCGATCGACTATTGAAGTTTGCCACCAAAGTTCTACGTTTCAAACGACCAGTACGACCTTTGAAGCATCTCGTTTGGTGATATGCAAACCTGTACGCTTAAGCATAGCCGGAACTAGGGCGGGGCAAGCGGGGCATCTGCCCCGGGCGCAGTTAAGTAAGGGGCGCAAAAATATCCATATAGTAACTAAACAAATGATAATTTATTGAATGGGGGACGCATATTTAGTAGTTTGCCCCGGGCGCTAAAATTTCTAGTTACGGTGCTGCTCTTAAGTAACGCTTAATGCTACAAAAATAATCCTACTACTACGACGTGTAAGGATATATTTTCCTCTGTGCACAATCAGACCACACACCCCAAACCTGCCGTAATTTAATTTTGTAGTCGATTTTAATGAATGTCTATATTCACGAGATATTTTATTTCAAAATTGAATCCAATTTGCTGTGGTTGGAAAGTAACTCGATCGATCATCATAAATTCTCTTCCCGCGGTATTTCATATAATTTTTACATACTTATATTGCGAAATATATATATAATATATATTCTTCTACATCAAATCTCCTAGCATCGATTGGCTCTTTGAAAAATTGCTTGAATTTTTCATTAGCGTGGATCATAGATTAAGCAACCTTAGTTCGTAGACTATTTTACTCATTGTTCCTTTTGGATAACATAAATAGGATTCGCTATGTTTGGCAGGTTTTGAAAATGTCTTTTTAAACTCATTTCCAGTTGTTGGTAATTAAATTAATATTTATGTATATTGCTCAAGATTCCATAGAATATATTAATTTAACTTTGACTAATTTTTTCAAGCGTAATTGTACTGTGATTACCTTTTTCTTATATAAAGGCACTACTATTGAAGTTATTTCCTAATAACCGTAAACAATTTTTTTACCTTGTAATATTTTTACTTTTTCATACTCGTAGTATATAGAGAAAGTATTTTAATCGTGAAAAATTTATTTGACTTCGAGATTTTGATGGAAATTTAGTAGACCCTGAGTCCATAAAAGTGGTTTTCGCCATACCGTTTGTCTGTCTTGCTGTCTGTCCGTCTGTACGCGGTTCTAGGGCCCAAATGCGTAAATAAAACCGAGTGATATCTCGCATATATGCAATATATCATCTTTTGAAGATGCTTTTTTCATAACAATTATATTGCACAAAAATAAAGTGTATTTTATTCTTGGCGTTTTTTAGAAAAATTTTATTTACTGAAAAATGGCTCTATGACGTCACGCCTCCGGCTGTATCCACTCAAACTCTATCTACAGCTTAGACGATTAAACTAAATCGTATAATATCTCATATATGTTAATAATATCATTCATAATAGGCACTCTGAAGGGATGAACGATATTGCGCTACAATTAAGGGTACTTGATTCTAGGATATTTTAAAACAAATTTCGATTTACTCAAAAATGGGTATAAGGATTTTGATTAAAATCCATCCAATCGTACAGACTGATGTCACAAAGAATAGTAACTAATCCATATGTCCCAAAAATTATTATATATCGTCCAGTGGCATTAAAATATACTTACGCTAAACTACGGTAAACTTTGATTTATAAGCGTTTTTCTTTTATAAGCCTACACAGTCGACCGTTACCTACAGATAATAATCATGTACTATATATAAGGGAGTGTTAATTTCGGGGCAAATCATGTAGTGAGACCAAACGTATATACTCGTAGGTATATGAGAAACTTGTGCAATGTATATTGTGCCGTATTTATTATGACTATAAAAGTCTCGACGGAAGTTTTATTTTAAATGTATCAGATCATATGTCCTAGGAGTTTTGCATTATATTCTCAAATAGATTCTTGATATACATTAATTATTATAGCTCTCAACCACCGCTTCACAATCAGCTGGTATCGAAATTAGGATTGGCCCCGACTGTCATCAGTTTATTTCACCGTAACCCAGGCTCGCGAGAGGAAAATATAAACCTAATAAACCTGCAATTACTATAACTTTATAAAAGTTCGTCGAACTTAAGTGTTAATTACGTTTATTATATATACATAGTTTTTTTCTTGAGCATGTGGCGCCTCTGTTAAGCTCAGCGTAGGATTCTTTAACTTTTTCAACTATCATCTCATGTATAAGTTTTTATCTCTTTGTCCGCTGTCATGTGCCATTGGCCATATTAAAATTTTAACTTGTTTATTTTATTGTTTAAAAATTTAACTCTTATTTTTTTATTTCTAATAGCGAAAGAAATTGTATCAATTTAAGCTGTATTAATTCCTCTGTTCGTTTTAAGCCAGCCTTCGAAAATTCAAGTTCTATGAAACTTTGATTTTAAAAACTCTTTTAGGAGCAGACTTGATAAAAGTTGGAGTTTTTAATGACTGTATTTTTGAGTCACGAATTTACTCGACCCTTTTGCGGTCGGGTTCTGGTGTATCCATTCAAAAATAATCATATTCGCCCTTTTTTTGAACGGAAGAGATTAAAAATCTCGGATTGCATAAAAAATGATTATGTACACGAGAAAATTCACTACCTTATACTTCGCTTTCCTAATTATATTTTTAATAAAGGATATTCTTTTGTAAAACGATCTCCAGTCGACACGATTGTTTATGGTACAAAACTTGAATCACCATTGTCATTACCACCGACATAATATTATCTGATATTATCGGCAAAGGTAATCTGTCCGTAGACAGAATCGTGATTATTTTTGGTTAAATCGGTTTCTCCACACGCTACTGCTTTCTGCAATTACACCCACTCCCCGATTAACGCTTTTAATTGGTGCCACGAAAATCGAGCGCTAACTGAAACAGCGCTATTCGGAACACGTACTTCCATAAGAACTGACGTTATAAGATTTAATTCGTTCCCGAGATTCTATTAATGGAAATGAAAATAGGTAGTATTATATAAATAATGCACCTAGTATTCTTTGTTAACCATATTACGTAACGTAGAATAGGTAGTCATTTGCTTGCAGTTATATTTAGAATTGAACAGTAAAACTTGTATATAAATGAAGAACAGAATGCATTTTACGGAACCTATGTTGATCTCACGCTGAATAAATCGCGCAGGAGCATTAAGGAATAGGAATTAGAGTAGAAGATACCTGCGTCTATTTATATATACAGGGTGAGGCAATAGTCACTCTATAGCCACAATTTTATTAACACAAAGAAAATTGGAACATAATAACATAAGCATCATGACTCAATATACTGTTCAATTAAGAGAAGGCAACCAATAAGACAAAAACAAAATCGTATATCGAAACGATCAAAACCTTACTACGTTTCGATAAAGAAATATCGATTCATAAAAGAATTATCACATGTGCGTGATAAATAAAGGATCATGGATTGGGACCAAATAAAGGAAGAATTCAAACATCTTGGTATTACATTAAAAAAAACTGAACAATCAAAAAGAGAGCAATAAACAAAAAACTAACAAATGCTGGCGCTCTCCAGTTTTTAGCCGCCGTAAAACCTCTAATTTAACCTCGAGAGTTAAGTTTTTCCTCTTTTTCTCCTATGACCGCCGGTTATCACTCATGGTCTTTATATTTTGACCTACAAAAACATCGATAAGTGTACACAGAACCATCAAGCAACTGCGAATACTGACGTCTTGTGTGTTGTAAATGTGCAGAGGCGCTGCGCAGTGGACTTCCTAAATTACACCAGAAATTTTGAAGAGCGTTAATGTGGAACGCGCGAGCGCATTCGGAAATAGGTATTAAATTATTTTCAACGTTAATGCGAAACAGCGTTAAGCGGGGAGTTGGTGTATCTTCATTTATTGGTAGCTCTTTTCCTTTTAAGTCGTCAGTCAGCTGAAGCCTTTTCATTCTCTTTTCTTCCATTTTTCTTTCTAACACCTCTATAATCATGCTCTCTCTCTAAGGTAATATCCGATGCAGTTCGTCTTTCTCTTATAGTTTGCATACTCATTCGCTTTTCTTTTCTTCTCGGTATTTTCTCGTTTTTCAGACTGTCAATTTTATCTTCAGCATTCTGCTCCATACCAACATTTCGAAGCTTTCCAAATATTTTATCATTTCTCACGTGTCCATGTTTCTGCTCCAAATAAAGCGATACTCTAGACCAGTGGTTCCTAACCTGGGGTGCGAGGCACTTTTTCTAGGGGTGCGAGGTGTTGATCTAGAGATTTAAAAAAAATTTATTTAAATAGAAACATAAAATGAAATATACAACGAAAGATTTTGGAGGAATGTCATTTAATTTGTCACAGGCTTTGAATAAACGCAAGTCATTATAAATGAAACGATTATATGTTCATGTCTTCAAAAGAAACATTTGCGTAAGAGCGCGCAGCTTATACCCTTATACCTTCGAGGACAGGCAACCAACCATCATTTATTTCGTGCTTTCTGTGAAGAAATTGGTTCTCTTCACATGGTCCTTCTTTTCCACACGGAAGTGAGATGGCTTTCTAGAGGTCGAATGCTCAGCAGAATATATGAATTGCGCGAAGAAATAATTCAGTTTCTCAAAAACCAAGGGAGTAACTTAGTTGGTGATTTCGACAAGAGAGATTCAGTTCTTTGACTGGCATATATAGCAGACATATTTACTCATCTTAATGAGTTGAACACGTCTTTGCAAGGATATGGCATAAATATCATAAAGATCAGAGAAAAACTATCAGCTTTTTGGGGAGAACTCTCAATTTGGATAAAACGAGTGGAAAATAGTAATTTTGCAAACTTTCCTATGCTTGATGAAATTGTTTCCGAAGATGAGGGACGTACAGTTGCATCCGATATAATAATTCATTTGCAAAAATTGAGAGACTCTTTTGTAGGATATTTTCCGGCTAACGGAGTCATTGACACCATTCAAAAATGGATATTGGATCCTTTTCTTTTTGACCTCTCTTGTATAGACGACAGTAATTTACTGCAAGATGACATAATTGAAATAAAATCCAGCTCTCACACTCAAATGCAATTTCAAAAAATGATGTTAGAACTGTTCTGGTGTTCTCAACTGAAGACATTTCCACGTGTGGCAAATGCAGCACTTCAGTGTCTTATGCCATTCGCCAGCACCTACCTATGTGAGGTTGGATTTTCATCGCTACTTAACATAAAAACAAAGGCCAGAAACCGCTTAAATGTGACTGATGATATTCGAGTGGCTCTTTCAAAAACAGAGCCACGTATAATGAAAATAATAGAAGAAAGGTAAGAGCAGAGTAGTCATTAAAAGATTTTCTTGTAATTTATGAAATTGAGAAGATGCTCTGTTTTTGACATGTGATTGCGATTCTTTCATTAAATAAATAAAATGTTATTATATATTCTAATTTTTCTTTTTCAAATCCTTAAACTTGTTCCCAAGTCTTTTTACACAGATAGATGGACTTAGTCGAATTTTATTCTTCATCGCTCAACTCGAACTAAGGCTGAGACACATTTAAATAACAAATCAAAGATATTTTTTCGGGGGTGCGAAAGCATATTCTGAAAGTCCAAGGGGGTGCGGGGAGCTAAAAAGGTTAAGAACCACTGCTCTAGACTCTAGGCCAATGGTTCCCAACCTGGGTTCCGCGGCTGATGTTTAGAGGTGTCGCGATAAAATTACTTTTTAAATAAATCAACGATTTGGATGTGTTGACAGGTAATTAGGGCATTAATGTTTTCTCTAATAAATTGATTATGGTGTGATACCAACAAATGGATGTCCAAAGGTTTTAATACTATATAGTTTGTGAAAATATAAAAATATTGCTTGAAGGCTGAGGTGCTGCGAAATTCTGTTTGTCTTTGAAAGGGTGCCGTGGCTACAAAAAGGTTGGGAACCACTGCTCTAGACAGCATTTGATCAATTTAACCTTTTTCAATATTGCATGTACTTATGTCGCCCTTCTCAAATGTATGTTTATTCTTTTATTACTTTCTCTATATACGAAGTATAGAGAAAGTATTGTTTTCATGAAAAAAATCGAATTCGAGATTTCAACGGAAATACATGTTTTAAGGTCCTCTGAACACGTTTTGACTATTTTATCGATGATGTTGTGGGTGTCTGTGTGTCTGTGACCGAGATTTTGTAGGTGCCCTAACTCAAAAACTAATAATCGGATCAAAACGAAAAAGAACTGAAACTGGAAGTAAGCGTTTATTCTTGTCACTTATCCGTTTTTTGACATATTTGCTTTAATAATTGATAAATGTAAAAAAGTACTGGAATAATAGTTGTAGGAAATTCAATTTTCTACAACCTTTGTTTGAAACATTTTTCCATATAATGCATTGTTTAAGGGATATTTTAAAAACTAATGTTTTAACTGCCGCCACCAACCCACTTACCGGCGACTAGAATAAACAATTTACGCGTAGTTACGTCTTTGTAACGCTCCTTTTTATTTTCTTAATTGTTCGAGTCTCGGGGCTATATCCAGTATCAGAAGGCTATGGTTTGAATGTATTTCTGTTTTGTGTAGTCTTTAAATTTTTCTCGCAGTTACTTCAAGTATTACAGGCATGGAGAAAGTCATGTGATGGCCACATTAGATTTTTTTTAAATTCAACTTTCTGCATGTTTTCCCATAAATTCCATTACTTTTCCATTCCTTGTATTTCTTCACATTTTTCTTTCATTAGTCCTATCTGTCACCCCTCTCTACTCATTGTTTACTATCCTATAGTTAATACTACATTACATACTGCTAACGTTTTTCCACTTCCTCCACATATCAATTTTGCAGATCATTTCCTTGTAATCTATGGTGTTCTGATTTTATTTTCTTGTTTACTTATCCCTTTATTCAGTTTGTTTTATGCTTTATTTAATTTCTTCCTATTCTGTATTCACGGTTTTCAGTATGTTTCCTAGCTCTTCTCCATTCTTCCAACTTCATGCTGAATACGCCCTGCTTTTTTCATTTTGTAATGATACATTAATCTTTCTCTTCACGTTTTCCTTTTTAGCACGTTTATTTTAAAAAATGCACTTTGGCATCTGTCTGTGAACTTGCTTAAATAACTTTATGACGACACCGTAAACGATTGATAGCTAAAACTTGAGAGTTGATTTCTGTACTGCTGCAATTTGTTTTTCTTTAGATTTGAGTTTTCAAAAAATATGCAACTTCGGATTGAGGCCCATTTAAAATTTCGTTTTTAAATATCTCCAAAGGTGTACAAAATGGAAATCTGAATTTTTGAGGAAATTAATGAATTAATTGATATGTTCAAGGATAACCAACAAGAATCTCGTAATTTATTTTGAACTTAAAAAATTTCTTATGCGGTTTTATTAATTGTTGTCAACGAAAATAATCTTCGTAGCAACTGAAGTAAACAAGATCTATTAACAAACAAAGTTGCTAACATGTTGGCCAACATGTTGTGGAGCCGACACGCTGGCTTAAATTGAAGTGATTCCACTGAAACTTTCATTTTGATTTTGTAGTTGATCGAACTCTTGACGATGGACGAAGTGGCCTTAGTTGCGTCTTCCGTGTTTGTAATTTACGCTGGAAATTACCTACTTTTGAATCGGGAACGTAAACGAAACGGTGGTGGATTCCAAGTTTTCTTGAGAAGCGTGAATTAAAAGGGGCATATCATTCACTGATGAATGATCTTCGTCTCCAAACAGGTTACGAAAATTTCTTTCGAATCACAGCAGCAGACTTGAAATATTTACTGCAGCTAGTTTCGCCTTTTATACAAAAAGAAGACACAGAACTACGAAAGTCTGCGTCCCCAGGAGAACAGTTGGCTACTACGTTGCGCTGTTTAGCTACTGGTGACAGTTATGGAAGTCTAATGTATCATCACAGAATTTCAAAATCTCCAATATCGTGATTTGTACCACATGTTTGCAATTTTTTTCTACGTAATTAATATAGCAGTTAAGTTTTGACCCGATTTCGCTTAGCGTATCAATTCGATTATTTGCTTGTTTATGTTCAGTACATGTAACATCCCATAAAACTGAATATTCGTCATGAAGTTCAATTAGTTTAATTGCATTTGCTTTTGTTCACTCCGTAAGTACAGATATGCGTGTTCACTTAGTTTACCGAACAACTGAAGACCGACAGCAGCGAACAATAAACAAGTGTTTGTTGACATTTGAATAGACTGACCTTGCGCATGCGCAAACTCTGCCAACATGTGTTTCCACTTTACAGATAAAATCGAACACAACAAATTCAGTGAGTTTTCGCAGCCAACATCCAACATGTTGTCCAAAAGAAGTTTAGATTATACCGATTGTTTCCACTTGTATTACAATTTTGCTAACATGTTGGCTTCTGAAATTTGTATTAATGGAAACCAAGCATTACAGATCCGTTTAATTTCCTTTCGTATGTCCACCGAACATAGTAAATGAAAGGAAATGGATTATGTTTTAATGATACCACTTATTCTTGAAAAGTTTTTTTGAAAACTTTACAGAGGCGGATAGGGAAAGGTTCACAATTGTAATACAAAATCGATTGCGTTATGAACTTAATTGTCATTTTAAAAGTATCAATTATCTAAATAAAAATTTTTATTTAAAATATGTTTACGAGTTGTCGGTGATTACATTCTGCAAACGCTTAAAAAAAGTCCATAAACCAAGATCTAACCTCGTAAATAAACCAATGCAATCTCCAAGGCAACAGAATTTGCGTCACGCGAAAGTCAAATATATAAGATAATAAATTGCAACAGTTCTCACAGAATGTTTTTCATATTCTGAAAAATTAAGGTACCTATCCGAAATTTACAAATTCTCGGGCAATCGGCTCGCGTCCAAGTTTTCTATTTTAAGTTTCGTGGCTCAGATCGTTATGTTATCAATAACAATAATCATCATTAAGCCTAACTTATGTGTCACACTAAAATTTATGGAAAAATGAGGCTATTTTGTGTATTAGGATTATGTTGCCACCATGAGTGTCTTTTATTAGGTATCCTAATAAAAAATTGTGAAATTTGTATGACGTCATTATATTTTTTCTTCGTTAGTATTAGAAGCTGAGCTGAGCATTACTGTTTCGACAATTTTGTCTAAGCTTATTTAAATTCTCTCTTTCACTTCGTTCAATAATTAAAAAAGGTTATAAATTTCTCGAAAAACTTGACGAAATACGACGTTAACTTTTTTCATGTTTTGCCAAAATTATTTGTTGGATTGATGACGTCATAAGATGACGTCGTAGTTTAAAATCAATGGCATTATAATATAGTCCACGGATTCTCCTTAAAAGCGCTAAATTCATGCTATTGTAATACATAGATTATCAATCCTCATAATTAAAAGGGGTGTTTATTTTATTTAATAATACATTATATTGTTTTAAAATTATGACGTCACCATATGGTTGCGTCGTTGGTTAATATCAAAGAAATTTTAACAAATATTAGGTCGAGGCTGTTAAATACAGATTATCAATTCCCATTTTTAAAAAAGAGCCTCGTTCCATGGTAGTTGATATTTTTCATTGTTAAAAATGTCCCTTTTCCGATTAAAATACAATTAAAGGACAAATTATTTATACTTCCAACATTAATAAATAGCCAATAGCGTTGCATTTTCTGAATTCGTGGCGCTTTCTTTGAGTGGATTTGTAAACTTATAGCAAAAATTGTAGCGGATGTGTTTTGTAAGGCATTGCATGCCTCCTGCATCTTTCATGGAAGAGGATTGGAAAATTTTTAACTTCAACCGAGAATTTGCTTTGACCGCGAAATAGTTAAATAAAGCAGTTGATTCATATCCTCTTAACTGAAACTTGCAACTATACTATGTGCAGCATTACGAAGATTCTTCAAAATAGTACCGAAGATTAGTAGTAGCTTTTTTCGAATTAACATCGTAGAAATATAGAATTCTAACAACATTAGAAATGTATTTGTTGGTGAAATTCATGGAAGAGGGCATTGTGTTCGGTAGAGGACATTTTGAGAAGGAAGATACTTGAGAAGCAGAATATTTTATAAGCCGAGCAATAGCTCAAAAATGAAGGACATCGAGAATTTTAGACATTTTAAAAGATTTTGGATAAAAGAACATGAAGAGTAGGGATTTGTAGAAATCTTCCAAGAGCCATTTCAAATGAAAAGGCTCTTTTCCTTGAATAGTTAATTAAATTAACGGATTTAATTTTGTTTATTACAATAGATAAAAGGCTTAATGCTATACGGAATTAAAAGGAGAATGAGAAAACCGGTTATAACTCAAAAACTTTTCATTCTTTTACGATCAAACTTTCAGAAATTACTTGACAATGGTTCTCTTAAATATTAGGCTGCTTACTGTTTACGTTGAAGTCACGAGTTCGATTCCAGGAGCGTTTTATGTCACCATTTGAATGACATAGAGCTGTAACGTAGCATGCAAGCATTTTTTCGTAACCATTTTAAAATTAAAATGTAAGCGAAGGAAATTCTCCAAAGCCAGTCAAACTGATAAAACCCGGTTAAAAGGCCGGATAAAATATTAATATTAATATTATTATTATTAATATTTTAAAATTACTTATATACATCCTGAAAACTTAGAACTTGAACCAAAGAACGCCTAAAAGAATGAAAATTTATTTTCCTACTGTTGATTTTTGAATTTAAGTCGGATCAGTCTACAAATTTGTTTATAACGCCAAAATTTCAAGTTTTTACTTTCTTCATACGTAGTATTGGGGAAAGTATTGTTTTCATGAAAAAAACTGATTTCGAGATTTAAACGGAAATACGCGTTTTGAGGTCCCATGAACATGACCATTTCTTCAATGCTGTCTGTGTGTGTGTAAGTTGATTAGTTTTTGGGGAAAAATCGGCCAACCGGAAGTGGGTGTTTACTCTTGGCACATCCGTTTTTTATATTTGCTTTAATACTTGATCAATGTAAAAAATTATCTGAATAAAAGTTGTAGGTAATTCAATTTTCTACAGCGTTTGTTCAAAACATTTTCCCATATATTGCATTTTTTAAGAGATATTTGGAAAACTATATTTTTAGCTGCCACCACCACACCACCTGGGGGAAACTTTTGCAACCACTCGACGCTTAGTTACCAATCCAATGGCCGGACACAAATAAGAAACTCATTTCTGGTGATAATGACTTTGTCTTTATTTCTCTATATCATGACGTGTTAGTTCAGCTACTTTATACTTTATCTTTTCGATCAGTCTATTCTACTCCACACTCTATATCCATATCTAGGCGCGGATTGAAGGTGTGCGGAACCCATAGGCGACTGATTTGTGAGGCCCCTAGGCATTGGTGGTTTGCGAGGTCCCTATGTGAGTGGTTTGCGAGGCTCTTAGGACTCGCGAATTCTGAAAACATATGGTTAAGTTTTATGGAGGAAAACACGCTATCAAATTCTTAATAATTTATTTGCATATAATTTTATAATAGAGGTCAATGTAGATCGTAGCTAAAAGTCTTCGAGCGGAACTCTCAGAAATAATTATATTATCAATGATACCCGCCAGTTGAGATTGATTTTTGCCTAATATTGTTTACGTAGATATTTCTTTCTCCTCTCGCACTAAGCTCCTGATTCTGTTAACACTAAAATTCCCGCGGCTCTAGACGCGAGGCCCTAGTCAGCTGCCTAGATCGCCTGGCCCTATATCCGCCCCTGTCCATATCCATACATACTAATTTTTCTACCCCTCTGTACTATCCCAATCCATTCCACTCCTTTAAGACTAAGAGCTTTTATATCCCTCTACATCCCCCTCCACTACACTCCGCTTCCAGCCACGCCCCAATCCCTAACAACCCCGACGGGTGCAACCGGGATTCTCTTGCCACAAACTCCCTTTCCTCCTCCTCCCTTACGCCGTTACCACCCTCCTCAAACCTCCTCATCCACACCGTCCCGCCACCACCCCGCCTCTCCCAAACACCCATCAATCCGGGGTTGCCATGCAAATTCCTTCTCTCGCGATCACCTTTTTATTCCGCAGCTTCCCCAAGGGATACAGACAGTGTGCGATGGATCACATGGTTGGGGGAAGATGGAGAGGGTGGAAGGATAGGAGGAAGAATAGGGATGGGAAGGATTTTGCTTTAGGAAGAGAAAGAGAGCATTCATCTTTTTTGAGGAAACTATATAAGGGCGGGTTGGCATGAGATGCATCACGTCACAAATAGTTCGAACTGGAGAACGATTCATCTCTCCCATTGGATGGTAAATCTTTAGCACGGAGATTCGTGGTTGAGTGTCGATGGTAGATTATTCTTTGTAGTCGAGTCGGTGTTGGAATGGCTTAGAAAAATGAGTCGTTCTGATACCCGTGTTGCCTCGACTGCATACAAAAAATTGTATCGATGCTCTTTATTCGAAAGATTTATTCTTTGAACGGTCGCGGCGAAGTTATAAATTTATTGCTTCGTACTCGAAAGATGAAGTTGAAAGTATGATTTGGTATCGTGGGAAAGATTAATTCAAATTTTGTTCCGATTGAAAAATTATAGCCATTATTCTATGATCATCCAATTCTTATTTATGGAGGTTTTATATTTATGCTTTGTTATTTTAAAAATTATGTAATAGGTGTGAAGTTCAATAACTTCTCTCTATGATGGTTAAACATTCATTTTTTGAACTGATGTTTTATATTCGAAGTAAAAATAATATATGAAGCGCGAGTTTTGATTTGATAGCTGTAATATTGTTTATAGTATTGTGCGAGGTCCTCATTCCTTTACTGAGATATGGTATATATTCATTAAAAGCATTGATTTGATTTCTAGTTTTTTTCTCCACTAAAGATTATTTGCCGCCAAATAAAAGTAAATGCTATAAAAATAAAATTTTGTGATTTCTTAAAGTTTTATCTGCCAGTGTGTCAAGTTTTAGTCCTGTGTTTATTTAAACTAACACTTTATCTGGATTTGAAGCTTAAATGCGTACCTAACTTTACATTTAATGATAATACTCATCATCTAAATGTTTAAATTTGTCATTTTTATTCACGTTGTATTTTTAAGAAACCAAAAGCTATTCCTTTCTATGACACTTTACCCCTGATTTGTTACGCGTGTGCGTATGACCCAATAGAAACTTATTTACGAAGGCAGGACTATAGCTTTCGATTTGTTACTCTTCGATACCGATTAACTTTAAATAAGAGAATGACTGAGGACTCTCCCATTTATCTCATCCTCCTCACCCACTCCTGCTACCCAGTCCCCTTTATACCCTGTGGTGAATGTTCTCGGGGTAGTAGGAGTGGGTAGGTGTTAGAGTGGGCGGGGAAGAGAGGAGAGGGAGAACGAGGAGGGGCTCTCTTGCGGCTGCGAGGGATGTGTTCTGCAGCTCTGAGATCTCCTCTGTCAAAAATGGATGCGAGGAGTGGAGAAGGGGGAAAGGGATTGTGTGAAAACGGAGGAGGGAAAGAGGAAGGAGGAAGATTTATAAATGAGGAGGAGAAGGTGGAGGGAAGAAGGGGAACTCGGATGTGGTAGGGAGGGATTCGATGAATGATTGGTTCTTCCCGATTCGAAGAGGTCTAGAAGAGTCAAGAAACTGAATGGCTTTTGAGATATACTTTCTCGGCGCTAAGTTTCATGTCAGCATTCTGGGCAGTAAAGTAGCTTAGGAGACACAACGGAGTTTTTAAAATGCTATTTTATTTACGGTCAGTTTGGGCTTTGGGTATATTTCCAACAGTAGCCTATGTAGATAAAAGGAATGGTTTTCTCAAGGATCCGCTAAGCTAGGACGTAGCTTTTCAGAGGCAATGATGGTGGAGGAATTCTTGTAGGGATCGAGAAAAGCTCTGGTATTGGGAGAGATGGCTGGTCGTGGGGGGGGGGGGGGGAGACGGGGAGGGTATTTCCTGCCGAAGAGGGAAAGAAAAGAAACTGGAATGAGTGAAGAGGCAGGAAGTCGGTGGAAAGGGGAAGAGGAGAAGAAAGGATATATGTAGATGATGATGCCAAAGAGGTTGGAGAGAGAGAGAGGGGGGAGGAATGGTAGAGGGGAGGCTGTTGCGAGAGGAAAGTAGTACGGAACGGTGGAGAATGAGGGTGGGGATGGGCGTTATGGCAGAGGAGTATCACTGGTGATGATGGGGAGAAGTGAGAGATGGGGGCGGAAATGGAGGGAGTCGAGAGAGGGGGGGGGAGAAGAAGGTAGGTGAACGAGGACGGTAAATGAGGAGGGAGTAAGTTCGAAGATGAAAGAAAACTCTAATACGCAAAATAAATGTTTTAGTTTTTTACTATATACTAAATCGAACAAATGTCATATGGCATTAATAATGCAACATTTTATTTTAATCCTACTCATGTAGTTCTTGATGAAATTGAGCTAAATTGTTCGAAAAACAAGATACTCCGAACATTAACAATGATTTTCTGATGGTTTAATTTATAAATTCTTAGTTGGTACTATTTTAGCGTTACATTTAGAAGGATAATGAATGGCAATGTAAATCTTAAAAATAGAGCTTAATGACTTGTGTGTAGTGATTTTTGCATAAAGTCGACATAATGAAAAAATAGTTTCTTATATTTAGTCATTTCTTTTAGGAAAAAATGTCATAGCAAAGTTAATCGATTTCATAAAAATAATTGCAAAGAAAATGCAAATAGCAAGAAATACGAGGAGTGTTCAAATTCGACCTGGACTTGATTTTTTTCACATGACTACACATGCTGCACAAATCTCAAACCTTGCTTATTTTCAACATAATGTCCCTGCTTCTCAACACAATTTTTCCATCGTTCGGGTAACTTGAGTTTCCCTGCAAAGAAGAAGTCTTTTGGTTGTCTGCGCAACCAGGTTTGCATCGCTTCCATCACTTTCTCGTTTGAACTGAAGCGCTGGCCTCCCAGGCCTGCTTTGAGTGGTCCAAACAGGTGAAAGTCGCACGGGGCCAAGTTTGGACTGCAAGGAGGATACGACAGTACATCCTAGTCTAAGTCAACGAGAGCAGCTGTTGTCACCTGTGCGGAATGAGGACGGGCGTTGTCGTGGAGGAGAAGGACCCTTTTGGACAGCTGGCCGCGCCTTTGCACGTGATGACTGGCTTGACTTTGTTTGTGAGCAGATTGCTGTAATAAGCCGCATACAAAAACCCAATGAAAACAGGTCCCTTCGCGTCCCAAAAGACATTGGTCATTACTTTACCCGCAGAGCGTTGAGTCTTGAACTTCTTTGGTCTCGGCGAGGTTGAATGTCGCCATTCCATGCCAGCTTGCTTTCCGGGGTGTAATGGTGAACCCAAATCTCGTCGGCGGTCACAATCAATGACAAGAACTCTTCGCCATCCCCTTCGTAGCGCTGTAGAAGTTCTTTGCAAACCTCAACATGTCTTTCTCGCTGCTCAACCGAAAGTCACTTCGGCACCCATCTGGAGCTCACGTTCGTAAATTTAAGCTCATTGTGGATAATGTTTTCAACACTTCCAACACTGATGTTCACTAATTCAGCTAAATCACATACCAATATGTGCCATTCACTGCGAATGAGCTCATCAACTCTTTGAATGTTGTGTGGGTTCACTGCCGTGGCAGGGCGCGCAGTGTCAGACAAATTTGACACCAATTCACGACCATCGTTAAACGATTTGCACCATTAAAACACCGAGAAACGTAAAAGACACTAATACTTAAATTTTGATTGAAGTCTGCGATGAATCTCAGCCGCTTTTACACCTTCCTTGCATAAAAACTTTATAATAATGCGCTGCGCAACATAGTTCAAAACATCATTGACTTCCACGTTGAATACGATAGTCATTTGTTGCTGCAAGCAAGTCAAAATTGCTGGTGCGAGTAGCCAACATACACGCGCTAAAAACCCTGCACGCCGGCCAATGTCGCTCGTTAATTACGTTCAGAAGAAAATAAAGTCCAGGTCTAAGTTGAACCACCCTCGTACATAGCTACCGTTTATATATTAATTTTTTTATTTGGCAATAGGTACGGGACTTGCGTGATATAGAAAATTTATTTGGAGGGAATATATATTTTATGAATTCCGTATTTTTTAACAATCTTTAGACATGGAGTAGGTATCTGTGAACAACATAGGTATTGTATTTCAAGCCGCGTGTTTATTGTCATCAGTTGATGAATAATAGATAGATTCGTTGTTATTTATAATCCATTTAAAAATAATATGTAATTTTTAATTTTCATGCAATTTAAAAAAAATACGTATCTCTAATCATACGAGAAAAATTTCAATGAAATATGTAATAATGTTATTAAAGCGTTATTCCAGGTATCTAAGAATACTCGAGCATAAAATGTAAGATTTTTGAGAATTAGCACATACAAACTATCAAGGTTTTATGGAGATGCAAAGGTAGGCGTAGGAAACTATTCTCATTTCATATCTTAATTAGCATGTTTCTGGGAAACATGTTGAAAATACGCCTTCTTATTTTAGCTCCCTATATTGATTTCGATGAAATTAATTTCTGGGAATGTGATGCAAATCAAGGAAAAACAAGGAAACGGTTGAAGCGCTCCAACGTATACTTTCAATTTAATAAAGTTCAAGTAATGAATCCCACGTAGGTGGTTTTGGAATAAAATATTGTTACCTTAACCCGATTCCGTAAAGCTAAAATTGTTTAGAACTAATTAAACGGAAGCTATGTATAGTTGAATGATTTAAATTGAATATAAAATTTAGATTAGAAACAAATCTTAGTGCAATCCATGTTTCGTTTAATGTAAAACTCCTACCAGTTGATTCAGTATACGTATATTTATATATGTATATATCAAAAGAGGTCGCGATTAAAATTTTAAAATATTATCGTAAGAAAACATTCGCACTGAAACTATTCATCTAATGAAAAAAGAAAAAAAATTTCATCCATTTCTCATCTTTGCCAAAGAATCCTTTCGCATAAAGAAGTGTTTCAGATATCCTCTACGCGAGGGAAAAATTGAGCAAAAAACAAAGCAAACTTAGCAAAAAAGATTTTATGCAGAAAAATTCCCACGATGTATCTTTCCTGTGCGCTAAAAGTGGAGATGTGAGAGAGCGGCGAAGGAATAAGTCGCAAGAAAAGTGCAAGCGGTGTAGGAGCCAGGTAAAGAGTAGGAGTAAGATAAACGATAGAGAAGTGTCAGAATATTAGTTATAGTGCAAATAGGAATCGGGGAATGACAGTTGTAGGAGACGCAACGCTAGGGGGAAAAGAAAAAGTGAAGGTTCTATTTCCACTAAGCGAGATACATTTCGAATTCTGTGTATCGTTCCATGTCTTGAACGAGAAGAAAAAACTGCAGAAGTAGAGAGAAATAGAGGGTAAAAGAAGCATGCAAGGTAGGGACGGGAAGAGGGAAACGGAGTGGTATTGGGAAGAAACTTTATGCAAGAGCGAAGTGAGAGAGGGAGAAAAAGGGATAGTGTGGATGGGAAAGGGAGAGGGATGAAAAAATACTTTATGAGCAAGAGGATATGCGAGTAGGAGCTGGAGGAGGTGGGGTTGGAGTGGCGTGGGACTTTTTTCAGAGTGCGGAGGAGGGGGCGAAACAAGAATAAGTGAGGTTTTTTGAGGAGATGGTAGGAGGAAGAGGTTGGAGGGCGGGAGATGGGATGGAGGCAGGAGGTTGATATAAAGAGAGGACAGGGGGATGGAAGAGAGTGGCGAGGCTCGACCGGGTCGACATTGGAAAATGGAAAGAGTGGTGAGGGGAGGGTGAAAGGAAGGAATGGGGGAAGGAAGGTGGAGCTGTGAGGCTGGTAGCGGAGCGTAGTCGAAAAAACACCGTTGCGTCGTCGTGGATTCGATAAATCGATCTCACTGGTTTCCTTTTTTCTTTCTTCCTCTATCTCTCACTGCTCTTCTGGCTCTCCCATCTTCCCACTTTTCCATCCCGTCTCTCTCTCTCTCTCTCAGTACCTATCTTTCTTTCTTTCACTCTTTCTCGAGCAACTGAGAGGGTTGCTCTGTAGGGTGTGTGGGACGCTGAGAGGAGAAGGAGGTATATTTTTTATAAGAGGGTGATTCGTGTGGAGTGAGAGAATGGAAGTGTCGGGGTAGGGAGAAATGGAGAGGAAGGAGGGAGGTGAGAGAATTTTTTTTATTTTCGGAAAGGGGATGGGAGGGGGGGATTTTTCTGGGGATTTATATTTGGTCCTGCCTCTGAGATGGGGACGCAGAAAAGTGTGGGATATTCTGGAAGCTATGCCTCTTCCGCATTGGAGTAAAAGATTGGAGTGGGAAGGGAAGTAAGAAGGACGGGGGTTTGAGTTGGGAAATAGGGTTCCTTCTTTCCATTCGCTCCATTCCCCTCCTTCCTACTCCCTCAAACCCTTACTCTCCTACCTCTCTCTCCCCGCTCTACGCATCATTTTTCTCCCTCCTATCCTCACCTTCCGTCCTTTTGCATCTCTTTCCTCTTTCCCTTCCCCTGCCACCCACCAACTTCTTCAAACAACGTATCTCTCTTCTCTCTCTTTCCCTCTCTTTTTTATATCTCTTTCCCCTTTTCATGCTTTTTTCATTTTTTCTCCACGACGCAGTGGTTTTCCTCTCTTTTCGAGGAGGCCATCTTGCTTTTCCCCTTATTGAACGTGCACGAACAAAAAAATGCAAACAGAAAAAATATGAGAAATGGCTCCCATTTTCTTTTCCATCTTCAGTTGTCGTCACAGAATTGAATAAACCTCTCCTATTTTGTGTACGTAATTGTTTACATGCTTTAGGCTTAGCGTGATTTGAAAAGTTTTATAGTGACCCGGTTTGAGTAATTCAGCATTACACCGAGACTCTTAGAGGAATAATTTTTCATTTTTTCTGTAATGGCCAAATGATGTAGAAAAGGACATGAGGATTATCGCGCCATTGATTATAATAATATAACTTCACACATTCTAGTAAACATTTGTCTCTTATTCCGATAATCAATTGTTCAAAATTGCCCTAATAGCGAAATTTGGGGTTTCACTAATTCTAATAAAGACTAATTATATAGGATTGATAAAAATTAGAAATATTCCTAGTATATTTAACGATACTATTTTAAACTCAAAATACATTTGCAACTTCGAAGTGATACCGTAAGTTTTGTCTTTTACTCAAAATATGTTTTTCAAGGATCATGAGGTATTTTAAAATTGACATGTTGAGCCTTCATTAAAGTTATCCACGTTTTAGGGGATTTTTCATGTTCGCATTAATATATAATATAACCTTAGCGATTGGCTGTCCCAATATCCCGATATATTTGTATCTCGCAGTAAAAGTTTCATTTATGTAAGTACAGATATAGGTGAACTATCAAAAAACAAAGAAATAACTTAATATCTACTTTCCGGGTTAAAAAAGTTTTTGTCATAAAAATATAATTTCGACTAGTGTAATTTCTCGACTTAAATTTGGGCACTCATGTTAAATTTTGCTAACCATTTTGTCTGTACGAAGTTGGTACATATCCAAATAAATTTTTTTAAGACGCTCGAAAAATTAGAGCGTTACAGAATGTAAAACTATGTATAAATAAATACATTTTCATCGTTCAATTTTCGATGTTTTTCTGAGTTTATTTCGGTAATCTCGTCCAAAAATCTAGATTTAGATATCGCATGCATCGGCACTTTCTCTTGCGTCCTCACTGCTAGCTTACTTGACGCCGCTGATGGGTTCTCTCGAATTATTTTTGCTTCCTCAAAAATTCACACTATCACTCTCTCTCCCTTTATCTCTCTCTCCCTCTCTCCCAGCGCCTTCTACGCTCCACCCCAGCCCTTAACGTTCTTCCCATTCTATCATCGTCCCGTTGCCCCAACACCTCATCCTTGCACCCACTACTTTATAGTCCTCTTATGGTCCTTGCCATTCCCTCCCTTTCTTTCTTTCACTCTTGCATACTTTACAATTCCACAAGAATCTCACATATTTTGCACAGGTATACATATGATCAAGCACTTTTTTCAAGAATATTATTTTGCACAAGTTTATATATGATAAGTACTTTTCGTTACCCGCTTGATTTACTTTAGGAAGTGCAGTCACTAAGTTGAAACGTATTACAAAAGCTTTGATAGAAGTGGTAATAATTCTGTTTACATTAATAACAAATAATCGTTCACTTGCTTTGGTTTCGTAAAAAATTAATGGAAATGCAAATGTAGCCGATATAGTATCTCAAGATCGAATAAAACATTAACGCAACTATACTGTTACTTAATGTTAAACTTTTGATAAATTTGTTTGTTGGGATTGTAATTTTTGTTTTAAATACCTTTGTAATCACTTTTTATGGTATAAAGTTTTGGCCTTTCTTCGAATAACTGGAATCAATCAAAATTTGCTACCAGCTGATGAAATAAATATAGTGCTCATGCCGATAGAAGACATTGTTTTTAAGCAACTCTTAACATTTTTAGTTCGTAAAATGACAACAAAATAATCTTTATGGACCATCTCAACTGTTCTTGGCGTAACTTGGAGGAATAATTCCATAATATGAAATGAAAGTGTTACAAAGTGTTGTAATTTTATATCATTTTACAAACTAGTATTAACCGAATACTAATTTGCTCAGGGATTTTTAGAGAAGCACTTCAGAATTCCATTTTTTGGTTGTATCACGAAATTATTTGAAAAAAATATTTGTCATTTTACTCATCTCTTATTTACTATACATAATCCCTCCCGCCTTCGGAGAGGAAAATTCCTTCTTACCATTCTACCAAAATCTTTCCCGTTAGGGTCGTTCGTCTACCGTAAATAAATCTTTGTATTTTCCTTTTCCCCTCTTATTGCTTTCGAAGAAAACTGAAAACTCTCGGTCATTCAATGCCGGAAGAAAAAGTGAAATTCGTGCAAATTTTCCAACTGCCTTGGTGTCAGACTCGCACAAAAATCTCTAAACAGCTCGTCCTTTACCAATATCTATATTTAATTTGAATAACCATAACATGCAACCATTTCCTTCTCTAATCGTTTTGCCTTAAATGGCTAGTAGACATGCACTCATTCACTTGCCTTTCTTTGAATCTCTTTAGTGTGCGTGTGTGTGCGCATACGTGTATGGTTGTCTGTGTGTGTCTGCGTGCGTGTGTGGTTGTGTGTGTGTGTGTGTAGTAAAGGTAGTAATGATGGTGGCAACAAGGTGTTGAAGGGAGCCCAGTGGACACTTACCAAGTTGACGAGCTGCTGAGGGTGTCGAAGAGACACGTAAAAACAAAAAAACACACAGAAAACATATATCTAATCATTCTATATAGCTGCTTCTTACTTAGGATGTCCTTGTCATATAGAAGGATGCTAATGTTCAGACACTTCCAGAAGAGCTATAGACCTAAAATTCGGCACGAATACCTATAGGTTTATGGTCACAACCAAACAGAAAAATCCGAAATTGGGAAAATTCATATTTTAAGGGGCTTTTTTGGTCCCATTTTTGCCCCATAGGAAAAGCATGTATGTACCTAAATCGTATCATATATCAAATATATAGGAGGATGCTTAGGCACTTCCAGATGAGCTAGAGACTTGAAATTTTTTGTTGGTAGTATTGCGTACATAACTCCCTAAAAAATTCGAAAATATAACAAAATGAAATAATGCGGCTGCTAAAAATTTGCAAAATTTAAACAAATATTTAATGTTTATGCATTTATGAATTATCTACGATGCTGAATTTTTTGTAAAGGTAGAATTCGTAAAATAACCAAATAGGGACTACAGAAATTCTGATATGTTAATTTATTCGGCTGTTAAAAATTCTTAAACATTAAACAAGTAGATAAATGTTTAGGTACTAAGGGACGACCTAGGGAGCTGAATATTTTCAGTTATTTAGAGCTTTGTGCAAAAGCGCACATTAACATTTGAAATTATCCATTAAGGTTTTGTGCAGCCATTAATTTTTTTTATTTAAACAATTAGATAAATATTATTTCTCTTCTAGATGTGCTACAGCATTAAAATTTGTCAAAAATTTGTGGCGTCAGTACCCAACAATGGAAAAAGTATAGCATTCTTAAAATTGCAAATTTTAGGATTGCTTTTACTCCAATGTTGTCCCATAAGGAAAGAACGAAATTCGGTGCAGAGGTGCAAACTTTTGAATGAAAAAATTTTTAATAATGAAATATCTATCTGAAAAATTTGTTTTTTTCAAGATCAATTGAAATGCTTGCAGAATACAAGCACCTTTTACTAGTCTATTATAACCGCTGTGTCACTGCCTGTCTGCCTGCCTGCGTCCGAAGTCTCGAGTGACGTCATCTCCCGGCATGAACGCAAATAAATCGAGGACGATAGGTTCGATTTCGACGAATCTTTCAACTGAATACTCAGCATGAACTCCTGCAGGTTTTTAGCGGGTAGTCGTCTCCCGGAAAGACATGGGTTAGATACCAGGATAGTTTTCGTTTTTTCATTTAATTAATACGTAATCGGCTAGAATACGATATCTAGACCTTTATTCTTTAACATTTTAAAATATTTTACGACCGAGACTTTGAATCGACATTTATACCATTTCACACAGATAAAAATGAAGATTCTTATTCTTACCGCCGATTCATTTGTTTAATTCGTGTTTGCTCATATTTCAAGTTTATATTCGATTTTCTCCGGTTTTAGACATTTCAAAAAGAAAGTTGCTAGGGTTGCTGACATTGTTCATCTCGGATTTTTGCATTGTTGGACTCGAACTTTCAAGTGCTTTTGCACTAAGCGTACAATGAAACAAACGCGTGAACGACAAAAACCGATTTAAATTTTATGTGAAAAGTTTCGTCTAAATATAAAACAAATGAAGCACGGTGGGAAGAAATTTGAAGTAAGGAACGACTCCATTGCATTGTAATAATGGACAACTTAACATTTCAAATAGCGAGATATTTCTAGCGTACATTGAAAGTATCATTTCGTTTGCAAATTTTATTTGGCAGTTTAATGCAAATTACTATATTGATAATGTTTGTGATTAATTTCTTTCGATAAATTAGTAAGATAGTTAGCACAGAGCCGATGCATTTATAGTGATTACCTATTATTAAAAAAACCACAAAACATACTATTTGCTGTACCATCAGAAACAGTGAACAAAACAAAAAATGTTGTGTAGCGGGAAATGTTAGTTTAAATCATTTATGTGTTTTTGGTTGTGAAGATGGAGTGAGCTATATGATTATTTTGAGAGGGGCAATAAAAGTGGTTCAACGAAAAACAGCGTGTCACAATTCTTTGTCATAGGCCCTATCGCATAGGGTCACTTCACGCAAGCTTCCCGATTTGTTTGCAGGAAGCACTGCAGTATTGTTAAAGCATAGTAAAGGGAACGCAATAGTTTGTTAGACATTCGAGTATAAGGAGAAATGATTGCTTGGAAGAAGAAAAAATTGAAGGCAAAAGGAAGCGGAGGAAGGAGGAGAATTGAGGAAAAGAAAGGAGAAAGAGTGAATGAACGAGGGAGTTGTGATAAAGAGGATGAGATGGAACAATGAGCGACGGAAAGGTCTCAAGTGATTCGTGCAGAGATGTATGCAGATAGGGAGACGAGGGTCGTGAAAAAGGGACGTAGGAGGGCGAAGAAGAGAGGCGTGGATGTGAGTGGTAGGGTGAGGGAGGTGTATCGAGGAGAGGGGTAGAAGGCAAATGAGAGGGGGGAGAGGAGAGGGAGGAGGCTGAGAGAGAGAGAGAGAGAGAGAGAGAGAGAGAGAAAGAGCTGGAAGCAAAAGTGGGCGAGATTGTATGGGTAGAGGACTCTGCGATAAAAATTATTAAGTGTTTTCCGGTGACGGATACTGCTAATTAGGAATAGAAGATCCCTGATACGCGGAAGAGAAACGAAAAAATATATCTTTTCTCGCTAATCAATATCCGACTATTATCTATTGGACGGAGTTATTTAGCGAGCAATTTACGTACATTTTAAATTGTTTTTTTTTGGTGCGATGTATTTTGAAACTTCGTTAACAACAAAGAGGACTTTGAAGTGAAGCTCTAATACTATTTAAGCTTTTATTGAGTTGTATATTGCCATTATTATTCGCGGTAGATTTTAATATCGAATTCTATCTCTAGTAAATCTTATTAGCGGATTGCATCTTGATGTAGGAAGGAAATATTTTTCTAGTTATCTTCCCTCTATATAATGAGTATTCTCTTTTTCATGTGAATTTCCTCTTTATTATGCTGGACAATAGAAAAAAGGAGGGAATGAAAAATTCAAAAGCTGCGGTACTACAGACTTTATTTGCAATAATTATAATTAGGGAAATTCTTTTTACCATCAAGCTCTGCCAAATGAGGGCATATCACATCCGGTTTCCATGATATGCAAAAAAGTAGTGAGATAGGATGTATTAGGGCATCTCATCGTCGCTTCCACTTCCACCGATATCTTTCCGTAAACGTAGTTTTAATGCTGCAACGCGCCCTGGCCCCTCCTTTCTCTCTTTCTCTCCCCATCCTTCGCGACACCACGGCTCGCAATCCATTCAGTCATCTCCCTTTATCTTGCGACAGAAACAATAGACTTTGTGGAGGCAGAGGTTCGAGAGTGGGGTAGAGGGACGGACCACCGGATTTCCTCTTTCTCGCACGTGACGGACCTTTCAAGAGTGGGAAAGAGGGATGCGGGGAATGTATACTATAAAAAAAGAGCGCGGAAAATGAAGAGAGAGGGTATAAAAAAAAGTACTCCTTCAACTGGAATAAGAGAGATGGCGCTGGGTACGGGTTTGAGATCGTTGTCCCAGATCGCATTGTGTTCTCTTTTGTCTCTAGACTCATCTCGAACGAAACACCCTTCCTTCATGCATCCCTTATCTTCATGCCTCTCGCAACTCTCCACCCCATTCTTCCCCCCAATCTACCTCTCATAATTCCTCTCTGTTTCTCAGAGCCGCGGAATTCTGGTGAAATCGTTGGCTATTTTAGTTCTTCTCATAAAATTGTCAAAATAACTGTATAGTTAGTGAAGATGTTTTCTTTTGTACAAGTTATTATTTTGCGAAACGATACAAGCATTTGGACTATTTTTTTTACTTCAGAGGAATTAAAATTTTATATTTAAGATAGAAAATAGAATTATAATGATGTATTTAATAGATAAAGACGTACGTATTTAATGAGACTAATTCACCTTCCCATATTTGTTCTGAACCCGGAAGTTTGAGGTTTTATCTAATTGCTTAATTTTTATTTCAACTTTTAAAAATTATGGGCGATTTAAAACTATAACAAGGTCATAGCTATTGGAGGTACCTTAGATAAGTAGTTATTTTTTCAATCTTTGATGCTGAAGTGCTTAGTCTTTAATTTATTTTGTCATAAGATGAGCTCAATAATTCTTTATTGAAACCTTGATTATGATTTATTTTTGTTATCACGGCATAGTCTTAAGTCAACACTAAAAAAATATCAGGAGGCTAACAATTATTAACAAATTTTGCGATCTTTTTTATACGCTTTTAGGTCATTATGTACAAATCTTAAAAACTTTAATTCTGTATAAAATATGTATCAAAACTATTTGTGTATTTGCACAGATTATTTCAGTATTACTTTGCCATGTACTATCTTCAACACTCCATAATTTTCTCAACTGATCCTAGCGTAACTTTATGGACTAATTCCATAATAAGAAATGACAGCACTGTAATTTTCCACTATAGTGGAAAATTACAGTGTTGTCATTTCTTATTACTCCGTAGTTTGTCAAACATGTTATTCACTCGTCGGAAAAATAACAGAAAAAGTTTTTAATTATAAATTACTTTTTGTATTTTATCATCGAATAAAAATGCTTAAAATTAAATTATATGTCAGGCATGGAGTAGAGTAGTGGTGGCCAAACTTTTCTTGTGTTGCGCCAATCTCAAATAGTAAAGGTATAATCACGTGAAAATGCAATAGTGATAAAAAATACAACAAAATTGGATTTCTCACAAATAACTCAGTAATTGTAATGCGATCTGTTTTATTATTAAAAAGATTTGAAATCACAGTTTAAATGTTTAAATTGTTGATTGACCCTTGAGTTGCTTCATTTTAATCAACTCTTTAATTTGTGGTTTCAAATTTGTAGTTTCTAATCTTAGAATATTTCTAAATGGTCATCAGATATATCTCTGAGGACATTTTCTCGAACTTGGATACTGAGAATCGGACAAGTATGACCAAATTTAGTTATAGTTATTGGAAGTAAGGCAGGTCTCTGTGAAGAGTTTGTCTGTTCGTCTGTCCTTCCGTTCGTCTATATGGGAAATATCTCTGGAATCCTGCAACTTGAAAAAGTCAGATTTTCAGGATTGATTTGTCTGTATAAGGCATGGGTGGGCAAACCACGGCCCGCGGGCCACATGTGGCCCGCGAAGGCATTTTATATGGCCCGCGATTCTATTATGTAAGCAAACAGTACAGATAATTTCATATTTGTAGCTTATAGTTATGGCCGGAAAACCTTTTCCAGTGATGTTATGGGGATAACATATTATTAATTATTGATTGTCATTAACAGGATCCCTTGCATTAACTCAATTAACTTCCGGTGTGAACCCTAACGTGGGCCGTCGAAGCATTTTCATCTGTTTATGCGGCCCGCCTAAGAAGCTACAACTGTTAATGTGGCCCACCATGTAAAAGGTTTGCCCACCCCTGGTATAAGGGCTACTTATGGTATAAATTTGGTTGAGCTATAGTTACCCTGCGGGGTAATTGAAAAGAAAACCGCTAAAAAGAGTATACTGCTACAAATGTAGACAACCAGCAATACAACGCCTCGGAGATTCTTTACTCCGCTGGAAAGATTGCAGTCGGTGAAAAGAGCGCATTATGTATTTTGCTCTGCAATTCTTCTCTCACTTGTTAATAAAGAGCTTGTTTTCAATTCTATGACTTCCTTTTGTAAATCAGAGTTAATTAAATGCTATTCGTCGTCGGGAAAATAAAATGGGGCTGAGAACAAATTTCTTGTGTTTATAGTCGTATATCAGATTTCTATTTTCTATGTTTTGCAAAAAGTGTCAACTTAATTTCAAATGCATCTATTGTGTTAGCTAATGTTGTAAAAAGCGTATCTTTTCCTTGGCGTTTTAAATTTAAGTTTTTGAAATGAATAGTGATGCCTGTTAAGAAAGCATTCAACCATTTACTATTTTTTAAATAACTGCATTCGGCGGGCAGTTCTCTTTATTCTTGAATCTGTTGTAGTACATTGGGTCTTAGTTTTGAAAATCGCTCCAAAATTTTACCTGTAGGTATACATCGAATATCGCAGTAAAGCATAAACTTACCGCTCTCTTCTAAATCTTCTAAAAATTTCCAAAACTTACGGCAATTTAGTGCTTTAGCCCGAATCTTGTTTATACAGCGCACAACAACATTCGTAGCACTTTTTAAATTAAAGTATTTGCAGCATAATGCTTGCACATGGATTACGCAATGGCATTTAAATTTGTTTCGGTTTAGAAAGTTTTCTAATAGTGCAGTACCTCCTGAGTTCTTCTCAATCATTGCTAGTTCTCTGTCCGTGCAGAGACTTCAGTTTGTCCCAATTTAAGTTCATTTTACGAAGGAATATTTGTGTTTCTCAAATAAATAAATTCTATCAGTAGTTTTTTGTAATTAAAGAGGTTCTTCGATCACTTCAAAATTATCATTAAAACTTCGAATAAAAGTAGTGAGTTGGGTAGTATCTTGTTTTATCGATGGTTTCGTCAGTGGTAAGTGAAAAAAATTATACTTTCCTGGGTTGGCCTTGATCTGTTAAGCTATATTTTAAGCCATTTTATCCGGGTTTCTCTTCACTGTTTCGGGAAATAGTATTAGATTAAAACTTTACGTCAAGTTCCGAGCAGATACGTTTAAGTTTTTATTTAATGATTTTTTCGTCATCTTAGTATGGCTCCTTTTTCTTTGCGAACAAGAATGATGTTTCATACGACTCTACCACCGTTTCCTTGACTTCATTAGATTGCTTTTGGAAGAAATACAGTTGGGACCGAAGACATCTTTTTTTATTTTTCGCCTCTTGCTTTTGATCCGGCTGCATACTTCTCATTGAAAATATTGTGATTTTGTAGAATGTCTTTCCTTATTAAATTTCTTTGGCACATATACTGTAGCATTGCAGATTAGGTTTCTCAGCAGTGCCTGACTCAAAAAAATTGCTCCTCCTATTCAACTTTAAAATTTCGACTCGAAATATCGTCTTCGTATCGACGTTTCGATGACCCAGGCTCAGTCGTTAATGCATTCATATTTGTATCAATGTGACAACTTAGGGACGTATTTTTAGAACTGTGTATATAGTAATTCAAAATTCGGTATTGCGGAGTTCAACCTCGGCTATCTTACGTGATATGACACTTCATGGATAAAAATACTTACATATTGAAAGATTTTCGAGATAAGTACGTTTTCCATATGTTTTTCATTTTCTCGAGAGATACTAACTTTAGTGGACGTGTTACTTTTGTGTACAGGAAGAGAATTAATCACAGAAAGTAAAAAATTCTTACAGGAATCCAGACAATTTCAAGAACTTAACAATTTAATAACAGTAAAATTCGTGTGGTTGAAGGGGAATTAACATTTCTTTGAAATATTTTCCTTGCAATGTCATTCCATCTATTTCTCTTCCTTAAGTCTATTAACAAATAGATATTCACAAATGTTTTACTCAGTTAAACGGAAAAGCTTGGCGTGCCGCCCTTTGGGTACCACTGGAGTCGAGGGTTAATTAATGTTTTTTGAATGATTTAAAGTAAAAAAGGCTGATTAATGAGATAAAGTTATTAATTTTATTGTATTTCTCGAAGATAAAATTATTAAATTGGCATATAGAAATGCAATATAATTTATATTTAAATACGCTCATTGAGTTACGTGAAATCTGTGATTAACATCTATTAGCTCCGGTCGAGACTTTATGGTAAAGCCAAAAACTTATTTCCTGCAAGTTTCGAATTTATTATTTATTTCATGTTATATATATATATATATATATATATATATATATATATATATATATATATATATATATATCATCATCATCATAGGTAGTCTGTCCGTAGACAGGTCCGTGATTATTCATGGTTATATATATATATATATATATATATATATATATTATATTCGTTATAAATAATTTATTATAAGTTCAATATAAGATTAGGGAAGTTAAATAAATCACAACACTAAGCTGACATAATTTAAGTATTTTTCCTAGTTTGTCATAATATTTTTTTATCAAATAAAAACCAAGAAGCCCTACCCAATTGTAGAAAATCATTCCATAATATGAACTTCAAATTACAAAAAACGTGCCGGAGAATGAGCAGTTCTTTCCTCCACCTAATTTTGCCCGTAGATCCAAAAGAGATTGCAAATATATGACCTTCTTTCCCCTCCTCCTTTCATCGGGACGGGCTGCGCATCAATTAAAAAATTTGCGCGTGGGTGGTGAGATGCCGGACGAGACGGAAAGATTCTCTCTCAACCCTCAAGTTTTTCCTCTCCTTTTTCTTGCTACGCTCCCGGCAGCTGCCCTGTGGGACCGTTATCGACAGCTGGAGATACAGAGAGAGGGAGGTAGGGAATAGGGCAGTAGAAGCAGAGAAGGGGACGAAGAGGGAGAGAGAGAGAATGGATGGAAGACGGCGTGCGAGGAAAGAGAGAATGGTGAGGCGAAGGAGAAAGGGATAGGGGTAGTGAGGGGGAGGGAGAGGAAGGAACACGGCTTGGTGTTGAGGAGACTCCCTTGAAGCGTTGTCGACCCGGCGGCCTGTTTATCGATCTCTCGGCGAGAGGGAGGTTGGTTGGGAGGGATTGTGAGCGGGAGGAGGAGGGAGGGTGCTGAGGTAGGGGTGGGGGAGGGGCAAAAAGATAGGGGTTGGTGTGGTGAGGGGGATGGAAGGAATAAGGTGGTCCCACTAAGAGAGGGGAGGTTTTGGAAGGCACTTGGACATAAGGAGGGAGATAGATGAAGATAAGGCAAAATATGATGAAGGCAGTGACACGAAAACCGTTGATAGCATGGAAATTTTTCCATTCATAATTTAGAATTTAGATGGTCAGTTTTCCGTGCAAATGTGAAATTCTTATTATTTTTAATCGAATTATTTAATCAGATTAATCCATTTTGCTCGTTGTCATCTCAATTATTGGATATTAAGTTTCTTTTGTTTTATCCAAGTTCTAAATAATCCAGTGAGACAGAGAGAGAAAGAGAGAGAATGTAGTGAAGTGATCACCATATATCTAAGCAAATTTTAAAAGTAATTTATATTTCTGCGGTTCTTATTAATTTTCAGGAGTTTATATTACTGAATAATGCCTTTTTACCATAACGTAGTAGTTTTGTATTATTAATCTATATACAACATGTCTCAAACAAAAATCTTATGATTAATTTAAAAATATTGTTTTATCATATTAATTTATATTTATCCATTGCTGTATTATTTGCAACCAGGATTTCGAAACATTTAATTTGATAAAAACGAAACAAAAATTTACATTAAATAAATGCATTAATATGAAATTCATGAAATAGTTTGTTTTAAAGTTTATATGTTCAATTTCTTTAAATAATTGATATAATTTTTGAAAGCTTAAATTTTTTAATGCATTCATGCATATTAAAATGTTCATTTTCAAATAAAATTTCGCGTCAAGGCTACTAAATATACTGACTATACTGGGTTATTATTATTATTATGGAAACTAGACAATCTAAAGAAGACAAATATTCATCATCAAGCTCAGTCATGCGTTATTACTTGATCATTTTAACGGATTTTGGAACCGAAAATTTATCAACGGTGTTCCTGCTGATATAAACAGAGAAATGGTATTTTCCGTTTCATAAACTACGTTGCGTTATTTGCTATTTGTATTCACATGTGAACAATTTTTGAGCACAGATATCCTCAATTTGTGCGTAATCTGCTCATTAGCGGGGAGAAAGGGGAATTAGTTAAAAATAAATCAATTACTCGTGTAAAGGGCCATCTTCTCTTTTTGGTCCGTTGCCAGAGATTCCTTAATGGCCGTATCGCCTGGCTGTAAAATCCACACGCGTGTTTACGGCGGGCGCTCGCTAAATTGCGGAGTGTTTACTACACGACTCGAGAGGAAAAGTGCGTGTATCTCGGAGTTTGGTGGAGCCTCCGGCAGAGCAGTAAGTGGGGGGGGGGGGGTAAGTGCGAGGAGATAGAGGAAATATTGGAGGGAGGAGAAAGAGAAACAAATAGAGGCTATGTCTCTCGCCAAGCCGTTGTGTGTGGCGGGTGGCCTCGATGCGGGCGTTACTCTATGTGGGAAGTAAGGGAGTATAGACCTTCGCAGTCTTATCGGAGAATTCTCGAAGGATTACGACGAGTTCTTGAGCGAAGGGAGAGAAATGAGAGGATGAGAATGGCGAAGGAGATGAGAAAAGCATGCAAAACTGGCAGCGAAAAGAAAATAGCTAAAAGAGAGAATGGAAGGGGCAATGGGTATCCAGCAATCTCTAGTCAAGTGTGCGTGCGTATGACGAAACAACCAGTAAGGAAATATGAGATGGTAAGGAACTAAATAGAGACTCATCCGTGTTGAACAGCTTTCAAAGTAAGCCGAAGACGTTATGTGAGAGAGGATAAAACAATATGAATCCAATCGAAGGCCAGTGACCATAATTACGAAAACGAAAGTAGACATAAATTCGAAGTTTTCATATATCAACCAAGAGGATATAAGTGAAATACTTTTTCTTTCTGGATAACTCGTTTTGATAATGAAATAAAATAAAATAAAAATTAAAAGAGAATGACATTTTAAAATAAAAATCTAAGAGTGGAAACGAAGGATTTAAAAAGAGATTATAATTAGGAATGCTCAAAATGTGATTTTAGTAAGATATTGGTTAGATAAAATTGAAAGGTGATAGATAATCTTTCACTCTTAGGTTCTACTTTTTCGGATCTTATCTCTCTGGGCCTGAAAATATAAAATGCGGAAAATATATCCGAGCTTTTCAAGCAGAGCCGGAGAACAATAATATCCTTCAAGAGGTAAACTTTTAGAAAGGAAAAGAATGCCAGAAAAGTTACGACGTCGTAGAAAGAGGTGAGAGATACTTTGGGAGAAGAGAGAAACTATGGGAGCGATAGGATAGCGGGCGAACTTAATATCTTAGCGGAAAGCGGAAGAGAGAATGGATGAAGGAAGAAGAATGGGAAGAAATATATCTGCAAGTGGTGGTGGGGAATGATGGCAAGATAGGAAGAAAGTGGGTGGCGGGGGTGAAATGGGCGGTGATGGTGGCGGATGTGAGGAAGGAGAGCGAAGAGGGAGGTGAATTGCTGGAGGTGGAGATAGGTCGAGAGAGGGAAAAAGGCCGGGGTGACGGAGTGGAGGAAGGAAAGAGGGAGAGATGGGACGAGGATGAGGAGGAGGTGGGATTGGCTGAGGCAGAGGGATGGGAGAGAGTAGAATGGGGGTTGGACCGCTGCCCTCGGCGACGGGAACTTGTGCCTGAGTTCCGCAGCCGCCACCTAGTATTGATTCGGAGAAACTTGGAGGAGAGAGGAGGCGTGGGAGATTTCTTGTGCCTCTGTGCCGCGCCCCTTGCCCTCATACCCTCTCTAACCCTCCCTCACCCTCCCTCTTCCGTTTCCAGTCTTCTCTCCTCGGAGAGAGAGAGAAGAATCACTCCGCAACTCACTTCCAAGCCTTCCGAAAAACTCGTCTCATTACTCCCCCTCCGTTGGTAAGAACGTCAACAAAAAGTGCACTTATTTTTTGTGTACTCCGCAATATTGAGTTTCGTCTAATTTTTGTAGATTGTAGCTAGGTATTACGTAGATGTGATTTAATGTCCGTCAATATAATTTAAGTGTTTACCATAAGAGAGGTGCATTTTTACAAGATAAGATGACTCTTATTTTAACATTTGCTTCTGTAATCGTAAAGTATTTGACGGTTGTTTTATATTATTGATTCATTATTTTTTGTTTTGAAGTTTGTTTTTTAGAGTGAATTGTTCTTTATTTGAAAACATAGCGGTTATGGAAGACAGCTGATAAAACTTGAAGTATGGAAAATAAATAGAAAAAAATCACTTCGTCCTAATTAACCTTATAGCGACATTATTAAATATTAATTAAGTAGTGTTAAAAAACTACGTTTCCGTACGGAGAGCGTCATGAAGTTGAGTGGTGCGCATTTGAAATTCTCTCTCCATCTACATATCTCTTACTTTTTCACGAGTCTCCCTTATGTTACCAACCCTCCCTCCCATCTATTTACATCCTACCTTCCCTCTTCGTCCCACCTCCTCTTCTCCCTCCGCCCCTCTTTCCCGCTCCCTCTACTCTCCACGAAATCCTCTCCTCTGATTCGTCGCCACAGTCGAATCCTTTTCCTCTTTTCCAACACCACTCCCCCTCATTTTCGTCCAATTCGAATCCGATTCTAATGTCTTCGTTTCGTTGGCTGCCGTTCTACGATTCCCTTCTCCTTCCTCCCCTTACTCCCTCACTCTCCTTTTCCCTCCACCACCCTTCCTCTTACCTCTAGCGTCTCCCTCCCCTCCACAGCTGCAGAAACCTCTCTGCGCCGTCTCTGACTCTCCACCTTTCCTTCCTCACCTCACCTCCCTTCCGATACATGTCTATCCATCTCTCTCTCTCTTCTATTTCCGCACACTTACTACACTTATTCTCCCCCTTTCCTCCCTAAAATTCGCTATCATTTTTCTATACGTCTTTGTTTTCCTTCACCGTTTTAGGTATTCATCTACTCCTCTGCTTTCTTGCCTGCTTTTTCGTTTCTCTCTCTCTCCATCTCTCTCTTCCTCTCTATTCCTCTCTCTTCCTCTCTATTCCTCTCTCTCTTCATCCCTCTTCCTCTCTCCATCTCTCTTCCTCTCTCTCTCCCCCTCTCTCCCACTCTCTCTCTTCCCCCTCTCTCTCTCCCCTCTCTCTCCATCTCCACCCCCCTCTCTCCCCCTTCTCTCTCCCCCCTCCCTCCCCTTTCTATCTCCCCCCCTCTCTCCCTCTCTCTCCCCCCTCTCCCCCCCTCTCTCCCCCCCTCTCTCCCCCCCTCTCTCCCCCCCCTCTTCCCCCCCTCTCTCCCTCTCTCTCTTCCCCCCCATCTTTCTCTCCCCCCTCTTTCTCTCCCCCCCTCTCTCCCCCTCCCGTTCTCTCCCCCTCTCTCCCTCCCTACCTCTCTCTCTTTCTCCCCCTCTCTCCCTCCCTACCTCTCTCTCTCTCTTCCCCCTCCTCTCTCTCTCTCCCCCCTCCCCCACCTCTGTCTCTCCCCCCCCTCTCCCCCCTCTCTCCCCCTCTCTCTATCCCTCTCTCTATCCCTCTCTCATCCTCTCTCTATCCCTCTCTCTATCCCTCTCTCTCCATCCCTCACTCTCTCTCTCTCTCCCTCTCTCTATCCCTATCTATCTCCCTATCCCTCCTCTATCTCCCTCTCTATCTCCCTATCTCTCTCCCCCTTTCTCTTCCCCCTCTCTCTCTCCCTCCCCCTCTCTCTCCCCTTCCTTTCCCTCCATCCCTCTCCCTCCATCCCTCCCACTACCTCTCTCTCTCTCTCCCCTCTCCACGTTCCGCTCTTTAAGTTTCTTCTCGTTGAATCTATCATTTTTCATCGAAAATCTTTTCTCTTACGGTTTTTTCTCAATTCTCTCTTAGTTCCTTCTTTTTCTAATCTCTCTTTTTCCTATCCCTATTCTCTCTCTAATTTTCTCCTCCCTTCACTACGCTCCGCTTCCCTGCAAGACTTTAATTCTCTATCCCCTCTTTCTCTCAAGCTTTGCTTCCCCTCTCATCTTTCCTTTCTATCTCTCGGCTCATAACCTTCAGCTCCTTATGTTCGCTCTACTGGTGCCCATATCGAGAAGGGTCTGCTGAAATAAAACGTCGCGTTATTAACGAGCCTTGATCCTTTAGTGTATTTTATAAGAATTTAAGTGATTTTATTTAAAAATATTCCCGTTTTTCTTTTAAAGTCAAGATTGTATTAGTTTTTCCAAAAAGAATATATTCGTTTATTAGTATCTCACAATTTGACACCTTTTAAATTGATGCATTCCCGTATCCTGTTTTCCCGTCTAACAGCACATAAAATTTTGGGTCGAATATTTACATTTTACTTTGAATTACGTTGTCCATTCTAAAACTTAGACCTTAGATGTTTTCATAATACTCTGTAATTTTTATAGTATATGAAGTTATTAAAGTTTTATTACTTTTTCCTGTTTCACCTGACTAATATTGCTTCATTTTCTCCAACATTGTAGTATTTTTAAAAGCGAAATACGAGTATATTCTGCACTTGTAAACAATGACTACAATGCTTTGGTGGGTAGTAAAAATGGCACAAGTTATATTTTTTATGTATTGGTTTGTTATGTGTTATGTCTCTATTTGAGAATATTTACTGGTATATAGGGCATAAGTAAGTCTCATCCCCTTCTTAAGATAAAGACATGCACAAAGGCTCTAAGTATTCCTTTGTTCCGAATTGCAGGAATATTTTACAAACTTATAGACGCTTGCCTGAAAAATGTGTTTGACTTGTGCTCTTTTTACCGCTCATCAAAGAATGTTAATTTATTACTGGTAAATACGTTGGTGATGATTGAAGAATGATTTTGCCATGGTTTCTCGAAATTATTGCTCTCAAATGGATTAACAGGAGTCGCGACGAGGATTTAGTAAAATTGAAATTTGTAGTATGTATCGAATTCCTTCGACGCTTGAAATGCAGCATCCTAGTAGTACAGGCATACCTCGCGTAGCGCATGAGTGGCGTTCCGAGACATCTGTGCGCTATCAGAATTTGCGCTAAAAGAACAGTTTTTAACATAGCACTTAACCCAGTTGATTTTTACTCTTCAGAAATTTTACTATTTTTATCTTGCAATTTTTATAATGATAGGGCATTTTTATATATTAATTTAAAGTCAAGAAAAAGAAGTACCGTATTTACTCGTGTAATACCTGCCCTTTTTCCCCACAAGTTCCCATCAAAATACGGGGTGCGGACATAACACGATATTTGCCCCTTCATCTTTTGAGGGTAGGTCACCCGCGAAACGCCTACTAACACTGCGTGTCTGGCGTGAGATGAGTATGCGTTTTTTTCGGTATGCGCAATATGCCGTGCATTTTATCTCCTCGATTTATAACCAAGGTATTTTTGTTTAAATGCGTAGAATAATATAATAAGCACGATATTTATCAGGTATTTTTTAAAATTCCTTGCCAGCTGTCAGTAGTAAACCTAAATCACGTAAATTTCTATGGAAATAGAAGTGTCATTCATTCTCATAGAAAAGGTGATGTAAGAGAAATAACTGAATTGCATATAGTTTTCATTAAAAACAAACGAATTCTGTTAGATTTCCTTTTAACTCGTGACATGCTCAAATCACATTTTACCGTTAGTGAATTTTTTTGGGTTCCTTTTATGCTACGCAATCCTAAAAGAATATATCGTATGCACATATGTACTTGTATTACTCTGTATAAAAGCAAAGAACACAATCTTGTGATAAAATTTGTGTCACTAAATAGCTGTTGTAATTGTTCGTTTGTGCTCTTTGAAAGCTGTAAGTGATACATTTTATCCACAGAAACGTGAGAAACGCTTCTATGTAACCGGTCGCAGTGCGTCTAGTGACCGGTTTATTTTTGGTATTGTGTGATCTCTGAGGGATTTGACACGGGGATTTATTTTGAGCATAAACAGTTTACGTTTATTTATGTAAAATTCGCTCTTTGTCTAGGTGAATAATGGCCGAGTTAGAACAATTTCGCAAAATTAGTGAAAATTACTCATTTTAAATTAAATAACTTGAGAATGTGCTGTGGCTCAAAACTGAAAATTTCTGTAAGATCGAGGAGCTAGATTCCAAAATAGGTTTTTGAGTTGTCTCCGTGTAATATAATGTCAATGGATGTGAACTTTTCATGTTTACGTAGGTTAAAAAAGTATAAAAAATAATTTTTTGAAATCATTTCTTAAATATTTGCTTGTCATAATTATATCATCAAATTCGGCTTCAGATAAATTATTTAACCGATATTGCTGTAAAATATCAAAATTTGGAAGTGCAGACTTGTCACGAATTACAGTTCCCCCCCCCCCCCCCGATTTTAGCTCTAAAAACGGTGGTGCGGGCATTACCCGTGTGCGGGTATTAAACGAGTTAATACGGTATATGACAATTATTTTTAATTAATTATTTATTATGAACTTATTGGTGTACAACAGCTTCAAAAAACTAATTCTTTATGATGGAAAATCACAATTTTGTAATAAAATTTGCGATGAAAAACGTATTATAAAATAAATGAGATATACAAAATATCATAAGTATTTCTGGTATATACTTGGTAAAACATCAATATAGTGTATTACCTTGACATGCTCCTAAAATTATTTATGATTACGAAGATCTTTGATGATGATTGGCCAGCGCAAAAGTAAACAAAAACGGAATACGAGTGATATTACGATTCAGCGACGCCGCCGCAGCTTCAGACACGTAACTATAGCATAGGTACCAATAGAAAAATAACATAATGAACGTAATCTAACCCAATCTTAAGCAAAAACCCATCCAAAGAGTATCCAACCCTTCACATCTCAACAGTGACGTTAATAACTTTAAAACTTCCAATGTTAGCGTCACTGCAAAAGACTGGGGAATTGCGGCAAACCAATTTTAAAAAAATAATAAAAGTGAACAAGTGAAATATAAATAAATTTAATAAACGTATAAATAGCAACAACTTGTCTTTAATTAGAGTGGAATGACTTATCTCTGAAAAGAGAATGAAGTACAAATGAAGGTAAGTGAGAAAAATGCTGAGGCCATAATGAAGGACCGTAGCATTTAGGAGAATTATTTTTAAAGTTTTCAAAAATTAAAATTTTAGTCCCGAGATGCCAACCGCGCTATATAAAAAATGCGCTCCAAGAACATGCGCTAAACGAGGCATACCTGTACTCGTTTCTTAGGAGCTCAGTCTCTCATTCTCTCTCCCATCTCATTCGTTGCCACACCCTCCTCGACCGTTCCTCCCTCCTCTCTCTCTCTCCATCCCTATCATTCCCTCCACTCGAAATGGAACCCGCAGTTGGATTCGTCCGAATGCGACCTGCAGTGGGATTGGGAGTTTCTGTGCGACTGCTGTGAATGTGTGTGTGTGTGGCTCTGTTCCTGCGCTCGATGTCGTTTGGTTGGGAGGCGCCCGGAGTGGGGGAGGTTGCGAGTAGAGGAGAGTGGCGCCGAGGGCGGTGAGGGTGGGTGGGGAGGGCTAGAGGCGGGGGAGAGGAAAACTGTGGAGATTCGGAGAGTTAGAGAGAGAGAGAGACAGAACAGTTGTACGCAGGATTCGGATCCTCGTATTCCGATTGGATGGGTAAGAGCGGAGGGTGAATTTCAGAGCGAGGCTTTTTGCTCTCTCCTCCCTCTCCTTCTCCGAACGCCCTGCCCTCCGAGCTTTTTTTATTTCCCATGTACGATTTCCACTCAGTTTCTACGTCTCTTGTTGGCTCTCTCTCTCTCTCTCACTCCTCGACTCTGCAGTCCCATTGGCTGCTGCAAAGAATGTCTTGCTCTTTTTCTCTCACTGCCCCGGGAGGAGGTGCGGACTCCGCCCTCTTGCGGTTTTCTCTCTGCTATCTTTCATCTCCTTCCGTGCTTTTCTCTGCAAATTCTCTTTCCCATCTCGTTGATTCTGTCTCTGGTACCTTGCCTCCGCTGTCGCTGCTGTTCTCTCACTTGCTGTCCGAGACCGCTTCCCGCATCTCTTTTGCGTCTCTTCTAGTATCCAGCAACCTTTAAAGAATGGAGGCTCGTAGCGTTCTCGTATCTCCTCTTTAAAAAACGCAAGGAGCGTGTCTTTGACGGTTACGCCGGTATTTTGGAGACGACGGGTGTTTAGTTGCAGGCGGTTACGCGTTTATTTGCGTTATATGGGTTGTTGTAGGGAAAGGTAATTCTTACGTTAGTTTGTTTGAGAAGGATGAGTTAGTTGTTCTTTAGAGCAAGTTTTTAACGACTTTGGTAACGGAATTTTACTTTCCTCTAAAAACTCGTTTTTTAAATAAAATGAAATCCATGCTAGAGCATTATTGCTTTCATTGCCTTTATAGTTGTGTTTACAAAGTATCCATTTCATATTTAAATTGTCGAGATGTCAGATATTTTTTTAATCGCTTAACCATTGTTTCGGAAATACCTCTGAAAAATATTACTATCAATCTATCAGCTGAAAAAATCATCAATTGTTTAAACTATTATTAAATTGCTAAAAATTATCCATCGTATAACAATTAAATTTAATGCAAATTAACCAACGTCATATTTTTGCAGGATGCTGTATTTTCATATTTAGTTATTTTATTTCAGTAGTACCTACCTATTGTAAAATTTCAAGATAACCTTTGAATGGATTTCAATGCATAAAACTTTAACTAGAGTAAGAATTACGAGCAGACCTGATTTATAGCATGAATTTCTCTGCCATAAACAGATAGTTCAAATTTTTGTTGAAACATAAATGGAATGTAATAGTTCCTATTTTTATCACGTGAAATTCCTTTGTATAAATGAAGAAAAAAGCCACAAATTTGAGCCGAGGAAGAGAGAGAGGAAGCAATTTCTCCTCGCGTTGTCATTCCTTATCTTACGGGCAAGTTAGAAGTACTATTACTCCGCTCATTCCCTCTAGCTTTTCTCCTCTTCCCTCTCTTCATCCATCGTGTCTCTGTCTACCTCACTCACACCACGGCCGCAGTCCAAAGTCGATAAGGTGGCTTCTCTCTCGCTCTCATAGGGAGGGAATGAGGGGTGGGGATGGCGCGGAGGAGAGAGGCAGGGGAACGTGGAAATGGCGAACTGAAGGAGGATTGGATGTGAGTGGTAAGAGAGAAGCGACTCGGGAGAGGGAGGGTGTGGTGGTAGAAGTAGGGATGGAGAGGCGTTAGGAGGTGGGTGGTGGAAAGGGTTGGGGAGGGAGGACGAAGAGTTTTCTCCGAGGAATGATGGGAGCGGAAATGAGGAATGGAAGGTGCGGTTGCCATATTGATCGAATCAGTTTATTGACTCTGCCTCTCTCTCTTCCCCCCTCGCGCTTTTCTTGGCATTAGAAATGGGGAGTGGATGGGTGGAATGAAATCGGGTGGGTGGATGAATATACATAATGCACTCTTTCTTAAGAGTAGTTTCAAAATTGGGAGGTAATTCATTAAATGAAAAAATGTCATCGTCTTAAGAGTGATGTTTCAAATCAGCATAGCCGTTAATAAGTAAAATGTAAGTCATTTCATAAACAGGGTAAATAGTTATGTATTTGAACATTATATCCATTGAAGCATGTAAGATCTGGGATGAATTCTCAGATACGGCCAAATTTTTATTTATCTCTCAGTTTGTAAAGTTACGCTCTTAGTTTAAAGACAGATAAAAGAACGATCGAAAGTATTTTTAGAATTGATAAGTTAAATTAATTTTGGCGATATATGCTCCATTCATTTTGTCGGTTAATAATTTGAATGACCCATGCCTTTTGTATTAAAACTTTCTATTGAATTAAATTACGTAGGGAATTGTCAGTATGGTCAAGAAAAACTTAGGAAACTTGTAGCATTGATAGAATTTCTACGAAGAAAACGATAGAATTCCATTGAATTTTTTAATTTTAAATTTAGAAAATTATTTTTTACTCGTAGCAGCTTTCTACAACTGTTTAGGCTTCAATATATTTATAGCTAATTCATATTAGCTATAATTATGATTCCTTTTATATTTATCTAGTTAAATCAAGTCTATGTTATAATTGGGAACATCCACCCAGTTAATTAAAAAAAAAATCATTTTACAACCTGAATTAATGTTTATTAAATGCTTTGTCATTTTCTTCTGCCAGATAGTACCCAACGTCTTTAACTCTTCTTATGGGTAATTGGGGAAGAGAGTTTACGGAGCGATTTTTCGATATGGGCGTTCGGTTTTAATGATCGGCGGGGAGTGGTGTGCGGGAGAGCTTTAGAAAAGAGAAGGCCCGAGTGGTAGAGGGAGGATGGAAAGAAAGGAATGAGAAGGTGGTGTTGGAAGTTGGGAAGAGTAGTAAGAGCGAGAATTTGGAGAGGGAAGACAGAAGATGGAACACCCTCGGAATCGGGTTTGCATTCGTTGACACGTTCGGTTGGGGATTTATCTCGGTACATCGGCCTCTCTTTGAGGAGCAAAGCGCGAGAGAAAGGAGAGAGAGAAGGGAGGCAGATTTGGCACAGAGTAGAAAAGGGAGGAGGGGAAAGTGAGAAATGGAGGAATGAGTAAGAGGAAAGACAGGAGAGGGGCAAAAGAAGGAAAAAGTGAGCGGGAGATTGATAGGAGGAGATAAGGAGAAAATTCCATAGCAAAGTGCTTTTGAGATTCTGGTTCTGGGAGGACGAAAATGGAGAGAGGGCAAAAGAATAGGAAAGTAAGAGAATGGGTAGGAAGGTTTACGGCATCGTATTACGGGAGTGGAAAAGTTTTCGAAATGGCGCAATCAGTCGGATAAAATTACTCTTTATCACAGCAGGTTAAATGATACTGTTTTGAAGATATCTCGGAATAAAAAACTTGATGGATGGTATTAAATTAAATGTGGCCCAAAATACAAAAACATGTTTAGCGCAAATATCGATATTGAGATGAAAATTTAAGAATCATATTTTGATTTCTGACCGATTGTCTGGAACTATAATTTGTAGCTCAAAATTATTTTATTATGGAATCTAAAGCTCTGGTGCGGTAAGTATGGCATTAAAAAATTAGATCAAGGATATTAATTTGGTTTTCACTAATCTAGTGCGTCTGCCGTTTAAAAAAGAAGTAATTAATTTTCTAATTTTACGCATTTTTACTGTTATAGTCACAATAAAGGAACACAATGCCTGAAAGACAGGAGCACGTAAATTCGTAAGATTAAGAGAGTTATAGTTACACAGGCGAGGCCAAGAAAACTGCTGCAATTTCGTCGTCGAACCATCGTTTTAAGGGTCGTGTTCAATAACAATAGCTCCTTGATATTTTTTCTAGCTATAATTGCAACTGTTAAGAAGTTATCGAGTTTTAAAAAACCGTCCATCGCGTCACTTTAGTAAAAAAATCTCGGCAAAGATATAAAGAGAGAAAGAGATTAGAGCAATTTATGGGCGTGGTTATTTCGTTATTATGATTAGATTAGTGCGAGTTTAGATAGCAAGAAACGACTCAACTCTCATCTGGATCCCTTTAAGGAGAGGCGGTGGAAGGGTGAAAGGATATAGGTGAGAGAGGGAAAGATAGAGGTTAAGAAAGGCTAGTCTTTCGCTCTCCTTCGCCGCCTCTCTTCTCCCCTTCCCTACACATCCTTCGTCATTTTACCCTGCTATCCTCCTATCCGCCTCTTCTTTCTTCTCTCTCGTCTCTACACCCTTCTACCTCCGCCTCCCACTGTTCTCTTTCTCCTCCCTCCCCTTCAGCCGGTTTCATCGTCATCGATCGAGGGTAAGATGAAGCCCACCTCAGACGTCACAGAGGGCGGGAGGGTTGAGGGAGGTTGGAAGGAGGGGATACGGGAGGAAAGGAGGAAGATGAGTAAGAGAGTGGAGATGGTCGAGATGCCATTTACGGAGAGGGAGGCACCGAAAAGGGAAGGAAGATATCTCGGAGAAACAAAAGCGAAATGACACGAGAAGAAGTTGGACCGATTTCGCAATTACTCTCAGGATAGAAAATTTTGTGCTCCTTTTCATTTGAGGTGCCACGATGTAGAGTAAAATTGGTTTATCGGAAATTTTTTGTTGGAAAAACGAATACTACTTATGTTAGTTATACCGATACTGCTAGAATCAGCGCATATTTTAAAGTTTTTTTTTAATGTTGTTTTTTGATTTTTTTCAAGAAGCATACTTCCTGGATGAAAATATTGTCTTGCACTTATCTCTCAAGGATCCATCAATTCTTTTAATTTAAATTGAGTTGTCTTGATATAGGAGCTGAAATTAACATTTTTAAAATTTAAGATGTATCAATTGAATGTGCGGACTGAATTATTTTCTCGACTCTTTTTAAAATACTAGGGCATTTTAAGCCCGTTGCTTTAAGTTCGGTCCCACCACCATCTCGGACATCAAGTCCCTGCCGGAACTTAACGCACACAGATTATGTTAGAGCCTCTGTGAAGCATTGGAGTGCTATTCTCTTACCTTGATTACAGCATTTGTTATTCTTTTCTCTGTTAAAACATTACGCTCTACAATATCGACATTCTTAATCATTTTTCCTAAATAGGAATTATCTCGTCAAATAGTCGATCCATTTCCTCTTGCTGAGTTTAAATTTATGTTGTTTCTTCGTCTTCTGCTGTTGGCTGCATCGATTCTGTTTTGGCTTCTTCTTATATTTCCCCCGTCTTCAGGTGCTTCATTTCTTCTTTGGTACCTGATTTCGTTTATGCTCTCTCTCACTCTTTGCCATTGTTCATCTGTCCGTTTTGATCTTCTCGCTTGTTCTCTTTCTGTATTTCTTCTGCGTCGATCTTCTTCATCTTCTTCTGTTTCTTGCTCTAATCTCCTTCTCATTAATTCTCTATAATATCTTCTTCTTTCTTTCATTTGATGAAATCACGGGTTATTATTGCCTTAGACTTTAACGAAAGTTATATTAACAAAACTTTAACTAAAATTAAATTAACGCTGACAATAAAAACAATAACTTGTCGAAATTGTAATTGGTATTCGTTTTCTGTCAAAGATATTAATGAGTGAAAGCGTTATGTACACTAAACAAAAAAACAATAAAAATATAATATAATAATTGTCATTTCTTATGCGGCTAACCTATAAAAATAGGCAATAAAAAACCTATTATGTAGTAGGTATTAATACATTCCTATTTTCTTACCAAATTAGTTTCATCATCAAAGTAAACAAACCCGAAAGAAAAGTCAAGTACTATTGGTTGTTTGTTAATTTGGGTTCGAATTCCTGTGTTTCTTGGGGATTTGTTTTGTTAAACGACTTTTACTATAAAAATCAAACATTCCTACCAAATTTCAATCTTTTAACTACTCGGAAAGTTTGTTAAATATAAATGTATATTTTGTCATAAATAGTTCTCAAATATCCCGCTCTTTTATAACGCCCTTTAAGGGCGGCGCCACAGTCGACAGTATGCAGTATATGATAGTACACAGGGTCTTATTCATTAGAATAGTAGGATCTCGAGTTCAAAAATGGCATCGGTTGACAAGGCGACTTCTTTTTAAAACGGAAAATCTTAAATTTAAACGTTTGATTCGAGCGATTTAGACCCTATGTAGGTCTATTTTCTTAATACAGTCCAATTCCGAAGATTATAGGTCAATTTTTCTAATTTAAATAACCAAAAATAGAAAATCCTGTACAGCGTAAATTTGTTTTTTACGTGTTATATAATGGATATAGAAATTTTCATTTGGAGTCGAACCCAGGTTTTTATTCGTGATTCTGTTTTCGTCATTCCATTTGTATCTCTGAATCAAGCATTCTTACCAAATTTCAATCTTCTATATATTCGGAAAGTTTGTTCAAAGCGTAAGGTTTAGATAAATAAATGAAATGTGATTACTTTTAAGTCTAGTTTCTTACTTGTGATTTTCACCGCAGTCTTCTCTTCCGTACAAACCAATATGACAATGTATTAAGAATAGCGTTGAGACGTAAACATAATATATTAATGAACGCAGTAAGAGGCAAAGTAACAGTTTCCTCCTATAAAACAAATCAGCACCAGAAAAGAATGCGAGACAAAATAGTTATTATAAATTTCATATAAGAGAATTATTAAATTGGGCTTACGCGCAGAAAAAATGAAGTAGCATCGAATAACAGAACCTGAAGAACAGAAAGTGCAATCATGAACAAAAGATTGAGGTATTTAAAGGCACACAAAAACTGTCTCAACATAATCAATTGAAAATTAAAATGAGACCGAAAGAACGACAAACGCAGAGATGTGTGAAAAACTGGATGAGGCTTCTTTATCTTCTTGGAAGAATGAAAAATTGTATAAACCAGCGGGCCCGCGGGGCACATACGGTTCGCCATGAATTTAACAATTTAATGATACAATGTAAAGTGAAAATAGAAAATTACAAAAATGATATATTTTGTCTTGACCCCTCTATTATCATAGTAGATAAATAAATTTAATAGATTATATACTAAGTACCGTAACTAGAGCGGGGCATCTGCCCCGGGCGCAACTAAGTAAGTGGCGCAAAAAGTCCAAATAATAACTAAATAAACTAAAGACGATATTATTTTGAAGGAGGGTGGGGTGACATATTTAGTAGTTTGCCCCGAGCGCTAAAATAGCTAGTTACGGCGCTGCATATACCTACAACTAACAATTTAGTTTCCTTAAATTACTCTACAATTCTATTTTCGACAGGGTGAGGCCCACGAAGAGGGTAGAAGCAGACTATGTGGCCCGCGATTAGTGCAGAAATAGATTGTGCGGCACTCGAGCCGAAAAGTCTAGTCGCCATTGGTATGAACGATGCTCAAGCATTAAGAGAATGGTAAACTGTTAGGCAGATTAAAAGGATGACATGTTCTACGAGGCCATTTCAGGAACATAGATTTGGATAAGTATTGGAAAGTGGGATAAGGAGGTATCGCGTTGGAGACCGTGAAGAGAGGAGAGAAATTGAAAAAAATCACGATATGCAGGAGAAGACTTTCATTAAGAAAGTAAGTTGGATTTGGAAGAAGAAGGAAGAACTGGAAGCTTTAAAGGAAAAGATGGTTGCTACCGAATGGAGAGAGTGAAACATAAGAGGTGAAGAGTAGACTAGCAGCGAGGGGCGGGAAGTAAAAGAGAGAGAAAGAGGAAGCTGAATTGGTGAGAGCGAGGGAAGAAAGGATGGCAGGAGAGAAAGGGAGGGGATAGAGTGCAAAGGAAAGAGAAGATTGGTCGGTGTTTAATGAAAGTCTTCGAACGTGTTACTAGGGAAATGACTCAAAGATGTGTAGCAAAAAGGGAGAGAAAGGGTGAATGAAACAGAATGGCTGAATTCGCTTTAGGCATATAGCTCATTAGGAAAGATAACACTTAAAATTTTAGGCGCCACTATCCAACGGCATATCGTAGTGTTGGTGATAATTTAATCGTTTGCATTACTACCGACGTCGCTACTTGTTAAAGTTGGAAAATGCAAGTTTTTTTATATTGGCTATGATTTGGAAGCAACATCATATCTTAAGTTTGAATACTATTAAGTAATTATTTGAGAGTTTGCAAAGTCTCGATAACAGTTTGTTTATAGTAGGTTGAGATTTAATGATCCATTTTTATTATTAAGATGAAGTATCTTCTACATTTAGAAAAAATACGTTCAAATTGAATGCGTTATTGATTATATATATATATATATATATATATATATATATATATATATATATATATATATATATATATATATATATATATATATATATATTTACAGTTAGGGGCGAAAGAGAGAAACTTTCTTGGTTTGCAGATAATTCTAAAGCAAAATTTTAAGACGTTCTAAAATTATTTCCGGCTTAACTGCGTCGTAATCAAATAACCTGCACGAAAAAGAAAAAAAATATTTTACCTAAAAAGCGCATTATTTTTTAAAGGAATTATGTTTTTATGTTAATAACTTTTTTCCGTTTAAGCTTCTAGTGTGTTTATGAAACAGACGTATTAATTTTCTCCCTATTTATGAAAATTCATTCAAACTCTTCGCTATTCCTTAAAGAATCTAGCTTAATAACAGAGAGTGGCAGAAAGTGGAAAATTATAATTTATTTCCGGTTACAATTTACGGCCTTTGATATTTTCATTAGATAAACCAAACTCAAAATCTGGGAATTTATTCCCGTGTATAAATTCGTTCGTATTCACATCATATTACCATTATGTCATTTGTTTTTGTAGCAGGCAGTAGAGCAGCGCTTAGGGTAAGACCGAAAAACACCGCTCCCATGCTTTCGTAATTTCATGTGTCTAATACGTAAATATATTAACACATATTTACAATATCAATCCAACAACACTACTTTTCGTAATATTCACGGCAAAATTTCTACTCTGGGTTTGCTTGTTACCGCCACTTCCCTTCAGCGCCCGGAGCGATTGTTCCTCTCAGTCCTCCCTTGCTACGATACTGGTAGCAGGATATCTCACGTGCGTTTCTATGAAACTAATGTATTCCTGCAATTCATCAAACATGGGTAATTTTGAGGGTCTATCATCATTTTCGTTGATTTTTGCGAAAATTTAATTTAAATCTTATCTCGAGACTCGGGTTCATAGTTCCAAAACGTCGCTTTGAAATGAGAGAGATTTCGCCGAAACTGATACGGAGCGAGTGTCTTAGAAAAGACATCGGGAGCCCCACCATCTTGTCACTTGGATTCCTTCCGCGCAAACTCTCTTCTCTTTATCCATTTCCTTCTCCCTCTCCCCCTCTCTCCTCTTTTGTCCTTTTATCTCTCTTTCTCTCATCTCCTCTCGGAACCTCGCACTTCGGAATCAATATTCCTCGCCGCTCGCTGAGTAGAAGGCTGCGTGTTTTCACAGAGAGAGGGAGAAAGATAGTGGTGCGAGGAAGAGAGGGAATGACGGAAGGAGTAAAAGAAAAGGAGAAAAAGTAGATAGAGGACAGTATTTCTTTCTACATCCTCTCCCGCATCATCTCCTTTCCTATTTCGTTCTTTCTCTACCTACGCCCCATTTTTTCATCTCTCCATTTGCTCTTCATCTCCTTCCTTAGCTCCTTTTCAACTCCTCCCTATCCCAGAGCAGGTCGAGGCGCAATGACGCAGCAGCATCCAGGACCTTTCGGATCAATCCCCGCCTCCCTCTCTCAGAATATTTCCATTGAGATTTTTCGCGGAATCTCCGCGCAAGGGGCGTAATCCTTTTTTTCGAAGTCTTTTCTCTACTCCCCTCTCTTTAGCAGTGTCGTCGGTTCAGTCCGCTGATTTTTTTTAAGGGCCTCGTTATAATCGGGTTTATACGCGTTCCATCGAGTTCTTTTTTTCTTCCCCGCAAGAACTCCTATTTCTCTAAAATTGCGATGTTTTCGACTAAGTACACCATATCGCTTATGTGCTTATGTAGGAGCGGTTATTGAGCTTATTGATCATGGATATTTGTATTGAATTTTGAGCTTTTGATAACGTTTTAATTACATCGAAATTATAGAAAACAATGGATTTTAATTTGTTATTCTTTACGCGATAGTCGTCGTATTACGTAAATGTTTAAATGTCATCAAAATACTTTTACATTCCTCTCTAACAAAAAATTTTCTTCGTTTAATATTTACGAGAGTTATTTAAATGAAATAAAAACAAATTATAGCCATTCATTATTTAAATTCAGGCTTGACACTTTTATTTCGGGCGGGGATTACTTATATGTTCAAAGTTAAATTTGCAAAAACCATTCTTAGTCAATTAAAAAAATATTAAGCTGCATTTTCTAGTCTCCCATCAAAATTTAGATTCGAGAACTATTTTTTTGCGGGAAATTCTTCGGAAAACGTTTGTCGAAAAACGATTCTTCGAATCAAGTATTCCTCAAAAAAATCTTTCGAATAGTGATTCTTCGAAAAAAATCTTTCGAATAACAATTGTTCTACAACAACTTGGATCGACGTTGAGTGTCGTGTCCTTCTTTGCTTCGTTTCCACGCTAATTGCTCCTGATCAATGGTCCCCTCCTATAGTAAATACTTTTCTTTATTGGGGTATCATTATATATCGACGTTTCTTACAGAGGAGGAGGAGGATATCACATATGTTTTAATATTTGATTAATGTAAACAAATATCGGAATAAAAGTTGTAGGAAATTTAATTTTATACAACCTTTGTTTGAAACATTTTCCCATATAATGCATTGTTTAAGAGATTTTAAAAACTAATTTTTTAGCTGTCACCACCTACCAGCGACTATTGTTAACAATTGACGCTGAGTTACGCCTTAATAACGCTCCTTTTTATTTTCTTAATCGTTGGAGATTGCTGGCTATATACAATAGATATGTCTATTTCTGTTCTTTGTAAAGTCTAAATTTTTCTCGCAGTTCCTTAAAATATTCATTATCATTTTACCTATTTGGAATTATATTACAGATATGGAGAAAGTCATGAGGTGGCCACATCATATTTTTATTATGGGACTAGGGAGTTCGAGATATATAGAGGGAATCGACAAAGAACTGCCTTCTTTATTTTCTTTTAGGGGAACGGTTAATAGCGCGTTTCAGGAGAAGTAAGATAAAAATGAAACTTTTTCGTCATTTCTGTTGAAGTCATTCTTTTCAAAGTATATCTGAAAATGTTTATATAGATGCACTCTCACAAATCCGGAAAGCTCGAGACCGAGACGTTGCTGGATTTTGGAATTAGGTATTTTTCCTCAAAATTGGCACTTGCGTCCACAGCGCAGTAAACTCATGATTAGGATTGCCGAAATTATTGAGGTTCTGTAATTATAGTTCATGTATTTAAAATTATTTATAGAAAGTTTATTATTTATTATTTGCGAAAAATCAAAACTATAACTAGCTTATTAATGCGTATTGAAATTATATGGCTTGATGTCATTTTTTACGGAAACCACGAGAGTTAGTAGTACGCAGTGGACCAATTTTCAGGTAATCTTCCTGGATTATTAACACAATGATTCAACATGTAGAAATAGCTGGTTATCTGGTGATACCGGTTTCCTGTGCCCTGGGTTTGAGGGAGTCCGCCAGTTTACATTGTTATTAAATGAATTAAACTAGTGATAACATATCGTTACGTATCGTACATTAATAATTCTCTTAAAAATAAAATGTTGATGGTAGATTACGGAAAATGGAGTCCTCAGTTTTAATCCTCAAGATAATTAGTTTGAAAAAATTACTTTTTTACCAACTGTCAAAGTCAAAAGAGAAATCCGACTCCGGCATTTTATCTAAATAATTTAACATAGGTATGTATACACACACAATAAAATGCGTGATGTATAAATTATACTTCCGAATTTGTTTTTAATTGTATAAGTGTATACTGAGAAGGGGAGTGAGGGCGGGATATGGAGAGGAGAGAAGGGGATAATAGAGTGAAGGGTTGGAGAGAGGTAGGGGGATGAAGGGAGAGAGAGGAGAGGGAGGAAGCAATTAAATTGTCCCTCTCATTTTTAGGAATTAATGTTTACTTTTTCGAAGAGTTATTTTTCGCATATCGGTCTTTCTAAGAATTGTTTCGAGGAATTTTCCGTTAACATTTAAGAGTTAGAAAAACAATTCAAGCTATAAATATGAACGTCTCTTATTAACATGTTTCCTTACATGTGCCATGATTCAAACATGTTTTCTTAGGAAGAGAACTTTGAAAATCTGTTTTAAAATAAGAAAATGAAAGCAATCGTATCCACAGGATGTGACTAACCATTTATTATCATATTCGTTCACAAATAAAAAAGTTTATAGCGGCTTTCATGACATCATAATATCAATGAAGAATATATAACGTTCGTTCCTTCAATTTACTAAATCCTACACGAAAACGAAGTACGGATATGAATTGTCTATTCAGTCATTTAACCGTTTCTCCGTTTGTCTCACATTTTACTCTTTAATAGGGTATGTTAATGAGGCAAACTCCAGATGATACTAAAAGATGTTACACTTCCTTTTCCTGTTTCCTTTTTATAATCTAGAAGGCTCTTGAATGGCGCTTGCGCAGAGATTTTCTTGCAAAAAAATAAATAAATCAGGAATTTTCCTGCTTAGTGTCACCAAATCCTGCATTATGTCGTCGACATAAACGTCAATCGAATGAAAAGGCGACTGAGAAAAGGTTTTCTTTAAGCGCGCATCGAGAGGAAGTAGGAGGAAAGAAAGAAGGGATTGGAAAACTTCGAAGGCGATTTTCCCTTTTTTAATTTCAAATCCCTTCAAATGCAATCTCTCCACTCCTCCATTTCACCATCGTGGCAGACTCTCCTCCGGGATTTCACCCCATGATAATTTTTTAAATGAATAGATTGGGATGGAGGAGTTGGGGAGAGTGAGAAGGGCGTTTTGAGAGAAGCTTGCATTTACCGAGGTGTTCAGAGCGTAGGAGAAAGGCGCCGGAAACCCGCGGATTAAACTAAAAATAAAGAACGAGCGGTCTAATAAATACCCTTAAGACATGTTTCTTAAAGGGGTGGTTTTGCGTTGAATATTCTCAGCTGTAAATAAAAGTATGGATTACATTTTTGAGATGGAAAGGCGAGATTGATGCGGGTGACTGAATGTTTTCAGGAGTTGATGGGATTGAAGCGCTTGGTGGAAGATGATGGTGGAAAGCGATTGAAAGGCGAGGCAATGGAAAAGAATTAAATGGGATGAAGTAGACTTTTTTCGGGGCTAACAATAAGATTGGAAAGTAACTATTCATTACTTCGCGCTTCGCGTATATAATATCTTAACGTGAAGGCAGAATTAAATGCTAACACCCTTCATATAAGATAATGTAGCATATTCTGATTATGCCTGATTATTTTCCCTATATAAACATTTGTTCATTTGTAGGATTCGCGCAGTAGATTTAAATTAGCATAAATTACTATGGAAATATTTTCGTGGATGTTATTCTGTAAAAGCGATATGTGCACCATATTCTATAGCTTAAGAAGCGCAGGTCTAAAAAGGGGTTAATAATGTTATTTTACATAATTATCAATTTAAAGATGTGATGGGTATAAAATTTCAGCTTTGAAAAATTTATATGAGCAAAATTAAGTTAGGTTTTGCTAAGTTATAGCAAGAAACCAAGTTTCACTTTTTATTACAAACATGAAATTGAAAAAATGCATTTCGCGGACTTCGCCTCAATCGTCTTCACTTTCACTCTCGTAACTGTCTCGTAACAGCTCAAGTCACTCAAGAAGTCTCGATCATCCCAAGAATTTTTTTCAAGCTGATTGGCCATCGGCAAATAAAAGCAAAGACTAGAAAATGATTCTCTCTCATCTATCGTAAGGTGTTCTGGATTGGTCAAGTCTCGATGTGAAAAGTATATTTCATTGTCCGCAAAGAAGACGAAAATTAAATACGAGACACAAAGGAATCCTCTCTCTCTCAAATGTTTTGATGATTCGGTCCTAACTTTCAAGAGTTGGCTCAAGAGACGCAACGATAACCGCGAGAAAGGGAGGAAAGCTCCATAAAGGAACCCACAAACGCTCGTGATAGGGAATAAAATTAATAAAATTTACGTTTGCTTTGAAAGCAGTTGTTTCTCAGTGTTGGAGGTGGACGGGAGGGATCAAACGTCCACGCGCCTACCCTGACATTAGTCTCCCTTGTCACTGCCTTCTTAGATTACTATCGGAATCGTATCCTGCATTAAAATTTAAGAAAATGATGCTGATGCCAACCCTAGCTGCGGTACCAGATGTGATAGCGCCCCCGCAATCGCTTGCACCCTTAAGCAGCGGCTACACTGCAACCGGATCAGACCCGTCCCGACCTCCAGATCCGACTTCAGACTTGTCGGGTGGAATCAAACGTACCGTTTTAGGTTTGAGTGGCTACACTGGCACCGCCCGACCGTAACACACATGACCCGACTTCGCCAGATCACTTCAAACGGTCGGAAGGAACCAAACCAGTTTGATTTTTCGCCAAACTTTCTACCGCTCAGTGAATGTTGGGAGGATGGAATCCACGTTAATAAAAATAGTAAAAGAGGAGCTAGAGACTTGAAATTTGGCACGATTATAGGTTTTTGGTCTCAATCAAACAAAACAATTGGAAATTTTAAAATTGTTAATTTTTAGGGGTTGTTTTTACCCCATTTGTACGTTCAAGTTTAATAATGTTTATCTCGGGAACTATAAGTTGTAGGAACGAGCTTTTGCAGAATATTTGTAGCAAATCCTATCCTCCGTATGAATAAAATTTTTAATCGATACCTTACAGATCATATAAGGGCAAGAGAAGGCAATTGGCGATCAATTTACGATTATTACAATTTAATAATTTTTATCTCGGAAACTATTAGTCATAGATATAAGCTTTCGCGGGCTTTTTTTTAGCCAATGCTGTCCTCTACCTGAATACAATTTTTAATTTATACCTTACAGATCATATAAAGGTTAGGAAAAGCAAAATAAAATATTCCTGATTCGTGGTGACATCATCACGCCGAGATATCGTGCCGTTGCGGAAAACAAGCAAGCATCGCCCACCGCGCTTCTTAATGCGCATACAATCACTATTCGTTTTAAAGTTAATTTTTCATCGAGGAGGTTCTCAATCCTAATTTTCCGTGAGATTTCATAATCTACAATTAACAAAGCGAGCTGAAATGCTTGCACAATTCCAGCAACTTTAATAGTTAATAATAAAACATTATTAATTTTCCCGGGTAGTTCCTCAATTTCACACGTTTTAAAATATCCACCCTCTGTATGTAATCGCCAAATATCATGCACCAAAAACCGCCTATTCGTATTCCCCTAATGAAGGGTATTTTCAAATAAACACTCATCTCACTCGTCGTCGAACTTGAGGAGCTCATGATTCGCAGTATTTACAAATGACAAAAGTCGCCCGGATAATCTGAACAACTGTAGCTACCCCGGTCTGTCAAGTAGGCCGGTCGGATCGAGTCGGGAGGTCGGGTCGGATGAAATGTCCCGCAAAAAGTTTATTTAAATTTTACCTTGCGTTTTGTCATCTTATTATTCTTATGAAGTAACATATTTTGTTTTTAATTTAGTATCAGTTGCGGCCACTAGTCTAGTTGCTGTCATCTAGTGGCACTATATGGCAGCAACAGCATAATTACGACAATGCTACGGGAATTAACCCTTGTGACGCGTACGCGTATCAATTTCAGTTCGAATCGGAAATCTGAAGTGTCAACATTGAATTTTCGTGCAGCATTTTAAATATAAAAACTAGGTAGATAAATATATTTTAATAAAATTATTAATTATATAAAATAATTTTATATAATTAATAAGTGCAGAAACAGACTCCTAAAAAACAAAAACGTTTAGTTACATTCAACAAGGAATGGGTAAACACTTATGAACACATTTAAAATTCTTTATCACTATTGTACATTGTCCCGCGAATGACAAATAAAAATTGGGCAACCCTAGGCAGTGCCTACTCCTGCTTTAAATCCGCTTATGAATACAAGATACGTATAACTCAAAAACCTTTTTTTTCGACTAAACTTTCAGGAATTACATGACAGCTCTATATTTATTTTAAGCTGCTCTCCGTTCACATTGAAGTTATGGGTTCGAATACAAGAGCGTTTATTTTCTCCAATTGATTATTACAGGAATGAGTGTAGCACGTTAATCATTTGCTTATTTAAATAACTTAAAATCATCGTAGGAATTCGAGACTTAAAAAGCGAACGCCTGAAATAAATTTAATTTTGTTCTCTTCGATTTTTTAATACGCGTCGAATTGCTCCACAAATTAGTTTTTAACGCAAAAATTTGACTTATTTATACGTGAAAATCTTTCTTTGTTAAGGTGATTCGCACTGTTGCTGGTTTCGTATAATTTCTTATGATTGACTGGGATTATAATTTGGTGTCGCATCTGTTCGCAAATTTTCGACATTTCGACGCTATTTTGAAGTTTAAACAATACCTTGGTTGCGATAATCAATTAAACGGTAACAAGCCTAGATAAATATTATATTTTTTATTGATGTTATGTTAATGAGGTTTCCTAAGCCAGATATAATTATAAAAATTGCCGATTTTAAAAATGATTTGAGTACATTTTAAGATTTAATTTTGATTGAAGAAAGAAGAATAAAATTTTATTTAAAGAAACATTTTATATGGAATGAAAAGTTTAAAAAATGTATATAATTCACATTATACTGTTATAGATAGCTAAAATTATTTTGGCCATATAAAAGTAGTCTAGCGTAATATTTAGCAAATAAATATTCATTCTGTATGTAACATTTGTAGCTAACTATATCACGCTAAGAGAGATAGCTAATTTTTTAGGGGAGAGTGAGAGGGAGAGAGCGAAAGAGAATGAGAAGAAAAGATGGAGAAGAATAGGAGGAAGAGAGGGATGGAGAATGGGAAGGAGGAAAAGAGAGAGGGAGGGAGAATAGAAGGGAGAGGGGTGAATAGGAGGGAGAGAGGGAGGAAATTGAATAGGAGTAAGAAAGGGAAGTACCTTAATTTTAATGCTTAATCTGCACAATTACGCTAGCATAATGTGTATCATTATAAATAACTGTTTCTTTCCTCGTATTGGATATAGGATATGTATATCATGGAAACATAAGTTACTTCTAGAAGTGCTACAGAGCTGAAATTTGGCATTGGGTACAACCTCTGGAAAATCTGAAATTCCAGAAAATTTTATATTTAAGGTGTGTTTTTGACCCCAATACCCACTTTTAAACACCCATAAGACATTAATAGAAAACGGTGCAGGGCTATATAAAATAGCTTTTTTAAATTGTTTACAATTAAGATACGAAGTCGGTACGTGCATCTTAATGAGAATGAAAGAATGAGGTTTATTTTTCTTGAAGACAAAATTCAAATCCATTCTGAATTTGCGTAAAAATTCTATTTTAATCAAAATTGTGAAAGGTTTTTCGGTTTTCAACAATGAACAATTAGTTCTGGAAAGTACTAATCCACCTACTTTCCTTTAAAGACAATTCTAATATATAAATACCACATTCAAATACATTTGTGGTAAAACTACTTACCAAACCATTCAAGAGAGAGAGCAAGAGAGATTAACAAATTTTCGTGTTAGTAGTAGCAGTAATTTTTAATTCATATTTTTCGCCGCGATTCCGATAGGTATGAATCGACCTAAGGGTCGATTGCTACCTCGATAGCTTTGAATCGAAACACGGCTGGAATATGCACTCAGCTATGCTCCAGCCGAGTTGGCAATAATCATCGCCATAGTAACAAATCGAAAAAATGATTTTCAAAACGCCGAAACGGAAGTTTTTGAAATAAATTCAAACAAATACGATCAAAAATCAAAATTGTGCTATAAGAATAAGAATCTTCACTTATCCCCTTAGAACAGTACAAATCCCACTCCGATATCATAAATCTAAAATATTTTAAAATGCAAAAGAAAAACTCTCTGCACTTCGGATTTTATATTAACCATGTATATCACATGAGGAAAGAAATCACCTGGTATCGAACTCAGGACACGTAAATTCGGAATATTAATTATGCCCCGGAAGTTGTCTCCGAGAGTATTAGCCTTACACCAAGTTTCACGGAAATCGGTCAATTCATGAAGAAAATGTTAGTGGGACGCAACCACGAACACGGACATATGGACACACACGGACACCGAGGTGATCTCATAAGACTACTTTCCATTTTCTGGAAAGTAGGCTAAAAATATTAACTAACATAGAGACGACTCCAATACCTTTCAATGGGAATTGATTTTCCATACTTCAAGAGCATTTATTTAATGCTTAGACTGCATTATAATCCGTTTTATTTCAGCCAACGACGTATACATATGATAACGTGATAATTTTAAATTAATTTTTTATCCGGATACGTATGTACTTAAAGGCACGGATGATGACGTCATAATCTTAACACTCAAAATACCCCAATTTTTACATAAATTTTAGTGTAACATATAGGTCATTGTCTTAATGATGATTATAGCTATTGCTGAAACGGGGATCTGAGCCATGAAGCCTGAAATTCGAAAACTTGGATATGAGCCGATTGCCAGAGAATTTAGAAATTCCATATGGATGTCTTAATTTCGCGGAAAATGAAAATAATTGTCTTATTTATATATTATTATGCCACTGATTTTAAATTACGACGTAAACTTATGATAACGTCATTATACTAACGCACAAAATTTAGTAAAACGTTAAAAGTATTTTAATGATGTGTTTCGTAGTTTTAGAGAAATTTTAATTCTTTTCAATTGTTAAATATAATAGCATCATACGTATTTCGCGATTTTTTTTATCCAAATACGTACTACAACCACGGATGATGATGCCATAATCTTAACACGAAATATCCTAATTTTCCATAATTTTAGTGTATAGGGTATTTTATTAATGATGATTATTATTATTGCTCATGCAGGTCGATCTAAGTCACATAACTTGAAATACGAAAACTTGGACATAAGTCGATTACCAGAGAATTTGAAAATTACGGATAGTTGCCTTAATTTCGCGGAAAATTATAAATATTTGGTGGCTCCCTCTGTCACGCTATAAAAATGCGAATAACTCGATAAAGGATCAAAACACATTATTGAAATTTTGCAGGATTCACATATTTTAAGATGATGCCGAAAAAAAACTCGAAAAAAGTCATGGGTTTGACTCCAAGGAAGACATTTCCATTTCCCATAAGATAGCACGTAAACATCGACTTTTTGATGTGCAGGCTTTTCTTCTTTTGGAAATTAAAATTATAAAACAATAGCCTACGATCTTCGGACCTTAACTATTTAAAGAAAAAACTATGAAGTTTCTTATTCTGTTCATATTTGTTCGCCTACATTTCGAAATCTCTCATGTTAAACGTTTGATCACGTATTTGGGGAATTCTTGCCATTTTAACTGGATGTTGCCTTGCAAACCAATTGCGATACATTGCTAAACCTCGAAATTCAATTGTTATTTGAATCCTTATGGGTCCAAGCGTGCATTGACTGCTACCACCAGTGGCGAAGATAGGTTCTCCTTCGCCCGGGGGCAAGCCACAGAAATGCGCCCCCGTCCCTATGCTCCCTGTACAATTTTCCTGACAAATGTAATGTGGAGAATGCGATAGAAACCCAAACATACTATACTAGCATTTAAATTCGGCATTTATTATAATAATATTATTGTTTATGAACAGGAACGTTAATGGTCGGTCCATGACTTAGCGCCCCTTCAGCCCTGCTCCCGGGGGCACCTGCCCCCCTCTGCTCCCCTCTCGCCAAGCCATTGGCTACTACTCAATACCCGTTGCGTTATTTACGAGAAGGAATACATTTTAATGTAGAAGATTAATCATTATCATATTAAAATTACTTAGAAGCATCATAAGGGTTCGAGACTTGAAACAACGAACGCCTAAAAGAACGAAAGATTGTTTTCCTGCCATCGATTTTTAATACGCGTCGAATCGATCAACAGATCAGTTTTTAACGCAATAATTTGACGTATTCTTAGTGAGTTGCATTGTTACCGGTATCGAATAATTGCGTATAGTTATCTGGGATAATAGCTTCGCGTCGCTTCTATTCACGACATTTCGTTTAAAAAAACTTTCCCGTTGAATTGCAACTCTCTCTCTCTTAAATGGTCTGGTAAGTATTTTTTGCCACAAATGTGGGTTCTTAAAAATCACAAAAACCGTAAGGTATTAAAATTATGTAATTTTAAGAAACAAACCCCATTGTAATTGGGCATCTCTCTAGTATAAATAGTAGTATAAATAATAAATAGTAGTATAGTATAGTAGTATAAATACTAAATAGTATAAATTTCCGCCGATGCATAGTTTTCGCGGAAAACACGGTTAAAGTGAACGCCGATGTGGCAACACTGTAATGAAGAAAACTACTTGGTCATGGCGTCTGTTTATCGAGAGCGATCATCGCATCGTGTGGTTTAGGTGAGTGGCTAGAGTCCTGGGCTACGAAGCAGCGGACTCGGGTTCAATTCCACTTTTTTCTTTCCATGAAATGTCATAAATTTCTTTAATGCGTTATTTTTACATTACAGACTGTAATATTATTGAATGTTTTACACAAAAATACGAGTAATCTTTAAGAAAATTTCATTTCTCGTAAACATGTAACATTTCTGATGTAATGATTAAATGGTTTATGTTTTGTATTTCATACCAAAATTACAAATAATAACAATAATCTTTTAGAATAGCATTTATTTTCTTGTAATCATGCACAACTTCTGATTTAATAATTAAAATGGTTTATTTAATGAATTCCGGAATGGGAAGGCAAATTAAATAATAAAGGTAATGTGCTCTAAATCAGCTTTACACAAATAAACGTACGTTTTTTAAATAGAGCATGGTACCAAAAGTCACAGAAAAATTACGGTAATAACTATTCACAGTAATTATCGCACGTTTAAAGATGTTAAAAACGAGCGGCCTGCATTTCCAAGCAGACCGTAGTGCGCCGTATTATATTACTCTCTCTCTCTCGAATTGTTTGGTAAGTAATTTTACCACAAATGTGGGACGTCCCTCGTGGTAACACCCACGTTCCCGGCCGATCAGAAAGTGCTCAATTACAATGGGGTTTGTTTCTTACAATTACATAATTTTAACACCTTACGGTTTTTATGATTTGCTTATGAACTAAAAATTAATATAACTACTTATAAATATAAATATAATACAATGCAAAAAAACTAACATTTAAAATATTTTAAAATAAAAAAAAATATATATACGTATATAAAAATATGAAAATGAAAAATAAAAAAGTATGTACATTAGTAAGATAGTTGAGTCAAGAAGATACCAACTAGCTACTGCTAATTTTTTTGTATATATATTTTTATTAATTTTTAATATATATATATATATATAATTTTTTAGTTTTTTGTTATTGTTATTATTATTATTATTTTCGCATTTATTTTTATTTATTTATTATTATTACTGTTATATATACAACTATTTTTTCCCCTTTTTTTCTTTTGTTTTTTTCCCTGCAGAAAGCTTTTAATTGGGTAGAGCTTCTTTACAGTATGAGCAATAGTTGCTTTTATTTCTAAGACTAAACTAAATATAATAAGTAACTATCTAATAAAATAAACTAACAAAATATAGAACATGGGGTTGTTAAAAAAAAAGAGTAGAGAGCAAAAATCGATACGGGGAGCGTCACAAAACGACCCTTTTCAGGAGGTATTTACAATGATTATGGTATACGATATACAATGGTGTTGAGGTTTAGTTTGCGTATATACAAGTTATAAACGTTAGAAAACATAGGTAGGGGAAAAGGTTTGGAGTGGTTTGGCGGCGATCATCTTCACATGGGGTTTTAATGTAGTTAGGACCTTTTCAGGGCCATAAAAAATACATAATAATCAAATTTAAGTTGTGGTTATGCACAAATAGGAGTAAGTTGATGGATGAGACGTATTTAGGGGTTGATAGCGGTAGCAGGAAGTTAGAGTTGAAGGATATCTTTCGTCATCCGGTATTTGTGGCGTTTGGTGGTGTGGTAGGTCCATAGGGTTTGGAGGAGAGGGTTATTGGTAAGTTTGAGCCGGCGGTTGAATTTATGTGCTTGCAGTTTAGTAAAGTCTAGAAGTGGTGGGATATTGTGGGCAAGTTGTAGTTCTCTGATGGTACTAGTTTGGATTGCTGGACAATGAAGCGAAGGGTGGATGATTGAAAACTTTCAATTTTGGCTCTGTTTTTCTTCGCAGTGTTTAAGTAAATTTCACTGCCGTAAGTGAGATCTGGGCGGATTAGGAGGAGGTAGAGGGGCATTTTGTCAGTGAGGCTTATTTTGCTGTGGGGTCCTTATAATGAGGAAAGGATTGACTTAGCTAATTTCGCTTTTTGAAGGGCGTGTTGGGAGTGGGCTGTAAACAGAAGTTTTGAGTCAAGGATTATGCCAAGGAATTTATGTTTTGGAACTGTCGTGATCTTTTGTCCTGCAATCACTGGGTTTGAAGTAAGGAAGTAGCGCTTAAAGCGAGTGAAATGCATGTGGGCACTTTTTTCTGGGTAAATTTTTAGTCTCCATGTCTGAGTCCAGTTGTAAATTTGTCGTAAGTGGGTCGTTAGCCTTTTCGTCGCTAGGCCCGGGAAAAGGGATTGACTAATTATCGCAGTGTCGTCTGCGTAGACGAAAAGGTCGGTATTTGTGTGTTTAGGGAGGTCATTAATGTACAGATTGAAAAGGATTGGGCTCAAAATTGCCCCTTGAGGAACACCTGTGAGAGCTGGGCGGCAGGTGGAGAGAGAGGAGTTAATGCTGGTTTGGAAGGTGCGATTTCATAGAAAATATTTTATTAGTTTTTGGAGGTAATACGAAAGTTAAGTCTGGATAGTTTTAGTAAGAAACCTTGGTGCCAAACAGTGTCAAAGGCTCTGCTGATGCCTAAAAAGTCCGCTTATGTTGATTTTTTCTCGTAATTAAAGCCTCGAGCAATGGTATCAGTGAACCTTAATATTTGATGAATTGTCTATGTGTATTGTCTGAAGCCCATTTGTTCAGGAATAAGAATTTTGTGTTCGTTAATGGAAAGAATTAGGCGTTTTAGAATAATGCGTTCTAAAATTTTGGAGAGGGATGGTAAAAGAGAGATGGGGCGATAGCTGGAAGGAGAGGAGGGATCTTTGCTTGGTTTAAGAAAGAGTAAAATTTTGCCATTTTTCCATAAGGGAGAGAAGTAGCTAATTTGAAGGCAGTTGTTAAAAAGGTCGGTTAGGATGTTAATAAAAGGCTTGGAGGAAGTCATAGTTTTTAGCATGAGGTGGCTGGTAATGTTATCTAGGCCTGGAGTTTTTTAGTTTTTAAATTATGCAGAATTGGTACGAAGGCTTCCACGGCGTGCTGTTGACATGGTGGTGATTTCCGGGATTCTGCCGTGTTCAGGTCCGAAGAAGCCGACTGGAACGCCGGCGAAATATCGTCCAGGAAATGGATCAACACTGCAGAATCCCGGAAATCACCACCATGTCTTATGCAGAATTGATTTAATTTCAGGATAAGAGGTTTGAATAGGAGCAGGTTGAGGAGTCTGGTCTAGAGTGGACCAGTTAATTTTGGCGTCTGAATCAGTGGGGGTGAGGGCTGAAGTAGGGGGACATTATTTTCTGAAGGTGATCAGCAAAAAGTTGGGCTTTGTGAAATGGGTCGTGAATGACGGAGTCAACAGTTTTGAGGGGAGGAGTGGGTGGAAAAGGTTTGGTAAGGGATTTGGTTGTACGCCAGATGCTGCAATCGTCAGTGCGGAGAGTTGATTTTATTTAACCACTGTTGTTGTTGAAAGTCGCGGATTCGGAATTTGATTTGATTGGTCAGACGTGGCAGGTCTCTTCGGTCTGATGGCTGTCGGTGCTGATGCGGTTTTTTCGTTGGATTAGCTCCCGTAAGCCGCAGTTAGCTCAAGTGGGGGAGTATCGGGGGATTTCGAGCATATGGTAGAAGGATGATCGCCGCCGCATTTTACACATACGGCCGGGAAATTGCAATGGCTTTTAGTATGCCCTAATTTTTGGCAATTGAAGCATTGAACTGGGCTAAGTGGCTTTTTGTAAGGAAGTATTTTACAATCATAAATAGAAATTCCGGATTTATTGGAAATTTTTTTAGAATCAGCTGTTTTGGCTAAGGTTACGATATAGACATCAGTGGGATATTTTTCCACTGTTTTGATCCCTTGCTTTTGCTGCGCAAATGTGGGGCGGGTAGAAAAAACTTGATGGACATCGTGAACTTCAAAGCCATCTCGCTCAATTGCATCGACTATGTCATATGATTTATCGCCATTTGAAAGTCCTTTCAGGGCAAATTTTTGAAGTTTTTTGTGGGGAAGTTGGTAGGTATAATAAGAAGTCTTGTTTTCCGTAAGATAAGCTCGGGTTGCTAGGTAGTCTGAGACAGTTTTACATTGTAATACAATTAGCTTGGAGGAAAGTAATTTTGCTGATGGCCTTACAACTAGTTTTTCACATATGTAGTTCCTTAGATAGTTGGAGCCAGTTTAAGGAAGTTTGAATTTGAATTGAGGGGATTGAGAGGATGGGAGCGGATTGGGCTGGTAGGGGTTGGAGTTCAGTGGGCTTGGGGTTTGTGGTAGGGGGTATAGGTGACTTGGAGTGGGGGTGGGATTCCTCGAGATCTGAGGAATTGGATGCATTTGGAGCAGAGTTGGGTGGATTTGAGTCCGAGTTGGATTCCTCTCTGTCTGAGGAATCGAGGTCGGGATCTAGGAGTTGAAAGCGGTTGGAGGTGGTGACTTCAGTTGGGGAGGGCGAGGTGTTCGGGCTTGGGTGGTTGGAGGATGTGGGTTTGGAGTTTTTGGTTTTTGGAGCGGGTTACTCTGGCTGGGCTAAAATTATTACCTTTAGGTATTACGGAATTTGTATATAAAATATTTTCGTAAATTGCAACATTATTATTAACACTAGTGGGGGGGTAGGATTTACTTTTTGGGAACGGGTTATTCTGGGTTGGCTGTGATTTGAAGCAATATTAACATCAGTATTACAAGAGACAAAGGCAGTGGGGGTGAGCACTTTCGACCGAATGAGGGTGGGTGTTACTCACGGCGTTCGTGTAGATGTGAGGGACGACGGCTGGTCCAGTTGGTGTCATCTTGACTGCAAGGTTGTTAGTTCTGAGATGTCTGCGAGCACAGGCGAAGAGATAGGCTATGCGGTCTGCTGATGGGGTTGCATTTAACTGGTTAGGTGAATCAGCTGGGTGGGATGACTGGATCGGTGTGGTTCTAGTTGAGGTGACTGTGGTGATAGGAGATTGATGGCGGCTGTCTACCGCTGCGTAGGTGGCAGGAATGGTGAACTGGGGCGTTTTCTGCACTGATATTGTTTAAAGAGGTTGGGGGAATGGAGTAGGGAGGTTGTTCGATAAAGCATTTGGTTGTAGTGGATTAGGTGGGCCGAGATTTGGCTCGAGGTAAGGATTAAAGCTGGTGGGAGCATACCAAGGGATATAATTTGGAATAATAGATGGGATTGGAGTGGAAGCCACAAACGGCTGCATCGTGCCTTGGTCTGGGGACTTAATTTCATGCGCTCTTTAGGCGCGGGAAGAGAGTAATTTTAAGATGCACTCATTGTCGCGATGTTTTTGCTTAAAGGGTTATCCCGAGCTGCTACGCGTCCAGCTATACACTCGGGAATTTGATTTTATTATATCACTGCGGTGGAAACACTGGAGCCACTGAGCACAGGCAGCGTTGAAGCACTTTGTATGGGGCTACTCGATTTTCGATCGATCTATAAGCTCAAAATCGATCCAATCAATCTATGAAGATATATCGTCTCCGATGATTGGAAAAGATGATCGATCAAGTGTCACACTAAATGAATACGCCGCAACTATAGACACACGAACTGAGAATCCGATCATACCAACTCAACTCTCTGCCCTCTATCTCAAGACTTTGCAAAACACATCTCGATCGATCCTCGTGATAAAATATCCCGTATTATATTATTTTGCGCACGCTGTAACATGGCGACATCACAGTTGTACACGCAGCATGAATTTTCGCTGCGAGTTCTTCGATGCTCCTGGAAGGAGATTCATACACATGCTCCTTCAGATGCCCCCGCAGGATAAAGTCCAAAGGAGTGAGATCAGGAGATCGAGGAGGCGGTTAACGCGGTCTTGTAGTACCTAGCGTACCCAGCCTTCTTTTCCCTCCTCTCCCACTCCACTAAAAGCAGTTGCTCATTGGTCGACCCACGAGATAAGCAAAGTTAAATGCCCTAAAGTCTCCACACATCACTAACATAAAGCATTTATTCATTACATTAGAAATGTTACCTGTTTACGAGAAATGAAATTTTCTTAAAGATTACTCGTATTTTTGTGTAAAACATTCAATAATAATACAGTCTGTAAAGTAAAAATAACGTATTAAACAAATTTATGATATTTCATGGAAATAAAAAAGTGGGGTTGAACCCGAGTCCGCTGATTCGTAGCCCAGGACTCTAGTCGCTCGCCTAAACCACACGATGCGATGACCGCTCTCGTTAAACAGACGTCATACCAGGTAATTTTCTTCATTACAGTGTTGCGTTCACTTGAACCGTGTTTTCCGCGAAAACTATGCGTCGGTGGAATTTTTGCAAAGAGCATTGGCCCCTTTATTTTTGCCAAGGAATCGCATGGTGGAGCGAATTTTTCATCGCTCTGTATATTCAGACCTGTAGCCTATCTGATGTTTAAAATAGACGTGATAGACAAAGAGACGTACACTTGAGCATTATTATATAAGGATTATGTTGATGAATGATATGTGGATCAATTTTTTGTTCTTCCGTTTCCCCTATTTATAAGTCCAGACTCGAAAGTATAAAAGCTGTATGATTTCAATTATAAAAAATTAAGAAGCTTTACTCGATGTAGCAGAAATTTGTCAAGATTAGAAAATAAAAAGCTATTCAAATTCACTGGTTTCCTATGAATTAAACAGCTTCGATTTTTTGCATTCCATTGTAATTTGGAATGACATACTAATAGCTGTTAAAGTCATTAAGGTTCTACAATCTGCTTAAATTCCGTTAGATATGGCAGTTAAACATTGGGATTATTTGAAATCTGCATTAAATACGTCTAGAAATGAAGCATTTAATCAAACTCTAAAAGTAGTTAAAAAAACTCAAAAATGAGACATCAGCCGATACAGAATTTTCTAATATGGGTAAAAGGAGACATGATTTTGAAAATGAGGATGATAGATTGAAAAATGCGAAGGAGCGATTTAGAACGGATTTCTTTTTACGAGTCATAGATATGGCATTAAATTTTCTGTCCTGGCGATTTGATCAATACGGAGAATATGTTTCTAGATTTGGGTTAATGCAAAAATTAATCCAACTTAGAGGGGGTGCCGGTGGTATAGTGGTTAGAACGCTGGCTCCTACTCGCTTGCTGCTCGAAAGGGCAGCGGGCACGAATCCTACGAAAGTAGGATTTTTTTCTAAGGTCACCCGGCCCCTTGTATGTGTGGTTTGAGGAGACCTCGCAAAGACAGTGTTCTGTCCTTCGTAAGCGACGTTAAGCCGTTGGCCTCCTTGGTGCTCTTCGTTAAGAGTAGGCTAATGCCGGCAACTGGTTTCCCCCCTCTCTTGTGTGTTCAGTGTGAAAGAAACTATGGCTATAATAATCCAATAGGTTGATTAGTCAGAAATACACACTCAGAAGCCAACATAAAAGTTAACTTGCAGAAAGTCTGTGGCGATGTACAACAAGTTTTGAAGGATGAAGGATTCCGAAAGTGACGTAAATGGAATAGAGTTTAATGAAGACTAACAGTGTTATCAATAATTGTGCCAGAAAACCAGTGTAATTGATATTTGAAATTTATTGCATAAAAATAGATTGCATGAACTATACCCAAACACGGAAATTTTATACATGTCAGGAGACCCTTATACAGTCTTGCTGATGTTTTATTCTACAGATTGGGAGAGACCCTTATACAATCTCTTACCATCTGTTTTTAACTTCATTTATTTATCTATTTATCTATCTGTTTTATCTATTTATTTATTTATATATTTATTGTGTGTCTGGTGCTATGGTTAGTTTGCCACAAATGGGTTGTGGTTAAAAGTGCATATTATGGCGATAATAGCCCAAGAGGCTGAATCGCCTTAAATTACACACACACACACACGGAAATAATTTGTAGGATAATTCTTACAATACCCGTGACCGTAGCGTCCACTGAAGGTCGTTTAAAACATTATTTACGATCGACTATTTCACAAGGAAGGCTGACCGGGTTGGCACTGTTACCCAATGAACAAAAGGAAGTTGATAAGATTGAAAAGTCAAGAATAATTGATAGATTTGCTCATATGAAAGCTAGAAAAGTAAATTTTAAAAATGTAATACGTAATAAATGTTTGCAAGATTTTCTACTCATGTAATTAATGATGATTGTTCATACTTACGTTTTTCTGTAATTTTTAAAGTATAGTGTAATTATCAATGTAAAAATTGTTAATATATAACATTTTTGTGTAATTTCTTTGAATTTTATTTAAAATTTTATGTATTTAATTTTTAAAAAGTAATAATAACTAAATTATATATTTTGTGCGTGTGGCCCCGAGCCCCGCGGATCTTAGAGACAGCCCTGGGCATAAGAATAAGATCTTAAATTCATTTGCACTTAACAACTTCCTGCGTAACAATTAATTAACATAAGGGGGTGCCGGTGGTGTAGTGGTTAGGACGCTGGCTGCTACTCGCCTGCTGCTTGAAAAGGCATCGGGTACGAATCCTGCGCAAGTAGGAATTTTCCAAGGTCGCCCGGCCCCCTGTTTGTGTGGTTTAAGGAGACCGCGCAAATTCAGCTGTTCCGTGTTTCGGAAGGGACGTTAAGCTGTTGGCCCGTTGCCCCCCCTGGTGTTCTGCGTAAGAGCAGGCAAATGCCGGCACCGGGTTTCCCTCCTCCCTTCCCCGGCTATTCATTGCACTACCTCTGAGATACCCACTGTGCGTAGGACAGAGGCGAATCGGCTGGGCATTCAAATAGATATATAAATTCGTTAGGAATTCATAACAGGAAGTCACCTTTCTTCCTAAAAATTTTAAACTGATCAGCTATTCATTGCACTACCTCTTAGATACCATTGGGCGTAGGCAAGAAGGAATCAGCAGGTCGTAAAAAGAAAAATAAATAAATAGTATATTCATCGGACAATCGGGAAGTTATATTTCTTACTAAAATTTTTAAACTGACCAGCTATTCATTGCACTACTTCTCAGATACCCATTGCGCGTAGGCCAGAGGGAATCAACAGGTCGTAAAAAAATAGTATATTCGGGTATAGGATTGTTCGGCGCGACCGTTTAGGCTTATGCCACACCCAAAGTAAAATCCTAGCTTCGCCACTGCTCTACACATTCAGCGTCATTTGGTAAAGCAGATGCTCAATAAAAACTCGCGGCTGTTCCTGTATTTTACCTCATTCACACTGCACTGCTCTATAGAGGATATCTCATATCTATACTACACAAGTAGTTGGTGCTTGCATTCTGCAAGCAATTCAGTCCATATCGAAAGTAACACCATAGGATTTAATGAGGGGCTGCTGTGCATTAAGCAGTCTCTAAGGCAACTGCTACCAGGGTTCCTTCTCCTATTGTGATCCCTGATAGTCCTAGAGAAAAACAAACCTATTCGCTCCTTCCTACAGTCGATAACTCAAATTTAATCGTCATGTTTGTGCTTTCAGTAGTACGCGAGAATTGCAATTATCTATGATACCCTCAATCACAGTGCGTTATGCAATTAGTGTTTTGGATAGGTAAAGTGAAATCTTACATATTATCGGAAGAAAATATAGGTGACGATGTTTTCATAATATGCATGATATTGAAAATTGAAATAAGTAAACTTATGTGCTTATGGGAATAAACTTGATGTTAATTCAATTAAAGAAAAATGAAAAAAATACAATTCCGCAACTCGAATTATCTATAACTCGAATAATTGTTGCTTTCCTTTGTGATTCGAATTATAGAAGTTCCATTGTATACATACACATATTTAAAAATATATTTTCATAACTTTAATTTTCTATTACTCGAATAATTATTACTTTTCCTTGAGATTCGAGTTATGGAAGTTCAACTGTAATTCGTTATGACTGCATTAATTTCCATTAAAAGCATTAAATCACTGCAATCGTAACGTATAATATCAGATCCCTTTAAAACCATTGAGGTCGTTGCCCTAGTATTTAAAGATTTTCATTGTTGAAAAGAGGAAAAAATTCACACTTTTTCCGATTAAAAGCAGATATTTACGATAATTCGGTAGGTATTTGAATTTGCTTTCCAAAATTAAAAACTCCGTTCTTTTAGATAGACAACTGTTCTTTTTTCGAATTCGGATCTCAATTTAACGTAATTTAAAAATGCATTTTTAAAAGCCTTGCACTAAATCCCAAACTTTTCTTATGGGGTATTGAAATGGAACATTGGGGTTAAAAAGACCCCTTTAATATAAACTTTTTTGTGATTTTCGATTTTTCCCGTAAGTTGTGTCACTCGACCTACCAACATACCAAATTTCATTTTTCTAGGCCTTCTAGAAGTACCTTAGAGTTTTGTGTCAGTGATTGAGTGAATGAGTGAGGCACAAGTAGCTATATTATTATAGATGTTAACAAGTAGTTGGTGCTTCCATTCTGCAAGAATTACATCTCACTTTGAAAACATTAATTTTTCAGTCAGATATTTAATTATTAGGTATATTTTTAATACAAAAGTTTGCACCTCTTAACCAACGACAACTAATAACTCAACAACAAATAACGACGCAACGACAAATAACACAAACACTTTTTATAATCACTAAACACGGTTATATAATAACGGAAAAACTGTCGAATACGACTCGTAAACTCTCACGCAAGAATTCGTGAGACGTCAACTTTCGCGCCGTCACTATGCCAACGCGAAAAACTTCCGTACGGACTTAGTTGAAGAGAAAGGGGAAGGACGAAGGGGAGGGGGAGAGGCGCCGCACCTACGGAACTTGTGGAATGGCGGAAGGCACGATAGGACGCTACCGCGCTATAACGCATAAACACAAAATATGACGCCTAAAAAACCCTAAATCGCTCTTATTTTGTCTGTAATTTATAGATTAAAAATTTTATTCGGGTAGAGGACAACATTTTCTACGATTAGTCCAAAACACCTCGGACCTACGATTAAAAGTTTTCGAGATCAAAATTGTTAATACGTAATAATTGTAGAAATAACGTATAGCTATCAGGAATTGCATTCCCTTGCCCGCACTTACGGAGGTTGTGGAAGGCACGATGGGATGCTACCGCGCTACAACGCATAAACACAAAATGACTTCTGAAAAATCCTAAATCGCTCATATATGATCTGTAAGGTATGGATTAAAAAATGTATCCATAAGACTAACAATTTTAGAGATAAAAATTATTAAACTGCAATGTACAGTGGTGTAAAAATCAACCTTCTAATTATTAACAATTTTGAAATTTTCGATTTTTCTGGTTGGTTGTGAGCATAATCCTATAATCCTGCCAACTTGCAAGTCTCCAGTTCATCCGGAAGTGCATAAAACATCAGTATCCTCCTGGTATATGTGTTATTATATTGTAAGTAAGAAGCGTCTATTTGTAGGTATATATATATATATATATATATATATATATATATATATATATATGGATGTTCTCTCTCTGTAGCTGAAGAAGGAGTAGTTCCGAAAGCTTTACGTTTGTGATGTTTCTGTGTTTTTGTGTTATTTTACGTGTGTCGCTTCGACATCCCCGGGGCCTCGCCAACCTGAAGTCGTCTGATTGGTGAGTGCTCACTGGGTTTCCTCATCCCAACACCTTGTTGACATCCATATATTCATTTTACCTTTCCTTTTCCGTAAGTTGTTATATATATATATCCTCCGCTGTAAGGATCGTCTATATATAATAGATTAATAGATATACTAGAGGGCAAGCCTCCTGCTCGCTAACGCTCGCCAACCCCCCTCCCCTTTGCTCGCTGCTTCTTCGTTCCTACCATGTACCTATTGGATTTAGTTTAGTTTAAAATGAATTTTTTGAATATGGGATTAATTGAATATAGGTATTTTATATGGAATGTACATTTTATTTCTGATAACAAATTACGAGAATGATAAATTTAAATGACATTTAATTCAACACTTCATTATAAACAAAATTTGTATTATTTGATTTAATGCTCGACTATAATTTGCAGTTATTTGTATTTTCACACCCTGACGTGACGCGAGTGTAAATAATATATTTCTTAGGGATGTATGTTTGGTTTTAAATAACAAATTAAAAAAATTAGTTGAATAACTCAATATAAAAGAGAGCTGAAATTCCCGGAGATTAAAAATGGCTGAGGTATAGAGCGTTAAAGATAGAGAGGGAGAGAGAACCAGAAATAGGATTTTAGTAATATAGATAAAAATATAAATAACATGAATACATACTGCGGCCGATTTATTTGCATTTAATTCATATCTTCGGTCATTTCGAGCAAGTTTCAATCTTATTCTCGATCATTAAGACTTTATATAAGTGTGTATATACTGAAATTACTGGGGACATCAATACCCGTAACAATGGAATCGTAGTATTGAAATTCTAAAAAAGATTACCAAAACTCGAGTATAAATTCAAAATATGAGCGAATTCGCATAAGATTGAGTATCTGACGATAAGAATAATAATTCTTTCATTTTGGCGTTTTAAGCGTAATTTCCGTTTAAGAATGAAAGCTTCCAAACCAAAAAGGTGATTTTTACCTGTTATCTTATGGGAAATAACATTCATCCTCTGGAGTGAAACCCGTGACCCTATTCGAAATTATTTTTAGTCATAACACTAAAATCTTGAGGAATTTCAGACTTCCAACATTTTTATTTATTAAAATTATTAATAAAAAATACCCTATTTTATTTAGAATATAAAATTGATTCTTCGAGGCTTCATAGCCAATTCTTTAATTATTAAATCTACGTCCAGCATATTTTCCCTGTATATATTCATCAAATCCAATCTATTCTATCTGTCTTCAGACACCGTCGATCTTAGGTAAGTTTTCAATCGTTATAAAGTGGAAAAACTTCTTTCAGCTTCACAAGTAGTGACCGGAAATGTTATAAGGATGTATGGAAGATTATAAATGTTCGAGAATACTTGTTTGTTACAACATTTAACAGCTTCTATCAATGAAATATCTTTCCCATTCACCGGTAATTCTTTTAAATATTTCTGCCAAAGTACTGTTACTGCAAGAAATTCATGCCTGCTGCATGTTATGTCCTCTGGATAAAAATTGCACACATGTTCAACATTGTGAACGTTAATTGTTGATGTATTAGCGCCATTCCAATTCCATAGTGGTAAAATATATTGAAAGCTTTCCATTGTATTTCTATGATTGGAAATTTTTTGCTTAAGTCTAGTCAGAAAATTTTCTAATAATAGTAAAAATACATTATTTCTATAGTATTCTTTAGGTGATACAACTGGAGAATCGATACCTGGCCGTCCTCGAAGCTTTGGTTTTTCAACTGAAAAATCATATTTATGTGCAATTCTAACAGATTCTGAGAAAAGATTTTCAAATTCATTTGCATCATTTTTTATTCTAATTAAAATTAAGTGTATAATTATCGATTGTAAATATCGATAGAGAAGAAGGCTATAACTGAAAACATGATTTAAACAAACCATATTGATGGTAGTTTGAAAATTTTTAATGGTATATAAAAATTGCTGTGCTTTTGATGAGGCAATACTATTAGTCCATTTTACTATTGTTTCTAATGCATCAATCACTGCATCTTGCAGCTCCAAAAACGTTGAAACTGAGTTATGACGTTCAACTCATCTAATGACGCACAAATTTATTAGTTTTTCTTTTTTTGTTTCTGGGCAAATTTTTTTAATGGACGCAAATAATGCTAGTTGTTTTTTTCGGTACATTAAAAAAAGATACAGCTCTCCTAAAAGAGCCAAATACTGCTTAATTGGGCGTACATCACAAACACTACCAATAGCTAAGTTGAGACTATGACTCGAACAGTGGACGTAAAGTGCATTAGGAAATTTCTCGTAAATTTTTGCTTGAACACGATTTACAATACCGCCCATAACTGGCGTGCCACCATATCCTTGGCCACGAAGCTTTTTAAGATTAATTCCAAGTGATGATAACGTTCTTAGCACAGTATTTGCTTGCCCTTCTGCAGTAACATCTGGGCCTGGTGTAAATATTAAGAACTTTTTGCATACATTTGATCCTTCATTTTCGAACATCAAATATCTTATACATATAGAGAGTTGAAATTGATGGAATGATATGATCCGAAGATCCTATGCAGACAGGCATAAGCTGTGAAAGTTGGAACAATTTTTTAAACGAGAAAAAAGTCTGCTATGACCGGGAATTGAACCCGGGTCTTCCACTTGCCGGGCGGATATTCTACCCCTGAACTATCGTAGCAGAACATTTTCTTTCGTTTCTGAACACGGATGTTTTCCTTGGTAGGACGGGAACTAGCCAAGCTAGTATCAAACTGCCCCGACAGATGTCCTCGAAGAGAATCATCGAAAGAAACTCCTTCCTCTCAAATGGTGAGATTGCCAAACATGAAATTGATGGAATGATATGATCCGAAGATCCTATGCAGACAGGCATAAGCTGTGAAAGTTGGAACAATTTTTGAAACGAGAAAAAAGTCTGCTATGACCGGGAATTGAACCCGGGTCTTCCACAGTGGAAGACCCGGGTTCAATTCCCGGTCATAGCAGACTTTTTTCTCGTTTCAAAAATTGTTCCAATATAGAGAGTTGCTTAATGCATGCCATATCAGCGGTTCCATCGGCAAGCAACGCACGCAAGCACGCAGTTTACCATCACTCGAACTGAGTTCTGAGTTGTAAGAACAACATTCCCACACTCGGTGCTTTATTCGACGAGTTTCTAATTAACTTCTGGATTCTTACGGTTACATTGTGCGCAATTTGTCACATTTTTAATTGGACAATGTGATGTGATGCCAATCGTTCGATCATTGCCGTTACATTATAGGCACTCACAGCTTATATTCGGTATACATAGATATGGATGATGATGCGTTCTTTTTAGAAAAAATAGACTACGCACCATCTCTAATCGCACCTTATAAGTAGAAGTTAATTTCCAAGTATCAAAATAAGAATCGAACTAACCGATCATTAATTAACCCCTTAAGCGGGGTAAGTGACTTAAGTCACAGATTGAATTCGCTTCCCTGGTGGGGAGCGTGACTATATCCGCTTACCCCAGTTAAGCGGACAATCAATCTATTACATTAGTCGGAATTATTTTGCGTGCGGGTATCCCTGGAAGGCATGCAACCGGGAATAATTTTTTCTTGCGTATTTTCGCCATATTTACGTTAAAATAATAGTTAAATTAAAATAACGTTTTTTACATCTACATCTACAGTTTACCCTGCAAGCCACCGCAAGGGTGTGTGGCAGGGGGCGTATTAACACCAAGGGGAAAACTCCAAAATTAGGCCTTGGTTTACGCCCCTACGCGAGGTTACTTTTGATCGCAAGTTTTATTCTGCTCAGCTATCGTTCTAGGGAAAAATGAGCCTTTGTATCTCTCTGTCCTACAGGCTATCTCTCTTATTTTACGAGGATGGTCCATTCTACCGATATAGGTGGGAGTTCTTATTATTTCTTTGACGTCGCTGGAGAAAGTACTCGTTCTAAATCTTTCAAGAAGTTTTAACCTAGCACTTGATCGACGCTCAGCTAGTGATTCCCATCCTAAGTCCTGTATCAAGCCTGTAACGCTTATATTTCTATCATAACAATTTTTGACGAATCTAGCAGCTTTTCGCTGCACTTTCTCTAACTCGGTGATTAAACCTTTCTCGTACGGATCCCATATGCTCGACGCATACTCTAGCAGCGGTCTAACTAAAGAAAAGTAACATGTCTCTTTGACTTTTTCTTCGCTTTTACCTACTATCCGTTTGATGAATCCTAGTTTTTGCTTAGCTTTCCCGGATATATTTCGTATGTGTGCGTCCCACGAGAGGTTACTTGTTAAAATGACACCTAAGTATTTGACGGATTCGGATAATTTTAGATGTACGCCTTCTATACTGTAATTCATCGCCTCAATTTCTTTGTTTCTCCAGAATCTCGTGACGGAACACTTACCTAAGTTCAGCTCTAATTGCCACTCTTTACACCACTCGAGAATTGCGTGTAGGTCGTTAGAAAGTAATGCTTGATCAGCAGGACTGTTAATCTCTCTGTAAACTACCGTATCATCCGCGAATAACTTGATTTTACTTGTAATAACATTATCTAAGTCATTTATGTATATAAGGAATAATAGGGGACCGATGACACTTCCCTGTGGAACGCCGGAGGACACGCTGACCGAATCTGATTTAAATCCATTTATGACTACCATTTGTTCCCGATCATTGAGAAAGTCCCTGATCCACTCGATTATCTTTCGATTTATTCCACAGGCTTGTAATTTTTTCAATAACTTAATATGAGGGACTTTATCGAATGCCTTCTTGAAGTCAAGAAAAACCGCGTCTAGCTGGGTCTTTCGATCACCGGATGTCTTATAATAAAAAAACAAAACTCTTCGTAAAAATATCGTTATTTCTGAACAAATTATTGATTGAAAAAATGTTAATATTATAAATTTATAGATTGAATAATTTCTTTAATATTGAAAAAGATCAACAACCAACTTCACTGAACATCATACCTTACCAAACAGAATAAGAAATCGTCAAACTCAAATTATTTGAAAGGACAGACTGAACTGAAAGTTGAGAAAAATTAATTGCCCAGTTAAGGGGTTGATATCTTGATGTTTGTCTCATCTCTTAAGGAGGAGTCCAGACCCCATGGACCACCTCCCCCCCCCTTGCGTACGCCAATGATATATATATATATATATATATATATATATATATATATATATATATATATATATATATATATATAGGGTGATTCATATAGAACGAAACCCAAATAATTGGGCAGTGATTATCATCAAATTACTTTTAGATTTTACTTTCTAATTAATATTTGCGGGCATTTCATGCCGAGTCGTTCTATGAGTCATTCGCCCCGTCCACGCTAGGTGGCAGGTTGTGGCGGCCTTCATTTCCAGCGCGTCCGTCATTGTTGCATCATGTCGTACACGTTGCAGGAGCGTTTCTTGTGCGCACTTACTGGGTTACCGACTCATACCGTGTGACACAAACGGAATTCAGGAATAAATTTGGCGGACGTGGTCCCAGCTAAGTCCACGATACATAAATTGGCACGAAAATTAGAGACGACAGGGTCTCTTTTGGATGAACGCAGAAATCATCGTCCGCAGATGCCCGAGGCGGTTCTATGTCAATTCGTCTAGGGAAATTCGTCGCGTGGCAAATTCGTCGCTTGGAAAATTCGTCGCAAGACATTCGTCGCTTGGCAAATTCGTCGCAAATTCAGGAACAGTTGAGGAAATAGGAAATATTTTTCTGTTATTGTCAATGTCACGATTTGCATAGTGAAGATGAAGATAAATATTCGTCTGACATTGTTTTTCATATGCTATAAGAATATCTGGCAATACTTTCTTGGTAAATACTCTTCTCACTTAAACATATATAAGTTTTTTTCCATTTCCATTCTTTCCCTTATAACATAGCTTTCTATGACTACTCTACCAGTATTGCAGCAGGGATAACCACGTATAAACACGAAATAAAATACAAATGAAAGTGTTGCGCGGGACCCTCTGTCAATCCGGAATCCATCTATCGATGAATCGAGGAAAAGAAAAAGGATCTGGTAACTTCTCTCCGTCGGCCATTTTGGATGAAACAAAATAAGATAACATACATTAATAAGATATTTTGGAAAAATTGAAATCTTACACCAAAACCAAAATCCGACTTTCTTTTAGTCAACGAACTATATTCATGTCCGTTCTCCCCATCTCTCCAACCAGTCGTCGCGGCCAACGCGCGTATCGTCTCAAGCAAGGTCTCCGATTGGATAGTGTCAGTTCTCAACGCCCGTAACGCGTGCATGGAAAGGCACGTTAACACTGTTTTCCACATTTTACTTAGAATTCATTTTCCGTCATCCCCTCCTCCATAGTGTCGTCCTTTTCCTTTGCCTTATCTTCCCCTGGTTTTCCCTTTCCCTTCCAACTTCACTCCTCCCGCTAATCACCTAGAACTCCCAGTGTTATCCACTCTGTCTCCCACTCCCTCCCCAACTAACTTTAACCCCACCTCCCATCTTCTCCCATTTCCCCCTCACTTCTCCCTTCCTTTCTCCACCTTTTTGTTTCCTTCCCAACCTCCTGATTCTGGCCATATATTTTTTGATTCTTGTTGCCTGATGATGATGGTAATGCATCGAAACTGACCGTACGTGTATATTTTTATGTGAATTTAACAAAAAAGTTATTTTAAACTGCGTCGTATTATTCAATTTAACAATGCCTATCCTAATCTCATTTTAACAAAACAAAACATCAAATAAAAATCGGGATTATTGTAAATGGTAAATAATTTAAAATACAATTATTTCGGGGTTGTTGCTAACAGTTATCTCAATGTACGATATATAATGAGCAGTTCGTAACCCTGTTACGTTCTCAGCTAACGAATAATTCGAGAATGGCCTATTGTATTGCGGCCATTCTTTCAGTGAACAGTCGGCCTAACGCCTAAAGAAGATTTGGATGATCGATTAGAGTAAGTATTGTTTTGTTTTTCTAGAAACTAGCCATTAAAATTTTTCCCTAATTAGTTTATAGGGGTATTTGTAGCGGACACGCGCTGGATTCGTGCTAAATCTCAATCATCTACATAGACGAAAATTTTCTTTAAGCACGTATAAAAGATAAGATACGAATATACCATAAATATGGTGTATCGCAGGATTAATGAAGAAAAGGATTTCCTATTTCCTCAACGATTCCTGAATTTGCGACTAATTTGTCTTGCGACGAATTTTCCATACGACGAATTTGCCTTGCGACGAATTTTCCATACGACGAATTTGCCTTGCGACGAATTTACCACGCTACGAATTTGCCAAACGACGAATTTTTCACGCGACGAATTTGTATTGTGACAAATTTGACACGCGACGAATTGCGCGCGACGAATTGGCGGGACACCGCCCGAGACTACGGTAGAGGATGTGCATGCCACGTTGGAGCAGTCTCCCGGAAAATCCTTGCAAAGATTGTCCCTGGAATCTACAGCCAAATATATGGGTTTCGTTCTATGTGAATCACACTGTATGTGTGTATATGTATATATATACTAGTAGAAGGTGCTTGCATACCGCAAGCATTTAATCGAACCTTAAAAAAAACATTGATTTTCAGAGAGATATTTCATCATGAGGAATATTTCCATAATTATAAAGATTTCTCCTCTGGACGGGTTTTTGTTTTTTCATTATGGAACAATTATTATGATACTTTTCCCACATTGACTTAATAATACCACACATTTCTGACAAATTTTAAATTTATAGTACATTTAAAAGTGAAATAACATTTATCTAATTGTTTAAATTTAAATAATTTATAACGGCCAAAATAACAATTTTATCGATAAATTGAAATGATCATTCGTTTACATAAATTAACCTATAAATAATTTAAAAATTTCAGTTCCCTAACTTGCAGCGTAGTGTCTAAGAATCTACCTATTTGTTTAAACTTTAAGAATTTTTAACTGCCAAACAAATCAAAATATCAAAATTTGTATAATCCATATTTCGTTTTTTTAAGAGTTTTACCTCTAAAAAAAATTTCAACTCCGTGGCACATTCGGAAATACATAAACCTTGAAAATTTGTTTAAACAATTGCGAATTTTTAGCGGCCACATTGTTGCACTTTTTCAAGATTTTCGTTTTTTCTAGTCGGTTTTGCACAAAATCCTACCTAAGAAAAAGATTTCGAATCTCCAGCACATCTGGAAGTGCTTAAACATTAGTATCCTCCTATATGTTATGTTATATCTTCCATAGGTGAAATCTTTGGGATTAAAAGGCTATTTGTTATGATGAAATGTCTGTCTGAAAAAAAAAATGTTTTTTCAAGGTGATATAAAATGCTTGCAGTATGCAAGCACCAACTACTAGTAATGATATATCGACGACTCTTACAGAGGAGGAGGAGGATATAACATACTAGTAGTTGGTGCTTGCATACTGCAAGCATTTCATCTCACCTTGAAAAAACATTCATTTTTCAGACAGACATTTCATCATTACTAATATTCTTTTATTTCTAAAGATTTCACCTCCGCAGCGATTTTCGTTTTTCCCACATGCAATAATAATATTTTAAAACAATCCCCAAATGTTGTAATTTTAAAACTTTTACACTTACTCCATTATGGGGTACTAATGCTACACATTTTAGCCAAATTTTAAAGTTGTAGCACTTCTAGAAGTAAAATAATATTTTTCTAATTGTTTAAATTTAAATAATTTTTAACGGCCGCCGCATTTCATATATGGTAAAATTGAAATGTTTATTTGTGCAAATTTACTACTCTGTAAATAATTTGAAAATTTCAGCTTCCTAGCTCATCTCGTAGTACCTAAACTGTTATCAATTTGTTTAAAATTTAAGAATTTTTAATTGCCAAACAAATTAAAATATAAAAATTTGTATAATCCCTATTTCCTTTATTTTAAGAATTCTACTTATAGAAAAAATTTCAACTCCGTAGCACATGCGGAAATACATAATCCTTGAAAATTTGTTTAAACAATTGCGAATTTTTAGCGGGCGCATTGTTGCACTTTTTCATGACTTTCGCTTTTTCTAGTCGGTTTTGCGCAAAATCCTACCTAAGAAAAAAATTTCGAATCTCCAGCACATCTGGAAGTGCATAAACATTAGTATCCTCCTGATATCATTATATATCGACGACTCTTACAGAGGAGGATAGATATAACATACTAGTAGAAGGTGCTTGCATACTGCAAGAATTTCATCTCACCTTGAAAAAACATTAATTTTTCAGACAAATATTTCATCATTACAAATATTCTATTGATTCTAAAGATTTCACCTTCGTAGCGATTTTCGTTTTTCCCACGTAAAAATAATAGTTTAAAACAATCCCAAAATGTTGCAATTTTAAAAATTTTACACTTTCTTCATTATAAGGTACTAATTCCACACATTTTAGCCAAATTTTAAAGTTGTAGCACTTCTATGAGTAAAATAATATTTTTCTAATTGTTTAAATTTAAATAATTTTTAACGGCCGCCGCAATTCATATATGGTAAAATTGAAATGTAGATTTCTGCAAATGCACTACTCTGTACATAACTGGAAATTTTCAGCTTCGTAACTCATCTCGTAATTGATGGAATGATATGATCCGAAGATCCTATGCAGACAGGCATAAGCTGTGAAAGTTGGAACAATTTTTGAAACGAGAAAAAAGTCTGCTATGACCGGGAATTTACACAAATTTACATTTTAATTTTACCATATATGAATTGCGGCGGCCGTTAAAAATTATTTAAATTTAAACAATTAGAAAAATATTATTTTACTTATAGAAGTGCTACAACTTTAAAATTTGGTTAAAATGTGTAGCATTAGTACCTTATAATGAAGAAAATGTAAAATATTTAAAATTGCAACATTTGGGGATTGTTTTCAACTATTATTTTTACATGTGGGAAAAACAGAAATCGCTGCGGAGATGAAATCTTTAGAATTGAAAGATTATTTGTAATGGTGAAATGTCTGTCTGGAAAATGAATGTTTTTTCAAGGTGATATGAAATACTAGCAGTATGCAAGCACCAACTACTAGAATGTTATATCTATCCCCCTCTGTAAGAGTCGTCGATATATAATGATATATATATATATATATACACACACACATGTTACGGGCAAATCTAGATTTGCCCAAATGGGACGCAAATCCCTAAGTACATACTATTTAACTTCTGGATTTGCCCGGGTATATCGCGAAACGCCCACAGGTGTTTGGGACGATCTAGAGATGCCCGGGCAAATCTCAAAGTGTATAGTAGATTCGGTTATAGGGCAGTTCAGCGGGACCGTTTCGGCTCGGGACGGTGCGGCGCCCGGACGATTTGGCTACGGGAGAGTTCGGCACCAGTAGGATTACGCTCGGCACAATACAAGAATAATTACAGGAATGGTGTGATAATAAAAAGATATTACAACTATTAGTGGATTTGGCAAAGTTGACTAACTACTGATTTGGTAATATTTCAATGGAAGTACATATTTTAAAAGCAACTTTTAAATTAACATGCTCGAAAAAGGTTAAACATAATGGTACACCCCCAACCATTTAACGCAAGTGGGGGGATATAAATGGAATGAACCAAACTCCTATACACAAAAACACATTCCGGAGGAAGAAATGGAATGAACCAAACTCCCACCCACCTAACCCAACCCGGGGGAGGAAAATGGAACTAACCAAAACGCCAATCATTTAACCCACCCGGGGGAGAAAAATGTAACAATAAAATCCCTAAAAACATTATCCAAACCCAGGGAAGGAAAATGGAACCAACCAAATCGTCAACCACTTAACCCAACCTGGAGCGCCGAATTGTCTCTCCGCCGAAACGGTCGCTCCGAATTGTCCCTTTCCCGTAGATTTGGGGTTGGGTTGGATTGCTAACTCCTTGTATTGATTCTTATTTGGTAGATCGAGTTTTATCTTCAAATTACTTAATACGAACTGAAAATGGAAAGAACTGCTGAATAATGCATTACAATTAATAAAATCGGTAATTTAACGTACCGACAAGATGTTCGAGATACAAGGACAGAACACTGAAGACCGGACCAAATTTCGGAAGAAATATAGAATGTGAGCCCCGCCACATCTAGATTTGCCCAAAACGATTTGGTCACATTGCGAATTCCTCGGGAAAATCCTGAAATAGTGCAATTTCTAAAAATATTTCAGGATTCGCCATATCTAGATTTTCCCGGGCAAATCTAGATGTGCCCGCTATTCGGGATTTGTCCGTAACATATCTATTATATATAGACTCTCCTTACAGAGGAGGATTAACATATAACATATATATATATATATATATATATATAGGATGATTCTAATGTTTAGGCACTTCAAGAAGAGCTGGTGATTCAAAATTTTTTACGTTGGTAGGGTTGGTTGCAAAACCGACTAAAAAAATCAAAATGTTGAAAAAGTTCAACAATGCGGCCGCTAAAATTTTGCAATTTTTAAACAAATTTTCAAGGTTTGTGTATTTTCAAATGTGCTACGGAGCAAAATTTTTTAAAAGAAAGAATTTGTAAAATAAACGAAATAGGGATTTTAGAAATTTTGATATTTTAAATTTGTTTAGCTGATAAAAATTCTTAAATTTTAAACGAGCTAGGGGGCTGAAATTTTAAAATTATTTAGAGTTAAGTGCATATACACAAATAAACATTTGACAATCTCCATGAAGTTGGTATCACGGCCGTTAAAAATATAATTTAAACAATTAGAAAAATTATTTCACTTCTAGATGTGCTATAACTTTAAAATTTGGCATAAATGTGAGGCATTAGTACCCTACAATGGAAAAGTAATGTTTTTAAGGTGAAATGAAATGCTTGCAGAATGCAAGTACCAAACTACTTGTGTGTGTGTGTGTGTGTGTGTGTGTGTGTGTATATATATATATATATATATATATATATATATATATATATATATATATATATATATATATATATATACGTTTGAAACTTATCGCTATTATGAACTAGTTTTTTTCTCTGAGTAGATTATTTATTAAGGAATCACTCATAAATGGTTTGATTTTTCTGTACCTTAATCTAAGAAAGAAAAAATATTAAAAATATTTCTTGGAAAAAGTCAAATGCGTACCTTTGCTCCAGGGGTGGGGTAAAGGCACGCATAAATGATAATATGAGGGATTAATGGATATGGAAGGCCAAAGCTGGAAATGTTAAGAAATTTCAAATGTATTGCTTGAATTACAATAAAGATTAACCAATAAAGTTTGAGTGTACATAAATGTCACACCGATAATGCTTCACAAGAGCTTAACAAAAGTCACATAAAAAGGTCCACCTTCATATGAATTGCACTCTTCATGCTACCAGTCTTTGCACAGATTGCACTGAACCCATTCTTCAGCAGGAGGCTCTTTATAAAGCTCTTCACATGCAGGATATCGAACCGAAGAATTTCGATTCGTTTACTGTTCACCAACTTTTTGTTGTTAGGTTTTACTTACTGAAGCAACATTCTTTGTTGTAGAAGCGCTCGTTCCTTTAGAAGCAGTGATTTCAGCGCTACTTTTTTCAGCATTTTTCTTAGCTTCAAATTATGCTCTCTTCATCTGTTTTCTTTTATTTTCCTCTTCTTTATTCTTTCTTGCCTCTTCTAAATGCATCTTATGTGGGGCTCCAGTTAAAATGATAAGATTTACACCCCTTTATTTTTTTAGGCTGGTCCATTTTTGGGAGAGGTATGATATCAGCTGGTGAATTATGACATGAGGTTGTCATTGGAATTTGAGAATTGTTGTCAGTATTGCTCATGTCCGATACCAATGCACAGGTGCTGGAATCACTGTCATAATTAGTTTCCTTGTTGGCTGATGTCAAAGTCGAAACTATTTGTGGTTTACATATAGCAGAAGCAGATGTCGAGGGTTGCTCTAGAGACGGTTTTTATTAAGGCTGGCTCACACAAGAAGGACGGTCGCGGTCGGGACGTGAACTGAATAAGGACTCTTTTCGGGGACACCATTCACACTTGTAGGTTAGGTATCGGTCGCGGCACGGTCACATTCTGGCCCCCACCTAGACCGTGTTGTAGTTTATGGAAGCACCTAACCAGCAGAAAGATTCAAGCTCACTTCGGCTCTCAGTGAGGATTGCCGATAGTTACCGAAGAGATTAGGGCTCGAAGGGGTTTGGGACAAAAGTTGCCTCCACGAGCGACCCAAGAGGTTCGTACTTAGGCATGACCGCGTCCTCTCCTACAAGTGTGAACGCACTTGGTCCTTCCTCATAGAATCCCCACTGAAAATAGGATTTGTATATTTGGTCTAAAATGTCCCTACCGCGTCCTGTCCGCGACCGTCCCTCTAGTGTGAACCAGCAGACGACTACAGGCAAGAGGCTGCTCAGAAACTGGCTCTCCACCGCCGAAATTTACTGTTAAATGATTTTCAAAATCTGCCTCATATTCTTCGTAAGTCACTTCATAGGGTAAAAAATCTTTGTCATTGAAGACAAATTCTGTTGAAATCCATCAGTTGCACTCTTCTGGCTAAGTCCACTATTCAGTAGCTCCTGCGCATTCACCGAAAGCTCGTGTCATTGGTTGAGTATCAGTTTTCCTTTTGAATGTCCTAAAACAAAAAACAAAACAAAATTAATTCATATGCCATAGCTTTAAAAAAATTTCTTACATTTTTGACCCCCCCCCCCCCATTTTGGCCCAGAACTTATCTCGGAATGTACCAGGAATGATTAAAACAACTCAAGAATGCATTTATAAAAGATGTCAAAAAAACATTTAGCATGGGGTAAAGGTACGCATGCGTACGTTTGCCCCCAGATCTTTGCCCCCACAGTATGCACTCACTTAACTGATCGATGCTGCCATGTCCCGGTATTCTCACAAACCTTAACTATGTCAGAGTTGCTTCACAATGATTAACTGTTTCTAATATGGCATTGTCATTATGCGACAAAACATCAGTTTGAGCATGCATAATTATCATTGTACTCAATAAGTTGCATCAGAAGTGAAAATAACATAACTTACCTCATAATTTATGTGTTTGGTACAGAGAGCGTGAAACTTCTTCAACTACACTTCGGCCATGACACCTCAGGAATCTATCAGTCTTGCCAACAGCTACCATAGATATAGAAAAAAACCCTATGCGTACATTGACCCCGTGCGTTCCTTTACCCCACCCTACCCTATAGAAATTTTTGAAGTGTGGATTGTCGGCGATTTTTTCGATAACATATCTAGTAAGAATAATTTTTTCGTAAAACTCACAAGTGATGTGCCCTACTAAAATGGTGATTCTTTAAAAAATATCTCTATCTTTTCCAAAGCCTTGTATATTTTTCGGGAAGTTATCATTTTATGTTTATAAAACACGATTACCTACCATCCACTCTGTTAAGAATGATGGTTTGACGATGTGCCCGAGGAAATATAAAATTGATCAATTGATAGGTCGAGAAAATATCGCCTCATTTTTCCGTTGTTGACAATTATTAATAATACCGGAATGCTTCGGTGTCGCATTAGGCCGCGGTAATTGCGATGAATGCCCCACGTTATCGTCTCTCACCAGAAGAGGCGCAGGTGTGAACTCGCGGTGTCTCCGCCACCTAACAGTTACGGTCTTTGCCGGACAGATGGCGCTGGCAAGTCGGTCCTCCAGTCCGAGCCGCGTTGTACGTCTCCCTCTGTGAACACCAAAGCGAGCCTACACCTCCCCTTCCCACCTAGGTCTCTCCTCTCGTCTTCCCTCGAGGTGTTCGAGGAAGGGGCGGCGGCGGAAGGGAGGTGGGGGGCGAGCAGCTGGTGCCCGGCGGGGCAAAACTGGCCTCCTCTTCGCCCGGGGCAGCGTCCGTCGCCGGTCCGACCAATGGGCTGTGGCCGAGCGGAAGGCCGCCGCGCTGGCCAATAGGATCGCCCGCAATCTCCCCCCGCCCCCTTCCGGCTCCAAGACTCACCACACCTCCATCCGTACCTCCCAGCGCCGTGCTCTCTCTCTCTAGTTCGTCTCTTACCTTCAGAAACCGTCTCGCGGAAGGTAGCGCCACACAGCAGATGTCTCGAGCGAATGTATCGTCTAATTTTAGAGTGGCGAGAGAGAGGGGAGAGTTATTCAAGTTCGATCTGTTCGAAAACATGGTTTTAGACGAGAAAAAATCTTTGTTATAGCTTTTGGTATATTTATATATTAGATGTTAAATCATTTTCCCTCCTATAAAAAATTAAGAGGCCAGAATTCTTATTAGTCCAGGATTTTTTTGTTAGACCCAAACAGGACTGTCGTTATCGGAGGATAAATTACTTCGTTTTACAGTACCATGACAGAAAATATTATAAACAAATATGTAAATGTTACGTAAAAATGATTGAAAATTGTAAATTTGATGCATACCTATTTTGATGATGACTGATATTTTAATTTTGGATAGAATGATTATGGTATTCTCATTTATTTTACCTTTGACTGCTAATCTAATAGTTGGATTTGGCTTTTCACGCAGCGGTCTCGGGTTCGAATTCGGCGGAGATCGTATTTTTCAACCTGGGATCGTCCTGTTCCCTACTTGTGTGCTTTGCGGAGACCGCGCAAGTCAGCGCTCCGTCCTTCGGAAGGGACGTTAAGCAGTTGTCCCCCTTGGTGCTCTTCGTAAAAAGTAGGCTAATGCCGGCACCGAGTTTCCCTCCTCTCTTATGTGTGTGCTCTGTGTGGAAGGAGTTATAGCTATAATAATCCAAGAGGTTGATTAACCATAAATTCAACAACAACAAATATTTGGATATTGATTTAGATATTTGTTATTGGCAACGTGTTTTCGTAAAAGCAGGCAAATAGATAATTCCGACAGTTTGATGGGTACCTACCTCTTTCCATAAGCTTTCGATGGTTTGCAGGGTAATGATATTAATGTAGACGGAAATGTCTAAAATATCTACCTCTTACATTTCGACTAGTTTAGATGCTATTGATAAAATGTCGATACCTGCCATACATCATTGATTTGACTAGGGAATATGCATAATACATGGTGTGGTGGTTTCCCGTTGCCTTCCACACCGGACACACACACACAGAAGGGAGGAGGGAAACCCGGTGCCAGCATTTGCCTACTCTTTGCAATGAGCACCAAGGGGGCCAACTTTTTAACGTCCCTTCCGAAGGACGGAGCGTTGAATTCTGCGCGGTCTCCTCAAACCGCACAAGTAGGGAGACGGGCGACCTCGGAAAAAATCCCGCTTTCGCAGGATTCGTGCCCGATGCCGCTTAGCGTATCAGGCCAACGCCCTTACCACTACACCACCGACACTCCCCTGCCATACAGAAAGATGCTTAATTCGTGTTCTAGCTTAATTAATTTCAAAACGAGTTTTTCATTAGACTTCGATCTAACTCCTGGAATTCTGAAAATATCGCGGTGATGCACTCTTAAAACGTTATAAATTGAACTTTTGGTTCTTGTTCATTATCCAGCAGCATTTCAATACAGCGACAGCGGCACCGTAAATGTCGAGAAAGCGACGAGACATTGTACTACTACGCCATACCTACATATTACGGAAATTTGAAACTTAGGAAATATGACACTTAGCTTTAAGAGATCTTCTTCGGCTCCCCGGGTTGGTTTGGTTTCCTTTCCACGTTTATTTTGCCCCCCCCCCCTCGGGTTTGGTTGCGTTTATTTTCTTTTCTATTACTCGTCGTCTTCATCCCAATTCATTATCCGGCCACATTTTAAAATATTTATTTGAACAACATAGCAAATCCCAAATTAATTTCTGGTAGTCTAAAGGCAGCGATATCGTGAAGGATTCGATCGATGGCGTCTTCCTCGCCGAGCTCGCGTCTCCACATGAATGATGATTAACCCAATCCGAGGGGGAGGACCAAAGTGAGCGTGGAAAGGAAACCAACCCAACACCAACAAACCCAACCCGTGAGAGGGGGAACGAAATAGACATTCAACTTTCCGTAATATGTATGTAGATATGACGTTGTAGTACGTTTGGTCGCTTTATCGCAATTTATTGTATTGAAATGCATAATGAAAAAAAACTGAACTTTTAGTTCCGAAATATCTGACACAATTTAGCTAGGAGGAGAAGTATACAGGTCATATCTTGCTAATTAAATGTAATTGCTGTGATCAACAATATTGAGCTGATCTTTATGATAATATAAAATAAAGTTAAACAAGACCATGCATCATAAGAATTATGTTCTCAATCTAGGCTATTTATTTAGGCTTTCTTGGAAATAGGTGATTAAAAAATTGATAATACTTTAATAAAGGTAGAAAAATTTCATAACCATGCATGTCTCGAAAAAACTCTTTGGATGCCAAAACAAGTGAAGATTCTTTAACTAGTGTAATTCTAATAATTTTGACGCGAATGTAATTTTTTGACTGTTGAAGAAATGTTTTAATGCAAAACAGCGATTCCCGAGTTGTGAGCTTATCATCACTGAACTTTAATGACTGCGTGTCACAGATACCATTGTAATTGTAAAACTTCCTTTAATTTAAGAATGAAGCTAATTAAAAATCACCGAGAAATGATGGCTTTTTGAAAAACTTCCACTCGTGGTCTCGACCGTCCTATTGGTTATCAAATACATCCAACGCTAGCAGAAGTTCAAAATCGCCGTTACATTGTATGGTCTGCGATAATTATATAAAATTTAGAAGCTGGCTACCAAAATGAATTTGCATGATAGGCATCGAAAGTTAATTAAACTATAATTTTTAGATTATTACCCGTATACATAATGTCAGCTGTTGATGGAGGTCGGGAGAAAGCCTTTCGGGAAAATGCCATTTAAAAAAAGTCATTATAAAAAAGGTGGCCGCCCTAAATTATGCAATCTGATTTCGCACACAACATTTTATCCACAGAGTCCATTTTCATGTGAATAATTACTGCTCGATCTACCCATATTTAATGAAAAACAACAAAGATGACGAGCAAGCTCGTTCGAATCCCGCAATCAAATTTAGCTTTGAGCAGGACGAGGCAAAATTAATTACACTTTGTGAATATTCTCAATATTTTTGCTCTATGATAGAAGTATAGTTTAAGGACGACATTTGATTGATTAACATTTTCTTCAACCATGTAATATATTCATTGTAAATAGCTTTATTTTATTTTATTAGTCTTTTAACGTATGAATGAAAAAATGTAGTGGCTTCACTAGAAATGTTTGACCTTTTGGTTGCTTTTGTCAAACCGTGTTGATCTTCTTTTATAGCTTTTAGTATTACTACTGGCGGCTCCTTATTTTTATCCTAAATTTTAAACTATTTATGGCTATAGGAGTTACCTTGGTTTTCAATTTGGTTTCAGCGATAAGTTGTACTAGTTATTTAATTATGAATATTCAGTATTTATAAAATTACCTTAAAATTTTTCGTTTCCTTTTCTGCATTCATGGGTAAAAGGGAGTTCATGCATTTAGTAATAAGAGAATCCCGGACCTAAAGGGAACAAATAATGCATTATCTATCGTAACCTGGATTAGGGTAAATATTTTCTTTCTTTCCAGACAATCTATTGGCTTCAGAAATAGGGAACAAGCTCCACGATTCCTAAATTCCAAGAAATGCCTAATGAAACGCAGGGACCCTTTATTTTTTTCATGTCTTCCAGGCCTCTTCTTCATTGTGACCTCGATAGCAGGAGACCATGTCGGACAAGCCTCCGTACCTCACTCAACCCCTTCTCGCTCCTTTCACATCTCCCTCATCCCTCTAATTCATTCATCCCTACTTCCTATCCCTAACTACAACATCGGTGATGATTAGATAGTCGAGTGTATGAAAATTTTCCTGGCAAATAAGCAATACCTCTCGGGCAATAGGGTTGGTGATAGGAATTTTTCCGTTCTGATACGGTAAGAGAAAGTTTTAATTTTTTTTACTGTCTCGTTTCATAGCTTTTGGAACTATTGAGTAAGAAAGTAAAGGTTTACGCAAGTTTTCATTTAACTCGGGTGATATAACAATGCGGCAACGGATAAAAACAAATTGCTTGCTCGCCAATCCTGGCAAGCTTTTTTTATTTTCTTACTGTCCGATTCATGATTTTAGTGTAAGGATATGATCTTCACACACCTTAAGTAATTTTTATTTTATTCGTGAGAATAATATCTATTCTCTCACAGAGTATTCGTATTTTTGTATTTTGATGTTTATCAGTAAAATATATTAAAATAAATGTCTCAGTGAAAAAATTAGAGCATCAACTACATCATAATGTACTCTGAAAACGATAACAGTCGAACAATAGTCGCTCAAAGTGTTCGTTGAGGAGTTAGTTTTTTGTTTTTTAACCCATTATCAAACAAACAGCAAACATGTCATTATCATTTAATTTCATGAAACCATTTTTAGCGTAATAACCGTTCTGTTTTCCTGTTTCCTTTGAGATGACGAACACTATGGAATATTCCTCCGCGCTTTCAAAGCCAAGGAAGGCACAGTTATCCGACTAATTATAATTCCGATGTATTTGCAGAAAAGCAGAGTAATCCGAAGCTTTGACTCGGAAGAACCTTGTATGGGTGGCTCCAACATATCACGAAAACTTCAATAAAAATGTGTTACCATTTCGAGTTATTGTTGTTAGAACGATCAATATGAAAAGGTTAAAATATAAACGAGAAAAAACTGAAAATTCTTTCTAATAGCTTATGTAATGTATTAAACCAGATTGGATCGAATTATATGAAACGGATCAAGACGTTTCCTAAAATATAAGTCATTTAAATTTTTGACATGTTACTTATAAGTTCAAATAAATTAGTTTATCACTCATCCGCTACAATAGTGACACAACTCAAAAAATGCAATTTTTCAGTAGAGCCTTTTGAAAATTTAAATTTTTGAAATGTTAAAATAACACTATGAATTATTACAAATTGTAAAAATTATTATAATACATAGTTTCAGCATTCTTTGAACCTAATTAACGCATAGTCATTTTACTTTTAGTGCGAATAGTTACACCTAAAACATTCCATTTTCAACCCATATTTTGACTTATGACGTTATTCTAGTAAAATTTGAAAACTTTTTTAGATATAACAAATTACTTGGAATAAAAATTGTTGGAAAAAGTATAAATTAATTGTATTATAACATATTCTTACGAAAATTTCAATTTATAGAACATTAGAGATTATTGTAAGTTGGTTCCAATTTCACGAGCTTATTCGAAGATTTTTTTCCTGTCTTGTGTTATATAAATTTCTTTAAATTCTTTTTGGCTGAAAGATGTTTTGTAAAAATTTTTGGCAGGTTTTGCTTTTCCACTTTTAAAATTCTTATGTCACCCATCTTTACAGTCTCGCCTTCTGTATTCTTGCAAAAATTATTTCCAAATGTCGTACTTAATTTCTTCAGATCAAAAAAATCGCTGTGACACAGTTCAGTAACCTTATACGGTTCGCCCGTTTTCTTCTCTGATCTTACCAGACTTATAAATTGATCAGGAACATAAATTGGTCCTGGTCGCATGGACCTTCGAACTTCTTTTCCAATAACGGCGTGAACCAAATCCCCTTCATTTTGGCTATGCCTCTTTATTAAAAATTTATGAGTTATTGATTTAATGTTATACTTTGAAACAGCATACATGTACATACTTATCATAATACGATTTTTCTGCTGTCCACAGCAATTATCGGGATAAAATATCACTTCAAGTTGTTCGTCAGATGGGAAAGTGTTCGCTTTTTTTCTAGATAAAGTAAAACGCGCGTTCCAATTTCATTTGCTCCGCGATTCGCTTCTGCTTCGTGCCACACAAAACAATTTGCTGTCTTTTTTTCAATTCATAAATCGTAAAGTTGAACACGTTCAATTTAGATGAGTAGTAAAAAACTGACGTCTCCTTTTGGATTCTGGAAAACGGCACAACTTGAAATACGTCGTTGTTCCCGATAAATTTTAACACATTAAACCCTCACAACAAAAAATCCGTCGTTATTGTGGAAAGAAATAGGTCTTTTATTTCTCACTAACAGAGCACAACTTAGATTTGTCATTATTGATGATAACCTACTAGCACTTATGGAAAAATGCAATAGTGACACAACTGCTCACTAGCGGTCATTGTTTGAGTTGCGCTTGCGTCGTTCTTACTGATAAATATGTGCATCATTTGCCGTGTTTTGCACAATAAAACTCAAAATCGACCAATTTTGAGTTGTGTCACTATTGTAGCGGATGAGCGATATATTATAGTTCTTACGCTGTGAGCGAGCCAGTGACAGAAGTTTCAGTATATCATTGCTCGGCAAATTTAACACCTGATAAAAAATATATTACTCGTAGCGTTAAATATTTCATTTCATATCCCCCTTATAATAAAAAGCTATGCTTGTTGGTTGGTCCGGGTCACGCTCTTAAAACGCGAATAACTCGATCAAATATGCATATATAAACTTGAAATTTGGCAGAGATAATCTACTCGGATATAAAAATGCTGTGACGAAGGAGAATTTACGAAAAAACATTCAGGGTTCGACTCCAGGAGATGATTTGTATTCTCAATAAGATAACACGTAAAAATCTTTTTTTTGACGTGCAGGCTTATCTACTTTTTGAGATTAAAATTAAAAATAATTGACTCACGACCTTTAGATCTAGACTAATTTAACGAAAATATTACAACGTTTTGTATTCTGTTAATCTTTTGTCGCCTACATTTAGAAATTCCTCATGTTAATCGTCTAATTCACATATTTTGGGGAAATCTTGCCTTTTAACGGGATGTTGCCATGCCTACCAATTACATTGTTAAACCTCAAAATCTTATTTTTATCTCATCTCTTATAAGTATATGCGCGTATTGAAGGCTTTTAATACGAGAAGGAGAGAAAGATGGAAGGAGAGGGAAATGATATTCTGCAAACAACATTCGTTGCGTTATTTACAAGAGCTGAAATACCATTCAAAAAGATAAAAAATAGAAATAATGAGCTAAATTCAATATTAATGAAACAGAAATGTTATGAAAATCTGAGGTACTTGCTGGACGTTTGATAAACACACCGAGCGTGTACAAAATGTATAGAGTGAAGGATTGCGCGATAGGTTACGGGAGTTAGGTAGAAGGTTGGAGGACTTGCGGACGGTTTGAAAAACTTTAAAAGAATCACGAAAACAATAATAAAAGGCTAATGTAATGTGATGTTATTAAAACGCGAATAATTCGATCAAGGATGTAGATAGAAAATTGAATTTTGGCAGAAATTTATATAATGCGCAAATCAGAATTAGTTTACTTAGGGTTGACATAGTAATTTAAGAAATAACTGTTCGTTTTTGACGTTATTATGAGAGGGGAGGGATATATTGCACTTCATTCGAATAAAACTAATATTTTTATTTAATAAAACATTTTATGTGGATTTAAAATTTAAAAGTATATAACTCACATAGTATGTTCAAAAGAGTTGAATTATATTCTTGGTCTCATATTATTGCTTAATAATAGCACCATTTTAGTGCTTTAATACGTTATTTTTAATGGATTTCTTTAAATGATAATACAGAAAATATTTCGAACCGAATTTCTAATACGATTTAAAAAATAACATTTGATGACTTTTTAAAAATTGCTTTAAATAAAGTCAATTTTCTAAAAAATTTCAAAACTACTATAGTTAAAAGAAAATGACGATCTTAAAATATAGTTAAAACTCATTGCAGTTCGTGTAAGTATTTAGTTCACAGTAAGTTACTACACATTTTTCCTTTTCATTAACATGTATCCTCTTTTTAAGCGTAAGAATGAAACAATTAAATTATTAAGTTAAATTCCAAACGTTTTAAATAACTTATAATTTGCTCAAATATTTCAAGTAAATTTCTGCAGATTCTTCATACATTATAAGTTATCTTATTATTTCGATTTTACTCTTATTTTCAACAAATATTTGGACAAGAATTTGGTGTCACTGATAATAATTTTTAAACAATATAACAAAACATGGTTTAAGCATCACCAGCGGAGACTTTACACATGGAGAAGCCCAGGAGACCAGAGACGATACCAGATAGATTACATACTAGTCAATGAAAGATTTAGAAATAGCATTAAAAATGTGAAAACACTACCAGGGGCAGATATCGATTCTGACCACAACCTTTTGGTGGCAAATACACAATGTAGACTGAAGAGCGTTAAGAGAAACATAAGAGTTAACAAGAAATGGAACTTAGAGGAACTCCTTAAAAACAAGGAGGCTATCATGACTGAGCTGGAGGAAAGGTTGGGGGAGAGAGCTGAAGAAAATAGGAAGAATGTAGATGAGGACTGGAGATACATCCATAGCAACATTAAAGATGGAATAGAAAATAAGGTAGGAAAGATAACGGGTGAAAGAAACAAAAAACCCTGGATCACAGCAGCCATGCTGCAAAAAATGGAAGAGCGGAGAAAGTGGAAGAACATAAACACTGAAGAAGGCCAAAGAAAGTACAAGGAGTTAAATAATGCTTTAAGAAGGGAAACAGATAAAGCCAGAGAACAGTGGATAAATGAGAAATGCGAGGAGATTGTTGAATGTGAAAGAATTTGTAGAACAGACCTCATGTATAGCAAAGTAAGGGAACTATTCAAGAAAAAAGCAAAAAAGATAGGACGTAAAGGAATCATGAACAAAAGTGGTAAAATAATATCAGAGCCAGACAATGTAAAGAATGTCTGGAAAGAATACATTGAGGTGCTGTATGACAAGGAAGGAAAGCCAAGAAATATTGAATTAAATGAAAAAGAGGATGTGGAAAAAAGATCAGCTATAACCAAGTATTCTCGAGTCTGAAGTTAAAAGAGCAATTGATGACATGAAAAGAAGGAAGGCTGTTGGGAGTGATGATATACCCGTGGACGTTCTTAAGGTTTTTGGGTCTAAAGCAGTTAAGAAACTAACAAAATTTTTTAACCAAGTATATGATACTGGCATATGGCCTGAAGATTTTTTAGATGTTGTTATGGTACCACTGGAGAAAAAGAACAATGCAAAATGTTGTAAGGATTACAGAACTATTAGTTTAATTTCTCATACAGCTAAAGTTCTAACCAGAATAATAACCAAAAGAATTGAATGTAAAATAGAAAAGGAGCTGCAAGATAATCAGTTTGGTTTCAGAAGAGGAAGGGGGACTAGAGATACTATAGGATGTATGAGGATGATGATAGAAAGAGCGCTAGAAGTCAATAAAAGTATGTATTTTTGTTTTGTAGATTGGGAGAAAGCTTTTGACCAAATGAAATGGCATAAAATGCTGGGTATTTTAAACAAAATAGGAATACATTGGAAAGATAAAAGACTGCTTAAAAACCTTTACTTTGATCAAAAGATTAGAGTCAGGGTTGAAGGAGAAGAAACAGAAAGTACTTCAATAGGAAGGGGAGTGAGGCAGGGATGTCCTATTTCACCAGCGATATTTAATATTTATGCAGAAACAATAACAGAAGAAGCGTTGATGGAAGAGAAAGGATTTAAGATAGGAGGTGAAAGTATTACCATCATTAAATACGCAGATGATCAGGGCTTAATAGCAGAAGGCGAGAAAGAGCTTCAGAGGATGACAGACAGACTAGTGGAGGTTGGCCAACAATATGGAATGAAGATCAATGCAGAAAAAACGAAAGTCATGGTGGTTTCAAAGGAACATATAGAATTAAATATAATGGTAAATGGCCAAAAATTGGAACAAGTAAGTAGTTTCAAATATCTTGGCAGTATTTTAGCGCAGGATGGAAGTAGTGCACAGGACATCAGAAGTAGGATTGCAATGGCAAAAGCAGCATTTAACGAGAAGAAGGAGCTTCTCACAAGCAAGAAAATAAATTTAGAAACAAGGAAGAAATTAGCAAAATGCTACATATGGAGCATAGCTCTTTATGGTGCAGAGACGTGGACGGTAAGGAGAAAGATGGAAAAATATTTAGAAAGTTTTGAGATATGGGTATGAAGGAGAATGATGAAAGTGAAATGGACAGAGAGGAAGAGAAATGAAGAAGTATTAGAAATGGTGGGAGAAGAAAGGTTGCTAATAAAAACAATCAGGAAAAGAAAAGCAAATTGGTAAGGGCACATATTGAGAAGACATTGTTTACAAAGAACGATCTTAGAAGGAAAAATTAGTGGAAGAAGAGGAAGAGGGAGAAAAAGAATAGGAATATTAGATAATATAAAGCAGGGATATAATACTTATAGAGGTATAAAAGAGGCTTCTAGGGAGAGAGAGAAATGGAGGCAGCAATTCAGTTAAAACCTGTCTTCGGACAGAAGCATGATGATGATGATGATAACAAAGATAACTTTCAAAAACACTGATTTGATTGTGCATGAAAGCTAAACCAGATCATAGAAAATTTTATTGATTTTTCATAACGAAATCAAATATTTCTGGAATAATTTTATGATGATTTGATACGAGAGAGAGAGAGAAGGAGAGAGAGAGAGATAGGATTTAATGTTCCATAAATTAAAAATAGTTTTGGATATACAAGAATTCTATAGCGTAATGTATTTCTTTGTCATAAAATTTCTATTAGCCCAAAATTATTTTCATTCTCTGGAACACTCAATTTTGTGAGGTTTATATCTATTGATTACATTTTAGTGCATAGAAAAATATGTTTAATTAATATTTTATTTCAATTTTTATTTTACTTAATACTTAATTCACGCATACCCGTCATATTTGACGGGCAATTACTTTAGTAACTATAATAAAACCGCACGTATAGGTGACGACTTTATTAATCCGTTAAGACAAGCAATATTCTTCGTGCTCGTGAGTGATTCGTATTATTTGCGAATTCTCTATGGCAGCGTATAATTTACTCAATACGGTTATGTGCTCATTATAGACGCAGGGAATCGTTGGCAGGAGCAAGCACAATACCATTCAAAAACTTAAGCTTTAAGAATAACAAGAGAGGTAAGATGCACGCACCATGCGTGCATACATGCGAAGCAGAGGCGTTCTTTACGATTTATGCAATCATGTCAATAAAGATAAATGTTAGTGGCTTAGTATAATGTCTACGAACTGAAATGTCAGTAGTGATGCCAAGGAAATATAGAGTTTTTGATTCACCGATGTCTTTCCTAATCATTTGAAATTTCCAATTCCCATTCATTTATCAAATTTTGCGTGCGCACGAAATAAAAATAAACGTAATTTGGTATTTAAAGCAGATGTTTACTTCAGTTGCCACGAAAATTGTTTTCTTTGGTAACTATTAATAACACTGGAAAAAATTTAAAGTTCAAAGTGAATTACGACTTTCTCCTTTGATTTTCTTGAAATTGGCTACTCCTTCGATTAAAATGTACTGAACAAACCATATGCTATTTAATTAATTTTACAAAGTTCTTTTAAGTGTTTTTCGTTGTAAGTTATATTGTTCGAGATATAAAGAAAAGTTTATTTTTTGTCACCAGTGAAGTGGCACTCCCGTTTACGTCGCGTAAACTATTTATATAATTTTCGTATTTTCTTTGCCCTTATGTCCTAAATACCAACATCATCAACATCCGCCCAGTAGTTTCTAACATGAGATGAAATATGCGGACAGATGGACACGATCTGACCTCAAGGCGTTCTTTTTTTACTTTTTGTAAATTTTGGTTGAAGACCATTTTTTGTCACCAGTAAAGTGGCACTCCCGATTAGGCTACGTGAACCATTTATCTCATTTTCTTATTTTCTTTATACTTGTCCTAAATGCCAAATTTCAGGAACGTCTGTCCAGTAGTTTTGGAGATGAAACATGCGGACGGACGATCATAAGGCGTTCTTTTTTTACTTTTTGTAAAGAACGCCTATATATTGAAAAAATAAGTACTTGTCTTAGGTATATTAAAAGGCTATGACAGGGTTTTGACAAACCTGTTAGGGCTATTGGGGATACATGCAGTCAGTACAGGTTTCCCTCTCTTTATGCGGGTTCGCTTTATGCGAATTCTCTATTATGCGACAAACTTATTGCTACCGGAATTTCTTTTTATGCATCTTTGATTCGCTCTTATATGGTTACGCGGTCAGTGCAATGCAAATTCAAGAAAGTTCTCTACTACATCACATTCAGTCTCTCATTGTCTCTAATGCTGTGCGTATTAGTACTACAGTAAAAGATATGAGAGTGGAGAGGATATTGTAGAATGGAGATGAGACGGAGATTTCGTGCGATACTGTTTGAGCATACTTGAGAAGTATTGTCTCTCTGCCTGTGGAACTTGGGTTGGACCAAAACAACCCTCCAGCACTTTAAACCGACACTATTATGCCACCCACAATAACCACCACTTGTACTCGTCTGCTTCCTTTTATTGGCGAGTATAATTTACAGTGTTAATTGTCTTAAGTTTGTATTTAGCGCACAAGAAGTCGTTATGGAGCGAAAGAAGAGCGTCTTGGAAGGGAGTTAGGATTGCTCGTGGAACGTATCCCTATCTTTTACATGTAAATATGGGTTCTGTTTATGCGAATTCGCTTTATGCGTCACTTTCCTGGAACGCAACCCCCGCATAAAGAGAGGGAAACCTGTACTTATTTTTTTCAGTTTTTAGTGCGTTTTTATTGCGTTTGTAGTTTCATTTTGGCGTCTGTCTGCCTGGCTGTCATTGCACTTGCTGCAATTATAATTGTGGCGAAACGGTAAACGATTGAGAGCTGAAACTTGGAGGGTAGGTTTCTGTACTGCTATCATTTGTTTTTATTTTGATTTGAACTTTGAAAAATACTCATTCTGATTGGGGCCCATTACCTACATTTTTTTGTCTTCCAAGAGGTAAAAGGTGGAAAGCTGAAAATTTGAGCGTGCATTTCCACATTGATACCACTTATTTTTGAAAAGTTCGATTTTACAGACTGACAGAATGAGCGAAATATGACCACGCTAATCCATCTTCAAGGATAACACAATTTTTTCTTACTATTTATTTAATTTTTTTAGTCATAAAACGAGCTCAATAATTCTTTATTGAGCATAATAATATGTTGGAACTAACGATACAATATTTCTATTAACTTTGAGAGAGCAATTTAACTCGTTCGCTTGATACTATTTAAGAGCAGACCTTCCTTTCCCGCCATCCCGACAAATATCTCCTCTCCACCGCGCCTGCCCTCCCCTCCATTTCCTTTCCACCAACACTCCACCTCCTCTCCGGTGCTTTCCCTTCCCTCCACTCCACCTCTCCGTTACTTCCCCTTCCCACGCTCTCTCGGGTATTTCCCCCTCCACTCCTTTCAGTCCATACGCCTCATTTTTTCGTTCAATGCTTCTTTCATACTTACTCGGCTTCTCTTTTGTTAAATAAAACGGGGGCAGAATTACGTAAGGACGGTAATGACGTGGAACGTAGACGTATTCCATTTGAAAATATGTCGGTATCGAGAAGAAAACTTCTTTGAGGCGAATTGCGAGCTCAAGCAAGGTCACAACGCATCGATTAAGACGTTAGATAAACATTTTTCGAAAATATAACGAAGGAAATCACAAAATGCTATGCCATGAAAGAAAGAGGTAATTGTAATTGGTTATTTCCAGCAAACGTCTCTTAAGTTCTCGTAGTGTAGTGGTTATCACGTCTGCTTTACACGCAGAAGGTCCCCGGTTCGATCCCGGGCGAGAACATTTTTTCTTTTCGAAAATTTAAGGTAATGCTATTAAATTTTTGTATACCACTATTACATTGCAAAATGTGTTTTCTGAACTTTTTTTGTTTACTGATTTGATATTCAAATTTCGAGAAATACGAATAGTCAGAGGGGATTGATATCTTACTTGGAAACAGCACAATATAGAATATAGTAATGGCTAACCTTATAAGATGGAAATAATTTTTATTTGTAAAATTACTTTAAATTAACGCTTTATATTTTAGTTATATTTTATCTAGATAGTTTAGGTGAAAGTATAACAAATAATTATGCAAATAGCAATCGAGAGACAAACATTCGACAAAGAACATTCCTTCGCTGTTTTTATTACATTCAATTTTAAATAATGTAAGTTGATATAACACCATTAGCACATCAAGATTAAATAATAATAGTTCAAATATTATTGACATTCTCAATATTTGTACAGCTCGATGTAATCTTCTAAAAAAATCTCTGAAAAAAATTGTGAGAATCAATAACTTAAATTCAGTATTTATTTATTTTCAATTAAAAAAATATGTTATTATTTTCATTGATTAATTCATAAATATTTAATTATCTAAAAATTAAATGCATATACTATTGAAAATCTAGTATAAACAATTTCTTGTTGAGCTTTTTTTTCTGGAGCCATAATTTTACATCTATGTATTAGTTTTTGAGTTCTTCATCTCTGATTGTCGACATGGTGTCACACAATTGTCCATATAAAAAGTGATAGTTGCAAAAAAATTAAATATTTTTTATATTTGATTTGTTATAGTATTGAAGATGCCTATTTGATCGATATATTTTTCTATATTTTTTTGAAATTCGATAAAATTGTCTCTGCTTTGATTCCATGAGGCAAAAGAAATTCTCTCCGATGACCCAATTTTGAGATATTTTTTCGACTGACTATAGAGAACTCTTAAAATGTAAAAGTTTTTGATCAACTAATGGAGATGTATAGGAACATTTCTAAAAGATTTTGAGTTGCAGATGTCTCTCCCATGCCAATAAATAAATTTCTGCTTTTATAGCCACCGAGTCCAATGTTTAAATCTCCGACGGATATTGAAGCAATTTTTGTTTGATTTCCGATTTATTTAACATGTAATGATTTTTGCATATTTTAATGCAGCAATAGAATATTTGATTGCATTTCGAAGGTATATGCGATAACAGGGAAACATCTATTTCTAATATAACTTAAAGCAGAGTTTGCCGACCTTTTTAATAGCACGTTCCACCTAGGCTTGAAGAGTTTTCTTGGGACCCACCTGTTATTTATACTATTTATACTAATTTCTTCAAGTAGTAAATAGTACATGTGTGTCCACAGAGGGTGCAGACTGTACTATCATGAATTCTTTAACTACATATGTTATCTCGAAGTCATTAAAAAATTGGAAAATATATCAAAATAAACTATTTAGATACCTTTTCCCGATCCAACTCAAGTTCCTTTGCGGCCCATTAGTGGGTCGCGATCAGGGCCGGCCAAAGCGGGGGGAGGGGGGGGGGGTGCGCCAGATGAGAGGCATCCTGGAGCCCGAATATTAGGGGCCCCCAAAGTTTGAAGATCTCAATTATTAAAGTATCGTGTGCAAATTTTGCATAAATTATTGCTAAAAAATCACTTTCCAAACTGGTTTTCAATAAAACACTCCGAAAAAGTTATAATTTTAAAACTGGGAGTCCCATAAATCCTTTATTACTATAAATATTTATCTCGTGGGACCCCCATGGATATTTGCATCCGGGCCCCATTCCGTGCTTGGCCAGCTCTGGTCGCGGCCCACCGGTTGGAAAACTGCCTTAAAGGTTGGTTTACACGGTTTCTGTGCACTGGGGCCAGTGGGCTAGCTGCCAGTGAACTGGTATTCCAGTAATTGTTTACACGGTTGTTGTACTGTCTTCACTCTAGTAAGAATAAAAATGGCGTAAGTTGTTCGCGCGGGTGTGTATGTGGTATCTGAAATGCTTATTGAAGAACTGAAAATCAATCACCGGAAGCAAAAACGTCGCGTTCGTAGAATGTGGGTACGTGACTAGATTCGAAGACGCGAAACATTAGGGGCTTCTGCTTGTTTTTTAACAGAAGTCGCAGAAGAAGATCCTTCTACTAACAAAAACGATTTGCGGTTGACCTGTGCTTAATTGCACTTTTGTTTTTATAATCCGCGTGACTAAAATTCCACAAACACATCCTTCATATAATTAGACAAATTTCAATGTCTCTTTCTCAATCCACTTAGAAGCCGACATTTTTTACTTTTATACTGACTCACTGGCACGCCGAAAAGTTGGAAGGGGACCAACTTACTGGCATGGTGCAAGTTGACTTGCCTATTCACTAGCGCGACCTGTTTACACACGGCCAGTAACGCACTAGTGCTGCGCGCGCAACCATTTTACTTGACTGGCACCGTGTAAACCAACCTTTAAGGATCGATTGTAGGTAGAAGTTTCTGTGAATGGTTTAAGGAAAATTTTGCAACCTTATCAGTCACATTATGAATATGAATTAGTTTATTGTATACTGACAAGTTGTTATGTGAAGATATTTTACAATTTTTCATCGAGTGAGTAAATAAAAGAATATTTTTATTAACGTTTTCCAGATTGGCGTGAACTATTTTATGTGATTAACACTACATTTAGCCGTAATAAAAGTAACCCTCGATTAACACGGCACTTGAATGACATAGTTTCGGTTTTACACGGTCGGAAAAATTGCAACCGGTTTTGATGAACACGGTTTGAGAGTGGATTTACACGGATTAGTTTTAACTTTTTTCAATTCTGGCTACAACAATTTTATTTATTTTAAAATTTATTCATTTAATTCCCTATCACGAGCGTTTATGGGTTCCCTGATAGAACTTTCCTCCCTTTCTCACGGTAATCGTTGCGTCTCTTGAGTCAGCACTTGAAAGTTAGCACCGATTCATCAAAACACTTGAGAGGGAAGATAAAGAATGTTTTCATCTTCTTTTCGACCAATGAAATATACTTTTCACATGGAGATTTTACCAATCCAGAACGCCTCGCGGTTAATGAGAGAATCATTTTCTAGTCTTTGCTTTTATTTGTCACTGGTCAGTCAGTTTGACAAAAATTCTTGGGATGGTCGAGATTTATTGAGTGACTTCAGTTGAGGTAGAGATGATGATAGTTATGAATGGCAGTTATGAGAGTGAAAGTGAAGACGATTGAGGCGAAGTCTGCGAAATGCATTTTTTTCAATTTCATGGTTGTAACAAAAATGTGAAACGGTTCGATTGCTAGAGCTTAGCATAATTAAACTTGCATAACAAACGCAATTTAATTTTTCTTCGGTCATGAAACTGAAAAGGATTACATTCGAAAATGAAAAACAATCAATTTCATAGAAAAATTTTTGTTAAATTTTTTTAATCTAAGGCTTTCATTTTTGTTTTAAATTCGTAGAATTTATTTTTTGTTTAAGCTTAATTTGTACATTTATACATTTTTCTAAATATCAATGATATTTTAATATGATGTCTTTAAAATAAAGAGAAATGTCGAAATAAAACAGTTATTGCAACTTAATAAATATTTTTAAACAAAAAGCGATAAAAAAATTTTAAATATTTTTTTGGGAACCGAATCCTCTGTTTTGTATGAATTTTTAGTCTCCATCAACACAGTTTTAAATTATGCGGCATTTTCGTGGAACCAAACTATCGTGTTAATTGAGGGTTAACTGTAGGTATATGGAATTAATATCAGTTCATCAACGAAACGACAACAGCAAACGAGTGAAATATTGAAGTTTCTTATTGTCCTTGAGATCATTTAAATGTGTTCAGATTGGAGAAAAATATCGTATTTAATAAATCCAGCAATACTACCTCTGTGTTTTTTTAACAGGATATATTTTTGGGTACTTACGTTTCGTAACAGTTACAATCTGAGCACTACATATAATGTATTTCTTTTATATTATAACTAGCGTTATTGCCCGTCAAATATGACGTGTTTGTGTGAATGAAGTATCACGTTAAATAAAATTGACAAAAATGAATGAAACCAACTTTTATAAGCACTAAAAAGTAATCAATAAACATAAATTCACATTATTATTATTGCAGAAAGTAAAACAGTTATGGGATTATATACGTGCGGAAAGGAAGTAATAACGAAGAGTTATTCGTTAAACGTGAGAAATAACTTTTTTTATTTTCTCCATGTGTAGTATAGGGGAAATTATTTTTTTCATGAAGAAATCGATTTCGGTATTTCAACAGAAATATGCTTTTTGAGGTCCCCTGAACACGTTTTGACCATTTTCTCGATGATGTCTGTGTGTGTTTGTGAGTTTATTGTGGGTGCTCTAACTCAAAAACTATTAATCAAGTCAACGCAAAATTTTATATTTAACATTTTTATGACAGTCACAAGAACTGATTAGGTTTTGGTAAAGATCGGTTAACCGGAAGTGGGTGTTTACTCTTGTCACTTATTTGTTATTTTGAAATATTTGCTTTAATATTTGATGAATGAAAAAAAGTATCGGAATAAGAGTTGTAGGAAATTTAATTTTGTACGGCCTATGTTTGAAATATTTTCCCATATAATGCATTGTTTAGGAGATATTTTAAAAACTAATTTTTTAGCTACCACCACCACCACCTACCGGCGACTATTGTAAACACTTGACGCTTATGTCTTATTAACACTCCTTTTTTATTTTCTCCATATAGTATAGGGGAAAGTATTGTATTCATGAAAAAAATCGACTTCGAGATTTCAACGGAAATACACGTTTTGATCATTTTCTCGATGATGTCTCTCTCTCTGTGTGTGTGATAGCGTTTTGTGGGTGCTCTAACTCAAAAACTATTAATCAGGTGAACGCGAAATTTTACATTTAACATTTTTATAAAAGTCACAAGAACTGATTAGTTTTTGGTAAAAATTGGTCTACCGGAAGTGGGTGTTTGCTCTTGTCACTTTTGTTATTTTGAAATATTTGATTTAATATCTGATAAATGTAAAAACATGCTAGAATAAATGTTGTAGGAAATTTAATTTTCTACAACCTTTGTTCGTTACAATCTTCCATATAATGCGTTATTTAAGAAATATTTTATATTTTTAGCTGCCACAACCATGTCACCTACCGACGGCTATTGTTAACAATTGACGCTTAGCGACCCCTTAGTAACGCTCCTTTTTCTTTTATTAATTGCTGGAGCTTTGTGGATATATTCAATATCAGAAGGCTATGGTTTGAGTTTATTTCTGTTATTTGTAAAGTAAAATTTTCTCGCAGTTTCTTAAAATATTTATTATTATGTAACCTATTTGGAATTTTTAAAAATATTACAGATATGGAGAAAGTCATGTGGTGTCCACATCAGATTTTTAAATGTATAAATAGATAACCTATAATTACCCGAACCTTTTTAATATAAAATAATGGAATATTTACTTATTTTAGTTACCTTCGTATTATTTGTCGTAACCAGGGTATTGTTTAAAATTCAAAATAGTGTCAAAACTTCTTGAACATATTCGACGAAAAATTATACATACTCTCAGTTATTCATACGCAGTGACATGAAATGGTCAACAATGTAAATCATCTAGTGATCTCAACCATAGCTCGAAAAATCCCATGGTGCCTAAGATTTGCATGCTAGCGCCTAGGTATTGTATATGCATGCTGTAGTTAGGTTTTGGATAGAGCTTTAATAGAAAATTTGTCGATCCCTGATCTAGACGGCGAAAATATTCCGCGTAAAAATACGAAATTTTCGTGTTAAAAACTAATTTATGGACCAATAAGAAGCAGCAAGCCCGAGTAAGCTGCTATCCATCGGCGCTCAGAGGTACTACCGCAACGGTGAACGGTACTACTGTCATCTATGAATTTCGAGGAGAAATTTTTACTGCCACAGTTCCGTATGGACAACGCCTTTAATTAGTAGTGATGGTGTTAGAGATCTCTATGCCTGTAATCTCCGCTAGATACTTATATTTATCTTTGCATCAATTAACACAACTGTTGTTGTGTCACAACATGTTGACCATCGTTGCAATTTTAAATTTGAAAATTGTATAAGAAATGTTTAATTATAAACCTCATTGTTATCTATATTCGTACAAGTTATTAAATAAATCCGATGGCTCTTTAAATAAGGCTTGAATTACAAAGAATAACATTCCTGTCTGTGGAGTTAATGCTCGAGTAGTCGAAAATGTACGACCTGTTACCATGTCGCTATGAAAAAATTGTCATCACCAGATAGTAAAATTGACCAATGACATCGCACTCCAATTTCACGCTGCGATCCTTCCAACTCCCTCCTCTGCCTCCAAATTTCTCCTTCACCTTCTACAATCCCCGCCTCCTACTCCCTCCTATCATCCTTTGCTGTACCTCTCTCATCGTCAAGGCAACCGAGAGTATTACAAATCCTCTCCTCATCTTCAAATTTCATTTTCTCTCTCCTCCGGATTCTCTCGCGGTGTCCTTTCTCACCATCCCTCCCCCCTCGAAGACCCCGTCCCCAACCTTCCCGTCGTCCTCTGCGCGCGGCCATCCATCTCTGTCAGACCCCTTACCAATTCTTTTTTCCTCCAATATCGCCCTCTTCTGCCCGAATCTACCAACTCTCACTCCCTACCCCCTCTCCGTACCCCTGTTCGCTGCTGTTCCGCCCCTTTTCTATCCCTCCGCCATATCTCTTCCTTCCGTTGCTCCCATTTACAATCTAAAACTCCAACCCTCTCGTCCTTTTCTTCGCAGTTCTTTGTTTCCATTTTACCTATGAAAAGTCTTTGCGGTGGAATACTTCGTTATTTTAAAAACAGCTGTGCAATATGCATTGAGGGCATAGGCATTTTTACATATTTTTATTCATTTTTGGAATGTGGCTCATTTTATACTCGCTGTTTCCGTTATGAAAACAAAGTTAGTATGCAACGGGAGAAACAGCAAGATGGTATACTTTGCTTATTGTATTTGACATATTTGATCTAGATAAATTTATCATAACAGTTCTTTAAATTATTAAATTATATTCCATTATTCATTGTTAAAATAGTTAAAGCAAAAATACTGGATTCTCAGTAACTTAATGTTGAAAAAAGTGAAAATGTTAAAAGTTTGATATTCCTGGGCGTCAGGATTACATGTGAGCGTAAATATCACATTATTTATCGTAGAATTACGTTTAAAAGACGCTCTTAATCAGCGCATTTACCCGGATTCGATGCCTGAGTTTCTCACTAATTTAACAAAAAAGTTTACATTTTAATGCAAATGATTTGCTCGATTCGAGACCCCCTGCTGCGAGGGGACAGGTATGGGAGCTCGGTTTTGGGTCGAATTCCTAATCCGAGTTAATGACGGACGTGAGTATTAGGCAGCGGTCATTTTTAAATGTGGTCCCAGCTATTTAGCTATTTAAAAAATGATAATTCTCTAGCTGAGTATATACGAAGACGACAGGATACTTGTTCATTCCATTTCAAACGTATGGAAACACATTTGTAAGATGTCTTAACTTGCGCGACAAGTATTCGCTATTTGCTACTTCCGCTTGTCTGACTGCAAACATTACAGCAAGGTTTCCTGATTTAGATCAGTCCCGTTTCCCCGCCATTGTGCTAAGAGTTTTCAAGCCTCAATGCCAGCCTAGCATCCTATATCATGTATTGTATCTTATGCATTTTCTATTCCTAGAAGTCGTCCACATTGTAGACGCATTGTGTTTCAAAATCCTTCGTGTATTTTCTTTTCGCCACTGCAGCTCCCGTCCAGTCTTCCCTTCACAATCATCACACCTCCCATTCTGTCTCCAGCACGCGTCCGTATCCGTCTTCTGTTTTCTTTTTCATCATTAAAGCCGCCATTTTCCCTCGCTCGCATGCATAATGCAATCGGCCGCTTGTTCTTCTCCGGCTATCTCGTGCCCTTCTCGTCCGCGTGAATCCCTATTTTTTTTATTCCGCTTAAAATACCGTGGGCGATCTCACGGTAAGCTGCACGTATATTGCACTCTGAAAAATAGGGCGGGTGAGGTAATCGATATGAGTAAACTCTCGCATTGATGGTATTCATACAATTTATAGATAAAAGGTGCGGCATAATCACCTTCAATATGAAAATTTTGTGTACCTGAATTTTTAATCGAGAGGTATTTCCGGTTAATCTAATATTAATATTGTTTTATGCAAAACGTTTTTAGATAACGGATATCGAAATAATAATATTTATAAGTTCTGCGGCACGCTAATCATAGATTATCCTATTGTAATTGTTTGAATTTTTTGCTAAAAGATTCATCTTTGCATTCTTATTCTATTTTAGGTCTTTTGCCATAAAATTAAGTCTCATTTTTCTCCTTTGGAAATAGTGTCGAATATAGCCTGTAGAATTAAATAATTGAGCGTTGTCTGTTAAATTTTCTTTTAAGTAGCAGAATTTAAGGAAAATGCAGCAATAACATATTTAGTAAAAAATTTCGTAGACGTTTCGTAGACCTATCTCAGAAGTCTGATCTAAATATTATTTGCCAAAAGCTTTAACGATTGATCGGCGGCTAAATTTCTTAATTTTACACGGAGTTCCTCAACAAATTTCGGAATATTTAATTAATTTACTGAAAATTATCACTTCTTTTGTTTCATCTTAGACATACAGGGTGTTCCTAAATTATACCGACAAAATGATAGGGGTTGTAGGGCGGCATGCCCGAAACACTCGGTTCCTCTGTCCGGAGCAGTTTTCTGTTCGAGCTATGAGGTGAGAAATCTCGCACCTAAGCGCCCGATGTTAAGGTATAGGAAGCATAGGAGCTTCAGATCATTTCCAAGTTCCATTTACAACTCTTCAGAGACGAGTCCAGGATGCTCGATACAATGGAGAAATTGCAAGGGAGGAAGTTCAACCAATGAGTAAGCACAAGCTTATAGGCCACCCAACATTTTTTTCATTTGAACAAGAAAGAGACCTTGTGGAAAAACTAAAATCATTGAATAACCATGGTTTTGGCCATACGTCAACAAGTATACGAAAAACAGTTTATCATTATGCTAAATGGAATAAAATTAAAGTTCCTTGGGGCGATGAAATAAAAATGGCAGGCAAAGAAAGAGTAGTTAATTTCTTTTATGAATCGGACAAACTTAATGCATTTACAACGTGGATGAGAGTGGGTTTCCTATGAACAAGCCTTCAAAAGTTGTTGGTGAAAAGGGTAAGAGAGAGGTTTTTTCCTTGACAAATTTAGAAAGGAGAGAACATGTAACCAGTGGCGGATTTACGCCTCCTGGGGCCCCTGGCGCTAAACTTCTGGAGCCCCTGGCGAAACATGTGGGGGCCGCTGGCGCTAAGCAGTCGGGGGCCCTGCTATCTAAATATACAGTAACTCCTCGTATAACACTCGCCCGCATAGTGCGGTTTCTCAATTACACGATTTATTTTTAGGGACAATTTTTCACATTAAGCGCTCATCCCCGCAATAGTGCGCAAAAACTCGGGCGGCGGACTATTTCGCGGAGTGGTGCAAGTTGGTGTAAAATTTTAAATTGTGGGAAAGTTGTACTGTGCACACATACATATACACTCACGCACACACGCACTTATTCACGCACAGTATATGGCAGTGGGAGTATTTTAACTTTAAGCCTCGGAACATGATAGAGAGTTGCGTTGAATCATCCTCCTGCTGAACGCTTTATACGATTCGCGCGTAAAAAAATCAATCACGAAAGCTACAAATGCGCACGCTAGCTACCCACGTAGTCATTTTGAGCGGTTAGTGATTTTGTTCTATTGTAAACATTATTAACCCTTATGATGAGTGGAAAGCCTGTGTAATGTGATATCAATGCAAACGAAAAATTACTATTACTGAATACTACGTAATACATACAAGCATGCTAACACATACTGTGCATGAAAATAACAATAATAAAATAAAATAAAGGTGTGAAATGTCAGCCGAAAACGCAATCCATCCATTTTCCATTATTTTTAATGGGAAACTTGTCCCCGCTTAAATCGTTTTTGCTTAGCGTGCAAGTTTTCCCAAGCGTAACTATCGCATTATTCGAGGAATTACTGTATAGTGAAACCGCTTCTAACGGCTATCTTCTTTTGTGACATCTCTTAACGATCGATTTTCTACGGAAACATAGAGAGGTTCCACTGATTTTTAAATTGAGACTTTTAATATTTCTAAGATTATATACACGAACATTTTTTCGGGGCCCATAACTTCACGGGGCCCCTGGCGCGCGCCATGTGCGACCCCCCCCTCCCTAAATCCGCCACTGCATGTAACTGGTGTTGTATGTTGTAGTGCTAGCGGAGTATTCATTCCTCCTTTGATAATTTTTAAAGGGCAAAGAATGCGAGAAGAATACAAACAAGAAATGCCTCCCGGTGCCACGGTTCTAATGTCCGAAACAGGTTACATCAATGAAGATCTGTTATTGGTTTGGCGTCAACATCTTGACAAAATATGTGTTCAAGCCCGGAGTTTGTTAATATTAGATGGTCATATATCCCACCATTCCCTCCAATGTCTTGATTATTGCTTAGAACATCAGATTGAGCTAGTATGCGTACCATCTCACACCACCCACGTTATGCAGCGTCTTGACAGGACTGTGTTTAAACCTCTAAAAGATTTTTACCACCTAGACGCCACTTATTTTGTTCACAGTAATCCAACAAGTTCATTAACAAAATTTGTATTTGGTGTTATTTTTAATAGGGCCTGGAGAAAGTGTGCCACCGTAGGGAATCCATTAAAGGATTTGAATGCACCGGAATTTATCCTTTAAACTCAAACAAGATTCCTGAACACATTCTTGCCATCACACACCTTCTCCTCTGACCCGTGTGCTGGGAACGACTTTTTCCGACTGAATATTCCGATGTATCCTCTCTTCTTTCTAATGAACCTCCTGAACCCTCAAGTTTAAATCCTTTACAGCTTATGCCTGACTGCATAGGATCTTCGGATCATATTATTCCATCAATTTCTTGCTTGGCAATCTCACCATTTGAGAGGGAGGAGTTTTCTTCGATGTATCTCTTAGAGGACATCCGTTGGGGCAGTTTGATACTAGCTTGGCTAGTTCCGTCCCATCCAAGGAAACATCCGCGTCCAGAAACAAGAAAAATTGTTCTGCTACGATAGTTCAGAGGTAGAATATCCTCCCGGCAAGTGAAAGACCAAGGTTCGATTCTCGGTCATAGCAGACTTTTTTTCTCGTTTCAAAATTATTCCCACCTTTACAGCTTATGCCTGTCTGCATAGCATCTTCGGATCATATTATTCCGTCATTCTTACTGAATCAAGTATTTTGATCTGACTCTCACAAAAGATGACCGGATAAACTGCGATACATGCAAAACTTGGAACCACGAGCTGTGTGTAGGGGCTGCTGGATATAAACGATTTAAGTGTGGAAAATGTGTTTAATCCGTAATTAATACGAATGACTATGGTCAGAAAATGTAATGCGTTGTTTATATATAGTTTCTAACTTTTAAAAGACTAATTTTCAGTGCTTTTTTACAAGAAAATATGTGATCCAAAAACCCCACCTCTGATCCAAATAGCCCCACAAAATTTGTAAAACTAATTTTTTCATTATTGGGTATTTAGTGGTCTATTTAAAAATAAACATGTCGTTTAAAACTTAGAATTATATTTTTTAATTCAAAATACTATAATGCAATGAAAAATAATTACTGAATTCTAAAAAAATATTTGGCTACCTGTAATTCTTGATTAAATTTGAAGCGATCCAAATAGCCCCATCCTACCCTATCATTTTGTTGGTATAATTTAGGAACACCCTGTATAAATGCACAAAGTAACCTAGTCTTGTAGAATATGCAAATTTAGAACAAGTTAAATAAGATAAATAGTTCAATGAGACGTCTGTGCTTGCATGTTTGTACAAATAAGTTGAATCTGAGGGGTGATAATATATATTCCAATACGAAGGTTCTAAAGAAGTAACACTAAATTGTATTTAACTTGAATGTTTATGCTTATTTGGAGTGCTACTTACTATTAAATTCTGTTATTAAAGCGTTTATCTAGTATGTCTCTAGGACGTTTTTTTGCCAAAATTTGTGATGAAATGACAGTTTGCCGCGCAACCCTTAAAACCCTATCGTGCACCCTCCAGGGGTGCGCTCACCGCAGTTTGAGAAACGCTGCTCTAAGAGACTCATACCAATGTGTCCCTCACTCCGTTCTTCCTTTCTTCCCCTGCCTATCAACCACACTACCCTATTCATCTTATTGTGTTGGTTGCGTCTCGTAAAATTTTCCTCGTCATACGTTCCTCCCTGGAGACACAAGTATGTACCCCCACATTCTCTTTCCACTATACTAAGTCCTTTACCTTTCTCTCCCTTATCAAAACCTTAATGTCCCCCTCGCTTTCCTATTAGGTTACTGCGGTGGCCCAAGAGGACATCCCGAAGACATCTCCCCAGGAGACGATCCTCTCCTCCGTCTCCCTAACTCCTCCTTATCCTCACTCCCAACGCCAAGATTCCGTCCCTCCCCCATCGTCTCCTTGCTTCCTAATGTGAGTTTGATTCGACCTCATTAGGTCCGGAAGAAGAGAGGGAGAGTGAGAGTATTTCGGGGAGACAGTGGAAGGAGAGAAATTATAAGTGGGGGTTAGAAGGGAAACTTAAAAGCGAATATTGGAGACATCTCCTCCGTGATAACGTTTCACCCAAGTCGAAATATATTCGTTATAGCTGTAATTTTATTATCTGATAGTCTTTGAGGTAATTCAGAATGATTGTTAATTTTTATTTGGGAATCCTGTTTTATTTTGTCTTCGTAGCAATAAATTCGTCCATATCTAACTGATATTATGAAAATGTATGCTCTACTTATTTTTTCGTCACAGAATACCATCAGCCAAGGCCGTTATTCTAGATTTTGCTAAGGAGAGGTTAAATAAAATTTTCTGAGTTCGCAGGAGTTTGTCGCTTTAAATATTTATAATCATTTATCGCGCCGAAAAGTAGAATTTCCATGCAAAAAATTCGGTTTGCCTTTTGTTGTCATAATTAACAAGTTATAATTTTTAAGCGTTGTTTACAATAAGTAAAAAAAAGAACGCCTATGGTCAGGTCGTGTCCGTCCGTCTTCTCAGAAACTACTGGGCGGATGTTGATGAAATTTTGTATTTAGGACATAGGGGTAAAGAAACTAAGAAAATTATATAAATAGTTTACGTAACCTAATCTGGAGTGCCACTTTACTGGTGACAAAAAATTAACTTTTCTTTATATCTCGTACAATATAACTTACAACGAAAAACTCTTTAAAGAACGTTGTAAAATTAATTAAATAGCATATGGTTTGTTCAGTATATTTTTGTTGAAGGAGTAGCCGATTTCAAGAAAATCAAACGAAAAAGTCGTAATTCACTTTGAACTTGAAATTTTTCCCTTGGTATTTAATTGTTGTCAACGAAAACAATCTTCTTGACAACTGCTGTGAACATTATCTGCTGTAAATACCTAATTAATTTTATTTTATTTCGTGCGCACGCAGCATTTGGAAAATGAAGGGAAATGGATAATCTACGATGAAGAAATGAACGTAAATACGTCTATTTTCTTTACGTATACACAACGTGTGTAAGCGAAAAGAGATGCGTAATTTACTACGAAGGAATGAACGTGAACATAACGATTACATTACTGCTATTCGAGTGAGATGTTTTAAATAATTGCCGATTGTTTTATTAATTACATTTGATTAGGAAATTAGTTGGTGAATCAGAAATTCGATATTTCCTTGGCATCACTACTGGAATTTCATTTTGTAGATATTATACTATGCCATTAATATTTATATTTTTTGACAAGATTGCATAAATCGTAAAGAACGCCTCTGCCTTGCATGTGTGCACGCATGATGTGTGCATCTTTACACTCTTGTTATTTAGTAATTTTTATTTCGTGATACTTAGCAACCATTTTAGTTCGATGATAGAAATTTCTATTTAATGAGACAATACGGTGAGGAAACATTTCAAATTTGAAAATTTTATTTTTTATTATTTCTCTAATTATCAGTTAAATTGAACATGCAGCAACGAGTCAAATAAATAAAATAGGTGTAGTGATAAGCTTTACGAAATTAGATGTGGCTTCTTGCAAGCTCAACGGATTAAAACGAAATAAACCAATTATCGTGACATGCAATATGCCATTTTGGTTATATAGACCTAATTTAAGTCATTACTTAAATCTCTCGAACTTATTCATATTAAATGATAAACTTTGTTCTTTTTCGCGTATTTTAAATATTGCCTACTTAGTAGAAGTCACGCCAGATTCGATAAATCATATCACAAGCTTAATTTATATTTTCGCAGAAATGAAGTAGTTAGAATTATTTAACATAATAATTATTCGTTTAATAAGAACTAGTTTAAAATATGAGCTCAATTTGGCTTAATTCCAATTTAACATAAACATTACAAATAATAGTGTAATAATATGAAGATCTTACGTTTAGTTATTTATACTCAATCGGCATAATGCATGAGGCTGATTGATTAAAAAAAATACAAATAAAAGCAGACTAAAACTTCACGAAGAATTTTATTAAGTAATTCGATTGAGAACAATGGTTTACTAAATAACTCGCCTTAGATCATCCTTAGAACATTTTTATATATATCGAAAACAGTAACTTTTATAAAACTTCGTTTGGAAATCATATATTTTAACAGCTTAAATGTTTGACTAAGTTTGAAAGTATAAAATATTACATGTATATGTACGTAATCAGTTCCGCATAATTTATGTTAAAGCTGTTGTGTGGTCAGAAATTCCTAAGATTTTGGATTAAATTGCCCCTTTTCTATTTTTTATTCCTTTTCTTTTTAAATTAACAAATGCTTTTAATATATGGAAATTTTAAACAAATAAATTAGAGAAGGTAGTGCAATGAATAGCTGGCCCGTTTCAAAAAAATGAATTAGAAGTACTGGTTAATCAAAACTCGAGATAATTATTTCTTAACGTACCTTAATGAAATGATATACATAATTATTATTATATTATAATAACAATATCAAAAGAGCAATTCAAGTATTTTATAGAGAAACCACTGAAATATTTTCCAAATAGCAGAACGCCGCATGTGTAAAATAAATAAAAATAAAAAATTCTTTCCACCTCTCGGCGGCGAAGCTAAAGAGCCAACCCTTGTGGGGCAACGATCGTTTATCACGCGATCATGTCGGCACGTGTCAAATATGGCGTCGGCGAGCAACAATTGAACGTCATGTGGAAAAGGGAGAGAGGGACTTCAGGGAAGTAGGTGTCGTGATTCGCGGCTCGAGCACGATTTGAAGGGGCGGTAGCAATATCGGCGGCGCCCGTTTGGCGTACTTGCGAGCAAGTGATCAACAGAGCGAGGCGGCAGGAATTCATGAGCAATTATTTCGTAATTGGTTAACTCGAAATTACTTCGCGGATGAAGAAAAGAGCGATGAAGAGGGAAAGAAATACAGCGGATATGTATAATTCTCTACCTGTCGTTCTCTTGTTTTCCACCCTTTTAGAGCAGTGGTTCTCAAACTGGGTGCCGCGTCACCCTGTTGTGCCGCAGTAGATATTTATGGGTGCCGCGAAAAACTTGGTTTAGTAAATAAATCAACGATTTGCATTTGTTGGTGGGTAATTAGGGCAATAATTTATCTTATAATAAATTGATTATGCAGTAGCATTAACAAATGGATGTGTCAAAAGGTTGTAATATCCCTATCTAAAAAAATATATAAAGCTTGTCACAAGACTGTGGCGCCGCGAAACCATCTTTATCTTTGAAAGCGTGCCGCAGATCGAAAAAGTTGGAGAACTACTGCTTTAGGGCCAGGGACGTCGAGAGCTAATGCGGGCCCCGGTGCAAAGTGTATGACGGGCCCCCTTGTGTGTGTATATGTGTTTGTATTTGTGTGTGCGTGTGTCCGCCAGATCATATTTTCGAGTCTTACATTCCACTCCACGTATCATTCGGTTGGTCTTGTTCGTACGGTGCTGCTTGCTTATAATTTTTTGCCGTTTTTACACAAATTTCTTTTTGCCGACTTTTTCCCGGATTTATTTTTTCCCCTTAATTCGATGTTCAAAAACGAGATGCGCGTCTTACACGAGGGCGCGTGGTACACGGGTAAATACGGTATTTAACTTATGAGCAATTATCAATAAAAATATTGTTGCTTAAATAAATATAACTAAAGATATAAATAAATAGCTAGCGATTACTTACCTTTATTGTTAATCCCAATTAAATGTCTTGGAAATATATGCAAGTCCATATAATTTTTGCTGGTTGCACTAAAATATTGAATACATACATAGTACATATTATTACCATATAAATGTCCGTGATAAATGGATGTTAACTCCAGGAATTCTAGAAAGCCACTGAGATATCTATTTCCGGCCACTCTAATTTTTGTTAACATCTTTCCCCGCACATCCACTTTGTCAACAATACAAGTATACTACAAACCGGTATACTCGGCCGGGCCCCTTGAAGAATTGCAGGTCCTGTAGACCCCCTCTCCCCCCCTCTCGTCGAGTCTGTTTAAAGCATCAACTCCTAGTCCTATAACCATTACAAACCCAAAGCCCATCTTATTCACAATTTCTTCGTAGTAATAGTAATTGATTTTTTAAATGCGTCGACTGCTATGGTAATTTTGTACTGTCAACAACTGGACATACACACAGAAGGGAGGAGGAAAACCCGGTGTCGGCATTAGCTTACTCTTTACGAAAAGCACCAAGGGGTCCAATTACTTAACGCCCCTTCCAAAGGACGGAGGCTGATTTTGCGCGGTCCCATCAAACCACACTAACGGGGCCGGGCGACCTCAGAAAAAATCCTACTTTTGCAGGATTCGTGCCCGCTACCCTTTCGAGCAGTAGGCGAGTAGCGCCCAGCCCATTTCTTCATGTATATATTATTCATCCTATGCAAATGCTATGTTACATGTATTTATTTTGTTCAGAACTCCTGATTACATCCAAACAGAAATAAGTGGACAAATTGTAACATTTCAATAACCAATAATTTTCCGGAATATGCTCGTATCAAAAATTGAAAACTTAAGTACTTGTCTTTGGTATCTCCAATATCCATAAAAAGGTTGTTATTGTTATCGGAAAAACTTGTGTTCTTTTTTGACAATAATTAACTGCTTATTTGTTTGTTTTTAGCCATGTGACGAACTCGATAATTTTCTATTGAAGCTATAATTTTTCAGTTGAGTGATAGCTCAAGAGAAAATCGTTTAATTTCTATAAACCCGGAGAATTTTAATCTGAAACCTAACAATTTTTTTTAACTCGGGATTAATTTAAAAAATGAGAATGTCAAATTTTCTCATTTTAATTTGGTAGAGTGGAGGTTAAAGACAATAATTTATAAAAACTTAATATTCTTGAAAAGTAAAGTTAAAATTTATATATAATTTAACATTTACATTTGTGTAAACTAATGATTATTATAAGAACATGCGAAAAACTTTGAGAAAACGCCGACAGAGGCCCAGCGAGAAAACTTGCATAAGTTCACTTAGGAATGAACCAGACTTACATGGCCACTTCTAAAATGCATGAAATGTTTTGTGAATTTAATTTCAATCAGATTATCAGAAAGCTTATATTGTATTTTAATCTTTAAGTCATTCGTAGCAACATAGCGCAGTGATACTATCCGATATATATTTTCAATTTTCCGCAACCCACTTTTCAGCTAGATTGCAGATTACTAGAGAAATAGATTTTTTATTAAAGAAAAGGTCGTTACTAAAATCTCTCCTTTTTTCATTGCTGGATGAATTGAAAAAGCACTTAACCACTTCATATTTTTATTCTCCCCTACCTGTAATCCTCAAGTTATATTGAATAAATAATTTTCAACAGGCTGTCCTAAGTGCTAAATCCTAAGAAGAGACGAGACTCTGTCATACTCTATCGCAATGATTTCATTTCCTGACTTAGTGACCCGACCGACTTAACTCCTTGTAGAGAAACACGGTGGAAATAACTATTCCTACACTCGCAAACTAAAATATTGACCATTACGACCCAATAACACCTAGAACGACTGCGAAGCCTCATCCAATCTTGACTCCTGCTCCATTTCCACCCTCTCTCTGTGCACCCTACTCCCTAACTTAACTCGTCCTCTTGCTGTGCCGTCTCTGTTGCCTTGCATGATTGCTCGTTTGGACCCTCCTACCACCAACTTCTCTCCCTCTCTATTTCTCTCTCTCACTGTCTCATTCTCCCGCATCTTCCCTCCTTCCCTTTCTCTCTCGTCTTAATCTCCATTGTGCGCTTTTCGAGGACGAAGAAACTGTAGGTTGGGAGGGATTGAGTGGGAGGATGGAGGAATTGGAAGGGTAAGGGGAGGACGAGACATCGGAGTATGGAGAATGCCAAGCTTCTCTCAGTTTGTTTTCCCAGACTTAATTGAATCGACTAGTGTATGCCCCCTGACGTGTTTTTAAATAGGTTTTTACGGATCGGGCATTTAAAGGGAACTGGCGAGCCGAGGAAGTTTCCCCGCGGAAGAAAGCGCCTACGTATACTGGGTAATCTTATGGGATTACCTTACGTCTCTTTTTGTTTTTTCTTCTTTTTATTTTCTTCCGAGATTAAAATTGCATCCCAGGGGTAGCATAATCGATCGGTACGTGTTCTGAACAAACGAAAAATGAAATAAATCGAATGTCGTTTTAATCGTTTTATGACTCGGAAAGACGCAAGCATAACTTACACATCATGTCGTCTTACTGTTGGATTTAAAATTTCAAAAAGTTTATCTTACGGTTTATCTGATTCTTTTAATGATAATCTTATTGTTTTCAATGTTCAGGTTATCATTATTTCCTCCTAAAATCAGTACAACTACTATCAAAAGCAAGATTTGCAATTTATTCCTTTATGCTAAACTGTAAACGCTTCTGACCACAACTGAATCTCCAAGAATTAACCAAAATCATAGCTATAAAGTTCAACAATAATACGTTTTAGACCTCACATTATGGTTGGAATTCAGTTGATAATTGAGATAGTTCTAGCTATCTAAATTAGTAACAGTATTTTTATTCAAAACCTCATTCTTGTCGGCGAGTTCGAATCCTACGGCGGGAGTGGGCGTAATTCCTCGCCTTTGCCGTAGAACACAGGCTGCTTTTAATTGATCTTCAGTTTATCATAAAAATAATTAACTCGTTAATATAAAACTAACAAAGATGAAAATATCTGGTACGTTATTCGATTTTCTGCAAAGGGAATCCATTTATTAAATAGTTTTTTAAAATCTTTTTTAAGTTTAAAAATATTTCTTCCGACTAACGAATCCCTGGTTTGTTTCCGTCATAATCAATTGTTATTTTACTTCGTGTCGGCGTGCTTTCACCGTGATTATGCGCCTCCATGTTTTCTTACACTTCATAGTGAATATTCATGACCGTACGCCTTTTGAAAGCGTACTTGTTAATTAACACACTCGCCACAGGAGAGAGCTGTTCGCAATGCTGCCAATAGAATGAGCATAGGCTATAAGAGGAGGGTGTCTGTAACAACCTTTCGTACTCTGTAAAAAACGCATGCCTATTATCCCCTTGCATTCTCCACCTCACGTTTGCTAGCTTATATTCTTGAATTAATTACGCAAAAAGATACTGGATGTTGAGGCTGACGCACTTTATTTTAAAAATATTATGCGACAGTGCAAATATGAAATAACGCATGTGTCGGGGCAAACGCATTAAAATAGAACTTGTACTAATAATATCACTGAACTTCACAAATATTCAACAGTGTTCGCCTATTCATCGTTTTTCTGGAACTGTCGTTCACTTTGTATTGTCCCTACAAAATCCCCGTATAAATAATGTTAAATTATATCGCATTCATCGTTCCTCGAATTAAAGTTTTCCCACAATTTCTTGGTCCTGCTAACCTCTATAGATTGTCATTTTCTCCTTTTCCTTAGGTTGCCATTTCAACACTGTAATCTCTAATATCCCCATTCAATCTATTTTATTATATATTAATACGACCTAATTAAAACTTCTAAAAACGATTTCTACAGAATCTATTGGCGTTGATAAAATCCTAGAAATTAGATTAATCGGTCCTCAGACGAGAAAGCCAGTTGGAAGTTTATCTTGCGCTTGTCACGTCGTGGCCCACCATTTTATCTTAGTTTACAGAGAATGTGTTACTAGCAAGCATCTTGAGTCGCTCCAATCGTAGACCACCAAACCCCCGAGAAAGGCAGAGTGAAAGATGGGAATCTCAATACAAAATCAGTTTCCATTTGTGATTCGTCATGCGTTGTTCACTCTAATCTTTTGTCTCTTTCCGTTCGTCTAGTTGTATTGTGTGATTCTCATTTAAGTAGTTATCATATCTTCGTTCAAGAAAGAATTATCCAGCTCACCCTATGGGGTTATGGGTGAAATCAAAACTGAAAAACAATGTTTCTCAAATAGTTATAAATAAGGTAGGAAAAAACAGGTGCCCAGATCGGCTACAAAGCGGCCGTCATCAGTAGCGATTCGCATATAGTATATAAAAAAAGGATTCTACTTTCCGAGAAAGTGAAATATTTTCGGCGCAGAAAATTGTCGGTGATTGTGAAAAAGAATAAGTTGTATTGAGAGATTACTTTTTGATTTAATACGCCAAGCTGTGTAAAACAGATGACTAATATTTTCTTGGAAAGAAATACAGAACAGCTGCACCCTAACACAATTTATTTTTACGAGTAGTGGTATTACTTGAAAAATACGTAGGTACGTAATTTTCAGCCGGGTCATTTTTTATCGTGTTTGAACTTTTGCATACTTTTTCATTTTCATCATTTGCCCGCTTTCATCGATTTTTTTCTCGGTCCCTTCATAAACGATGCAATAGTTGCAAAAATGCAACACCATGCCTTGTATTGATACTGTTAATTATAATAATTTTAAATTACAAAAACAGTTAATATTTATTTATTCATCGGGAGACTTTATTTGACCTGCGATATCTGTATATGCTGGATTACGAGCCGCGTTATTTTGACCTAGCGCTGTACCTCAAGGCTTCAACTCTGTCATACATAATATTTCTAGTCACGTCTATCAAAAAATAATGACATCCGCAAATATGATAGAGAATAGAGAGAGAGAGAGAGAGGAATGACCATGCTTTGTTGTGTCCAAATTGAAGATATCGAATTCGACTTCTGCATATATAGTGACGTTTGCCTACTGTGCCCTACATATCGGTACAACTAGCGTAAATCAGTGCTGCTGATTATTGAAGAAGGTAAAATAATCTTGCCGAAATTTACGTTCAACTTCAGTAAACAAATAAATTTGACATTACTGATTACAAAATCCGTTTCAATCCATCATAACCACCAAAAATTTTAATTTTTCACCTTTCTCGTTGCATTTCACTGCCGCGAATATGGAAATAATTAGGGCAAAAATTTCTCTCTACGAGCAATAACATCGTTCATTTCTTATCAATAATGCCAGGTTATACGAGTATAGTTCAGCTTTTGTTCGTTAATCTAATTTTTAAAATTTGAACTCAATCTACATAGACTTACACCCCCTCTCACTGTTTTTCGCTCACGTATTTTCAAGAAACTCCAATTCTGAAAGAAAATCCTCGCCCGGATTTCTAGAGAGAGATGCGGGAAGGAAGGGGAGGTACAGCATTGACAAGGAGTTGGTTGCGGATGTAGTGTAGGAGGGGAATTTTGTAAGACGGAAAGGGGTGAGTGGCCTAGAGTGTGAGGCGAACGGGGGTAAGGGAGATGAGACGCCGCATGAAAAATGCAATGGGCAAGTTCCACTGCGTATGACATGCAAATTGCCTCGGAAGCTCACCGACGGCGAGAAAGCATAAACCCGTGAACTTTCCATTCCTCATTTCTCTTCTCCCTCTGCATCTTCATTCTCTCCCGATTTAATTCCCTCTTCCTCTCTCTACCTCTCTTATTATCCCCATTGTCTCGACATTTCCCGTTAAAACTAACTTTCTCCTGGAATGACTCTTGTTGTGACGCATAAGCGTACGCGATGCTAAGCCCATTTCTATTTTTATTCGTTCTTTGCACGAAGTGAACGTATATAGGGGAGGTCGTTCCGTCCACCCGTCCGCATGTTAAAACTCGGGATACGCTGGACGTATTTTGATGAAATTTGGTATTGAGAAGTTTTACTAAAATTTGTCGACAGATTCCAATTTTGGTTAAAATCTAACCATAATAACGACAACTTTAAATAAGGACTTACAACGTACCTTGCTAGCTTCTCGATAAATACTCATATGAGCGAAAAATATTGAGAACATTGTGAAATCCCAAAGAACGCATTTGGAAACTCTGTGTACTCCGACTTGGAGTACACCTTTCCAATCTTGTTGGTTTTAGGCTGGTTTACAAAAGAAACAGCCTTATGAAATGGTCCTGCCTGTGTGTGTGTGTCCCCTACTGACAACTTTTGCATAATTGGACAGATTTTCGTGAAACTTGGTATGAGACTCGTGCTGCCAGGACCCACCTCCGGGCTATATTTTATTTGGTGAAGATTGAAGTCTCGGGTTCGATTCCAGGAACGTTTTTTCCGTTTGTTTTGCATAGGAAGTCTCAAATTCATCGTGCAGAGATGTTTTCTTTAATACTCTAAAATATCTTAAAATTGTGATATCGGAGCAAGGTTTGTACAGTTCCAAGTGAAAAAGAATGTAGGTTCATATTCTTATCACAGAATTTTGATAATTGATCGTATTTTCTTATATTTCTACTAAAACAACGTTTTTGCGTTTTCAATCGCATTTTATCGGATTGTTGCCATAAAGATGATTATTATCTATATTTTACCCTGCAATTCACCTAATTGGTAGGTGGTAGAGGGTGCAATGCACCAAAACCTACCTAAAGATTCTCTCGCAGGTTGAAATTTAATGTTGTGATATCGTATTATCCTCAGAAAATACGAGGCTCGATAACGCTCCGTCCTGCAGTCGATCTCGCGTATTTTATTGTCACGGTCCTTTCTACCTATGTATGTTGGTGCTTCAATTATTCCTACAACCTCCTCTTTTAGACATTCCGTCCTATACTTCTCCATAAGCCTCAACCTTGAGTTTAATCTACGGTCATCGAATCGAACTCGGCTTGAGCGTAGACGAGTGAACCCATGTTATCTTCTTTTTCATTCGACTGCCCTTCTGCAATGGACAGTTGACATATTAGCGTATAAACAGTGACTTTTATTACATTCGTTTATTAAAAAAAATACATGCAAAATATATCAGAAAGATTTTGACATTGTTTTTAGTTAAAAGTAAAATACTCCTTTAGCCAAACAATTAGAGGGCTACAACACCCAATGCATTTCGCCCACAAGGTGGGCATCTTCAGGGGCAAAACCTGTCTCAACTAAGTCACTGTTGAGACAGGTTTTGCCCCTGAATTTTTCTCTATCATTGATAATATATGAATTACAAATGGTATTTATGGTATGAGAATTCCTTGGAATGACTAACACACACTGAAAAATTTCCTATCAATATAAGTAATCAATTCGGGACGTCAACTTTGGGAAACCAGCCTGCATTAGTTCTGGTTTGGACTTCTTGTTATTTCTATAATGGAATATTTTCACAAAGTCGAGCCTTCCCAAGTGGTGTTTATTAAATCACCAGTTATTGCATAAAATTTTTTTTCAACTCAATTTTCATTTGCCAACAGCTATTTGTTTCAACTCAAGCATTTACTGATACCATTATTTGTCGTTGGTTTTACAGCGCTTCCTTTTTCCCAACTTCCTCCGTTTCTCTTATTGTAACTGTAATAGGACTCTCACAGTTCCACATTCACCCCTTTATTTTCTATATCCTGTTCCGCTCTCCTCGGTTCTAACCGTTCCCCTTTTTTCTCACCCTTTGCAACTCACTCTCCCCCTTTTCCATGCCTCCCTTCTTCTCTGCTTATTATTCAGGAGTAGTAGAATCAAGTAGATGTAACCCGCTATGAAACTCGAGGGAAATTTTTATTTTGTCTTTTACATTCTTTTAACCGCTGGTACATTTATCTTGATTTCTCTCCCCCCTCCTGTCATATCGGCAGTGCTATGATTCCTCTGAAACGGGACGTCGGAGCGCATTACCTATTTCCCTTCTTTATCCTCATACTACGCTTCACTACAACGTGACGAATTCCTTTTTAAATAAGCTTCTCAAGTAAAGTAGGACCCTTTTAGCGGTTTTTTAAAATCCGATTATGCGTTCGGTTTGTCCGTCTGTCTGACGCGATAACTCCTTAACGAAGTCAGCTAAATACTTCATTTTTTCGCCATTCGATTCAATATTCTGTCTCGTTGTGCGTTTTTTTGGTTTGTCCGTGTGTTGGTCTAAATATATTTATAATATTATTGCAGACTAATCACACTAGTAAACATAAATTTTAACATTCTGTATTACAATTTTTTTTAGCCGCCATTTACTATCTGCTTCAGCAGATCTTTCCTTACTTGATTTCGTTTCTTTTCATTCGTCTCTCGTGTATTTTTGACTAACTTTTATATTAACTTCGAAAGTATATCTTTCCAATTCCTCCGATATTAGAAAAAAATCTTTCCTGACAGGATTCAAAACAGCTGTACGCGTATTTAATCGTATTTTAGTATGCTGCTTAGACTGTGATAGCACGATTGAAGCCCGCTAACAGTCATAACATAAGCGTGTGAAGATCTTGATAGTTGTGCAGTGGCTTTCTTTATGAATTTTTAGTTATAATTTCATTTGAATTGCTGTTCTTAACTTAATTTATGCGATATTTTGAAAAGGGTTCAATAATAAAAATCCATTTCAAACTAATTTATTACGATAAGACTAGTTTATATTGTTGTTATCCATTTTAGTTCAATTCTTTGGAATAAGTCGGTTGCCTGGTTGCTATTGTGTTACTAATTAATTACGATTTTTCAATGTATTAATTATTGATTTTGTATGAACACTGACTAGAGTACAACCTAACAAATCAAACCACAATAAATAACAAATTAAATTAATCCTCGAAAAACACAGTTACAAGACCCAAGCCATAGACCGAATGGGCTTAAAACAAAAGCGCCGCTAAAATTAAACAAACGTACTCACTTGAAACGAAAAGTTAGGAAAACAAATACGTGTAACTACCATATATTTCACCACTCCTCAAAGAGCTAGATAAAATATTTAGCAAAAGCAAACTTTAAATCGTTTACACCATCAACAACAAAATTAAAAACATCTCGGAAAACAGGAAAGATAAAATTCCAAGCATCGAGAAGTCCGGAATTTACTAAATAAACCTCATAATAAAACTAAAATACAACTACAAACGCGCTTCAAAGAACACATAGCATATTTAAGGCACCATAGATTTGAAAAATATAGCTTTACTAAGCACATCCAAGATACGGGCCATTCAATCACTATTGGCAATTTGTAATTAATAACATCCTAAAATCGAAAACTAAATGGACTTAAGAGCTTTTGTATTTTCAAAAAACTAAACAACGATCTCTACCCTATTCCACGCTCTCCGCTATATTTATTGGCATAACATATGGTAACAATTTCCTAGAAAAGTCTTTGGGGATAATCCAGACCACCCCCCTCCTTGCAATAAACATCCCCTTTCGACGCTTTTAAGTGCCTTTCCTTTCAAAATTCGCATACACCCGATCTTCACGCAAAACCTTAACAGACACCGATCCGCAGATCCTACTATTACCGCACATGTATAAAAACAACAATAATACCGCCATAAATGTTTTTTCATAACCTCTTTATGGCTATTGGAGATACCTAAGATAAATATTTGAAAAAATAAGTTTTTATTTTTAATTGCTTATTTTTTCAATAATCAACTCATGTTCAGACGAATAGTTGATTTGTACATTTCACTTGTTGATGATAAACTATAATTCTGACATTATATATACGTATTTAAATGAAAAGGGGCAAATATATTTACTTGTATAATTAATGAGGTCAGGCTCAACTTTGTGGAATTTACTCATAATGAAAAAAAAACACAAAACTACAAAGTTTTCTTTTCATTATATTTACTTGAAGTAAAAACTCGGAAAAAATCTCTCTTGCGTTGCGCATAATAGGAAATCAGATTAATTAACAAAGGTTACTTTTGGACGTTTTCTCAGCACGTTATCGATATATAATATCTCAGAGATGGGATCGGAAATAAAATCGAGGAGGATATTTTCAGGAGGTAAGAGCGTGGAAGGATGAGGAGAGAATGGCGTTGGAATAAGAATAGTAGGCGTCTAAAGGGATTTTGTGCGTGGGAGACTTAATCCTGCGATATGTTCTCTGGTAATGGGTAAGGATTTGTGGCGCGATGCAAAATATTGGGCTACTCCGGCACGTAGTTTGATTGGGACAGAAGAGAGGGAGTCAAACCGTGAGAGAATGTGAATTAAGTAGAAGGAAGAGAGGGAGGTATGGAAAGGGGAGGGAGACGAAGATGGAAGAGAAGATCTGAGGAGTGTGTGTGTTCTTTGGAATGTGTGAAATATTAGAGTGTATTATTATTGGAATAGATAACGTAGTAGTCATATATATTTTAAGAGATAACTATCATTTCCGGTCTGACCGTGAACGATTCTATCTATGTAACAATGTGGGCACAAAAGCGCATTTATAAGCATTAGTGCGACACATATAACTACGATTTTGCCACTGGTATGTAGCTACTGTATTTGCCCGATTATAAGAGGATGTTCTTTCTAAAATGTAAGCAGGAAAATTCATACTCTCCTTATAATCGCGACCTAATAGGTATATATTCCATTCTGCTCACCATCTCACCCCCACTAAAATTCAATTCTGTGTGTTCTATAGTCTATTCCACCCTTGGAAGACAGTATTACGCTTATGGCGCGCAGCTGTCAAATTTCTTCTGCATTAACGAAGCGCTTGTCTTCGTCCCGTATTAAACGTTTTAAGAAATAAAACCAACTAGCTTTACCCGCGTAGCGCATCTGCACGATAGTACTTTATTGCTCAATATCCTAAATTTCTTATAGAAACAATTTTCGATCTCTTGATTTTCTGATACAATAGTTCGAGAGTCAAATGATCTCGCCATTCCTCTCTCCCTCCCTTCCTCTCTCCCTCCCTTTCTCTCTCCCTCCCTTCCTCTCTCCCTCCCTTCCTCTCTCCCTCCCTTCCTCTCTCCATCCCTTCCTCTCTCCCTCCCTTCCTCTCTCCACCCCTTCCTCTCTCCCACATTTATCTATCTATCTATCCCTTCCTCTCTCCCTCCCTTCCTCTCTCCCACATTTATCTGTTTATCTATCCCTTCCTCTCTCCCTCCCTTCCTCGCTCCCTTCCTTCCTCTCTCCCTCCCTTCCTCTCTCCCTTCCTTCCTCTCTCCCTCCCTTCCTCTCTCCCTCCCTTCCTCTCTCACTTCCTCTCTCCCTCTCTCCCTCCCTTCCTCCCTCCCTCCCTCCCTCTCTTCCTCCCTCCCTCCCTCTCTTCCTCCCTCCCTCCCTTCCTTCCTCCCTCCCTCCCTTCCTCCCTCCCTTCCTCCCTCTCTTCCACTCTCCCTTCCTCTCTCCCTCCCTTTCTCTCTCCCTTTCTCTCTTTCCCTCCCTCTCTCCCTCCCTCTCGCCCTCCCTCTCGCCCTCCCTCTCTCTCTCTCCCTCTCTCCCTCCCTTTTTCCCTCCCTTCGTCTCTCCCTCTCTCCCTCACTTCCTCTCTCACTCTCTTCCTCTCTCGCTCACATTCTCTCTCACTCTCTTACTCTCTCCCACCCTTCCTCTCTCCCTTCCTCGCTCCTCCCTATGTCTCCCTTCTTCCCTCTCCACCTGTCTCCCTCCCTCCCTCCCTCGCTACCTCTGTCTCCCTCCCTCCCTCGCTACCTCTGTCTCCCTACCTTCTTCGTTCTTCTTCGATTTGCTTCTTCAGTAGATTGTTTTGCTCGTTCCGCTCTTCTTCTCGCATTATAATCAGCGTAACTTGTTGCTCTTGAAGCCATTAATTTTATTCTGAACAAACAATTTATATATTAATTAAATGAATTATTATATAGTTGCATATAAACATTATGTAAATTGTTTTAACTTTATATTGTATTTCAATGCGATATACAGAAGCTTTTTATCACGTTGCAAGAGACATTAAATAAACATTAGGCATTGTTGTTATTAATACGGAAAAGTATAATCATATATTACTTCTAAAGTGGTAAATATTTTGTTTTTATTTAAATTGACGTAGTTCTACTTGGTTGTTATGAATCTATATCGAATGATATGCATTTAAAAATAAATGTTTACTGTTATTAATAATTTAACGCGTAAGATTTGGCTAAATGTGATGCATTGTGATGTACCTCTGCCGAAATGGTAAGTATAATGTGATCATCGTGGTTATTTAAATTGATGTAGTTTCAGATAATTTGTTTTGTAGAAGAAAATTAATGATAGCGTTCAATGCCGCTTATTCATTATGTACTTGACAATGGTAAGAAAAATTCTGTATCTCTTGAAATGCTAAATGATATAATTTATTTATGTGTTATAAATTCGCATTGAACAAAGAAGTCTCTGACCGACCAAGAGGGATTCGGTTTATTAAGTAGATGAAAACGTCATATCATTTAAGTTCCGTATTTTTTTACGGGCTTACAGCTCGTAATGATATATAATCTACCATATAATATTGATCGCAAATTAATTTAAAACAAGTAATATCTACTTAATAATAATAATCTTTAATACAGATTTATAATACAATGCTAACATTATGATAACAAGATCTGATATGTTTCAGTGACAGCTGTTTCAGCTGTTTATATATCCTGTTGATTAGCAACACAATGTTATTGTGTGCCACGTATTGCCTTAGCGTTATATATATATATATAATTTAATGTAGAATGTGGAAGCTAATATATATATATACATATATATTTTATCTTAATTACTCTTTAATCTTATTGGATAATTATATTTATACTGGAAATTAAGTGTAAGGTATTTTGAAACAAAAATTTAGTATCAATACCCCGCAATATTTATTTCTTTCGGGCTTCTGAAATAGGGGTTCATCTTATATTCTAAGACACCTCTCTCTCGTATTAAAGCATTCAAAGCACGCATTCCTTACGCATATAGTAGAATGATTCAAGCGACAATACAATCTCGAGGTTAAACAATGACACGGTTGGCAAGGCAACATATCGTTAAAAAGGTTAAAATTTTCAAATAAATATTATTTAAACGTAGAACTTGAGCGATTTTGTTTCGTAGGCAAAATTTGACTATAAGAATAAGAAACGTTTATTTTTCCTTAGAACTGTCTTGGTCCGAATATCGTAAGTCAATTATTTTTAATTTTAATTTGCTAAAGAGTAAAAGTCTAAAGTCTAAAAATCGATTTTTACGTGTTATCTTATGGGAAATAAAAATTATCTACTGGAGTTGAACCCGGGTTATATATATATATATATATATATATATATATATATATTAAAAATCACAGAAACTCCTGGCCTAGATTTGAGAAGCAAAATGAATGTTTTATAATCCTGTTTCTAGTTATAAAAACGTAAGCAAATTTATTGCATTGTTAATATGATTGGGCTTATATTAAATGCATGAGTTTTCCCAGTTGAGGATGAAAGACATTGATTTTAGGATGAATTTATTTATAGAAATATCTGCGACTTCGCCAACAATTATTTGATTCTTTACATCTCTCATTAGTAATATATATTAACGACTGATTAATTGTCAATGCGTAGTTTACAGTAGTTACACAAATCTGTTATTAGAGCTCCTCGCTGAGAAGGCAATATAAAAACTTGGTCGCTATTTCTGTTGAATTTCGTTTTCAGGCTTAATCACAGTGAGCCTCTTTTTAAATCCCTGTTACATTGTTATTTTAATTTTCTTTTTATTTATCTAGCATGAATAAGGCTATTTAATTTTATACCATGATTATAATAGACTTAAGTGGGTGATTTTTCGAAGAAATATTTGTATGAAATCTTTATCTAATATTTGCTTAAATAAATTTAATAAGCCGAAAGATTCAGAACTCTCTACAATGTTCTACTCGAGAATCTTACTAATAAATCATAAATTCTATTCCACGCTTATATTAAAGAGATTAATACTCTCTTATAAGTGGACTGATTTATGTTTAATGAGCCATTTTCTTTAACGAGATTTTAATTGTTACCCATGAAAATTTTAACGAGGTTATTTCGTCATTAATTCTACAGAGGGTCATATCTCCTCTCTTCATTTGTAGGATCCACATAATTAGAACTTTTTTAAATTGATACATAATCTGTTTGAAACATAAAATCTGCGATATGGGGATTTCTTAAAACCTAATAATTTAGCGAGTCAGTCAATGATTTTCCACAACATCACAACAATTCCATAGAAAATTGGTGAACAGATTAAAATATAATTTATAGCAAGCTGATAACTTCGAGAAAGCTACCCTTGAAATTTTTATTATATATTAAAATCACAAGGTGGTAGTTTTTTAAAAGACAAATACCAAGAATATCATAGTTGTTGTTATACAATTGCCCTGTTACAGATAATGTAAATTATGACTCTTGCGCATACGAGTTGACAGAAAAGTTCACTTTCGTCGAAGCATGCAACAGCGAGCGCATAATAAACCAAGACACGGATGATAACGTCGGCATATCCCACCGCATCAAACGTTCCAAAAGCTTTGAATAAACCATGAATTTTCATGAAATGCCCAAAATTCGTGTTACGCATTCGTCTTTGATATTTGTGCAATTTTCATCAATCATGAACTGACAGGAAAAATAAATAGATCGAGTCGGGAAGTCGGCAAAGATTTTCAAAATGACGTCGCTCGTGGAATGGCATTCGAAGCGTTGGAAAGGGAGAGGAGAGAAAGAGAGTTAGAAAAGATTTGGAGGGGATGGGGAATGGGGGTGGGGACGGAAAGAGGAGATTTCGATGAGTAATTCCGACCTTTATTGCGGATGCTTGGCTGTGCTTCGAAATTAAATGATTAAACCCGACAACTGGGTGCTTGGGGAAGAGGGGCTGTTTTAGCAGGGGGAGAAACGGCAATAGGGTTAAACAGGGTGGGATGAGGGAGAGGAAGTGTGAATGGAGTATGGGGCTGAAGGGGTTAAGAGGAGGAAAAGGAGAGAGGGTTGTTTTATGCTAGTGGTAGAGAAAGGGAGAAGAATTGAGTTTTGTTTGTCTTTTTGCTCCCTTGTCCCAAGACTACTCTCTTTATTTAAGAAAATCTTGGTTTGATTCTATGTGAACATATTTTCGTTTCTGTCACAATTTTTTAATTCCAAAATTATTTCAAACGAATGCATAAAATGTTGTGAAGATAATGTTTATTTAAGCACGGAGATGTATTAAAAAAAACTTTAATTTGATATGTCAATCAGCATGGTTTTTCACGTTGATACGTATTTGTATAAAAACATTTTATCGATAAGGGACTTATTGAGACTTTTTGTGCGATGTAGAGATGTAATCTGTAATAAAAATTTGGTTTTTTTACCATTGATTATTATGGTTTTCGTTAGAAATACACGTTAACTCGTTTGATGGCATTGTATTCATTCATATCTTACCAGGATATAAATTAATTCTATACCGTTGTTACTGTTGACATGAATTACTGCCAAGTGATGTCTAATGCAGTCAACTACACAAGAAAGACATTTAATCATATGTTTTCAGCGTTTTCATTGATATTACTTTGCGTCGAGTAATCGGTATTGATCGGACTTTCTGCTATTCTATTGTTAATGTGACTAGTTACGTTTTGAACTTTGATTATTCGTTTAAATAGGATATAGGAGAGTAAATGAGTTTTTGGCCGGCCTTGGTAAAAGGGGTTTAGGGTTTCTGGCTACGAATGCAAGGGTCGCAGGTTAGAATTCTGCCGAAGGACATAGTTGTATGTAGCCGTCTTTTTTGTCCATATTACGCTTATTTCAAAGATCGACAACTGTTGTTTATGAGATAAATATGTAAATATTTGTCAAGGAGCGATGGAAGAGTTAAAAAAATCGGACGTTAAAGAAGATATTGCTACTGTATTTCATGTTCCTATACCTTAGAATTTCACAAGTTTCAGTATAAAATTATCCAATAGTGGTTCTAAAAAATGAAATTAAGCGTCTGATACATCAAATTGATCGTGAGAGTGAGGCCATTATGAAGCGGAAAATTTTTCAATTCCGAGTAATTGAAATCTCGATACGTGTACGATTGTATACATTGCAAGAGACGTTATGTAATTATTTGCAATAGTTGACGCTTTTGTGTTCGCTTGATTGAGATATGCTAGTGGCTGAATGGAGTAAAATATACTCTGAGTCGATACACAGAAAACTATGCAAGAACTTTAAATACTAATTTGCAAAAAATTTCTAATTTTAAGGGAATTAATAATGAGGATTACGCTCAAAAAGCTGGGATATATTCATCAGATCAATAGCCACAGTTAATGCCTGCATATAATAATTATGGAAAACAAACTGCTTTAATGGGTAATTTTTGCTATATTAGTACTTTTATACTAACAATTTCTACTAAACTGTCGATTATCTCTTTTTTGCAGAATGTGTGGCCTTTTATGAATACGGCAATCAAAACCTATCCAATTTAAACCTTTGCGTATGTTTTGGTAGATTCTTAATAGAACAACATTATTTTCCCAAAACTACTTGCATTTAATCTTTCCCAATCTTAAACAACCTTCCCATGATTAGTGTTTGGGAAGTTAGGCCGCCTCATAAGTACTTGATGGTTAAATTTCGCCAAGATCACAGCAGACATCTTCAGTTATAAATGAATAGGGTCGATTTATTTCTATTTTTATAGTCTACCATCCTGTTGTGTCTTTGTCTGACCTCCGATCGGATATGTTCTACACTGATAATTTTCGTTTCCCATTATATTTACGTTTTTTGTGGGGACACGCCATATCCTATTATCTAACGGATATTTCAACGTAAGAAGGGGACGATTTTGGAAATTTTCCTATCTTATTTCTTTGCTATTGCTAGTACAATCATGCAGATTATATCTTCTTAAACGAAGTGGTACTAAATGATTTGATTCTATAACTCACTATAACAATTGAAGATTTTTATTTGTATTTTAACTTCTTCCTTAACACCACCAAGGTAAATAATAAACGCCTAAACAGCTAACTTGGAGATATTTCGCAAGAGATCTACATTGTCCGTCAATATTACCAGCATAAACCCGAAGCAGCTTTAGCGTGACGCCTATGGCGCTGTTGACTCAAACTCCGTTTTCACCGGAAGGGGAAGTGCAAGAGATAAGAATTACGCGGCGAGATTCAATAACAAGGCAACGGGTGAAGGGGTTTAGAATGGAGTGGGAAAAGGAAGGGGTGGTTTAGTTTTGGAACGGGATGGAAAGTGTTGGGGGAGCGTATGATCATGCTACGGGGAGTGGAGACCCATGTGAAAGCCACCGCCTGCACACACACCTCGGGGGCAAAATAGTTTTTACGATTGTAATTCCCCAATTCCAACTAAACCTCTCTCACACATACGCACGACACACATACAGCTTCCCTACCCTCTACCCTCCTCTTTTTCTTTCTCTCTCTCCCCTCTCTTTATCTGCAACTTTTCTCTTTCTCAAATCTCACGTAACACACCTCAAACCACAAAACTTCTCTTATCGGTTTTATACGCCCAATATTATCGCGCAAGATAGTAATTTTTTCCTCAAATACGACGGCATTCGTCCACTCTCACCCTGTTGAACATATATGCTATTATTGCTTGTATCCATACTATGGAGGATTTGTTTGTTTACGTTTAGAACTTCTTTCATTCGTCGCCAAATAGCAATACGCCTTAGGTGGTCAAATATACATTAGGGTTGTTTCAACTGGTTTTCTTTAGATATTATGGATATGATTTTCGCTGATAACTCAAGCTTATGATTTTTCTCGAGGTACGGCGAGGAGAGAAATAAATTTAATCGACTTTGAAGCTTGTACGGCCTCTCCTACACCTTAATCCATTCATGATATATTTGCATAGAATACGAGAAAATATATTACATTATGTATATCTTAAATAAAGTAAATTCCAAAATTGAAGAAAAGATATACTTACCTAGTTAGATATAAACTGCAAAAAAGAATGTTTCTATTAATTTAACAGAATTTCGAGATGTTATAGTTTTTTTAGGGATGAATCGTTCGTGTAGTAGTCTAAAATTTCCCCATGATAAACCTTCCTGTGCAACCTCAATAAGTTTTACTCTTGCAAGGTTAGAAGTAAATACACCAAATTTTAATTTACACATATTTGCCCAAGAAGTGCGACTGTTTATGGTAATTAATGTAATGATTTCTGTCTACGTTTATTTCTAGAATAGGACAAAGTTTTACAGAATTTTTACCTATACGTCCTGTGTTGAATTTATTCCATCGATTTTATGTCACCGCAAGAGGAAAAATAATGTTTTGAGCTAGTTGATGGCACCTTTCTCGATTGTTAATTGTTGACATTTTTAACCTAGTCCCGAGTTTTATATGTTCTTCTGTCTCAGTTTTGCATGGTATGTATACAGAAAATTTTCAAAATGAAGTTTTAATTTTGAATTAATTTTATATTTAACGCTAAAATGTAGCATAGTGAAACTTTTACATTGTTTATAGTCGATTTTCTCATAAAAAAACATATCATCAGGCCCAGTTTAAAATGGCCTCTTGAATGTATGCCACGTACTTGAAAAAATTGTAAAAACCCAAAAACTGTTATCAGGAGAAAGGTTAACATGAAAGTTATTAGAATGAACAATCCTCGCTCGTTTTTTGCGCATTATATTCCGCTAAGCATTATCACCTTCTCTGGAGTCCATAACTCACTACAAAACATTCCAACCTCCCTTTCTTCCTGGACCATCTCCCTCTTCATCCCACGTCAACCCCATCTCGTAAGTATATCCGCCCGAAGGGAAAAGCCCACTCCCCTTCCCATCGCAAATCTCTTCCCTTCATACTTTCTCTAGCACCCCAATCCCACGCACCCTCCTACCCTCCCCTCTCAACCTCTTTCCCACCGAATTACTTCCTACGATTCGTGAGTTGTTTACCCTCCACGACCATCGCCCTCCCTCCAAACTCTTACACAAATCTTGAAAGTATCCCTATATCTTCCTTCCTTCTTCCCTACGCTAATCTGTAACGCTCCTCTCTTATCTCGCCCCTCGCCTTTTCTCATTTCCCTGTTTCACAGTTATGGTTTTTGTTCGTAAATGTTAGGGTGTCTAAACTGTACAATATTTTCTTTCCTAGACTACGCACGAGTCCGCCCCATGGATTATTTTATTCGACGTTAAGGAGCGAGGAGATGTCATAGTGAACATTTCATAATTGTTGCGTAAAATACGGCCATAAAATCTTTTATGCTCGGGTTCCTATAATAGGACTTGCTTTGATATTACTTTTTTCATATGCCTGATATTACAGAATTGTTCATTGGCTTCAGATGTATACTCTTATATGACTCACAGCTGCACTATCAATTCCCAATGAAGCGAGATTTTTTCTCAATTTTTTGTCCATGGTACTATTCTGCACGCAATTTAATACATCTTACATAAGAAAGGCATTGAACTATTTTCCAGAGTTCATGTTTGAATCTCCAATTGTTTACAGTATCACTAGTAATTTTTTTATAATTAGATAGAATATAATAGTGATATATTTGAATAAGAACGGTTAATATCGTTCTTAAATGCTTTGACATATAATCGTGTATGGTTATTGAGATAATTTTTACACCCAAGTTAATAAATTCGTTTAGTTATGGTTATTTTGTTCAACTGAAATTCATGCATATTTGATATTTCATTTGGTAACTAACAGTCGAAGATGAGAATTTTTTTAATCGAAATACATTGAGATAAAACAAACGAGACAAGGGCTTCAATGCGAGTTACATCAGGAAACTTTTTTAAGAAATACATATCGGATTTTAGACGATAAGCACAATATGTTGTCTTATTCTTGGTTGTAGGAATAACCTAGAAAATTCAGTTGCCCTAGCTTTATTAGTACAGTGCATATCGTCTATAGAAATGCAAGTAAAGATAAACACAAACACTTTCTTAAAAAATAATCCCAAAACCTGTTATATTCAAAACTTGGATTTTAATTGGTTTTAATATCTATATAAAATTACATATATTCATAAATGAAAGCAAAAAATAAAACAAGCACATTTTTGTTAATTTTGTTTTGAGTGATACTTGTGCAATAGCTTTCCTACGTTTTGCATATAATTGTATACAACTGTCTGATCAAACACGTTTGCTCGCTCACAAACATCGAGGAAGGTTGGGGCTGGAGCAGAGTTACTATATCCATCTCCGCGTCTCAAACTTTGAACGCTTAAGACTCGCATCCGAAAGCATTATTTACGCCATCTCTGCTTCGGTTGCCATAGAGATTTGCTCGAACAAGCGTGCGAGGAGTTCAAGGTGTTGGATCGGAAATTTCAAACCGACGAATACGTTTCTTTGTTTACTTGTGGTACGTAGGGACCGAAAGGATTATCACGAAATCGTTTATAAATAATTATTCCAACGGCATGTTAAAATGAATAGTTTCAATTGTTATACTTACTAATTATTCATATACCATATTTGCCACATAGTAACTTTCCATTGTATTTTTATGAATCACAAGTTTTAGTTATTTTGCGACAACTTTATGAAAAATTCTGAAACTGATTAAGCAGAATCGTTCATATCAGTTGAATATTGTACTCATTTCCTCAAATCCAACTAATGTGAACATTTATCTTCTGTAACAGTGGCATACGATTCATATCACCCGAGTGAAAAGCATGTAATAATAGGAATCGATGGAATATAGAAGAATCTCAGATTATCATTCGGTTTTTTTATTTTCCCTATATTTTCTTCAGTTCTCATCACCGCCCTCAACCTTTCCCCTCTCTTCCCCGCGACTCAACCGACTTTACCCTCTTTTTCTTTCGAACTTCTCAAAGTCCTGCTAATATTTCCCTCTGATTCCTTCTCTCGCTTCCTGCGGAATTGAAAACGCATTAAATTTAATCCTTAATCTATTTACGGTCCACTACCCCTCTTGAAAGTTTTGTATTAATGCGGAATCTGTCATAATTAACGACACGGCGATGCTGTGTGTTGAGGTTGGAAGCGGGTGGTAGCCACGAGGAAGGGTTAGGAAGATGGAATAGGGAATGCCAAAGGGGAGAAGGATTAGAGAAGACGGTGGAAATTGGAGGAGAGGGAGACGTTTCATAAGGAAAGGATCGTAAGATATGGATGGTTTGCTAGGGAATTGGAAGGAGGGAGGAAAGTTTATGGGTGAGGTGGTTATTCGAGAAGAGGGTATTGGTGATTTGGAGGCGAGAACTAGAGACAATAGACAGGCTGCATAGATACCTTGTGGTATCGTTGGATCAAATAGATAGTATTAATTATAATGGCATTTACAATTGATTTAAAAATTCTTGACAAGCTTTTAGCAAAAAATAATAAGATATAATACTCATATAAATTAAGGAGACAAGAAAACGCACCGCAGAGATATTCAGAATTTTCTGATGAAGCCAATGATTTTAAAACCTGGAGTTTTTAAATTGGTCATTCAGTGAGCAAAATACAATTCAAAATGTCTCACTTTACTCGGATGACAATGGCTGTGTTATTGCTGTAGTATATGAGTGGATTTTATGCCAATGCTGGCAAACAAGAAATAAATTTGGAGCCGTATCCCACATTTTTTATTCACCATGTTTCTTGAGATGGAATTATATGTGCCATTCTAACGACGGGAGCTTCGAATCAAGAAAAAGTCCTCCAAAGAGGATGGGACTTTAAAGATTATGTATTTCTCGAACAATGGTCTTACTTTGTGGAATTAAATTATTACGAATAGCAAATAAAACGACAAAAAGCTGAATTTTTAGTTTGTTTTTTCATATTTTAGTCATTGGTAAAATGATTTAGGAATGCATTGCGCTAGAATATAACGTATATCGTTATGTATGAAGGAAAGAGAGAAAGAAAGGAGAGGGGAGAAAGAGGGAGAAAGTTACAGAAGAATGGGGAGAGGGCGAAATGAGATAGTTCAAGATTGGAAGAGCTAGATAGAGAGAGAGAGAGACAGGGAAGGAGGTGGGGAGATAGTGTGCCGATGGAAGGGGTTATGGAAGGGTTTGGGGAGAGCGTGAGTCGAGAGTAAGGGAGGAGATCCCAGATTTTGGGGGTTGGAGGACATGGTTGCAGATTCATTAATAACGCGAAGGCTGGAGTGAGTAGAGGAGTGAGTGGGAGGGCTAGTGGAAACGAGAGACGAAAAGGAAAATGTGGAAAGGCGTTGGAAGGAATGAGAGGGGCAGGAGTATTAGAGTGGGAAAGGGTGTGGCAATGGGCACTGCCGATTCGGAAAGAAGACGTGATCCGTTGTTATGAGAAAGAGGGGCAGGCTTGCATGGGTGGGAGGGAAAGAGCAAAAGAAACTACGGATGATCTTTTAAGACGCGGAAATGATGTTCTTTGATCTCTTACTGACGAACCATGGTTAATCTTGGTCGGGTAGTTGAGAGAGAAGAAAGAGAATTGACGAGTTTTTGGATCACCGTAAGCTTGGAGAAATTTGTAGCGTTCATCGTTTTACGCTTAAACGTTTTTTTTGTCGGAACGGTTTTCTCGTTAAATTTGCAATGGTTGATTAATTTAAGACTAGCAATCAATGAAACATTTTTTGGAGAGTTATCAGGCCTGGAATGTTTGTTTGTGCCAATGGTGGATTTCAGATTCAAAGTTATCATGCCATTTATAAGAATATTAAGATGTAAAATTATTCGGGTGATGTACCTGTCTGGTTGTTGAATGTAACCGTATATTATTTATTTATATTCTAAAAATTACGGAGTACTATTCTAGAGGTGACGAAATAATATTTTAAAATCAAACATTCATAGCCTACCTATTATTTGAATCGAGAAATAATGTATTTACTACGACGAAAAATCATTCGTGTCTCAGTGCACTTGAATCGGATTGTTTCTTCATTACTCAAATTTGTCAATTTACAATACGGTAAATGTGCGTAGTCCGGTAAATGTGTACATTTCTCGATAAATGTGCACATTTACCACCAACTTCGGTAAATGTAAGTATAACATACTTTTACCGATTGGATTTGGGAAATGTACACATTTACCTAGAGACACTGATAAATGTGGATAAATATCGCAACACAGGCCACAACATGGCGGCGTCGCGAACATCTGTTGCAGTTTAGAAGTACGGTAAAAGTGCGTTTTCCGATAAATGTGTTGGGAAGCGTCAATCTTAATATATACCAGTGGAGTCGAACCCTCGATGACTTTTTGTTGTAAATTAACGTAATTATTAAAGTGTAGCATTTCTCATTCTTACTTATTTTCACACAGAAGTACGTACAGTAAAAGTGCGTTGTCCGGTAAATGTGTAAATTTCCTGGTAAATATGCACAACTAACAAAACTAAATTTGAACATGAAGGAAAATTTTACTCAGCTCCACCGGGTTGGGTAGGTTAGTCGAAGTGTTTTTGGTTCCTCCTCGCGTTCACTGTGTTCCTTCCTCGGGTTGGGAAGCGTTCATCTTAATATATACCAGTGGAGTCGAACCGTAGAAGATTTTTGTCATAATTAACGTAATTATTAAAGTGTAGCATTTCTCATTCTTACTTATTTCCACATCTGCTAAGGCACATCGGTAAAAGTGCACATTTACCGGGAAATGTACGGATAATACGTATTTCTGGAAACTTCAACTTACATTTACCGAGCTTGGTGGTAAATGCATACATTTACCAGTAAATATACACATTTCCCGATTACGGATCTTTACCGTAACACACACACACACATGTACACACACTCGCACACACACGCGCGCGCACACACACACACAATGTTGATTAGTTTTTCGGTTATCGCGGCATTGTTCATTATGAATTCGTTCCGTCAGGCTAGACGGTTAATCAAGTCTTTTATCTGGAAGTTTTGAGACCTGTGAGGGATTCGGTACGAAGAAAACGACCGAAAATGTGGACTGCAAGAACGTGGAACCTTCATCACGATAATGCACCAGCACACACAGCATTGTCGATTTGAGAGTTCTTAGCAAAACATTCGATTCCTGTCCTTCCACAATTCTCTATTAGCCTGACCTCTCATCTCCAGACTTTTTTCTATTTCCCAAAATAAAAATGGTATTAAAAGGAAGAAGATTTCAAACTATAGAGGACATTATTACTAATACGACAAATGAACTGAGATCGGTCCAACAAACATCCTTCCATCAATGCTTCCAAAAGTGGAAAAAGCGATGGGAGCGGTGCATTTCTGCTCAAGGAAATTACTTTGAAGGGGATAATTGCAACTAAGCTGTAACTCTTGAAATAAAGTTTTTATTTCCGGGTACTTTTTGAACAAACCTCGTATATGTATATGTGTCAATATATATATATATATATATATATATATATATATATATATATATATATATATATATATATGGATGTCAACAAGGTGTTGGGATGTAGCTGATGAAGGAATAATTCCGAAAGATTCTACGTTTGTGATGTTTCTGTGTTTTAGTGTTCTTTTACGTGTGTCGCTTCGACATTCCCGGGGCCTCGCCAACCTGAAGTCGTCTGATTGGTGAGTGTTCACTGGGTTTCCTCATCCCAACACCTTGTTGACATCCATATATCCATTTTACCTTTCCTTTTCCGTCAGCTGTTATATATATATATATATATATATATATATATAACCCAGTGAACACTCACCAATCAGACGACTTCAGGTTGGCGGGGCCCCGGGGATGTCGAAGCGACACACGTAAAATAACACTAAAACACAGAAACATCACAAAGTAGAAGCTTTCGGAACTACTCCTTCATCAGCTACAGAGAGAGAACTATATATATATATATATATATATATATATATATATATATATATATATATATATATATATACAGGCAGCTTCCGCTTAACGTACAGGTTACGTTCTTGAAAACCCGTACGTTAAGCGAACGGTCATTTTCCATGCAAACTAATGTTATAAATGGAGTTGCGTTTCCGAAATGGAAAAGCACATATTTTTCACACAAAACCTAGTTGGAATATTGCACCATTGTATTTATAAATTAACTAACATTAAATTTATACGTGCATACAATATATTTAAACAAATAAATATCTTACAACTTTAAAATTACAGTTAATAAAATATTTCTTACCTGAAATTATCTTCCCCATTTGCTAACGGAAGTTGAAACGTTATTATGAGGTAGAAGAAGTGTTATTGGTCATTGGAAAACGGGCTGTTATCAGAGAATTTTGAAATTGATTTAGATGGAGAGTCTAAAGATGACTTTGGTGGTGATTTTCGTGTTGGAGAATGGGTTTCAGGATTTCATTCAAGTTTTTTAAAGAACTTGTCCAAATAAATTTTCCCGCAGAACATGTGTCGTCTTACGTGAAAACCTGGGCATCGCTCGATTGCATTAAGATACCGGTCTTTCCGTAGGGGTAGTAGTCTTTGGCCTAAGCTTTCTCAACCCTGTCTGTTAACGCGTGTGCGCGAGAATCGATGTACCGGACAGTACGTACCTAAATGCGGAATATGGGGTCAATATGTAATGTACGTATCAGCGGATATACGTTAAGCGGACGCTGCCTTTATGTGTGTGTGTATATATATATATATATATAATACCAATAACTTATCATAAATGTTTTTACCTAGCCTAGAGTAGATATGTATGCTTTATAGTGCTGTCCTCATAACTTCAAAAGACAATTTTTTAATTCATTTCATAAATTCGCTTTAATCATTTTTCAATTGTCAATCACACCATACATTTTTTGAGAATGACGAAGCACTCCAAATGAAACCTCCTTCCAGCAATTCTTGAGGTTAGAGTAGAGAAAAATTAAAAAAAAAGAATCCAGCAGTCTGAAATTTGAGGCGTCAAAATCATATTAAGAGCTCCATAGCCTGCTCTTGCCCGAAGTTTTTTGATATCCGCGGTTGATAAATGTTTCAAGAGGCGAGAAGTTCCGCAGCGAGAGAGAGAAAGAAATGGAGGGAGGAGGAAGAGGAGAAGAGGGAGTGAAAGACCCGTTGTCATCACCCACTGGGTCATTAGTGGGAAGCGCTCTTTACTTCATCCTTCTCCCCTTTACCCGCCCCGCTCAAACCTCCCTCTCCCTCCATTCTACCACTTCATCTCCTCTCTCTGTGCTTTTCTACCCCTTCCTCTCACCCTCAATTTCTCTCCCTCCTCTTCCAAAACCCTTAATCGCATTTTTGCTACGCGTACCGTTCGCAGTCACTTGGGTCACCCGATCTCAAATGCTGAAGATCATTAATTAAGCAGTTTTTTATTCGGTTATTTCGACGTTCCGTGTTTTGTTCGTTCATTATATGTACCACTTCAATGCAATTTGTTTGTGGTGATAGTGTAGTTGCACTCGTGAATTCTATGATCCTAGGGCGATTTTCTCAACATAATTCAGAAATTTATTATCCGGGAGGATAATCTGTAAATGGGACAATTCATTTCAAGTAGTAAATGAGAGCTGCTTTACAACGAATGATCTGATTTGGGCGATGAATCACTATTTGCATTGATTTGGAATCAAATGAAAAATGAATTCCTTTAATATAAACTTTATTCATTTGCTACAATAAGATATTCTGGAGTTGAAAATTTATTTACAATAAACTAACATATAACAAATGGTTAACGAAACTGCCTCGGGGGAAGAGTGAGGATGTTAGATAGAGAGAATTTGGAGGTGGATTAGAAGAAGTCTGAAAAGGGATCTGAAACTGTTTCCAATCATTCATTTCAAAAAACGGGCAGTAGAAAGAAGGGAAGTCGGTAGGGGGGAGGGGTGAAGAGAGAGGCGATAACGCAAAGGATCATTTATCAAGGGAAGGGGGTCTCAACGCAAGGGGAGGGGAGGGAGATGTAGGGGAGTGGGTGGCGGCTGAGTGGGCGTATGGATTCCTCCACGGAAAACCCCTTCACCGCTCCCCATCACCGCCACGCCCTCCACGCCCAGACCCTCTTAACGTCTCCCACACGCCGTCTCCCTCCTGCACCCACTCACACTTATGCGAGCGCACGCCGTCATGAGGGGGGAAGGGTGGGGAACAAAAAAAGAGGGAGCAGATGGCATGCAAATGAGTGTTGAAAATCAAATTTTCCCATGTCATGCGGGGCGTGCGTGTGTTCGATCGTGTGTGTGTTTGTGTGTGTGGGTGATTCGTTCCGCGATTTTCCCCCCTTTACCGGCCTTTTCATGCACAGACGCACATGTACACCCACCCACAAGACAGCCACACCGAGAATAGAGGTAAAGAGGCCCATAAGGTTTTTGCGGGGAGAATGAGAAGAATTTCGAGGATGTGGTAGTCGATTTGAGGTGGTGGTTAGGAAGGGGAAGGAAGGAAATAGAGGTGGAGTTGGGCGAGTTTAGGAAAAAAATGGTGGCAAATGGGAATCTTATGATAGAAACTATCGCTCATCCTCTCATCTCTCTCTCTCTTTCTCTCTCTTTCTCTCTCTCCCTCTCTCTGCATACTTTATTTCTTACATATCTACTCTTCCCGTTTCTCCCATACTCTCTTTCTCAACGCTTAGATGAAACCACTTGAGAAGAGGGCGAAGGGCAATATCCCGTCCTATAGATCTCTTTCTCTCTCTATCTATCTCTCAAACCTTATCCTTTCCCTTCCTTCTCTTTATCTGTAAGTGCGAAGCTGCTTCGATTATAAAGTTTGCTATCTATGGACGTAATCTCCTGCCGGTTTGCCAATTTGGTCCTTGACGGTTTCTTCAAAATTTTTTGCTGCTAGTTATATTATTCGCGAAAATTTTTTCTTTATTATGATCGTATTTTTGACGCATCAGAAAGTTATCCCACGTAACTAGAAAACATTCGATGACCCACAGATCGAAATTTTTTCTACTGCTTTTTCTCGCATTATAATTTTCAGTTCTTGAGAATGGCATTTCCGAGGTAAATAGTAAATCATTGCATTGTCAAAATTTAACCTTGGTATCAATATCATATTAGTATCAATAAATTATTGCTGAAAATTTGAGAAATAAAGATTAATTAATAGCAACAACTTCTATCTAATGAACGAATTAAAATCAATCTTAAATGTTGAAAATATATTTACAAATTTTTACCTTTTCATTTACGGAAGAGGTGTAGATATATTTATTTACTCGTTCGAAAGTTTTATTAAAACCAGAAAGACATGTAAAAGTGTTAAGGAAACAAAGCAGACCTAAATAGCTCATGATTCGTGGAAGGACTATGAGGGATATAAATCTTTTTAGCACCTAGGTGTCCTTACTAGGTATATGGAAACTTAAGGAACATTTATAAACTCGTTGAGGAATTGGAGCTTTAAACCGGTCGTATCAAACTCTTTGGTTACACTGGAATATACCGATCTTTTGGATGTAAGACACTGCAAATGTGAGATATTTCTTCCAAGATAGTATAAAATTGAACTATCTCTGCACATAGAATATAATCTCGGTGTTGTGTCTCCCTCGATATTTCCATTTGAATCTCTGTATTTTATATGGGAATTACATTTACGAGAAGCAATGCAGAATAATTTTAATTCACATTTTAAAATTACTTATAATCGTCTTAAAAATATGAGACTTGAACCAAACAACGCCTTGAAGATTGAAAATTCATTTTTATACTGTCGATTTTGAAATATGCGTTGAATCAGACCATATATTTTTAACACGAAAAGTTTGCGTATTTTGGGATTAAAAATATTCCGACATCAAGAACAGTCACATTGTTTCTCCTTAAACATATTTAGTAAGATAACTCAACCCAATATAGCCTATCTAAGCTTTATTAATTTTTAAGCTCCTTTCCCAAATGATGAAAGTAAAACTAATATAATGTACTCTTAGACAGTTTATTTAAGTAAACAGGAAAAAATGTTACAACTATAACGCTTCAGCATGAAATTACTGTAATAAAAGGGGGTTGCGAGACACGGTGATACAATACAAAGTAACTAAATAGTAATAGATCCTTCACCGTAAAATAAGGAAAGAGAGACTCACGTACACGCTGCAGGTCTCCGGTAAAATCGTCGTGGGACCTAATTCTTAATGAAGAAACACACACGCACACACTCCAAGGAGGCACTCACACAGTAGACTTGACAGCGTAGCTGTCGAAACATCGGTGTCTAGTTATATATATATATATATATTTGGTTTCAAAAGAAATAGGAAAAAAATTGGAAAAATCTTTATTTTAAGGATGTTTTGAAATGTACATTGCTATGTACTAACGGTCTCATGTTGCGTAGAATATCAAGTCAAAGTGAGGCATATGATCTATGTACATAATTATACTGAATGTCTTGTGCTGGTCTATTCTCTCCATGACGACGAGGCTGAACAGATGGTTTATTGGATGAAGAGGAACTAGGTCTTCCTTTTTTGGGGAGATTAACGGGTATTCCCCCTTTAACCACCCTTTCTGCAACTTTCATCCTGAATTCGAGTAAGTCAAGGGTCTTATTTTTTGTTATATCCTGTCCTTGACAATCCTTTTGATACTCAATCCAGTTGTTGGCCAGTGCCAAATCTACAGCATGCATGATTAATCGAAGTGTCCACTTTTTGGACCTAATAAAAATTCTATATGAACTTATCAATTGATCTAATAGATCAACGCCCCTCATACTCTGTTTGTTCGTTACAACCTCAGGCCGTTTTATTTCTACAAAGGTTTTTTCTTTTTTGTCCCACCACTTGACAGTTTCTTCTTCTCCTCTTCCAACAAAGTTTGAAGCGAGGTTAACAATTCTGTTGTCCATCCATTTTGTAAGAATTACATCTCCATCCTTACTTGTAAGCTCATCGGATGAACCTCGTTTCTTTTTTTAGATCTTTATCGGCAATAAAAGGGGGCTTAAAAAATCTGTATATCTTAGCTGTACTCGCAGCCAAAAGGTTTTTTTAAATTTAAAATAGGTGGTATGACGAAGAAAAGTTATCTAAAAATAGCTTGCATCTTGGCATTGTGATCCGTTCTACGAAATGGAAAACAACACTAGCACCTAAGCCAAACATTTTAATGTCTTCTTCAACGAATTTGGTGGTTTTTCCTTGGTATATGGCAGTCATATGCCAAACCACTTTTTCCGCATAAAACAAATATTTTTGCTCACCAAGGATAAAGTCTACCTTTCACATACTGCTTTGCAGTAAAATTTTCTGTGAAGGGAACCATTTGATCATCGATGCATAATAACTCTTCTAATGAAAGTTGTAAACAACGATTCCTAATAGCATCATATGAAGAACGCCCCTTGAAAAGTTCATCATTACGTTCCTTTGGGCGTTGAAGTTTCTGAACAATGTGTAAACATGTTCTTATTTAAAAAACCTATCTTTTATCATGTTATCCGGAAAAATATGATTAACAAGAGCACTTCAATTCATTCTCAGGTGTGGAAATTTTTTAAACACCCAATAACAATGTGTAGGGCAAAGAGTGTTTGCATTTATTGAACATTGCTATTTTTATAGCCCCTTTTATCTTGTTGGAGTGCATATAAACTTGTACAATATACACCATTGTTTCAAAATTGGAATCTTTAATATAGCGCTTGAATTATTGCAAAGGAGAAAGCTTTTCCACGTTTTCTGTTACTGGTTTACTCCAATCAGTATTGATCGTTGAAAACGGGCGTCTTCGATATGCAATACGTGATTTTACAGTAAAAAATCGATATATTGATTTAATACTGAATTGTCTAATTCCATTGTTTCATTGTCAAATTGTGAGATTATCTTTATTTTCGTCTATGTTCTCTTCGTCCTGGTTCGATTCAGTTATTATTACAATTTTGCTGTCAATTTCTCTATTAGATCTTGTAAAAACTGGAGTATGTATTTAGAATATCCACATCATCACTTTCAAGGCTAAAATTTTTGATTTTACAAAGAACAGAAATAAACTCAAACCATAGCCTTCTGATGTTGGATATAGCCACAAAGCTCCAACAACTAAGAGAATAAAAAGGAGCGTTACAAAGAGTAACTAAGCGTCAATTGTTAACAATAGTCGTCGGTAGGTGGTGTGGCAGTGGCGGCTAAAAATATAAGATATCTCTTAAAAAATGCATTATATGGGAAAATGTTTCAAACAAAGATTGTAGAAAATTAAATTTCCTACAACATTTATTCCGGTATGATTTTAAATATATCAAATATTAAAGCAAATATTTTAAAATAACGGAAAGTGACAAGGGTAAACACCCACTTCCGGTTGATCGATGTTTACCAAAAACTAATCAGTTATCGTGACTTTTATAAAAATGTTAAATGTAAAATTTCGCATTGACCTGATTAATGGTTTTTGAGTTACAGCACTCACAAAAAACTGTCTCACACACAGACATCATCGAGAAAATGGTCAATGGTCAGGGGACCTCAAAAAGTGTATTTCCGTTGAAATCTCGAAGTCGATTTGTTCATGAAAACAATACTTTCTCCTATATGTACTACATATGCAGAAAGTAAAAAATGATTGACTTACCTGCAGCAATTCTTTTCTGATCTGTCATCTTGTATTTAATGCCATTTAACTTTAACTAATCCGCAATAACTACCAGTAATGGATAAATTATACGTCACACTAAGTGCTCAGTGTGATTTCAGTGAAATATAATGTGAAAGGATATATGAAGAATAAGTTCAAAATTAATGTACATTGTAATGTACACCAGGTCTGAATGGGTTTAAAGCTAAATTTATATAAATACAATTTAAATCTAAACTAATAATGATTTCCATTTTATGGCATTAACTACTTCGTGGAACAATAAATATCCTTTATAATTTGGTTTTTATATTGTTTGCATAACAACGAATAAGTTGTTGACATATTGAAACTATATGTTGATTATTCTAATCTGTCTTTCACTGCTTAGAGAATAAACACTCGGTTGTAATTTTGTTTTGATTTGTATGTGTAACAAAAATGTTGTGGTTATAATATCATTGTTTTTATTATTACAAATATAAATACATTAAAATTAATTTGTCACTTTGTCAAGGTCGATTGTTACGCCATATCTATTGTGCATGTAAAATGCTACATCCCTCACTGTATTCCGAATGAATTGCTTAAAATGTTTACATGACGAAATTTTCGGACAAAATTTTTAACAAGACTATAATGAATAACATTTTATGAACTTTAATTGCCATTTATTTCCGAAAAATGTTTCCAATGTATTCGTACTTGATGCAAGGTACACTCGGAAAAATAAATTATCGAGTAACATGATGATTTTGTTAAAATCCAAATTAAAAATATTACCTAGTTATATGCACCGGCAATTTTGTGCAAAAACTTACCCATGACAATGATTTTTCGTATGTAAGTTGAAAGTGCTCCTATGAATGCTTTAGTCAAAGTTTAATTTATAACTAAGACAATTAATTTTAGAGCAAAATATGTATGCCCTCAAATTTTATTGTTATCGTAATTTTGGATCAGCATTGTCACGCGGCTTCAAGGAAATGTGCGATATAATTGGCTCTGTCATTCTCCCTAACTAATAACCTCACTTCGCATCCATCGTAGTCGACGTTGCATGATGGCAACTTTTTTATTCAATCGAAAGCGTATTGCACCCCAGTCTCTCTTCTTTCCTCCTCTCTCTCTCTGATGTACAAACCAGAGCGCGCGCACACAGACGCCAACGCCGGCCATCAATCTGCTCGTGGATCCCCTTTTGAACGCCCACCGTAGTCATGGCGACGCAATCATCGGCGTCATGACAATGCAAGATTCCGAGTCCTCCGTTCGCTCTTTTGCTGGAGAGAGTGGTAAAAAATAGGAGAGGATTGAATGCATTGTTGAGTTGTTTGCGGAGGGAGATATGGTTGAGGGAAATAGGCGAAGGAATCTCGATCACATCCGAAACACTAAACAAGTAAATGAGGAATCGCTCGGGTTGGATTCTGGTTGCGAATGGGCTAGGATTTTTGCTTTGTAATGGTGAGGAAGTAAGCGCATAATAACACCAAATGGTGCAATAGAAAATGTTTAGAGAAACTCCGAGGTTTTCCTCAATTCAGCAATAACCGCGAAATATTTTTGCCTGTTAGAGACGATACCACTTTTCAACCAAAAAATATTACCTATACTCGAAAGATTGCGGGTATTTTGTTTTGGAAAAGTTTGTGAACGCTTCAGAACAATATTTTTCAGAGATTTCTAAATCATAATACATATAAACTTTGTCAAAATGTAATCAATTCCATTTAAATTTGTCAACTAAATGGCGTTCGATAAAAGGAATCTCAAGAGATATAAGTGGATTATGAATTGCAGCACAATGTTAACCTGTCTTATCTTTTCATTATCTTAATATATTTTCCATTCATGATTTTGTTTTTCGTATTTATTTGCGTCGAATTTCACCTCTCATGTATCATCATGCATCATTAATTTTTTAAAATTATACTTAACTATCCACGATATAATCCTGTGCATTTTTTAAAAAGCCATTTATTAGAATATTTATAGTGTTTTGGTGGCTTCAGTAAAAATACTTGCTACACCTTAGGCAGCTCAAACAACTTCAAAACATTCATAAGAAAATTTTATGAACAATTATTATAGCTGTTAATAATATTATTACTTACTTTCAACGTACTGCATTTACTTATAATCATAACATGGAAGTTATTTTTGTATTTTTTTCTTACTTTTCTCATCTATTCAAAATTTGGAGTTTACCTTTTATATTCATACCGCTGTGAGATTCGTGCAGTATTTTTATGAATCCAATCCTCTTTGATCATCTTCCATCTTTTTCTCTTCTCCTCCCCAACTCAATCCACGCTAACCCTCACTCCCTTTCCCGTTATAACTTTTTTATACGAGTCGAATCCTTTGGGGAAGGTTGTGAATTAGATGTATCGATGACAGGGATGGATGACAGACCACGATAAATAAGTGCACATTGAAAAATGGAGCCACTGATAGAATCGCACGTCCATTGTTTTCTTTCTCCGACGTTCGTCCCTTATTTCTGCCCTCCCTCTTCGTCGCCTCTTCCATTGCTTTTTTCCTTATCCAGATGACATTCAACCCCCTAAAGACTTCAGTTTTTTCTTTCCATCTCCGCCGACTCGCTTCTTATCTTGGCATTTCACTTCTCTGGGTCTTTTGTCTTTCCTCTTCTATAAAAAGGCGCTCGAATTTTTTGGCCAGTGTCGCATTTTTATTTTACGTTTGTATTGAAATAGATTGACGCGCAAACGGTCGAGGGTCATTTGAGATAATTTTATTGAAGGATTTTCCCTCCTGTGTTGTTTTATCTTTACTGTAATTGATGACTATACCTTATTACCAGTATATTTTTCTGTAAGAATTATTTTGTATAATACTTACATGGCCAGTTCAACTAACATCTCAAATACAGTAAATTTCCATTTTCAAAAAGGTTTCTGTACAGGAACGGAAAAGATGTTTTGATGATTGAATAGGTTACTGTAGTTTTGTATGTCACATGTCGTGATAGATCATTTTATTCAAGTAAACTTGTATTCGTTATATTATATGAATATTGAATAAGAATCGTTATGAGGCCAACAGCTTTCAAATTCAGCGATAAAAATCCATATGGCCTAGTTAAATGAGCATATTTGAGTACATGCACGTACTCGGGGAGGGTGGGGAGGAATTCTGGGGCCGAAAATCAATTTTCAGCAATTGATTAAATCAAAGTCCTATTCAAATAATATAAACTTTTACGACGTTTTTAGTTCTCATTACTCAATGCTTCAAGTGGCAGAGTAGCAAGAAGCAACGCAGCAAGTTTGTTGCGTGGTTATCGCAGATTCCACAAATGTCTGTACACCGAGAGGGGGGTCCTGACCCTCTCCCTGGGTATGTCCTTGTTTGAGTAGCATTTATTCACTGTAGTTGCTATATCAGCCACTTACTTTGGAAATTTAAATATCTCAAGGTATTATTGGTATTGAAAATATGTTGTTAAAAGGCTCCATAACTCCATTTGATTTTAGAAGCATTTGGAAATATAAATATAGAATTCTGAGTAAAAATTTCTGGTATTTACGCAGCTTGATAATAATCGTTTATCATCTGCGCGTGCTTTGTCTTGAAATTTTTAGCAGGAATTTTATGTACGAATAAAAATAAATATCTGGACGTCTCTGCTCTCTATACCAAGATGGTCTCAAAACAATTGGTTTTCTTTCCAAGCGGCAATTACTTCTCCAAATTTTTGGGCGAATATTTTGGGAGTCAAATTACTGAAAAATGTACGCGGGGACCGCATCCTTGGCAACCGAAACGCACCCCTCAATTTCACTTCCCGCTTCCCTCTCTACTGAGCAGTTATTCCTCATTCTAGGGATCCGGTTCTTAAGAGAGCCATAACCGCGCGAATTTCATCCAAAATGCTCTCGTTGACCCCTCGGACCTCTTCTCTCCTAAATCTCTCTTTTCTTCCCCGTCCGATCCCACCCCATTGATATATTCCCCTCCCTCCGGTCATCCCTTGCCGTCCCGCCTTCACAAATAGCCCCCCTCCCCTTTCCCCTCAAGCCCCCCTCCACACCCTCATCTATTTCCCTCTTTCTTTTTCCCTCTCGCGACCCATCCCACTCCTTTAGGGGTGCGATAAAAACTTCGCAGTCGATATTTTGCCCTGGGAATCCCCGAGTGACCGCTTTTCCAAATCGAGAACAGTGGACGAGGGTTTCGGCTATTGGGGAGCGTAGAAGAGCGGCTGTGTGCGAAGGGGATGGAGGGGATAGGCTGATGGTGAAGAGCGAGGAGGTTGAGGGAAGGAGGAGATGGAAATGAAAGAGGGATTCGAAGGAGTTAGGGAAATGGAGGAAGGATATGAGGAAAACACGGGTACGGAAAAATGAAGTTAGAAAAGGATGAATTGAAGGAAATAAGGGAAGATAACAGGGAATATTAAGATGGACCGGTCAAAGGAAGAAGATAAGGGCAAGGAGAGGTTAAAAAAAGGAATCAAGTTGAATTGCGGAAATGAAATAATGGAAAAGACGAGAGATGGTGTGAAAGACGGACGAGTGAAAGGAAGCGGAAATGAAAGGGCAAGATGAGAGAAGATCTATTAAAATGAGATAAATGGTTTAAATTGGAGAGATGAAGAAAATAAAAGATAGGTGATGGGAGACTTTAGTAAAAATGGGAATTTATGGTGAAGCAGTAAAAGGTTGAAAATGGGAAAAAGAATGAAAGATGGTAGAATTGAAGACGAAATTGTTGGTGGATGAAATCTATGTAAAAGTAAAATTTGGAGAGAAAAAGAGCGCACGTTCGTCCATTCTCCCCATACCTTGACCAAACCGAAGTGAAAGGGAGGTATTGGAATGGGATGGCTTGTAGTCAATGCTTGAGATGACCTGGGATAGAGGGTGCGGATATGTTAAGGCGAAAGGCTTGGTAACGCGAGGGTGGGAGGGATAGAGGGTTGAAATCTCGCCGCATCTGGTATGAAAGGGATTGCGGGGTTGGAGAGATGAGGTTGGGATGGAAAGGGAGTTTAGAATGGATGGATGGATTCTTGTGCCCATGGATTTGGGCCAATCTTTTTCCATTGAATTTCATGAAAAAAGAGAGAAAATAATAAAAACCCGTGTTGGGAAAAACCTTCCGGCGTTTTGCCGGAGATGACCTCTGACGTCCGGCTACTCAGTCAAATGCCCTCGAATGCCCCGGTGGCTCTGCGGTGGGAGGTTCTAGCTTCCTCTGCGATTTGACCACTCAATCCATCTCTCTATCCATATCCCCCTCTTTTTCTGCCTCCTCTCCCCACACTGTGCTGCACCATCCCTCCTCTCCCACTTTCTCTCCCAGCTCTCATTTTGTATCCACTATCTACGCCCAGTTTATCTATTATTCTACCCATGGGAGTCAGAACCCAACATTTATCCGTAAGCGTCCGTGTCCATAAACTTCTCGGATGATGCGTCACGAATTCAAGTTAAACACTTAATCGCAGAATGTTATGCTATATAATATTCTTGATGCAAAAAGTGGAACTCCTGCATAAATTTAGAAGTAATAATACCGGTAAATTTACGTAAAATTAAAACATTTAAGTTTTCCGTCGTGATAACTGGACTCGACATCGGGAAATGACACGATAGACAAAAATATGGCTATTGGATATGTTCTACAAGGTGTGTGTACTCGCAAATTAATTTTTTGTAGTAAAAGATTTTTATGTTTTTAAAGTATTTTTGACACTATTATAATTTATATCTTTGTCTTGATCAGGCATTAATGTCGATTTTATTATTGGTTCCCTGTACTCTTGTATTTCGGCGAGTATGGAATAACACCTAATAATTAGTTGTAGATGGAAGGAAGAGGGTATTTTTTTATCTTTTAATTTTGTGGCATTGAAATATTATCACTTTTTATTGCAATTAACTGAAATGGGATGCAACTGAGAAAAATAAGGAATTAAGCTTAAATTTTTTTGTCGTTAAATCAGGAGTTGAGAAAATGTGGTTAAGGTAGATTTTAAATATTTTTGTATTAATGTTTTACTATATTTGTTGTTGGACAACGCAGCAATGACTACCTATCTATTAATGAATATTTTTTATGAATCAGTCTCTGCATGTTTTTATTACCAGTTTTGTTCGCAAACGTTTGGTTAAGTTTCCAATGGAAAGATCGCATAAATTGTATCCTTGTATCTCACAGTATGGTTATCTTCAAATATATGATACGGGAGTGAATTGTGTTTTTTCGCGCAAATTTTTGCACTCCAACCTCCAAGTTCGGCGCACCAGACCACTCCATCAATCATTCACCGTCCCCTTTCCACTCACCCATTCGATTTCCATCCCTCCAACGTATAGCTCATTCCATCCCCCTTGTCTCCTTCCCCGACCCCTGAAGTAGTCCCTCTTGGGGGGGGGGGTTGAGATGGGAGAAGTTGAAAATAAAAATAGATTTCGCAACCCCCAAAACTCCGTCTATTCCACTTTTCTGTTCTATCATCCAAACCGATTTGAAGAACATGTGATGCGACATCCCTCAACCTGCCGCTATGTCCCGTAAAATCATTTACTAGCCATCCCTCTTTCTGCACTCCAACAGGCGACTCTTCAGAATCCTTGAGCGGGATAAAATTATCACGCCCGGGATCTCATATATGTGGAGAATTCATGCGGATTTTTTAATCGCAGTTACGCCTTTGCTTCATCAGAAGTCATATACTAATTATATTCCAAAACAGCGTTTAAACAAATGATGTGCGTATTTTAATCCATAACAGAATGGCACTTGAATCAAGCTCAAATGTTATAATATTTGTTTAACCATAGATGCCATTACAAAATACGCATCCTGTTGTTCAATCTAATTGAATCTAATTGCTCTTAAGAGTTAAGTTATTTAAAAGTTAGACATTTCCATTTATATATTTTTGTGAGATGAATCAATAAAACGAATTAGAAACCGTTGGAAACCATAAATATCTCTGAATCACAAAAGCTGTTTTAATGAAAAACCCATTTATTTAAATATAGCAATTTCATTCATCAAGCCATAAAAAAGACATAATTGCCATTTGACTGTGTTATCTTTATCACGCTGTGTGAGGCATGGATGAAATAAACAGTCTGAATGCTTCACAAAAGTTTTTGATTTGATTATTTTCCTTGTAGGTAGCTATGGAAAAATGGAATGACTTTCGTCTACCGTGGGTGAATCTTTGGAAATAATTCTTCGATTGACAAACGGAGGACAGTTTTCCATGTCCTCGAAATGGAGATCTCATTATATATCTGCTCGTCAAGTCTCTTTGCTGTAAGTATTAAGACATTTTTTCCATGTTGTCTAAAAAAGGGAATGATCTATGTTTTACCATGTGAAAAGGTTTTAAACTCATTCTGTTTTTTGATTAACTATAGTTACAAATTAATTATTTTCCAACATTGCCTATTCAGCGATTAAAAATTTGAACGGGTCATTGTTACATCCAGACATGTGATTCATTTCCATTAATGACACAGTTTTATCGCTGAACTACTACCTAAAATTTTTCACCAATGATCCTTTCTGCAGCCTCACCCCATTAATACATTATTCGATGTACACGGAGTAAAATGGGAAATGTTACTTCTCCCGACATCACATTCGGTCGACAGTTAATTTCCCCACCATGCACTCGGGTCCGACAGCTCATTTTGCCGGCAGAAATTTGTTCGACAGCTCATTTGCCGCGTTTTCTTGTTTTGGACCAAATAAAAGATAAGGCCACCCCATCCGAATTCGCCTATTAATTGCGTTTTTGGCATCGAACGCATTAATCAACGAGGTAAACAATGACTAACTCGTTTTACTCATAGATTTAAAACAACAAACTACATTAAAAAGTTGACATTTACTAGCTGAAAATAAAGGGAATATATATCCACCGTGAAGGCTTAGATTACTCATACAAGTTAATAATCAGGCTCTTAATACATCTAAAAATATATAATTTCCACTTTTGTAATAGCATAATAATATAATTAGCATAACATCTTCTATTGGATATGATATACTCTCTATGTACAATTATTCCAATGTACAGTTTCTACTTTCTGATTGTACTTTCGCTTATTGAGATGCTGGTAACCTTTACACATTTACTCTTAAGCAAAGTTTTAGCCAAGGTACTAAATATAAAAATATTGCTTGTGTGTCCTGACTAATGGTGTCGGTGTTCAGTATGACATCTTCCGTTGGGTGTGATGTAGTCCCTAATTCTGTTATACATATTTATTTATTTATTTATTTAAAAGTTAGTGCTACAAGTTGGCGATCTGCCAGGTGGTAACATAAAGAAACCTTGGTAGGTCTCTCACACAGCCAACAACGAGATCTAAAGACAAACAATAAGACAGCAATGAAAAGATCTATAGTAATGACATAACAAAAATATTACTCATAAGAAATATCACTGCAAACAAGAAAATTCAAAAGTTTCAAATAGAAAGGAGAAATAATAAAAAAATCACAAAAGAATCACAAAGTCAGAAAAATCACAAAACAGCTTTACATCTATTCCTAAAAACATTTACACTCTTTGGGAAGGGCTCAAATAGCTCAGCAGGCAACTCATTCCAGTCAACAATAGTTCTGTTTAAATATGAATATTTTTTTATATTTGTTTTTTGTTTTCTACAGTTAAATTTGTATTTGTGATCATTTTTCCCTTTAAAAGATGGTTCTTCCACCCCCTTGTGTAACTCACTCCATGCTGCCTCCATATTTATTACATTAAAAAAACATATGTACTGGATGGTTGCTGAGTCTAGTACTTCTACTATTAAAATAGAAAAAATACAAGTGTTGATGTCGTATTAATCAATGAATCTCATATTTTTATTTTTACTTTCTCCGTATACGATGTTTAAAGTGTTGTTTTCATGAAAAAAATCAAATTCGAGATTTCAACGGAAATACATGTTTTAAGATCCCCTAAACACGTTTTGACTATTTTCTCGATGATATCTGTCTGTCGGTCTGTCAGTCTGTATGTGTATGTGGGCGCACTAACTCAAAAGCCTACACTTGATTCAATTCCAAATTTTATATTTAAAAAGAGTACTATATAATGAAGATAGAATGATAAACACTTTACGCTCATTATTTTCTTAATTGTTAGAGCTTTGGGGCGATATCCATTATCAGAAGGCTACGGTTTTATTTTATTTCTTTTCTTTGTAAAGTCTTTAAATTTTTCTCGCAGTTCCTTCAAATATTTATTATCATTTAACCTATTTGGAGTTCGTAGAAATATTACAGGTATGGAGAAAGTCATGTGTTGGCCACATCAGATTTTTACAATAGACAGTCGATTCTTAGATACTCATTGTAAATAAATATTGACTCGAGGTTTCCTCCCTGTAATTCTGACTTTTCATTTTTGTGCTTACTTTCAATGCAATTAAAAGATGTTATTTTTTAAATTAGTTACTGCACTCAAACAAAGTTTTAGGTTTGTAAAAAGCCTTTTGAAATTAACATAAAATTTAGTTTGTGTTTGATCAAATGTGTAATAAGCTAGTGATTAAAAGCTCATTTTTCTTTTATCATTTAATGTTCATTTATTGCATCGTCCTGTAAATTTGACATTTTGTATTGATACTAACCCGCGCATCGTAGCTTGTCGTGCGGATGGTTTACATTGGATGAAATTTCAAGCCATGTAAACAGACTCAAAATAAAAACTGCTGTCGCAATAAATTCCGGAAGGAGGCTACAATTTTATTGAAATGAAGTAATTGCTTCAATATTCATATATTTTTAGCGCGTTCCATTTTATAAACGTTCTTATATTTTCTCTGTCTGTTCGTCTGTACAATAAATTAAATCCAAATAGCTAGTAAACGGCAAGAGATATAAGACTGAAATTTGTAGGGTGGATGAAATATATAATGCCATTTATTTTTTGCGAAATCGTTGGGCCTCAGAGGATGCCTTCAAAGGTTTCAAATTAAGATTCTGAGTAAATGGTTATAGATAGAGAATTAATTTTTAAAAACTATTTTTATCACCTTTAATTCCATTTATAACACTGCAGCAGAATTGTTTTTTGAAAATCTGTTGGCGGCACGGGGTGTCTTCAAAATTTCAGATTCTAAGCAAACGTTTATAGATATAAAGTTAAAAGTTTTAATTTAATTATTGAATACGTTACTTTATGTCATATTACTAAATTTATAAAGAATTTCAAGTTTACAATTCTAAATAAACCTCAATAAGTGAAGCGCGCTTTTTCATATCGCGTCAGCAAATGGAGCTGCCATTTTTTTCGAACTCTTTCTGCGTAAACATTCAAAATTAGCGCACTGATTCATTTAAATATGCGGTTACAACTTCTAATTTCAGAACGATCGGTTTCCTGCGTGTCTTGCGGAAAGACATCGCAGGAAATGCATCTTCTACCTAATAGGCTCATCAATTTTTTATCTCCAACGGTAACGGAAAAAAGGAATATCTAAGTGCACTATCACTGCTTGTTGAACGGTAGTCTTGGAATCGGAGATCAAAATAAACCAGTAGGTTAAAAATCCATACTCGTGCAACGAGGTCCCCTTTTCCGTCGCGTTTTCGCATCAAAAGGCATCGGACCGCGGGAAAAAATCGAGGTGAAAGTTGTATCGGGACGTCGGTCGGGCCAGTTACGATGGAAACTCGTGTGATGTCGGCGAGCGAGGGAGGAGGAAGATGGGACGAGAAGAGGGTGGTTAAGGGTGTGGCGTGTCGAAGGGTGGGTGAATGGTTGGGGTGTTTTCGGGGGTAGGTGGGGAAGCAAAGGGGTACGACCGAGGTGGTTATTTGGATACGAATCGAGCGAGAGTTTCGGGAGCGTCGGCGCACGGTGTGTTCTGCGGGAGAATTAGAGGGAGATAGATAGAGGGAGGGAGGGAGATAGAGTCGTTGGGAAAGCCCTTTGTGACTCGCCGCGGACATATAACGCGAGCCGAGCTCGAAATGAGGACCAAGCGCTCGCATATTAATCGACAAATGCTTCATACATTCACATGAGGTACCGCGAACATCAAACGCAAACCTTCTCCCTCTCTCCTTTCTCGCCCCCTCCCGACAAGCCAATCTAACCGTGCAGCCCACCTCAGCCTCCCCCTCCATCTCCATCCTCCCATCGACCCATCCATCCCTACCTTATATTTCAACCCTCTTCCCCATCCCGCACACTCCCCATTCTCCCTCTCTCTATATACAGCTCACCCCTTTTCTCTTCCGCAGAACACAAAATAAAAAATTACCTTTCTCCGTTATCCCCACTCCATCTCTACCTGTTCTGTACTACTACTTTGCCGTATACATCCATACTACACGCCTCTATTGAAAGCAGTTCTCTCCCTCTTAAGCTTTATTCCCCCTTCTCCTCCTTACTTTGCCTTTACTTCGCATCACACCCTCGTCTACTTCCTATTTGCATTCTATTAATTGCATTTGGGAAAGAGGAAGTTGCATGCGGGGAAGGTTCGGGGCAATCGGTGTTCCTTAACGTATGAAACTCAGTTCCTCTCGATTCTCCATTCTCGAATCGCTCTACTGTAAGACATTTCTCTTTGAAGAGCCGATCACTTTGTCACGCGATGCTCATTTTGTTTCTCAAGTTTCGAGAGTTTCGGGGTGACTTAGTTATGAATTTCATCCTCGTTGGAAATGCGAATTTATTTCAGTACGAGGGAAGAATCTTGTAATTTACTAGATCCTTCTTCTCAAAAGAAATGATTCAGATATTCCATATTATCGATGTATGGCTCTGTATAAGATCAAATTTTGAATTAATCGAAGTCCGAAGCTGGAACCTTTTGATAGCTGAATTTTTAAAAATCAAGTTTAAAGAATGAATTATTATATCCGCACTTGTCGAAATAGACGTTTCGAGCTACATAGTATCTCGTAGCACCCAAACTATTTCTTTTCCATTTTATCTCCTTTTCCCTATCCTGCAAAACATTTTTTGTCTCACGCCCCGGAAGACACGGTTTGTGGGGTTCACAATCTCATCCTTCTCTTTGCAAAGCGAGCAGTCTCATTTACATCTTTTGATAGGATTTTGAAGTCACAGTAGAAATGATTTTTGTCGGCAAACTGCGATACAGTTGTAAAAGGGGTTTTCAGAATGCTAATTCTGACGTGGATTAAAAAAGCTAATTATCCTGAATAATACGTGGAATGCATATAAAGATAAAAAATACCTACTAGCGTTTCATCTTTAAGTGCTCAACATGAAAGTATAAAATTTGTGTTTTGAGCTATAGTTCTTAAGTTAAAAATAAAACTAACAGTTATTTTTCACATATGTTATCGTCTAGAAAAATATTCAACTAACTTTTTCTATAAGACACTTTCTGATAGTTTAGACATTTTTTGTAGCTATTTTATTGCGTATATACATGATGATTACGTGCTATTGATTATATTTTCATTAAAAGAATATGCACAAATGAGGGAAAAACATTAATTTAGGATGAAATTGATTTGAGCTTTTTCCAATAACAAAGGGATATATGCTTGAAAACGCGCAGTGGTTCGAGTTTGAGCTGTTAACAAACTTTGTAAAAAGCAAGCGTGATTGCTTTTGCAATAGAGGTACTAATTTGCGAAAGAATTATTTTGAGCTCATTTACATTTGTATTGGCAAAGAGAGCAAACAAGTCGAGGGCAATATTAATGAAAACAGAATTATTCATGAGCTTCGTGATAGAGATAAAACGCCATTTTAATATTATTTGCAGTTATTACCGAAAATAGCACGATGTAATTTATTATAATGGCTTATGTATAAATTCAATATTTTAAAATAAATGTATTTCTCATTTAACCCCTTTATGCCCAGAACATAATTTTTCAATCTTTAACGTTTTTCCAATTTAATGGGTCGCTGCTTCGCAGTAACACAAAACCAGCATAAATTAATCAATACAACCCTTCACCTGCAGGTGATAGGTGGGGTCAAAAACGACCTAGAAAAGTTTTCATTAGTTTTTCTTTGCCTAAATCGTCAATTTTCGCCACTATTACAAGAGTAGTTGGAATCTTAGCTGCATGATCATTACATAAAAGTAAATGAAGTGAAAAATATTGGTAAAACTCTCACATTGTGTCGCGTCGTGCCATGGCGTAAGCCCTGTAACTGCGTATCGATTTGATCTTTCTATCATAACTTGTCGAAAAAACGCATCAGTGTAGCTGTTTTTCTCTACAAAAAGAAATCATACATAGTTAGTTGTATCGAAAAATAGCACTTATAGATAGTTCCGGAGTTATTAAACACCAAAACTTGGGGTCGAAAACGACCCACTGGGCATATATGAGTTAAATAATTTAGTCATTATTTTCAGAACAAAAGAATTTAGTAGGGAAAATAATTATCTATAATGTCCATAATTTGTATTAATTTATGTATTATATGTATATGTTTTATATATTATTTATAGGTATTTATATGACCAATATTGTATAGGATGTCACCACCTGGATTTAGCCTACTTAAGATTAAATAAATAAATAATGCGTAATATCTTGTTCAGCTTCTATGCGTGGTAATAGTAACAAATAATACGAATAACACTGAAAGAAACGTCTGTTGTATATCATTTTATTACTTAGTTGAGATCTTTGTGTGGATCACAACGTGATAGTTGCGTGAGTTTTTTCTCTTGAAAATAATAGTATTTTCAGCTCGGTTGAGTTTACTTTAGTAATTGAAAACGATATGCATAAATAATCCAGTCGCTGGCTATTGAAATTAGTATTTTAAGTGTCCATGTTATCTCAAATATATCGCATTAATTTACGATGCATATGTATGGCAGTATACCCAGAGAGTGATTAAGTCCTTAAACGTTCTGCAAGTTGGAATCATACAAAAGCTATGTACATACTAAAACACTTACATACGGACATTTATGCACACACACACACACGTACATTAATTTAGCAACCACCGCATACTATATTTTTTCAAAGGAGAAATTTGTTGTTCCTATTACATCTTCCACTCTTTAAACTATCTCTCTCACACCGAGCTGTAGAGTAATCTTCGACGCTTTACAACGTGCGGGGGCAGGCGGTTCTTCTAAATTCATCTCCAACTTCATTACGAAAGGAATTAACGCGACCATCTTCACCCCTCTAATATAACGCCTCGGAGCGTTGGCCTCTCCGTAAAGCATTCTCATCTCAATCCGGAGAGAAAACCCAGGCCTTGTGTGCTGCCAACTCGCCGACTCCCACTCTCTCAAACCTCCTCTCTCTACCTCATTCTCCTTTTCCTTCTTCCCATATGAACATTCCCTTCGATCCTAAAGCATCCATCCCACCTCCCGGATACCTGCATTAATATCGGTGAGAAAAGGGAAAAAAAGAAATAGGTAACGGTTTTTTTTATGCGGTCTCGTCCTCACGTACTTGCCCCGCGCGACCTCAAAGAGATCGCCGCGCCATAAAGCGCGTGCGAGCGCGGGAAGAACTAATCAAAAATCCCTCGTACGTTTCATTTTACCCCCGAATATTATCGCCCCCTCCTATCCCCATTGTATTCGTTTTTCCACGCTTTCGATTTTTTTCGAAAATATTCCCAGTGCCAGCGTATTATCCGAAAAAATAAGAGATTCCAGCTACGTGTGTAGTAAAGTGTCATTATCGACGAGTTGGTAGGGGGTGATGGCGAGCAGAGAGGAAAAGGAGTGCGAGGTTGAAACATTGGTTCTCTCCTCGCACGGGGCTCTTTTTTGCCAGCGGTCGTTAATTTTTTTAACCTCCACGGCTATTATTACATTATCTTTCCAAATAGTGGGTATGCGGGAAGGATGAGGGGTTAGCGTGATGGGGCGGGGAGGAAGAGTCCAGGAAGGAGGGAGGGGCAGAATGGAGGAATAGAGGTTTGAGGAATGGAAGGGTAGGGAGTGGAAAGGGGAGGTTTTGAACCGGGTGACAGACATTGAGTTGTCGGGGTGAAATACGTCAGCGAATATGAAAAACCAATATTCCGAGCGGCGCTTTCAACTGATACGTTGGATAACTCCTTTTTTTTGTTAAAAACCTTCATATTGGAAGAGACGTAGGCTATCTTCGCTATGCTTTTGTGGATGAGAAGTTTTGTAGATTGATGTTGATGTAATTTCTTTTACTCTGAAAAACGGTTTGAACGGGTAGTTTAAAATGAATTCCATCGAATAAGTTCTTTTAGATGATATGAAATATTTAAGCTCCAAAAGTGTCTATATCGTCGATAAGAATTTGTTTTCATATATATTTTTGTGCATATCTGATTCTGTAAAATATCTTTACATTAATTTCTTTTTTAAATATATTAGTTCATGCACAATATAACCACACATTTCAAAATATTTAGAGGCACATACATAGTGTATAGTATTATTCATATAAAGATCACATTCACAGTAACTCTATGCATCACTGAACTAAGAAATCATAATGTAATGTTTACTTATAAATGTTTATTTTATAGAGTGTCTTCGTTATTCTTCGTCCCATTGTTCGTTTCTTCGTTAACTGGTCGTTTTAAATAAATTGTGCAATTTAAAAAAATATTAGCTCAAAAAACGCAAACATCTTCACTAAAATAACTGCACGCTAAAGTCAGGCGTACTCTCTAAAAATTACAACCTTTTCTATTTTAATAATTAAAAAAATCCACGAGCACTGAAGAACAAAGCATCCACGACGAATAAAATAACGAGGACAATTACTCGTACATCTTATCACAAAATGTCATGCACTTAAATGAAATATGGGAATTTTATTCATTGTGTTTTTTGTTATTGCTTTACACATGCAGTCAAATTTAGCTAATGATAGCTAATGTTATTTTATATATCGCCTGAACTTGTACTTATTAGAATTGTCATGGAGAGGACTTTGCTCAGCTACATATATATGAGCTTTGCATTGCATGAATCAGTCGTATCTCTTCATTACATCAAAGCAGCATTACGAATGTTCCAATACAGCTATTTATAATTATCATTCATTATAATTATCCTAATTAACTATTCTATTATAATTTTTATTTTCATAACTAACAAACTAGTTGGAAGTTTGTTCTCACAAGCCATTGGCCTGGGTCTCCATATTAGTGATGAACCTAACTCCCTTTTCCTTTAAACTTTTGGTTTTAACATTCGCGCTGATTTCCGGGACCGTAATCCCCCGAAAAAGAATTATCGAGCTAATGGTATGAATTTAATTCAGCGAGGCGGGTAACTTGTGCAAATATAAAAATCCAGAACAAAAAATATATAAAACTACTATCACAAAGAATATTTTTATTTTTTACTCAAATGTCATCTCCTTAAAAATAGAATGTAACACATACCCAGCTAACTCGACAACGTGTAAATGTTTAAAATGAAACTTATTACTTCCATTAATATAAATTTGACAAGTTCATTATCCATTTCATCTTCGCCGGAACCGCAAATCACCAAAAGCGGTCTTTGTAAGACATACTCCATGAATACGAACGTCGAAAAGTTTTTCCCTGTTCGCGGCATAATCCACGGATTTAAGCGGGGCATTTTCAACCCCTTCCATCGAAACAACACTTCAAAAAACAAAAAGAATCCCAACCGCATTCTCGTAGCCGCAGACTTCTTCTTCTTCTACGCACCATACTCATGGTGTCTGACTCACGCGTTTGTATGATGCTCCTTCCAAAAAGCCGCACTTCTTTCAACATTCCTCACACCATCTTCCTTCACATCCCCCGAAAAATCTCTCCCACCATATTTTTTCACCCTCGCACCCTTGAAAGAGCAAGAGACACCCTTCCAAACGGTCCTACCCTTTCCACATCGTCACTTCTGCATCACGCCCTACCTCTCCCTCCGAGAAACGTCCCCTTCCCCATTTTTCTTTGAGTGCTCCCCTCGGCCAATATCCCCCCTAGTCTCTTCCTTCCCACCTCTCGCTCCTCCGTTCGGAAATGATAACCTTCTGCTCTGCCCTTCCTCTCTCTCACTTCATCTGCATCCAAAATGAAAGGAGAGTTAACCGCAGAGAAAAAAATGACACACGTAACAGGAAAGCGTGCGATAATAAAAAAAATTGGAGCAAAATGGGATGGGAGGGAAGTATGGAGTATGGGATGTGGGAGACGTACATGTAGATGTTAGGGAGTGGTGAAGGGAAGGGGAAATGGGAGATCGGTTAGAGGTTCCTCCTGTCGTTCGTTCTTTTGCCCCTTACGAGTAGATGTGATTGGGAGGTGAAAATTGCTCGCGGGGAGTTTTTAAAGCGGAACTCAAGAACGAGGATGGTTTGCTTATTTTTTTTAGATTGTTGTCTCTTACACGGCAACCGCTGTCTCTTATTCCAGGCAATGTCCTTTTCCAACGCTTGCCATTTAAGAATTTTTCCGCTGACTTTTTTTATATTTCTCCAGGATAGAAATCGTCGCCCCTCATCGCCTGTCGCCCTTCCTGCATCTGCCCACCACATTATTTCCCGTCTCCAACCTCTCTCCCTTTTCTTACTAAGGATAACAAAAGCCTCGATATATGATTTTGCATACGAAATTTGGCTTTTTTATTTCCAGGGTTGGCTTGTCATTTTCTTCCTCATGCATAACAACACGGCTTACCACTCCATAGTAATATCTCGAAACGATGGCTTTGTGTGTCAGAAAATTTTATTTTTATCGTAATAAAATACCGTGCAAATTATAATAAGATCAATACGTATACCGTTCTTTGATTCACTCTGGGAATCATCTTCGGGACTTAACCATTATTTAGAGCAAGAAATTTGTCTGAGAACTAAATTCCAGCATGTCTATGCGATGAATTCTATTACGGTAGTGGTTATTTTTATTTTTACGGAAAGGTTATGCAAATGCATGTCTTTCGGTGGCAAGCACCTTTTTAATATGTTTAAAATGTAAAGTAAATCAACTAAAAAAAGAAATATTTAAAAGAACATAAAGAACTGTATTAAGTAATTTACTGTAAAACGGGCTTGACTTCGGCGCCTGTATCATTGTAACAAATATTAATTTCCTGTTGATAATGGAAGCATAGCTTCTAAATTTTTCTGCTAACTTTTGTTAACATACTTAAAAACGCATTCATATAAGTTAACATTCTTAAACTCTCATACTTTGGAAACATTTTTCTATATGCAATAACAATAATCACGGATTTAGTATGAAGCTTCACGTGCAGTTTTGACAGTTTAACAATAATTCACGCTAGTGTATTGACGAAATGTTATCTTTCGATAACTTTGACAATTTGTACTATTTGTGGCATGAGTTGTAAGATAAATCTTTTTTTACGGTAAAAATATCCCAATACTTGAAAAATGTTATTAAAACAATGTTTTTAAATTGTAATTGTTTTTGTTTCGTATTCTTTACGTAAATTTATATTGTATTTTCCACATTTTCGCTAATAATGGATTCCTATATTGATGCCTAACATTCTTCTGGCCTCAAAAGCATCAAAAAGCCACCGGAAAACCCGAACGAGAAAACAATGAGAAGTAGCTTCTTTCACTGTGCGCAGAATTGGTGGAAAGAACAGAATCTTTCACACATCTTTTTACAGACTATTCAACGCTCTCGCGTATCATTTTTTTCCGTTTTTTCCGGTGTCAAGGGATTTGAGGAAACTTTGCAAAATTTTTATATATGAAATATGCTTCTTTCTGTTGCATTGTCTTCGTTCTCATCTCTTCAAATTTTTATGCAACGAGCTTTTCAGTAATTCATCTTCCCATATTTATTCTATCCTTCCTCTTTATTTTCCGGTAAGGATTTTTCTTATTTAAGTAATCAAAGAAATTCTCAAAATTTTACCCACTTTTTTCTGAAAATTGTTGTTACTTGAAACATTAAAATTACATTTCCGTCAATTTTATACTATTTACTGTAAAATTTATAAGATTCCTTAATTTATACAATTTTCACTACTATTCCGCTTACTGATATGAATTCAATAACTCTTAAATATGATTCATTGGCTTGCCTAATAATTATTACGATCATAAGAAATACGTGGTTTTCTCCTGAAATATTTATAATATGTTACCTCGTGCTTAGCAGTGAAATTCTTTGCGGAAGCGTCACCGTCTTGTGAGCCATACCCCCTTTTCTCAAATGGAACCGTGAGTTATTCTCGCAATAAAGGGGTCCGACCATATTTTCGGTGATTTAATTGACCGTGCCATCTTTCCCCATATGCATATCAAATATCCCTTTATATAAAAATCCTCGGTTTCTTTCTTATCGACTCATAAGTCTGCATTTCTTCCCCTAACATTAAAGGGAAAGACGTTTCCTTTCATTCCGATAGGCTCAGCTGGAGTGCCTCCTTACATTTTTCTCTCTCTTCCTCTTCCCCTCCGCCAATTCCGGAGTCCTATTCTTCGAAAACATTCCGCATATTGAGCAGGCAGCTGGAAAGACCTTGAAGGCGCATAAAATTTTCCCCCTTATGACTTTACTAAATCATATCTAAATGGGCAATTAATATCTCCCTCCGGGGCCAAGCGAATTCGGATCTCTACGGCCTCCTGCCAGACTCCATCCCACCCTTAGCGATGTCGTCATCCTACAAAAAATCATGCCATAGCGTTCTACTTTCACGGAAATGGATGCGGAGCTGGTCGATATTTGATATGGCTCATGTAATCGGAGAGGGGGAGTCGGAGGTAAGGGAGAAATGAGAGGTTTTGGCTGAGGGAGGTGGGATTGTAGAAGGGAGGGCGATTGAGTTTTCTTATAAAGAAAAATGTGCAAGTCGTTATTTTAATGGTCGCTGAGTCTTCTAAAACAGCTTAGTAAGGGGAATGTATATGACTTATATGTAAAATTTCGTTCTTTTATTAAACGGAGAAAATGTTAAAAATAGTTTTACTCTTCATCTAGTAGCTTAGTTAACTACTATAACGTATTAGTGCTCTAAGGGGCAAGTTCCATGAATTTTCTAGTATGCGACCGCTGTTTTTATTATTTTCGTTGATTTTTCATAAATGGCAACTGCTAAATGTAAAGCGCTGACTAGGAACACGGTAAAGTTAATGTGCTGAAAAAAGTTGCTGCGACGCAAGAACTACTCACGTTGAATTCAACCGTTCAAAAAATATATAATTGAATAGAAAAGCTTTTTTCCAACTTAATGAATTTCTGTAGGAAACTAGTTTAAATTCATCGATTTAGGAGTTTTTGTTTTTTTGCTGCATTTTTATGCAACGTGACCTTGATAGGGTTCCCATCTAATCTATTTGGGAAATCTGGCCTTATCTATTGAAGCTCTCACCTCTTAGTTTCATTTCCTCTACCTTTCTGCTTCGGTTCGTCATAATGGCTTCCAGTGTACTCCGGTAGTCACTAGACCATTTTGTGACTAGATATATTAGCAGTTAAATAAATGAGAAAGAAGACTACTTTGAAGTGACGTTCAAGGTTGCGAAAATCACTCCTCAACTGTACAAAATTTTGTACGGTTAAGAAGTGGTTTACACAACTTTTAGAATAGTAGCCCTAGAAAAATATTATCCACAGAGATTTCCTCATTTTAGTTAACATCTTTTACGACATTGCACTTGTAGAGCACACAAATACAGGTTTCCTTATCTTTATTAGTGGGTTGCGTTCCAGGCAAGTGACGCATAAAGCGAATTCACATAAACAGACCCATATTTACATGTAAAAGATAGGGATACGTTCCACTAGCAATCCTAACTCCCCTCCAGGACACTCTTCTTTCGCTCCATAACCACTTCTTATGCGCTAAATACAAACTTAAAACTGTAAATTATACTCACCAATAAAAGGAAGCAGACGAGCCCAAGTGGTGGCTGTTGTGAGTGTCATAATAGTTGTTTAAAGTGTTGGAGAGTTGTTTTGGCCCAACTCAAGTTCCGCGGGCAAGGAGACAAAACTTCTCAAGTGTTTCCAAACAGTATCACATGATATCTCCGTCTCATCTCCACTCTACAATATCCTCTCCGCTCTCTTCTCTTTTACTGTAGTACTAATACGCACAGCATAAGAGACAATGAGAGACTGAATGGTCACCTTGTGGTGTAGTGGAGAACTTTCTTGCATTTGTATTGCACTGACCGCGTAACCACATAAGAGCGAATCAAAGACTCATAAAAAGAAATTTCGGTAGCAATAAGTTTGTCGCATAATAGCGAATGCGCATAAAGCGACCCCGCATAAAGAAAGGGAAACCTGAAAAAAATATTTTTATTTGAGGCAAAGCACTGCGTGGGAATTTCGACAATTTAAATGTCTTTTGCCATTTGAAGTGTCACACGACTGCTTCATCGTAGTATTTTAATATAAAGAAGAGCCCAGGCGGAGGGGATATTAAAAGGATTGTAAGTAATGTTTGAAAAACGTTTGTTTATTGTTAATTTTAAAAGAAATGTAAGCTCTAGGACAGTGGTTCTCAACCTTTTTTTCGGTCGCGACCTATGACGGTCAATGCTCACGTGCGCTGCACACTACAATCCGCCGAACTAAAAGAAGGAGTGTGTAATAATGACGAATTTAAGCCTAAACATTGTTTTTGTTGTTGTTAAAAATGAAAACAGAAAAACGAACACTGTCCTTGACAAAATTTACTTTCTTTTTTACGAGCCGTTATTAAAATTTTCGGAGATACATTGTTCTGGGAGGATTTAATGAAAAATGGCCTTATTTGTTCATTATCTTTTTATGTAATAAGATATGTATATTCCTCACGCTTGACTATGGCGCCGCTCTTAAAATGCTTTTTAAAGAGCTGGAGAATTGAGAACTATTTACGACTGGCTGTAATGCTATTTTAACAAACTTGAGCCATTTACGAAAAGTAAATCCTCAAAATTACCCGGGTTCGACTCCAATAGATAATTTCTATTTCCCATAAGATAACACGTAAAAATCGATTTTTCGACTTATAGGTAGTCTTGGTAGGATTCGATTTAAATCGAAAAACGTCGATAAACGTCGAATTTTTAAAATTTTCAAAATCTACGAAAATGAATAATCGTCGATAAGCGTCGATTTTCCAAAAATATGGGAAAGTATACATCGAAAAACCTATTTAATTCTGAATTACAATATTAAAGTCCTTTCTGTTTACTTTTTGTATTTGTATTTGTCTTAACAGCGGGACTGAAAGAAGGGTATTTTCTTACACTGAAATATGCGTCTTGAAAAGCTCACGCTTCTACTCAGAAGAATCAGGTAACCACAAGGACCTAGGGTAGTTTTGGGAACACGTGTTTCTTAGCCCTTTTGAGGTTTTTGAGATTATATTTACCGATCTATTGGTGGGATATTTCACGAGCCTCACTATACAGATAAGATCCTGCTGAGAGTTCCTCGAGGTTCGGAAGAAAGGAATTTCGGTGGTCGTTTGAAGACTGCTAATCTTTTCGCTACCCCTTCCACGCTAGTACCCCGTGGAGTGTATTCTTGCAACAGATGTTTCTCGATTGCTTACTAGGGTTTTTCCTTTATATGGAAGTTGTTGTATGCACTTCCATCCCTTCTCTGTATGCACTGAATTCACTCTTTTGGCAGTCTTTCTCTAAATTTTATCCAGAAAGGATCGTTACGCTCTCTTCCTTTTGGCTCCTTCATCCTTTGCTACAGGTTAATAAATTTCAATTTATATATAATGGTTTAAAAAAGGTGCACGTAAATTAGCAATTTTTACTTAAAATTGAAGAGGGATTAAGGGTTAATATTTATTTGTTGTAAAATATTTTGCCGATTGGAAAATCACATTTTAATCGGGATTTGAGGTAGGACTGTTGATTGAGCGCTGAATAATTAAGTCTAATTTTTCTCGCTGTATATTTTATGTTAAATAAAGAGAATATTTAGTACAGTGATGAAATATATCAAATGATACAAAGTAGATAGTTCTTTTTGACGGCTAAAATATTATTGCGATAATTATATTATTAATGTTTTTAATTAATTAGCCCTTAATTGGCATAAACGAATGTTTAAGCTGAACTCGCAAATTCTTTTTTTTAATAATGTTTCTCGACAAAAGCAACAGCATATTGTTCGGATTTAAGAAGGTGAAAAGTAATTTACTATCTACATTCACGAAATAATATATTTGTCAATGACGCCATTGGAAGAATAATATGAAATAAAAAATATCTAGATTTGGAAATGCCAGCTTACGATATTTGACTTTAACAATGTACTGTTTCAGTGTGGTAGAACAATATTCTCGTGAACGATATGCAAGGTGCTAATTTGATTTAATCCAGATTAAGAAACACACCTACGTTCAGAAACAGGAAAGAAAATCTGCTAAGGTAGTTCAGTGGTAGAATATCCGCCCGGCAAGTGGAAGACCCGGGTTCGATTCCCGGTCATAGCAGAGTTTTTTCTGTTTCCAAGTTATTCCCAAGATTAAGTTAGTAAAAGGCGTGAATTAATATGTTTTCTCATATAGGTTGGTTATCGAAATCATCACGTTTGACAAAATTTGTAAAGAAAGGAGTGAAAACACTAAAACAAGAAATATCGTTTCGTGTTCGCACAATGAACTTTTTGTTATTGAAAGAGGTAAACTATCAAGTCAAAATATTCTTTTATATATATATATATATATATATATATATATATATATATATATATATATATATATATATATATATATATATAAACACACGAAAGCTTTTCGGGCAGTATGCCCTTCTTCAGCGGTTGAGATAGAGTAACTATATATATATTTGGTTGCACGCTGTGAATATGTCGCATTAACAGGTGTACCGAATTTAGATGCCAGTACTACTCGCAGTTCCTTGCCATTTTGCCATAAATTCGAAAAACACGCGAAATCTCATGGCCGGCTCAAATTTGGTGATTTTCTTGGTTAAACGTCACGACTTAATTAGTAAAAGATCAAATTACTTCTTTTACTGTAATAAAAGATAAAATAATATTTTAATAAATTCGTCATTGAGTGTTTTCTTTAATATTAACATTTAAAATTTAAGACTTTCGAAATAAAATGTAAATTTAAATTATTGAATTGAAAGGCCGAAAACTGCCAACCATATATATATATATATATATATATATATATATATATATATATATATATATATATGAGTAGTAAATTTAAGCGTCAATATTCGTCGAAAATCTCTCGAGTAAATAAACGTAGATTTAAATCGTCGATTTAAAAAAAAATAAACGTCGAATTCTACCAAGCCTACTAGGCTTTTACTCTTTTGCAAATTAAAATTAGAAATGATTGACCTACGATCTTAAAAAGTGGAACGTTTTAAAGAAAAAAAATAACGTTTTTTATTCTTATCGTCAGATTCTGCCTACGATACAAAATCGCTCAAATTCTACGTCAAATCATATTTATTTGAGAATTTTAAGCTTTTTAACTATATGTTGCCTTGCCGACCGTGTCATTGTTAAACCTCGAAATTGTATTTTCGCCTTAATCCTTATACTATGTGCAAGGAAAGCGTGCTTTGAATGCTTTAATAAAAGAGAGGAGAGAGAGAGAAAGAAAGAAAGGGGAGAGAGAGGGAGTGAGAAACAAAATTAAATGTTCCATTAATTAAAAATAATTTTGGGAGTATAAGAATTTTATATAGCTTAATGTATTTCCTTTTCATACAATTTCTATTCGCTCAAAACTATTTTTACTCTCTGGAACACTCATTTATGTGAATTTTATATTTATTGTTTACTTTTTAGTGCATATAAAAGTCGGTGTCATTAATTTTTATTTCAATTTCATTTTAACTTAATACTTAATTCACGCACACCTGTCATATATGATGGGCAATTACCCTAGTAACATTATATTATGGGAAGAGTATTTAAATTTAACAGTACTTGATGTCAATTCGTGAATATTCTAGCAGTATTGTTTTTAATTGATTTATGACATGGGCGTTAAATCGACTTTTCATTTCTCAGCATTTTATAAAGAGAAAATATGAATTGAATGCTAATAACGGCGAAACCATATCATATCTCTTCTTTGAATTGTGACTGCCACTTTACCTTTTCCGCTGTATGTATTGCTCTTATTAAAAATTTCATGGTTCATCTTTTACATATAATTACTCAATATCTGTCCGTTTTCCCTTTTATCTCTTGAACAGTTTGTCTTAGAGAAATGCTGTAAACGCCATTTTGTTTCTGCCAACTAGGAGACCCAAGAAAAACTAATTTTGTTTTCAGAAGTGTCCTAGGTTCGACTCCAGGAGGTGATTATATTTTCCCATAAGTTTACACGGGATTTTTGATTTCTCAAGGTGCAAGATTTCTTTCCTTCATCCATTAAAATAGGTAAATATGGACCGATTTTCTCCGTTTATGCTTTATTCGACGGCTAAATCTATAAAATATCTTATTCTTGCAATGCTTAGATGTGATACGGAAGAATTTTTCAGAAATACGCATTTATTTTTGAAATTTTATGGCTTTTTCGTACTTTTTCTGGTGTTTCCAAGGCGACTCGCATTGCTGCCTCCGATTCAATTAACGTTTATTAACCTTCAAATAGAAGAAAGAATTAAGTTATTTGCTTCGCGCTTTTTATGAAGCATTGGAATTATAGTTGTAGCAACGTCAAACTTAATAGATTGCAACGTTAGTAATTGCAGATAACTATTATTCAGTAAACTGCGTGTGGACTGAGGGCGTTTTTAACGATCGTCCAAAAGAAAGAAATCTTCTTTCTTTATTTCCATACTGGAATATTACCTTTTTCATAAAGGAGAAGCAATTAAAATTGCACATATAAATTATAAAAACAAACATAAAATTCAAAATGTAAGTTGTCTAATTTTATAAGGAAAATATGGGCTGTTGTTAGTAAATGAAAAATATCACATTCTGAAGTACAAAATATTTGTGTTGGTAATAATTCAAGAATAAAAAATGAAATAAATGGTTGAATTAATTGTATATGAAAAAATTCATATATTTCATTAAAAAGAAACAATTTTAAAGTATTAATAACATAAAACTTGAAAAATAATTGCTGTGTATCTTTGTTTTCCACTCCTAGATGAATTTTAAACATGCAAATTTCTGAATGACTTTGCAAATGTTTTTGCGAGTACCACAAGTTTTTATAGTTTTCGGATTTAAGTTTTTTTACATTTCGAATGCTAAGAGGTGGCAAACAGGTAAGGTTGACTTGTATGGCGATTGGAAAAGTCATCTTTATAAGCTTTATGGCATACTTTGCATAAATGAAGTAATGTAATTACAGAAAAATAGAGATTTTATTGTAATTTCCTTTATTCAGATACACAGATTTAGTCAGATCAACGGATATGAAAGCGTCGATGACAGAAAAGGACCTATTTCTTGTGCAGTATTCTTCGTTCATAGTAGTTTGCATTTTTTATGCAAGGCGTGTATTCATTCTTCCACGCCCCTCAGGGTATACGTATGAGTTAGGGTGAAAGAATAGGAAGGGAATATACATACGGAACGCTGGTTTAAAAAATATATAATATAACGACCAGTCCACCCCTCGATTCAGCCTGGAGGAGATTTTATTTTTAAGTTCTCATTTCATGGCGTCGCGGCTTCGGGACATTGTCTTCTGTAGGGGGAGTGGAAGGGAAGGAGGGGCGTGTCGCGGCATTATAAAAGCTTCGTGGCGAAATGGAACTTATTATCGAAGTGGAGCGAGGGATTTGAATGGATTTCACGAGTTATGACTTGACGTCCTAAGTTTGGAGTTGCTTCTGAATAAGAGTTGCTTCTGAATAAGACTGTTGGTCCTTTGGGAAAAGTATTTTGAAGTTGAGTGATTAGAAGCAAAAAAACTTTATTTGACTCATACGTAAAAGTAAGCCCAAGTTATCCTTTTTATACTGTTTATACATTCGATTCGAATTTAAAGAACATTTTGGTGAAGGTAGAGTATTATCAAACCGATGAATTTTATTAATTCCAGGAATTTGTAGGGTAATTTTGGATTTTTCATACACAGATTGCCTATGAAATTAAAATATTTTTAAGAACATAAATAGGTTTGTTGAAAATTATTAAATTTGTGATAAAGACATTTATGAGGGAATATTGCGTATTTATTTTTCAGTTAGGTTTTAATTTTAAAATTATTCTTCTGTTCAAAGTCACTCAATTTTATTTTAATATTTTTTTATAGCTTAATTTGTTTTAAGCTTCTCAACTTTTCATGTTGACACATTCAAAATACATAAATGGCTCCTTAATACAGTCGATAATACGCAGTCCGGATTCACGTTTACGCGATTTTGAAGGCTGATTTATCCGATTTTTAGCTAAATATTTCTGACGCGGAGCAATGTTATGCAATTTGTCTTTTATCATTGTTACAGTGAACATTTTACTCTTTATTCCAGTGGCGATTTTAATAATGGATTGTATTACAGTATGTATGTACTTTACCTGAAATTTATGTAGTTTATATTCATTTATTACTATACTAAACCAAGTTTTGTTATATTAATCCAATTTTATTCAAAATGGCTGTATTAATATAACATTAAATTAACGATTTATTATTATATGATATCGTATTTAACTATATTATTTGGTATTTTTAATATTGGAAATTAACCCGACAAGTCCCTATCCCCCTATTCCCTATAGACTCAAGTTATCGTATAACGCGCTTTCCTAATACATTCACGGTATTTTCCAGGTATATATTCCTCGCGTTATAGGAGGGACGACTGTATATATAGTCCGCTTAAACAGTTCAAACGTTAACAAATAAGAATTTGAAACTCTTGAAAACGGAAAATATCAACACTAAATCTTTATTTAAGGTTAAGTTTAAATTTCCAAGTTTCACGCGGTGACAGAAACCAAACATGAGAACCCTTTATTTAAATTACGCATTTAGTATAAATCATGTTTATTTGGTCATTGCTGAAAGTAAGCACAAAAACGGATTCGAAGGAACTTTAGAAGGCACCGATGATGGTCGAGGTTACTACAAATGGAACGGGTTATCACCGAACATTTGAGGGGATACTTCACATACCCAATCCAATAAAGGAGATTGACTTCATCCGAAGAGACATTTCTGCTCCAACGGATGATTGAGTGACGGTTCGCAGGAAGATTTTCCGAGCGGGGAGAAACAGAGAGAAAGATGGGGATGAGGGGATGGGGAGCAGAGTTTCGAACCTAGAGCTCCCCGGGGGCTATCAAGGGAGGCTTAAAAAAGGTAGGGGGATGAGAGAGAGGGAGTGGCGCGAATGGGGTCGGGGACAAATACGACCGACTGACTGCACCGCCTGTCATTTGTTTTTCCCCTCCTCTTTTTTTTCGGAGCGGGTGGGTTTGTAGTGCTCGCCCCGAGGAAGGAAGCGTTTATGCAAAAAAGTAATGATTGACTGGAGGAGGCGAAAAGTGTGTTTAAAGGTATCGATGCGGAAAAATGGAATATTCAAAACACCCTCCGAAACAGTTTGAGTCATCTGTCTCCGTTGATAAACGCGCGGCGCGTGAAACATTGATGGTTTTCGTGCCTAACCAAAAGGGCTATCGCTTCGGCGATAAATCTGTATACTTTTTTAAGTTCCTTTCGAAATGAGTTTTTTTTTCAGTGGCGAACAATATGAGGCTTAAAGTATACCTGAATAATTGTGTTAGTTTCTCGGTGAGTTCGAACGTTTAAATCATTTTTAGCTTCCGTTAATGTTGTTCATTTGAGATATAATTGCTGAAAACATGCTCTCCGCTAAGGTTCCAATTTTATAGCGTACTATTGAAGCTTATTTAGATCTTAATTTATTCGGTTTAAAATTTTTATCCCTAACTTTTCCATACTAAAATTATTCATTTATAATTTAATTAAAATTACTTAAATTACCTACCACATTAATAATAATTAATTAAATCTTACGATGTTAAAATGTACTTATGAAAAGGCTATAGTTTAGCTTTAAATTTATTCATTATTTTGATTTTAATAGCGAGTAAATTTCTTATTATTATTTCAAATTATTATTTTAAAGTTGATAAAATAATTTTTTAACTTTATATATGATGCCACTCTTCAATAGCTTTAATGAACGTCACCAACAGGCAGAAGTTCTTCACTTTCAGTTTGCTCCAACAATTTTCTGTGAGAGGAGATTTTATTCCATAAACGTGTATATATATTTTAACGCAAAAAGTTAAAGATATACTCCTGGAGTTGTAAGAAACGCTATCGATTAAAAAAATAAACTGTGATATGAGCGTTAAAATAAATGTGAAAAAAGAAACACGATTAACCAAAGGCTAATAAAAATCCCCGTAAGCTGAGAGAAACTTCTCAATTAATTTCACCAACCTCCATCAGCGTCTCTCAAAACAAAAAGCAATCGATTACAGACTCTCCCGTTACTTATCGTCCCATCTTCATCAAACCGCCCTCACATACCCACACTATCACTCCAGAAAACTTCCCGCACCAATCTTTACCTTTAAAGTATTAAAAACCCCCTTTCCGATAAAATTCCGCCTCCCACTCCTCCGTCTTACAGCTTGCCTCCTTAACCCCTTACTCACTTCGGTCCGATACAACTCCGCAGCTGTAACTCAAAACCTTTCCTCTTCGGCATTTCGCTCCCTCCATCCCCCTTATCCCATCCGCGAGCCAGAAGAGTCTGCAAATGTCCTCCAAGACTTTCTAATTTGGCCATCAAAAGCCGCTAAGATTAAGGCAAAGGGAATCTTCTTTACCCTTCCTTACCCTTACGCTCTCTCTCTCTAAAAAAGGGAAGGGAGAGAGAGAGGGGAGATATAGGGGAGAGAGATTTTAAGGAGGAAGACAAGGGAAGGTGGGTGGGATCTGGATGGTATGGGACAAGATGGGGAGGAGGGGTTGGAAAGGGGTGCAGCAGTCCATTAAGGACGGGTCGAAGCCCAAGCAACGTGAAAAGAGGAGTGTGGCGAGAGGACGGTAGGGGGGAGAAAGAGAAGAATGGGTGGTTTCCAAAACCCCCTCTCGTGACCACACATATAATTAGATCTCCCAAGTTCGCCTACGCTTTCTCCCGAAAGAGAAGAGAGGGAAGCAACTCCTTCACCTCAACACCTCCCTACAACTCCCTCGTGGAATACCCTTGCGAACAGAATCTCTTCTCTTGGATCCCCAACTCCCTACCTCCCGCCATCCCCTATCGTCTCTTACTCACTCTAGCAACTTTTGTCAAATCCCCTTTTACTCTCTCGCTATCTTTCTCAAACTACTTCCCCCCTCTTTCTTGTTTTCTCTCGCTCCTTTCCCGAGATCTCCTCGAGCCTTCTTTCTCATGATATTTAGCTCTAGGTATTTTAATCCCCTTGTGTTGTGTGGATCTTTCAGGTGGACTTTGGGGTTTCGATTTGGAAATTTAACCTGCATTGAAAGTATTAGTTATGGTGCCACGAAAATATAAAGAATATCCTCCTTTACGGTTCAAGATCTTTGCTACATTATTTTAGCTCCGTTCTTTCATTTTTGCAGAACCTATCATCGTAAAGCTCGCTATCATGTGAAATCTCCCCAATTTTCGGGTACTTTTTATTTCTTCCTCTCCATGTTACTCTAATTAGAGCTAATGTGTACTAAAGCGGTCATCCGTCCTTATTTCAAAACTCCCGATTTTTTCAATTTCGTTCGAGGTTTTGGTAATCATGAAGTTGTAAACTAATGAATATTTATATGTATGTTCTTCAAAAGGTAACCACATGTAAGCAATTTAATTTTATAAGAATTACTATTAAATCAACATTTTTTTCATCCACTAATATATTGTTGGTATCATGTTAGGTTAAAAATGTGAGACTTGCCTGACGGTCGTTTCAGTGTGAGAAAATACGTATCTTACTTCTTTAATTGCTTAAAAAAATATAACGAAAGGATTAAAGATTAAAACTCCTGAAATCACGAAATAAGATATGCAGTTTATATGGGTAGCCATAGTAGTGATTATTCAGGAAACGGAAGAGACTTTTATTTCGAGGCATTGGCGTAATTTTCATTATGTTAACCGAATTTGCTTCAACATCTAAACTATTTTAATATCATATGGAAAAAGGCGCTGAAAATGCTAAAGAAACGCTCCGGATTATGAAGCCTTTTCTTTATAGGAATATAAATTCTACTATGACCCTATCATCCATATTGGCAGAGAAACAATCGTGAGAATCCTATTACGTGGTGTATCTTATCTTTTAAGTAACGAGTTTCTGATTCGTTTCGAGGTTATGATTTTGCATGAAGCAGTAGTTTGCGATACATTCACTTAGCACTAATTATCCTATAATTACAGTAAGGCTTTTCCTCTATAGTGATTTAAAATCGTTTCCATATGAATTGCATTATCAAGTTCAGCTTAATTGAGAATAAATGGAAAACTGTCATTAATGGTTTATGTCCTTTCAAAACCTTCGTTAAATTAAGCCAAATATGCCATAATAAATCTTGAATTATATATTATTATTATTATGTTTATCCGAATGATTTAGTTTTGTGTTCTTTGGATAGATAAAATGCATTTTATTTTTCTCTTCAGGTACGTTTTCTCATCTTGATATTTCCTCATTCTATGATCTTAATCTTCTACCTCATCGAATCACACCCTCTTCGCTACATCGGCCCGGTTTCTTTGGTCTGCATTTCCTCTCTTACGCTCCTTCCTGATTTTCATTTCGTTTTATTTTTTCCTTGCTTATCTTTTTATTAATATCGTTTCTCTTCCTTTTCCTCTTCGTTCTCGCCATCCTTTCTCTCTACACTCCGCCTGATCTTCTCCTTCGCTAATTGTCTTCTCATTGCTCGTCTTCATCCCTTCTAAATCACTGTCTCTCTCACACGCCTACCTCAGCTGCACTTAAGTCTCCACCAGCCCTCATAATCCCATCTCCTTACCCAAAATCCAGTCGAAAAACTCAACTTCTTCAAGAATATCCCGAAACAAACATTCTTTGTATTACATACTCTAGGAAAAATATCTATGGATGTCGCTGAGAGCGAGGAAACTTCGTCTTTGTTCGTTTTACTTATTCTTTCCTAAGGGCATACCAGTATTTTATTGATCAAAATGTCCACTTCAATTTTGTCAATTGAATTCGTAGCTTAATTATCGAAAAACTCTATTCACTTTCAATGTATTGCTGAAATATAAATTTGTGGAGAATTCGTAGAAAAAAGCCTCATTGGAGGATAAAACATTGTGACTATATTAACGCGTTCGAAGTTTTTTTCTCCGTACTACAGTTTGTACGCTAAGAGAGTGAATTTTCTTAAATCTTTGGTTCATAAAATATACACAATAAATATTCTACGCTGTGATCTATTATGCGTTTATATGTGCTTAACTATTTGATCCTTACCGCACAGCCAGTAAAGGAAAATCCTGAATTATTCCGCACTCCCTATAATCTTGAAATTAATTTCTAATCACCGTATCTGGAGACATCCTTCTCTCCCTTAGCGATACATTAAGGTTTTCTTACGATTCCCGCTTTCCATTTTCCAGCCTCCTTCAGATGGACCCAAAATCCCTTTCCTCCTCCTTGATAAACCCTTTACGTTCCCTTCTAAGGATCCGCCCGCCTTTTCCTCCCCATTGTCAACATTACTTCCCATCCCAATCTCACCCAGGGAGGACGGCCACCCCCTTTCCCCCTCATCTTCCATGACATTCCCTCTCTCCCCGTGATTAATCGGTTTATCTCTACCAAAACCCCTCCACTCCAAATCCCTCCCCCGCTTCTCCCGGCCCATCCTCTTTCTCTGTGTCCACCCTCTCTTCTTGAGGGAGAACTAAGTTTTCCCTTGCTCCTTTGCTGAAATTTAAAGATACTGCCGTTTACCGGCTTAAGAGGCTGCGTTCATCTATAAGGGACGCCCAGTGCCCCTTCGTTTCTCACCCCCCTCTCTCTCTCACTCTTGATCCCGTGTTTTCCTCTTCTTGGTAGTTCTTCTCCCCTTCCCTCTTCCTCATTTTACACCCCTTGACCACAATTCTTTGCTCTTGATCTCTCTCACTCAAAAGCGACCCTATTTTCCTCTAGAATGTGGCTTCTTTGTCCAAAATGACATTCTATGTCGCAGAGTTCGGCTTTGTTTCACTGTTCGATCACTCCTTGGTCTTCTCTCCTTTGTTCAGATGGCTGCATTCGATTGGTACTTTGAGGTGGTTTACAAAGGGCAACGATGAATGCTGGATGTAAGATGTTGCAATATATTCAATTCAGAAGAATGTCAATATATTTTGCTTTTAGATTCGTTTGTTCACTTGACACCCTAATGATAAAACTTGGGAAAAATATTGCATCATGGCACCTTAAATTATCCGCCATTTTGCACGAATATTGCAATTTCGTTTTATAAAAATATTTTTAAAATGAGTTACTTTTCGTTAGTTACTTTAGGAATGCCTATATGCCGTACTTGACCAAATCTACTGGCATTCTCTCTTGCACAGACGATGCCAGAAGCTGAAAACGGTATAGTTAATTTTTATATACTATATTATGATTAACGAATTCAATTCAGGTCCCATCATTTTTCACTATGTAGTGTGTAATCTCCAATGAATGAAGTCAGAAATGAAAAGATACGAAATTTTTGGAATTGTACATATTTGGCTGTTCTTCCATAAACGATTCCGTTTTTATTTGGAATTTCTTTCACTTTTCTCTTTTGGTGTTCTGTGTGTTCATCATTATATAAAATGTTTTTGTCTCTTTAATATAATATCACAATGATGAAAAAAGAAGCCTTTTATTTTAGCAAGATTATTTAAATCTGGGGCAATTATTTTGGTGTTGGGATCTGCAAAAGCTTAACGAAGAAATATTTTTTATGGATCGTAGTAGTTTTACACTTTGGAGAACATAATACAATCATTTTAAATTAAAAACTACAATTTGGCAATAGTGGGACGTTAACAATATAATAATATAATATAATATGTATAAATTAGTAAACTTTTTAAATATTTCCAGCACCGAGTAAGTTTGATGGAATATTGACTCACATGCCTTCCGTTTAAAATTGTGTACTAATATTTTTATACTCTTAAAGATGGCTATTTATATCATGTGTTATAATAATTCGCTAGCTCAACATTTTTTAATTAGATAACTTACATGTTTTTCTGTATAATATATTGCTTTTGATATGAATAATATGCGTAACAGTAAAAATTTTAACGTAAAATAAAATTCTCAAAGGTAGTTTGACAACCTCAGTGTAAAACGACGTAAAAATGTTAAATTTCTCCCAAAACGTTTGTCGCAGTTATTCCTACATCAGAAGCTCTTCCCAGTTGCAATTATTTCGAGAGAAACACTCTCCCTCACCGTCCATTTCTTTTCTGAGCAGAATTGCTGTAGGCATGTTCACCTCATTACTATGCCCCACAAAATTCCTTCCTATAACATTTTAAGCCCACCGGATATCTACCCCACCCTTTTCTCTCTCTCCCTCCCCATAAACTAATGCACACACACACAACCTTTCTCTAACCCGCCTCCCAAGAGGATTCTCATTTCTTCTTACCCTTTACACTCCCTCGCCCTTTGCTCCTAATACCTCCTCGGAATAACCCTTTAGCTCGGCCTCATATTCCACTCATTTTCTCCGCTTCTCCTCCCATCCCTCTACCCATCCTCTTCCTCCTTTTCCTCACTGCTCAAACCCCTATCTTTTTCTTGTTTTCACTTTTCCCCCACCATGGATCCTTCTTCCATCCTATGGCTTTCTCCAACACCTTTCTCTATCCCCCAGAGAGGGAGTAAGAGAGAGAACGGTGGTCTTAAGATGGAGTATCAACTGAGACCATCCTCCTTACCTTACCGTCTCCTATGGCGTCTTTACCGTCTCTCTACTATACCCTTCCCTCTTGCGGGACTTAGGCAACACCGTGGGATGCTCTTGGGAAAATGCGAGAGAGAGAGATGGGGGATCGGACCGTGTAAGAAGTTGGTTTAGGAGGGAAGATATGGGAGGAGGAAGGTTTGGAGGCAATCGAAGGGAGAAGTGAGATAGGCGATGGATGTAATCAGCATTTTGATGAAGGGACGACCTTCTCCGGTTGTTATAACTCTCCTCACTTTCTCTCTCTATACCTTCCGAATCACTATCACACACACACACGCACATCTTCCCACCCAACGCCTTCTCCATTACTGCCTTTTCTCTACCTCCTTTGAAGGCACTCTCGGGGTATTATCCTCTCCATATCTATCATATTGCTAAAATATTTTTGGATAACATCTGAGTAACAACTTCTGTGTTTTTCTTGCATTTGGGAAGTTATTCTGGATGGAAAATAGGCTTGCTAACTACGGAAATTACAATTCCGGAAGATTTCGCCACGAAATGTGTACGACCTAGTACAGGGGACGGCAACCTGCGGCTCCGGAGCCTTGAGTACATATTTACGGCCCTTGAGAAGTTAGCCAAGCTCCCTAATATTTATCAGTAATGAAATATACTTACTGTAATCACTCGAATCTCAAAAAAAGGTCGTACAGGTTGTCACTATGTGACTACCAAGTATTTCGGAATAAGGCAAAAAATGGTTCTTCACTTTCAAAGGTTGCCGACCCCTGTCCTAGTACAATTAACTGGGAGGCTTAGCCGTAGAGATGGGCGTCCGCAAAAACAATCGCAGGAGCATTTTAGGTAATATTTATTAATTTATTTTCATATACTTATACCGATTTAGGAAAATACGAATAAATAAATCATTTTTCGCAAGGGCGGCTTTTTTCTTAAAGATTAGGAACGGATGAAAAGGCGCTCCTTCATCTATCTGCAAACGCCCATGTGCGTGGAAAACTTGAGTTTCTTCGAGCGAAACAAATAAAAATTTAAAAGTATTTACTTTTGATATATATATAGCTTATTCCATTGGATGAGCAGAATGGAGACTAATCTATATATATTAAGTGCCTTTTGTCAGTATGTCAGAAAAGAACGATTACACTTCACATCTATCATATGCGAAGGTCAAGGGTCACTCCACTTACCTTTTGTCCCCGAATGGTTATTGGACAGCACTGATCCATGGCCTGTTAACTACGTTATTGAAGTTTCATTAAAAGTATTTATAGTTCCTATTATTGTTTCAAATATCGCCTAAAACATTAAAATGAAAAAAGTACGAGTACCTAATATAAGCAATTGTTGGAAAACCTAATTTTTTTATCATCTTGTTTGTTTTATTTTTATGCGTAATAGAGTTAATAATTGAAATATTACTTCGCATATTATAAATACTGTCTGAGTCCGGCAGCCGGACCAAGCAACGTATCGTGTCGATTACCTCCGCGGTCGCCGGGCGCGTATGGATAAGTGAAGTAGGTTGACTAAACAAAATTTTGATCCTGTAGTAAATGTACACTACCACATTGACTGGCCTTATGCAGTTCATGAACTTTTTTATGTAGGTAGGGCCCTAGAAGTGCGCATAACAAGGGTGGCCAACTTGACTCGCGAGACGCATGCGGGTCTTATACATTCATATAGTTAAACAATTTAACTTATTTAAATGGTAAAAGATAGTTAGAATTAATGATACCTCGCGCCTCGCTTCTTCAGTTATCAAATGAAAATATGGATTATTCAATATATACAATCAATTAGGTGTGTGCCTGGAAGTAAGTCTGGATCTATTCTCTGATTTTATGCACTTCATGCTAGAAAGTAAAGATTCACAGAGGTACGTTGACCCAAACAAAGTTTACTGTTAGTGCTGAAAACTTATTCTTGCCAAAAAGAATCCAGAAGTCATTATCTTTTTTATACCACTGCAAAACAAAGTCACTTTGAATGTTCACAATTTCAAGTTAAATTTCTGTCAGCTTGAAATAAGTTTCAATAAATGTTGCAATCTCAGAAATATCAACTGTGTTGAATGGATTTACAACATTTTTAAACTGGTCCAATTTTATTAAAATAATGGAACCACCATCTGAATTCTTGCTTTAGCTCATCAAAAGGCTGAGAAACAAAAACCTTTTCAGTGACAGTTTCGATACACTACCTTTTTGAACTTCGCGTGCTTGCGGTTCGCGAATTTGGACTTCGCGATAAAATTTGATATGACCATAACTTGTGTTTCGCGCATATTAGTTGCATTTCGCGTCATGCGTTCATGTGTTTACGATGCCTACTTTTTTGTTTCTAAGTTCATTTTAAACTTGAGCTCCCTTGAAATGGACATTATTATTATACTAGTGTAATTGCCCTTCAAATATGACGGGTATGCGTGGATTAAGTATTAAATTAAGGAACTTCCCATGCTTCCCCCTTTTCTCTCTTCCTTTCTCCCATCCTCCTCCCTCCCTCCAATCCTCCTTCCCTCCCTCCAATCCTCCATCCCTCCCTCCAATCCTCCCTCCCTCCCTCAAATCCTCCCTCCCTCCCTCCAATCCTCCCTCCCTCCAATCCTCCCTCCCGTCAATCTTTCCTCCCGCCAATCCTCCCTCCAATCCTCCCTCCCTCCCGTCCTCCCTCCCTCCCCCCTCCCATCCTACCCTCCTAATCCCCTCCCATTGTACCCTCCTAATCCCCTCCCATCCTCATCCCCTCCCATTATCCCTCCCCCCATACTCCCTCCTTCCCATCCACCCTTCCTCCCATCCACCCTTCCTCCCATCCACCCTTCCTCCCATCCACCATCCCTCCCATCCACCTTCCCTCCCATCCACCCTCCCTCCCATCCTCCCTCCATTTTTATGAAAGTCGCAGGAACTGAATAGTTTTTGGTAAAAATCGGTCAACCGGAAGTGGGTGTTCACTCTTGTCACTCACACGTTATTTTGAAATATTTCCTTTAATATTTGATGTATTTAAAAACATACTGGAATAAATGTTGTAGGAAATTTAATTTTCTACAATCTTTGTTTGAAACATTTTCCCATATAATGCATTGTTTAAGAGATATCTTATATTTTTAGCTGCCACTACCACACCACCTACCGACGATTATTGTTAACAATTGACGCTAAGTTACGTCTTAGTAACGCTCCTTTTGATTCTTTTAGTTGTTGGAGCTTTGTGGCTCTATCCAATATCAGAAGGCTTTGGTTTGAGTTTATTTCTGTTCTTTTTCAAGTGTAAAATTTTCTCGCAGTTTCTTAAAATATTTGTTATTATGTAACCTATTTGGAGTTTTTAGAAATATTACAGGTATGGAGAAAGTCATGTGGTGGCCACTAGGGATTGCAATACCGGTAAACCGGTTTACCGGTTTATCGATAAATTGTGCAAAATCCTCTAGTAATTTACCGGTAATTCGGTATTTTCTACCGGTAATTCGGTAAAAGAAGAACGTATTTAATGTATGTTGTAATAATTTTACCTGTTAATTATCTTTGTAAAATATATTTTTAAATAGATATAAACATCTAAATAATAATTTATTATGTTTAATGAATAGAATAGATATTAAAATTGATTAGGCACACTTTAACATCTTTAAATATAATATTTAAAAAATCATTACACGTCTTACTTTAAATAATATGAACAAAAATTTATTAACATACCTTATTTATTTAGAACTATTTTATTTTTACCCTGCTGTATTTTAACAGGTAGTAATTAAATAGCAGAATAAAAATAATATTTCCTTTTTTGAACAAACCTCTCAGCACATTGGTTCACACGCGCTACAGTACCTTTATGATCTCACGAAATCGATAATGAAGATTGCGGAATTTTTAACAAAACCAGCAAATCCACAATAACGAAGATAATCGTTGAGCTAGTTGAGTCCGTTTATAATAAAAAGGAAACGGATAATACAATTAAACCAACTGAAGTCCGATTCCGAGAATGTTACAACTTCAGTTCTTTCGACATCGGCTGCGTTGTCGATGAAGGAAAAACTTCAATTGGCGATAAAGGAAAAACTGATGTAGCCTATGAAGATCTAACTCAAAAACAAAAAAAAAACACGAAAGAACTAACACGTCGTGAGAAAGGAAATGACGTATTTTCAAGAAGAAAAATTAAGATGAAAATATTTTTAAATGGCTTTCGATTCAGAAAGGGCGTTTTCTACGGCAGGGTTTATATGCACAAAAATCAGGTCACAGTTAGGAGACTCAAGTCTGGATAAATTATGTTTTCTGCGAGCCTATCTTAACAACCAAAGAGACAACAAATGAAAAAGAATCAGCGGCAATACTTTTGTTTTAAAATAAAATTTTAGAGTTTATTTCATATTTATAATCAATGGTTTGTTTACGATTTTTGTTTAAGTTTGTTGTTTTTTCCTTAAAGTACTTATCTTTAGAGTATATAATCGATGGTGTATTTACGATTTTTGCTTAAAGTTTATGTTGTGTTTTCCCCAAGTACTAGTCTTTAGAGTTTATTTAATCAAAGGTTTATTTACGATTTTTGCTTCAAGTTTATGTTGTGTTTTCCTTCAAGTAGGTACTTATCTTCAGAGTTTATTTCATGTTTATTTAATAAAAGGTTTATTTACGATTTTTGTTTAAAGTTTATATTGTGTTTTCCTTCAAGTAGGTACTTATCTTCCGAGTTTATTTTTTAATGTTTATTTAATCAAAGGTTTATTTACGATTTTGTTTCAAGCTTATGTTGTGTTTCCTTAAAGTTCTTATCTTGAAATTATTTATTTATTTATATTTATCGTTTTATTTTAAAATTTATCATTTTTTGAAAATGTCGAAAGTTAGCGATAAATTACCGGTAAACCGGTATTTATGAAAACATTTATCGAATTACCGATAATTGAAAAAGTCGGTAAATTTGCAATCCCTAGTGGCCACATCAGATTTTTAGTTTCCATTTAATTTGCATGCACTTGCAACTTTAACATAAAAACAAACAATAAAAAACAAACAAACAAAAAACAATAAAAAAATTAATTTTTCAATTTTTATTTTATTGTTAACATATAACATCATTTGCATAGAAAGTATTTTTTCACACGTGTTACATCTTTCTGGAGTATGTAAATGTCGTAATGGCTAAAACACCGCTCAACGTCACAGCTATGTACATGTTGGCATACATAAAAGCAATAAGATACACATACTTGCTCAACTCAGGGTAGCGAACTTGAGCATCAATCCAAAATCGAAGAATATCCTAATCTAAATTTTGTGGAGACGGTTCTATTCGCGCAGAAATTATTGTAGCAATTTTAAATGTTTGCGGAAGGTAACACTTATTCGTGTTCGCCGATCACAGCACATGAAACACGGCGCGAATCCACTCAAAATCAAAACATATGCATTGTATTTACATAGTATGTACTACAACGTATCTACAACGCTGGTGCCGCTGTGACCCTCACAGATGACGACTAGGGATAGCGGTTTGCGAGATGCTCACGTGAAGCGATACTCTCAGTACGTCTCTTTCTGTTTTTTGTGACCATCTAAATTATTCAGTTTGAAAAATTCTTGTCGCCTCAATTAAAGAAACTATCGGACACAATTAGAGAAGCTGAAAAATAACTTCCTGAAAATACCACTGTGAATAAAAAATTATTTTAAAAATATAACGAAGGTAATAATAAAACATTTCATTTCTTTTGAGACAGTTTTAATTGCTTGTGGTAGATTTTTTAAAATTTACATTTTTTAAAATTTTAATTTCTGATTATATCGGATTTAACCCGAAATGGCTAAATCGTAATCGGAGAGGGAAAATCGGGTTAAACCCGAAAAATGTATACCCTAATTATGAGCCTGTAAGTTTGGTATGTTGATTCGCTTGTATGTAATTTACAAAATTGAGTTCTCTCATTCGTTCCCTAGGTTTTTTATTTTAATATTGTTACGCTATAGAAAGATTTTAAATAAAAGTACTTTCCACATAATATTGTCTAGTTAATCGTTTGCTTACCTAATGTTTGTTTCCGGCTGTTATTTCACCGTTTTCAGAGTCTCATCTTCACAGGGCGCCAGGGGCGAGATGGGTTGTGCGGTTCATTACCGTTCGAAGGGGAGAATCCGGGGAAGAATGAATGAGCTCGCTTTCATTACGGTCGTAATTGCAAAAATTAAGAGTGTGAAAGGAAGGGTTTGAAGTGAGGGAGATTTGAGGGAGAGGCGGAGGAAAAGAAACGGGAAGCGATGCGGCCTGTTCCATCATCTATTTTCCTTATTTTCATCTCTTTCCGTCTTTGTTGTTGCTACACTTTCTCTCCAGTGTTCATTTATCGTATTTCTCTTTTTCTGCCCCATCTCTTTTCTATCTCCCTCACTGCCTCTTACCTACTCTTTCTCCATCGATCTCCACCCGCCTTTCCCGTTCCATCTCTCTCTCCCCATCCTTTCCCCGTCTCTACTCCTTAATCTCTCCTCTTCACTTTCCCATTCTCGTCTATCCCCAGTTTATTCCTCTTATCTTCTCTCCCTCCCCCTTTTCCACTCTCCCACCATCTTCCTTGCTCCCTCTCCTAAAATTTCACCCATTAACTTTTCGGTTATTTTTCTCTGATGAATATCCTTTCTCCAATTTACTTCATTTTCTCTTCAAACCTATACCACAACTTTGCACAAACATTTGCTGAAACTTTCTGCCAATTCAATTCTTCTCTGTAACTCCTGTAATTTCCTATATTACAGGTGTGTTGTCTTGTTTCAGAGTCTGTTCTCTTATTCTCATTTTATTGTCAACATTCCAAATCAAACTTTTGCCTTAATTTTTCATTCTGTATCATCTTACTTAGTATTTTCGTCTCTCAACCACTTTCATAGCAATTTTCGCTCTCGATTCGACACCTTCTTGTTCTATATTTGCCACAAGTATTTCTATAAATCTTTAAAAATGACATGTCACATATGCTCGAGGTGGCAAGAAGAAATACATTTCTTGGCACTCTTAATATATAATCGATTTTTTTATTTTTATTGGTTTCGTCCCATTTTAATAGTGTAAGTAGCAAAACTGCTCAATTTTGAGCCGTTGTTCCGAGCATTGTGAAATTGAGTTATATAACATTATTGCTACTCATGTCACATTGAAAATTTTTATAAATTTATTGCTGAATAAAGAACGGTCTATAACACGCTGAATTTATTCATTTTTAGGCGTTCTTACAAGCGAAGCTGTAGTAGCGGAGCGCCTTATGTGCACGTCTCGTCCGTCCGTCTGTCGTAACTTTCATCTCCTAAACCGCCAGACGGATTTTAATTAAATTAAGTACGAATGATCGTTATTAAAATTTATGGCTCAATTGTGATTTGAACTGCCTCCGTCAATTAAAACTGCCACTTCAGATAATTACTTTAATTAACATCTCGATAAATGGCATCCGTCATGCAACAATGAAATACCATATTTTTCTCTCCCTAGCTCTTGTATGATCTGTAGGGCATAGTATCCGTGGTGGTAATATCAGTGGTGTCCAAAGTGCGGCCCGCGAAGGGTTTTTGTGCGACCCGCGAGGGTATGATGAAAAACCTATCCGAAAACTTGAACACACAAATTCATACATTTTATGAAAAATACTTAAAAGAATAGCCGTTGTCCGAAACGTAACGCTGACGTCATCAGTGGCACGTTTTAACGCGTTTTTAACAAACTTTCCTATTAGGTAGAAGGTTGAAATTTCGCAGGAATGTTTCATTCAGACAAAAATTAAATGACGAAAAAAAACACGAAAAAAGACCTAGATTCGACTTCAGAGGGGCGATCTTCATTTCTCGTAAGTTAACACGTAAAAAGCGACTTTTTAAAGTGCAAGCTTTTATTCTTTTGAAATTAAAATTACAAACAATTGACGTACGATCTTCGAATTTAAACTGTTTTAGGAGTATTAATGAAGTTTCTTATTCTATTCATCTTTTTCCGCCTACCGTTTCAAATCTCTCATATTAAACATTTAAATCACATATTTTGGGAAAATATTGGCTTTTAAACAGGATGTTGTCTTGCCAGCCACGTCATTGTTAAACTTCGAGAATTAATTGTTGTCTCAACCCGCATATGTGCATAGATAGCCTTAAATTATCATAGGAGTTTTCACGAAATTACGTAATTCTAATGGGACTGGGATTTAGTTTGGATTCTTTTGCTTATCTAAACGACTATATAGATGTAGAATAAGAGAATGGGATGTGGGGATGGAGATAGAAAGGAAGGGATATAGAATGGAAGGTACATAGAAAGTAAGGGTGGTATAGAATTAGTCTATTTTTCCAGAGAAGGAGAGAGAAAGGAGAGGGGGAGAGGATGGGAGACAAGAAGTGAGAAAAGGAGGAAGAATGGAAAGTTCCTTAGATTTTATACTTAATCCATGCATACTCGTCATATTTGACGGGCAATTACGCTAGTGTTGATAATAAAACTGTTAATACTGAATTTTTATCCATAAAAACCTTATTTAGACTTGATTTTCACTTATACGGCTCCTTAGAACATATAGATAACTTCCGATTTAATCTCTAATCCGGCCTGCCGAAGAATTGGCAACTTTCAGTGTGGCCCGCCGTAGGAATTGCAACCACCAATACGCTAGTAAAAATGTTTGGGCACCATGGTATAGATTAAAAAAATTATTCGGATAGAGGACAGCATTAACACTGAAAAGTCGACGAGAGCATATAATTACGACTTATAGTTTCAGAGATAATAATCCAAGAACCACCAAATCTTTCTATACCGTTTTATACCTATTTCCCATAAAGAACTTCTCATCTTGTTAAAACTTATTTACATGTCTTAATTGAATTTTACAGTTAATTTTGCGCTACTGTTTCTCGGATGATATGATAAGGTCCAAAGGCGGTTCAAGGTATTTTGGCGCTCCGGGCGAAAAGCTGCTCCACCGCTCCTTTCCGTAAATTTTGGTTAAGATATTTTAAAAAGAACATTAATTTATTCATTGGTCCGTAAAATAATTGATAATGTAAATGTTAAAGGAATTTCGTATAGCTTCTCACCTGCCCCTCGATATAAATTTGTATCCAACATTTATTCACTTGCAAGTAATGTATAGTTAGATGGTCGGGTTAACGCCCCGGTCAACAGCCCGGCTCGCCCGTACCTCGGGCCAGCCCTGGTAAGGCCGATAGGACTCATCTAGTTTTTAAGATAAAGTTAAAAAAGTTTCAATATGTGCATGTATATACTTAGGTAGTTTACCGTAGCGAAAGCGGCTATGTAGCAATTATAATAAGTTTTACTGTCATAGAACCTGACGTTATTCCTAAACACAAGAAACAACAAAAATTACTGCATTGACTACGTAACGCACTAACGAGGCTTTTACTAATGAAGGGGTTGGCAACCCTTTATCCATTGAGGGCCACATTCGCAGTTGTGAATGCTTCAGAGGGCCGCATTGGGAGTCACGAGAGCTTCGGTGGACGTTTACATAAGAAGTTAACTAGATATTCTGTGGCCTCGTATGACCGAAAATCAAGTCTAAACAATTTACTAGCGTGAAGACATCACCATAAACGGTTTTAAGACTATAATTTTATTGAAAAATATGAAATTGCCCATATGATATTTGCACTAATGTGATATTGCACCACAAATATCCAGAATCACGAGAAGAGCAGTTCAGGCTGTACACTCGCGTAGAATTGTTTACGTTAGAGATTCATGTGCCAAATTGTTATGTTACGCTCATTACTTCTAATCCCGTACCAAAATTGCTTTAGAAATCACCGATCTTTATGATAGCTGAGAGTTTCTTTCTTCCATTTTCTTCATATTATTGGAATGCCACGAAGTGTCGGCTTCTGAAGGATTTTCTATTATTTCTATAATACGTCACAAAATCCATTTGAATCAATTGTGTCAAGAACCAATTTTGCGTTGTTCAACCTTTCGAGAGCAATTTCAAAGTCTATTTTACAACAGGCGACAGTTGATAGACAACGCTTAAGCTTTAACCTGTTCTTATGCTGACTTTACCAAGGCATCTTCGACCGATAAGACGCAGGACGGTTTTTGGCTATTTTTTCGAACAAAAGGGCATCTTATGCGGTAATGCGGTAATTACGCCTATTGCAAGTGAAAATATTTTTCTGACTAAGAGACATCGTGACGTCTTTCGATGGATTGAATTTGTCCGTTGTTTGGTTCTGTTTTATTTGTTATGTCAGGTTGTAATTCTGATAATTGACGCGCTGCGTAGAGAAAGCGATTTAGTATCTTACATTTTTTAGCATTTCGTGTTCAAGTATTTAATAATTGTTATCATTACAAAATTCCTAAACTTAAGAGATGTAATGCAATGCTAGTTGCTCATTTTAGTTAAATTTTAGTTAAATTTTCAGTTATTATTTCGATATTGCAACAATGATATTTAGATTATAAATTATATAAATTCATATGCGGTGATAGTGAATTTTAAATGTAGTAATAGTAGACATTTTAAATACATACTAGTTGTTTTTCGTGTTACGTTCATGAATAATTACTTTCCTTTAGCCTAAGGAAATATTACCGCGGAATTAATTTAAGATTTTCTTATTCCAGGTGGGAACATTTGCGACATCGCAGTTATCCCATCAATTCTTTCCATTTTTAGCATCATATTTGAACTCTGTACTTCTTGCGCCAATCCCAAGCGATTTTCAGTGCTCCCGTTCTGCCAACTTCACCTTGATCGGCATTTTGAAGTCATGTGTTTTCTACATTGAAGATGTCTGTTTCGTCGAGTGTATCAAGAGGAATTTTCGTAGTGGGAGGACTGAAGTTATCCAAAGGTAGGGAGACATCTGATGTTATAATCAGAACCATACAATTTTCTCTTCGGGTTAATTGAATAATGTAAAATTTTGCAGGCAAGGCATCCAATCAAAGTTAATATCAGGGTTACCGCAATGCGTGTTATAGGAAACTGCAGAATTTATGAAGGTTGGAAGAAGATAAAGCGAATGCAAGCCTTAATTATAGTAGGTGATTTTATACGTTTTCATTAATTTATTCTATTGCTATTCTTATATCCTTAAAACAACGTCACTTTTTGTGGTACATTTGCGCAATACGCTGTAATTAGCCGGGCAGATGCAGTGCAGTGAAACAGATTTCATAGAAAATCTCACTAGCAGGCTTGAACATCCTGAAGTGATCTGTCATTGTTCTAAGAAAAAAGATACTCGATATCGCTCCGACGTAATAATTAACTCACAAATTTTATCATAGTAGTCTTGCCTTCCTAAATAAATAGGTGCTTCAATTATTCCGTTTCTGATCTATATTTCTCTAGGAGTTTCAATCGAGCGGTCTACGTCGTAGTAATTCACAGTTCTCTCTCAATACAAATATTATATGGGCAGATATTTAAAAATTTTCAATTAACAGTCGCACTTCGTGACAAAACCTACATATTTAAAGTCTAACGCGACGTTTACAGCAATTCATTGAGTGTAGAAAGTTTTCGACTTTATGATACGTATTGTTTCATATAATTTGTATCGCAAGTAATTGTTATTTTGACGCTTACAAATACAAGGAAGAAACTTTTGCGAAACTTTCATTTTGTAAATGGTTTTCATTAGTAATATATTACTTTCGCGAATAGCGTTTTCTGAAACATTTCCTTAAATAACTTCTTTCATGGCTCCATTTTATATTACTTTATTAAATATCCTTATTATTGTGCCAACGTCATCCATTATCAATAGAAAAACTCACATCGGCTATCATCAGTGGCGGATCCAAGGGGGGAGGGCGATGGAGGTGATCGCCCTCCCCTTAGACGATCCCATTGCCCTCCACTGGGTGCATTCTTAAATTTATTTCGCGCAACAGCCCTTGATTCTACACCGAATATTATGTATGACAAGGGAAACAAAGATTCTGATGGGGATAGGGATTTTCAAAATGTATGGTCGTCGGCAGACGGTGGATCTAGAGAGGGGAGGGGCAATTGGAGCGATCGCGATCGCCCCCCCCCCCTTTGGGAAGTTGCTGGATCCGCCCCTGGCTGTCACCTTTGCATTGTCAGGAAAATTGTAGCACGCAAGGAAAAGTCATCATATAAAGATTCCCGTACTTTTACTGTTCCGATTGTTTTTACGAATTATAAAGCCTCATAAGTGCTAAAGTAACTCTGCTAGTTAAAACATTTATGAAATTATAATTACTTTTTACACGCACTTGAATTCAAATTTATCGGTAATTATCAACCTTCTCTACTTAACTACCAAACAGTAGAAAGTACTCTGAAGTAATTTTATTTAGATTCATAATTAAATTCATTAATTTAAGTCTTTGCTTATTACTTTTGATAGGGATGACTGAAATTGGTACACAAAATATTATACTGCTTTTATTAAACGTTTTGACTCGCAAATTTATAAAATGTCATCTTTTCTAGCTCATTTCAATTCTCTTAAAAATTACTTTCCTCGCCATTGTCTTCGATCGGTCTTTTTAAATTTTTCTCACCACATTACCCTTTTTTCCCGTTTTCAACTTTTCTCGATATTTTGTTGCATTCTCTCACCATTACCAATATTATACCTTTTCTTATATCTTACCTCCATTCTCCTCTATACTCTTCACCTTCATATTTCTCAACCATTCGTTTGTTCCACCCCCGCTTTCAACCCTTCCTATCCGTCCTTGCTCCAACACCATCGACTTCCCTCTTCTCATTTTCTCTCCCCACTTTCCGCTCTTGCTCTCCTACACTTTCCTCCCTCCTCAACCCAAGATACCAAGGCGTTGTCCCTATTCATAACTCGTTAACCACGCACAAAGGCGTCGACCATAGGGTGGAGGAGTTCACCTCTTGGATCTTTAAAAGATGATGCGAGAGAAGGGGACCGAGAGAGGGAGTCGGGAGGAAGATGTAGGAGGGGAAGGAAATAAGCAAAGAGAGGTGAGGGAGTCGGATAGAGGAGCCGCCGAGGAAGAAGTGAAAAGAGGTGGCGGGAAGGGGAGGAAAGCGCGGCTCTCAATACATTTTAATTGGAAACTTAGAACCTCGGCGAGTCTTTTAACGGCGCGACTATTCTCGCGTCCCAACCCAACTTCTCCCTCTCTCTCTCTCCTTCTTGCGTCTGATTGGTCGCCTTCTGAGCGTTTAATATAATCTGAGGTCACGGGAGGTTGAGGTGAGAAGTGTGGGGATGGGGTGGAGAAGATAAAGTGTATTGACACCTGTGTGACTGGAAAGTTGGAAGCTTCTTTTTTCTTTCGAGTTTAAACATTTGAATTTTTGAGTTACTTTTATTTTGGCTTGATTGTTTTTGCTAAGATTCTCTTCGATGTGGCTGAAATCGAAAACTTAATAATTATTATTTTTAATCCTAATGCTATTTTATATATTCTGCGTGTGAATGAAAGTATGACAATTTTTCACCTTTAATATTTTAAATAATTATTATTGTTGATATTTATAAATGAATAACATTTTGAAGTGGATGCATGCAGATGAATCACCGGAAAAGTGAAAAATATCATGGAATGACGTGAATAACTTATCTATATCCATCATCATGTCATTGAAAATCATTTGAAAGTTATTAGGAGTTATATTAAATAGAAAAAATAATATTCATTTATGTGTATTAATCATATAATATTTTGGCAAATGACATAATAGTTATTTTAACCTTATTTCAATTAACTTTCTACAATCACGATATAAAAAATTTCTCTTATAAATAAAGACGTCAGAAATAGAATAGACTATAATAAACAGTTGTCTTATCGGTCAACAGTTCACCACATTGTTTTATCTGAATACCTAATGATGCCATCGCAAAACTAAAATGTGCATCTAATATAGAAACGCAAATCGTCTCCGATGCTATCTTGAAATACTTGCTTACACTTCAGAATCCGTAAGTAAAACTAGAACAAAAGGGGCGCAGCAGCGCGACAATCAATACTGCTCTAACTCATCGCGAGATATCCAACATAATCGAAAAAATGGAGGAAGGAGTTTGGAAGTAGAGAAAGGAAGAAAAGATAGAGGTTGGGGCGGAATGAGCTTTTGGTGATGGGTCGGTAGAGTTTTGTGGCGTAGTAATTAACGGATTCCCTGGTCCTCTTTGTCCGAAACCCTTTTTCGAACAACAATCTTCCCCTTCACCTTGCTTCTCCGATTCTTTTCCCTCCTTCCCCTCGCCCCCACAATCTTCTTCCCCTCCCTCTCCTCCCATTCTCTTCCCTCTGTAACCCTTAACTCATCCGCCTCCCATTATCCTCAACTCTTGCCAGCCATGGTATTATTTTTCACATAATCTTTCTCCCTCCTTTCATTCTTACCCAGCTTAACCCTTTCCGTAACACCCCTCTTAAACAGATTCCATTCTCTCCCCATTCCCTTCCTTCTCTGAATACTGATAAATCTCATCCACAATTTCCCCCGCTCCTTTTCTTTACATCTCCTCTCTTGCTCTGATTTTTGTGATCAGTATCCTCGGTTTTTATTTCCTTTGGGTAAGAAATACCTAGCTCATCTCTCCACTCCAATTTTTAGGGCTGATAGTGAGGGGAAAAGGTTTAGGCCGAAGAAACTAAAATATTTGCAGCACTAAATAAGACGATGTAATTGTACTTGGAAAAAATCTGAAGGTACTGTATAATTTTTCATGCCTGATTGTTTCAATAAAAATACTATAACTTTCCACTTTTTATATATGTGCAATGACAACATCATTGTTATTTTTAGGCTAGTTTCCAAAGGAAATGGTCCTGTATGTGTGTGTCCCCTACTAACAACTTTTGCACCCAAGGATCGATTTTCATGAAACTTGGTATGAGGCTCGTGCTGCCAGGGCTCACCTCAGAACTACATTTTATTTTGCGGTGATTGAAGTCCCGGGTTCGATTACAGGAAAGTTTATTTCCGTATTTGTTTTACATAGGAAATCTCAAATCCGTCATGCAGAGATGTTTTCTTTAATACATTAAAATATCTTAAAATTGTGATATCGGAGCGAGGTTTATACTGTTCTATGGGAAAAGAATGTAGATTCTAATTCTTATCACCGAATTTTGATAATTGGTTGTATTTTCTTGGATTTACCTTTAAACAGCGTTTTTGGGTATTAAACCACATTTTATCGGATTGTTCCCATGGAGACGATTATTACCGAACTCGGCTTGAGCATAGACGAGTGAACAAATGGGTTATTTTCTTTTTCGCTCGACTACTCTTCTTCAATGGACAGTTGATCCAGACATATTTGCGTATAAACAGTAACATTTATTAAATTCTTTTATTTAAAATATAATGACAGAAAGAGATTTTCACATTGTTTTTTAGTATTTTAAACCTGACAATGCTCTATTAATTTGTTTTCCAATTTTTCTTTATCATTGATAAACTATGAATTACAAATGATATTTATGGTATGAGAATTCCTTGGAATGACTAACACATACCTACTGATACCTTTACTGTCACTATAAGTAATAAATTCGGGACGACAACTTTGGAAAACCAACCTACATTAGTCCTGGTTTGGACTTCTTGTTTGTGCTTTATTACGGATCAGTTCCACAAACCTGCGTCACAAACTGTGAATAAAAAAATATTTTTGTTGACTAGAATTAATTTTTGAAACTGGACATCAAATTTTACCAGATTCACCCTGTTTCAGGATTAAGTAATCAAATTGATTCATCTTATTTAATTCTAAACGCAAATGTTGCAAATTATTTATAATAAAGTGTTCATGGATTTTTTTTACATATCGATTAATGCATTATGCATCGCAGGATTTAACTGAGAAGATTATTTATTGAACATTTGTAAAGCTGCAAATTATATTCCGAAGGAAATTCAATCGATAAAACTAGATTATGTTAACCTTCATTTAGAAAAAATATTAATTTTATAAAAGATTTCAAAGCGGCAGCGATGAGGAGCTATGTTTCAGGTGTCAGCTATTTAGGACTCCAAATCGTCCGATAAATTGGCAACAGAGGCGAGTAGATATATTCTTCCGTCGAATTTAGTCTAATATACATCGGCGCACTTTAAATTTCCTCTCCTCACGTCTTCCAAGACGTGCTCCAAAAATAGTCGCTTCTCGAGCAATCATTATCCCTTCTTCGTCACCTTAAAGATGTCGATTAAAAGCACTTTCCTTTCTCTCCTTCCACCTCCTGCTCATCTTTTTCACCTTTAACCATTTGCGTCACTTGCAGGCGCTCTCCTTTCCTCTCCCTCCATTTCTCCCTCCAGCCAACTTGGAAGTTATCAAAACGATCCGACATCACTTTTCGATACACAGACACGATACACTCTTTCTTCTCTTCCTATTCTTTCACTTGTTTTTTATATTCTCTCCCTTTAATCTTTTTTATCCCGCCAAACAGCCCTGCGCATGTATATCATTTTCTATTTACTATGTAATTTCTCCCTTATTTTCATAATTTTCGCTCTTTTACCAACTTAAAGAATTTCTTCACTGATTTTGTCACCCGTTATCATTGTCATTTTCTTACCTTCTCAAAACTCCTTCATTCTTTTATTATTACAATTACTTTTACACATCGTCGCTCTTATTTCTATAACTTTCCTTTCTTTTTCTTCAGGTAATACTAATTAATAAATATTTCTTAGCATTGTTATCATCTTTTATTTATTCACATTTCTTTTATGTTCCGCGAAGTACTATTTTTATTTTTTCCTTTTTTTATTATACTATATTTACAAATTATTTTTCATGTTAACTTTTCCTAATTTATTGTCTACCTCTCAATATCTGCTCTTGAATATATTTTGCGATTCAAGTCCTTATTCCTTTTTCTCGTTGTATCTTCTTTCGCCCTTCTACAGGTCTTTCTGTACTTTCTTCTCACGTCTGCTAATAACGAACCTCTCCTTTTGTATTCGGTTTCTTTCTCTTAGACCAGAACTTTCATCCTTCTATCCTTCTCTCCCCTCTTCCGTGTTGGGATTTAAACCCTTCTTTCTTGTTCTATTAATGCGAATATTTTTTATATTATTTTCCTTTAATTTTCCTTTCATATCGAGCTGAAAACATCGGCACCTGACCCCTATCACATCACCGACTCTCTCCCTTCTATCTCTCAGCAAGGGCCACAATGCGCATTAATTAATGTATCGATTGATTAATTAAGAGAGGAAGGAGATACCTTCTCTCCTTTTTCCTCGGGCGGCAAGTCCTTTTCATCTTTTTGCGTTCCTAAAGTTTTCGTATTCCTCCCTCCAAGTTCCTTATCTCTTTCCATTCCATCATCCTCATTGCATCTAATAATACTTGAAGCTCAGAGCTATCGAAAAATTCTCTCTCGGCTTTGTATTGGATCTTGCTGTTTTTCCCGTGACTTTTTACACATTTGAATAGGCATGAGCCACAACTGTGGTTAATTATTTACGTCTTAATTCTTGTATGTGTATGAATATTAAGTACAGCGATTTTGTTTGGTGTTATTTTTGCGAAAAAACAATACTGAGGAAATCAGAGCCATCATTAATTCTTAGCAAGGGATTTTTATGATCAATTACTCCTCTGCTATTAAAAACGCCACGGCGAGTTGTGTTGTGTTCGAAAATTAATAAAATGTGGCATTTTGGGATAGTTGAACCAGTAATTCATTTATTTATGTTAGTAGGTAAAATTTTCGATAATTTATCTTACTCGCCTTCAGAAGTAATTTTTGAAATGTGCAAACATAGACGAGTCGTTCTTTTAATAGTGGTCCATTATATATCTGACTTAATTATTTTGTTTTATTTGTAGTTTAGTTGTCTTGCTTTAATCAATTTGATCTTACCGTTCTTTTTTCGCTTGCTACACACTTAAAGATCCCAATTCCCTTTCGTATTAATAAATTTCTCCTACCATTGTTTCTTAGATCGAATGATTTTCTATTTTTTATTATTTTTTGTTTATAGCATATCCTCTTTTCGTCTTCTCGATATATTTACGCGGAAGAGTTCCATAAGACTAAACAATCTGCTGCGCTTGATTAAGAAGTCCGATTTTCTGCTAATTGCGACATATATTCCTTTAAATTTTTTCGGATTACTAGATACAAGTCATTTATTGGTATCAGTCAGCCAGGCGGTGACAAACTCTCTGGAGTGTTTTTCAGTCAAAAGAGAAAAATATTCCCCAAGAGTCGACCTATGTTTAATATTTTACCGTGAATTTCGGAAGAGGAAAAATGAAACAATATAATGCGTAGCAGTGAGCAAAAAGTAAAAGCAAGAGCGGGAGAGATGGAGGGAAAAAGGAAGCCTGAGAATGAGAGTTCTGGATTGGACTCCAAGAATTCCGACGACCATTCATTCCATCCCACATTTTACTCCTCCCCTCCTCATTCCCTTCCTCTCATTCAACGAACCGCCAGCTTAACGTCCATTGGTGCTCGCGTCGAGGTCACCAACGTCTACAATAGCCCTCCTATCTCACACACTTAATAGTTTTCCTTTTCATTCCACCGACAAAAGGAGTGTTTTTTTTATCTCTTTCTCTCTCCTTATTCTGTTCTCCGCCTCCTCCCTTCTTAATCTTTCGCCTTCTCCGCCTTTGAGCCTCTCTAAGCCGGCGTGCCGGGGTGGATTCCAAGGTCGGTGAGAGGACGAACGCCAGAAGAGAGGACGAACGAACGCCAGAAGAGAGGAATGAGTTTCATGTGGCGGAGGGGAAAGACTTGGAGAGAGGCGAGAGATGAAAGGAAGGAGATGGTGTCGAGGAGTCGCGATTCATATCGAAGATCCAATGATCGATCGATACGTCTCGAAGCAGTTGATTATCGATGGGTAATTATTTCGTATTTTTATACCGGTCGATGGCAAATGATGGCGAAACGTCCCTCAGAAGAAAACATTACCTAAAAGGAATACATTCGTTTTAATCCTTTGAAACGATATATCCAGAGGATGCTCTCCCTGCATCTTGTAGGTCGAGTCTTACGCCACGCCTTTTTTAAAAGCATTTACTTATATATATATATATATATATATATATATATATATATATATATATATATATATACATATATACATACACACACACACAAACACACAGACATACCTCGCTTTGGGCGACCCCGTTTTGTGCGGAATCTTTATAGCGCGAGGCAGGCCCACGCCTACCAGGTTTAAAAAAAGGTGGCCGATTATTGACGCAGCCTAACCATACATGAATTAGAAATTCAATTTTTTTTACAGACGGGGGTGTTAGTTATATCTTTTATGAATCTCCATTTAGTGTCAGGATATGATGTTATTCATTAAATCTTGAGGACAGCATACCGTTTTTATCTCTCGATCGACGGTTATTTTGGCCTTATTATTTTTAAACAAAGGTGACTTTCCTAATAAAACCTCCTCGCTGATTTATTTAGGATTTCATTTATACAGGAAATAATTGCGATTACGACTGAATATAATGAAGTTTTTAGTTTTATATACCATTTAAAAATCACCGGTGAAGATAAGTTAGGTATTGAAAAAATGTAAAGATTTGCATCTGGCGTTGATGGATGGAAGCCGACAATAAGCTGTTTTTTTTTATTAATATTACACTTTAGATTTCGCGTCCATGAAACCTGACTCCATTTTGCACGAATTTTGCTTAGAGCAAAATTTTCAGGAACCTATCTGTCGCGTAAAGCGAGGTATGGCTGTATTTAAGTACTTGTGTTACATATGCCATTTCCAAATTACTATAATAAAAGCCTAGATGTTTGTGTATAACGCTGATGTCATCGATGGTACATTTTAACGTGTTTTTAAAAAACTTCCCGATTCGGTGGAAGGTTAAAATTTCGCGAGAATGTTTGATTCAGATATAAAAATGAATTCACGAAATAAAATACAAAAAAAGACCCGGGTTCGACTGTAGGGGGGCGATTTCTTTTTCCCGTAAGATAACAAATAAAAAGCGACTTTTTAAAGTGCAGATTTTTATTCTTTTGGAAATTCAAATTAGAAAGAATTGACGTACGATCTTCGAATTTGAGCTTTGTTTTAGGAAAGTTAATGAAGTTTCTTATTTTATTAATCGTTTTCCGCTTACCGTTCGAAATCTCTCATATTAAATATTTAAATAGCACTAGCGTAATTGCTCGTCAAATATGACGGGTATGCATGGATTAAGTATTAAATTTAAGGCACTTTCCATTCTTCCTCCTTTACTCTCTTTCTTTCTCCCAACCTCCTTCCTCCCATTCTCCCTCACTCTCCCCCTCTCTCATTCTCTTGGAAAATATACTTCCTAGTCTCAATCTCGCCCTAATAAAGATCATTATCTATCTTTCTCTCCTCCTCTCCCTCTTTCTCTGTCTCTCTCCCTTTATTTCCCTCTTCCTTACTATCTCTCCCTCTCTCTCCTTCTCTGAAAAAAGACTTCTTAGTCTCAATCTCGCCCTAATAAGAAACATTATATAACTCTCTCCCTCCTCTGCCCCACTCCCTCTCCCTCTCTGTCTCTCTCCTATCTTTCTACCTCCCTCTCCTTCTCTCTCTCTCTCTCTTATTAAAGCATTCAAATTTTGCATTCCATACGCATATAGTATAAGGATTAAGATGACAAAACTATCTCGAGGTTTAACAATGACACGGTCGACAAGGCAACGTCGCTAAAAAGCTAAATTTTTCCAATAAATATGATTTAAACGTAGAACTTGAGCAGTTTTGTATCGTAGGCAAAGTGTGATAAGAATACGAAACGTAATTTACATTTCTTTAAAACGGTTTAGGTCCAAAGATCGTAGGTCAATACTTTCTAATTTTATTTTGCAAAGGAGTAAAAGCCCGTAAGTCCAAAAATCGATTTTTATGTGTTATCTTATGGGAAATGGAAATTATCTACGGGAGTCGAACCCAGATTTTTTTTGGGATTTTTTTTGGGATTTTTTTTCGTAAATGACTTTTACCATATGAGACAAACATTCCTCCCAAATTTCAATCTTCTACCTACTTGGAAAGTTTGTTAAAAATAACATTACAGTCAGTCGTAAATGAAGTTGTTGCAGACGAGTAAGAGAAATATATATATTTATTTATTTAAGAATGCTAAAATAGGAGTTCTAAAAATAGATCAAAATACTACGCATCGGCAGCATTAAACTATAAAAAACAAGTAAGTTAACGCTGGATTTAAATACTTACACACATATTTTTTGTGTTTTCATGTAAAAGTAATTTCAATTCAATAACAGCTACATATATAAGGCGTTATCACGCAAATTATGATACTTTACACAAGGCTAATTATCGCTACTATTGGTGCCCGCAAAAACTTTTGCGAAGTCAGTCATAAATCTGCATATTTAAAACCATCATCGTTAAAAATGCCCACAACCCACACGCAGTTTACTAAATAATAATAATCTTCAATTATTAACGTTGCAAATTTAAGTTTGACATTAATACAACTATAATTTCGATGCTTCATAAAAAGCGCGAAGCGAGTAACGCAATTCTTTTGTCTACTTGAAAGCTTAATAGACGCTAATTCAATCGGAGGCAACAATGCGAGTCGCCTTAGCAACACCCGGAAAGAGTACAAAAAAGCCATAAAATTTCGAAAGGAAACGCGTGTTTCTGACAAATTCTTCCCTGTAACGTCTAATCACTGCAAGGATAAGGTATTTTATAGTTTTTGCCATCGAATAAAGTAAAAACGGAGAACTTCGGTCCCTGTTTACGTATTTTAATGAATGAAGGAAATAAATCTTGCATCTTGAAAAATCGAGACTCCAGTGTAAGCATATGGAAAAATGTAATCGTCTCCCGGAGTCGAATCCGGCATACTTATGTAGACGAAAATGGTTATCCTTGGGTCTCCTAGTTGGCAGAAACAAAATGGCGTTTACAGCATTTCTCTATGACAAACTGTTCAAGAGATAAAAGGGGGGACAGACGGACAGACATTGAGTATTAATATATAAGGATATTTTGGGAAAATATCGGCTTTTAAACTGGATATTGCCTTGCCGACCACGTCATTGTTGAACTTCGAGAATCTATTGTTGTCACAACCCGCATAAGTGTAATATATACGAGTGCATAGATTGCCTTAACTTATCGTAAGATTTTTCGCGAAATTACGTAATCCTAATGGTACTGTGATTTAGTTTGGATTCTTTTGTTTATCTTTACGTCTATATAGATATAGAGTACTAAAAGAGAGGGGAATGTGGGGAGGGAGATAGGAAGGAAGGATATAGAATGGAAGATACATAGAGAGTAAGGGAGGTATAGAATTAGAAAAGGACGGCAGGAAAGAGATCAAGATGAAGACGGAGAAAAAGATTTGGAGAGAAGGGAATGAGAGAGGGGGGAGGTAGGAGAAGAGAGAGGCAGACAGAGGGAGGGAGACAAAGGGAGGGAGGGAATATTATTATTTATTTATTATAATTATGTGTAAGGAAGTCGTACTATGAATGTTTTAATACGTGAGAGAGGAGAGAGAAAGAGGGAGAGAGACAGAAGGAGGCAGAGGGAGGGAGACAGAGAAAAGGGAGAGGGAGAGATAGATAGATAATATTCTTCATTAGGGCGAGATGTAGACTAGGAAGTGTATTTTTCCAGAGGAGAGTGCGGGAGAGATAGTTAGGAAGAGAGAGAGAGTTAAAGGGAGAGAGATGGAGTGATAGATAGATAATGGTCTTTATTAGGGCGAGATTGGGACTAGGAAGTCTATTTTTCCAGAGAAGGAGGGAGGAGGATGGGAGAGAGGAAGAGAGAAAAGGAGGAGGAATGGGAAGTTCCTCAAATTTAATACTTAATCCACGCATACCCGTCATATTTGACTGGAAATTACGCTAGTAACAAATATTAGGTTATCGAACAATAGAGGCTGCAGCTAAGAACGTTGTTTCTTTTTGAAATAAGAAATTAGCTATATTCCTGGTGACTATTTTTACGAAGCCTTTCAGAAGTCTATTATTTAACGTAGCACTCCTTTGATAACATTGATTCAATCACCAAGATTCCGTGAATACACGAGTAAATCCATTGAAACTGAATACTGGTGGAAAATAAAAGAAAGATGTAAAAACGATTTCGAGAAACTTAAATTTATTCCTGCTCTAATCTTCCTGTAAAGACTCGCGATGTTTGTTAGCTTCTCTTTTGCTTGAGAAAAATGAAAATGGTGTGATGCTGTTTTTAAGTAATCACTTATGGTTTTCAGAACTATAAGAAATTGTAACGGCTAATTGGTAAAAGCGACAACGGCAGAATCAAAGCGGGAAAGCATTCCATCTAACTTAAAAAAAAATAAACGAAATGTGTAGCAAACTATATTTGTGGGTAGAAGGAAAGACTTGGATCGAAGGCGGAGTAGGAGGACCAGGACGGAATTACAGAGGAAGAGAAAGAGAGGGGGAATGAAGTAAGGAGAAGATTGGGAGGGAAGGACCTCTTTCGGGATTGCTGGGCGAGAGAACGATTCCTGTGGGCGTTTTTGAATGGTACGTTTCGAACGGAGGAGGGTAGGATTGAGGAAAAGGAGAGAGATCATTTGAGGCAATAAGTGTGCGCGGAGAGGCGGGGGGAAGGCGATTGGAAAGGCGGAGAAATGGGCGAGAGGCGTATGGTGAGTCGCATACCTCTGCTGTTCCGCTGCACTCCTATTCTCCGCCCACAGCAATTAATCCTTCTTACCCTTCCCCACCCGAACGGGAAACGAAGAAAGGGCATATATTCGTTCAGAGAGGGTTATAAAAACGAATAAGGACAAAAAATGGAGGGAATGAGTTTCTAAAAATCATGGCCGCTTCGTTTCATAAGCAAGATCATGACTCTTAGATGTGCGGTGAAAGAAAAATATTTTAAGGCGATGTTCTTTGGACGCTGAAGGAATATGTTGAGTAAGACCTATATTAGATGAAGGCCGCTCGATCATACTTTTTGATGTGCCATGAAAAACCTACCTAGGTTATTGGAAATAAATTTTCTAATGAAATTCGATAGCGAAGGCAATCCATGAGGCAGATGTCTATTATTAATAACAACTTGTCCTCGTAAATTATGGTCAAACAAGAGTAAACGCACCTCAAAAATGGCGGAGCATCAAATTTAATGTGGTTATTTATCAATGTTTTGCTTGGTTTTTTTAACAGAAAGACAAAATGTTTTTGTAAAATAAAAACTTTTATTAAAATTAAAAATAACAATCAAATGAACATATTTTACAAATACTTCAACATTTCCCACCTCCTTCCTCTCTCTCTCTCTCTCCATCTGTCTCCTTCCCTCTCACCCTCTCTCTCTTTTCCCCTCTCCCCTCCCCCTCTCACCCCTCCCCTCCCCCTCTCACCCCCTCCCCTCCTATATATACATATGATCAAATTCTTTTGACAGCAAATTAACAACATTTTCCATCTACATAATTAAATGTTATGTTCGTACAATTTCGCAAAATCAGCAGCAATGCTATTGTCCTTGACGGAGAAAGATTTTTCACTTTAACAATCGTAAGAACTTCGTATTCAAAACAATTTTTTGCGCCGACTCTACGGGAGTTGGGAAATCGATGACGGAAAAATATATTTTCATTCTTTAAGGCGTTCTTTAGCTCAAGTCCCAAATGATATTATTATAAGTAATTCTAAATTGCAAATAAAAAATAAACTGCAACCGTTCCCTTGTAATTCAAATGTAGGAATAAAACATTCTTGGAATCAAACTCGAGCCGTTCAAAAAAAGGTTTTAAAGGAAAATTATTGCTCAGATACAGGTAGTACACCATAATTTACTTAAATCAATCAGTAAAAATAGAAAATTGTACAATTTTTTTCGCGCGGGACATACTGACTGAGACAAAAACGAAGCTATATATATATATGCTTGGTAGTTTTCAACGTTTATTTTTCTTAAAATCGACGTTTATTTTTTCAAAAAATCTTTAATGAATTTTATAAAGCTTGGTAGTTTGACGTTTAAATTTCTTAAAAAGCCACATTTCAAGTTTAAATTAAATAAATAAATAATAATAATAAATAAATAAAATTTAAAAAAATCAAAGACGCATATCGACGTTTTTAGATGCATTTCATTGATTTTTATCTAGAATTGAATTCCTTCTACTAATATTTTGCTAAAAGTGTGTGTAGAAGAATTACACCTGGTATGCCTGATTGTATGTTACTCTCAAGATTTTGACTTCAGCCATTAATCTGGTACATCTAATTAAACCAAAAGGTTTATTTTACTCGTTAAATCGCCCCACTTATTCACGAAATCTTGACCATTCCATAGCACAATTAATGCGACATTAATATAATGTACATTAATATAATGTACAAACAAATGAATACAATAAAGAAAAAATCCTTGTTGAGTAACAAATGACAATGAATGTAGAAAAATAGTGCAAAATACGAGTGCACTCAGAGGATGGATTGCGAGTATGACTCTCAAATATATAAAGTTTATGTAAGTATATGTTTGTGAAAACTCTATAGGAACATCGGGTGATCAGTACTCATTTCTCAGTTTGGGAAAACCTTTTTCACCTTGAGGAAGATCGGAAGAAGACACAAGAGGCGTTCCCCGACTTTTGCGTAAATGGAATATGGTGGCTGATCATATCGTGAAAATGATCAAAGGCGCGTAGGTATTATCGAATTTAATCAAGGTTAATGGCAGAGTGCGATAAACGGATTATGTTGTTTCGTACTATACCCGTGTCTTTGGATCTTGCGGCAGCCAAGTATGGGTCCTTAAAACAATGACATAAAGGAATACCGAATGAAGTGTCGCCGTCTGGTATTACAAATGCCAATTTTCTTATCCATTTTTTATCTTTAGAGCTAAAATACATTGTGTGAATGTGATAAATCAAATTTTAAAATCATGTCGCATAATTTCGTGAAAAAATTAGTGGTGAAAAGTCGACACATCGACAAGAATTCGTTTTCGTCGAATATGAAATTTCTACAAATTATATGTTTATTGAAATTTATCGATTTAAATCGAATCCTAACAAGCCTAGTTATATATTAAATTACACTTTTTAACACAGTTAAAATTTATTTATTATGAATTTCAAAATTCTACAGTGCATGTACATTATTCTGATTTTTTTCTCTCGTATTACTAATGATAATCTATCTTTATGTCAGAAGACTGCGACTAGCAACCATATAATCTCATAATTCTTTGCACAAATTATACAAAAAACGGACATTGCTATTAAGCTGGCGTGATTCTCTATCTAAAATGACGGTAGATATTAACTTACTCTTGATTCCATTAAATTACTTAGATATTTTTTCTAGCCAGATATTATTGGATAAATTATCAAAACACAAATACTATCAAAAGCCGCTTGCTTGTTAAGTATCGACAATTTATTTAACCGAGTTTTTACTTTGAAATTATGTTGAAATAATGACAAAAATTAATAACATGAGAGTTATTCATTAAATTCCTCTTCAAATCATTATCATAAAACATTTTTATTTCTGTATAAATAATTACATATCGATAAATAAAATGTGGACGTATACATTACTTTTGTTAAACAGTTAAAAAATATGAGATGAAAACTGCAGCGGATGGCGATGCATTTGTAATGTCGCGTTATTAGTCACAATAAATCGACAAATTTTGGGATCTTAAACATATTTTCTCGATATTTCGGCAAAACACATTTTTAGAAAAAATGGAGCGTATGCTGTTATTTATAAAACTATAAATCCATTGAAAAAAATCTTGTTTTGGGCATTTATAAGAGCATTTATATCTCGCACCGTTTCACACTTAATCATTTAATGATCAAACATTAATTTCTATTTAGAACCAAGCGTTTAGTTAATCGTCCCCATTACTACCTTAACACATGTCAGAATTGATTGCATGTATTTTTATCCCCTTAATGATGGCAATTCATCTTTAACCCGAATAAAACTTTCAAAAGGAAGAAAACTTCAAACTCTTGCAGATTACACATCCTAGCAAATTACGGTTATTGACCCAAAAATCTCCTTGGAAAAAGGAAGAAAATACTCGAGATCGGCAACAGCGCTTCCACGATTCCCTCCATCTTGGAAAAATCAGCGCTCGCCATCGTCTGGCAGGGGCAAGAGGTTGAATGGGGGAGGGCGGGTGGTGGGCTACCTCAACGCATACACACACGTGCAAGTGCCTCTCATCACGACTCCGGTGGAATGCAATTACCGCCTTTTCGTTTAAATCTCCTCCAATACCATCCCTTAAACCCGCCCCTTCTCTCACTGCCCTATTACCCTTTTCCTTCACCCCTCTTCCCTGACTATTCAGCTAACCTTACCCCTTTCCAACCGTCTTGTTTTTTTCCGATCTTTTCCCTAAGGATAGATCTTTCTCCTCGATTTGCCGGGTGTTGTGCAGCCTTTAAGTGCATTTCCCCGGCCTCAACTCGTCGCGGGTAGTAAGCTTAACGCCACCGGGATTAAAGCAAGAAAATCATCATCCCAATATACACTTGCACGAAAAGTAGATACCCTCTTTCTCAGGTCATACCCTCAATTTTACGCCCATTATTATGGTTTCCTTTGTCGAAAGAGTTTTAGAAGGATTAAGAGTTCAGTGTACCGCTTCCCTCCAAGCGGTCGTCGTACCGAAACTGATCTTCCTCCCAATCGTGCTTGAGGGATCGGTATCTCTTAAAGTTATGAAAAGAGACGTTTTGGAATGGTTGTTTGAGAGGAAAAGGAGGTATTTGGAGACGATACTCGTGACTCGCCTCGTATGTTGGGAATGAATTTTCTAATTTAAAGAAAAAATTGGTGGAATTTCATGGAAACTCGAGAATACAGGGTGTTTTGAGATGATGAGAGGTTCAAAAACGCGAAAATTGGACGACCAATCGATTGACGGAAAAGATGTAATTAGAAAAAATATGCTGAAATCTTTCATCGAGTATCAAGTAGGTAGGTGATGTCTTTTTCATTGGGCTCTTTCAGGATATTTTCGGGAGTAGAAAATGAGACGCAATTATTTTCAAAACGCGTGGAGTTTGCAATTTTGCCGAATAACAAAGTAAAAACCGAGCGAGATAACGGTTCATAACGCGGAAATATTCTGAGAGTCGGCATCCGTCCCAATTTGCACGTACCGATTTTAATTTCACCCATCGAAAGAATCATTTGCAGCAGACTTGTTCGAACTTAGGCTAGGTATCTTATCAAAGCCTTATCACAATAAAAGTATGCGAAACGAAGACGGTATCAAGATGTTGTGGTAACCTCAGTGAATCTAGAGGTCAGCACGTGCTTAATTCTCGGTCCAGCATTAATTCGCTCCGAGATCCGCTTTAGCCTGAGTGATGCTTCCGTGGCCGTCTAAACCCGCAGGGTCGGCCCGAGGTATTGGCGAGCCGGGTGGCTCCTCGGATCGCCCAAGTCTTGAGGGCGCTATCTCGATTACTTGTAAGTGAATGAATACCTGATACCAATTAAAATAGCGAAAAAGTCTGCGAGTGTGATGGCTTTCCTTTTATTCTTTCATTAACAATAATTTTACTGAGCGATGAATTAATTAACATGTACTTTGTAAATATCTCAACAAGTATTTACAGAGAGAGCCGCTGGAGTGCTATCTCGCCCGGGGCGCCAAAATTCTTCGGGCCGCCCCTGAATACCCGATACATAAAATAACCATGATACGTCTGATATATTTTGGAGTACTTTTGTTCATCTTATGGAAAAATTGCATATCTCATGAACTATTGGCAATGGCATATTCAAATAAAAGCATTTTATAGTAGAGATCATGAAAAATTGCATGTTTCTGTTTTTTAGCGGAAAGAAACACATCGAAAAAAGTTATCAAATTATACGTCCCCTAGGCATCGCATTTTGCGTATACTACGTCGTGGAACACAGAATCGAGGTGAATGCGTATTAGTAGAATGAATGAGCTCAAATTAGCTTTTTTCAAAATATATCTATCCTAGAGCGGTTGATCTACCATTGGATGGCACGTGTAATTTATTTAATGTTATATTATATTTGGAATTCGCTAAACTTATTACATATTTTAGTCCGCGGCAAATGAGGCTCTAAAGCAGAGGTGCCAAACCTACGGCCTGCAGGCCAGTTGCAGCCCGCGAAGCTATAATGAAAAACCATTCCGAAAAATTCAACTCACGAATTCGTATATTTTTATGAAAAATTTGTTGTAACTGTCAGAATATATAGGTAACTTCCGTGTTCTACTCTAACCCAACCCGCCAAAGCCTTAGAAACTTCCAATGCTATCCGCCGAAGATTTCGTAATCACTGATGCGGCCCGCCATGTAGAAAAGGTTGTTCACATCTTCTACATCTTTTTTAATTGAATTGATTTATTCTGAAACGTTTAAACGAGTTTTTTTATTTTGTAAAATTAAGAAGTGAATCGGAAAAGTGTGAGGACCTGGAGTTATCACAAATGATATTTGTGAAATATCACCTTCTCCAGAATTGAGGTAATTCCGTTATAGTATATTATGAAATGCAAAACGTAACTCGGTAGCAATTTCAGGAAAAAACATGATTTAAAAAATATTGAATGATAATGAGGAAGCGGAATATTTTACTATCAAGATGGGACGTGCTTGGCTCACAATTGAAGAATTATGTTCTCAGTATTCAGTGATGTTTCGAAAATTATTAAATTTATACCTGTAAATTTAAGGGCAAGCATATGCCTGCTTATAGGCAAATGTTAATTTATAAATATTTTTAATACACTGGAATTATCAGCAGTCTAAATTCTCTTATCGAAGATGTCATTTTAATTATGAATTTTCGTTAACTGTTTGTTTGGATTAAAACGTATGGACATGAAAGAAACCTATTATCTAAAATTTGGAAAATAATTATGAAATCTAATCGTAAATGTCTTCCCTTTTGTGTAAAAACTTAAAATAAGTACCTATTTTATAGAGTATTATAATCGCTTCAATTAAAATTAGTCAATATTAATAAGCTATATCATGGAAACAAAATTTTCTACCATTAATTAATAAAAATATATTCTTTTAAATAAAATTAAAAAATTATCCTTAAAGTTAACTTTTCTTCGGCATATGATTGAATGTATTTGTCGCCGAGATAGTACTGTTGAATGTGTTTGAAAGAAACAGGAAGTTAATGTGTGCATTTTTCAAGATCATAAGAATTAATTTATTAGATTAATTGTTTGCAATCGAAATAATACCTACCAATTTTACGGTTTGCTATTTAATTGTATCTATGATAATCTATTGGATATGTTCTCTGTGGAAAATAAAACGTTAGACACAAGTAAAAATCTATGGAACGCGGTGGCATATTTTGAAAGAGTTCCTTTCGAAATTAAAAATAACCAGAAAAAGCTCTTTTTCCACGCGCATCGCTAAAAAAAATACTGTTTACGCTTCCCAAACCTTGATCATCGGCCCATATTGATGAGAAATCGCCTCACTTGAATTTCGAAAGGGAGGAGGAAGAGGCGGGGGAGTGAGTATGGGGCGGAGGTTGTCGGCCGGGGAAACGATGAGGGATGATTGGCTGGGTTTTTTGATTGGGATGTGAAGGGAGGGATGGAAAGAAGAGGTGGGGTGAAGGGAAGTAGAGAGGGATGGGAAAGTTGACGCCAAACACAATGGATGTTCGGATGTCCATCGAAAGAGCGCGCCGACCACGGTGGTCCAAACACATTGACGAAAGGGGACGTTAATCGACGGAATGCGACCTCCCACGCCACCGCGTTTGCGAACGTCATTTTTTTTCCAATTATTTACTTTGGGCCACACACGCGCGATAGTTCGCAGAGACACGTCCATCTCATATTCCATTTTTTACTACGGCTTCCAGGATTAAAAATGAGAGGGAAGAGATTTTTTCGAAAATTAAAGTTTTCAGGGCCGTAAAGGGGCGTTTTTTTAATCGTCGGAGGCTATTCTTTCGTTTGGAACGGTCGATTATTTTTTTCTAACATCAAGATCGGTGACGTCAGGATTGTTGATTTGAGAAATGAGATAAATCGCTCGCTGTCCTTAACTTTGATCTTATCTGCCTTTGTCATATGCTGATACTATATCGTAAAACTTGAATAATTTTTGTTGACTTGATTCGATTTTTCTTATAAAATGCATTTGTCTTAATACACTAAACCAGTAACTCTTATCCTATTTCGTCTCGCGCCTCCTTCTGATCTTCTAAAAAACCCCACGGCCCCCTCCTTTCCTAGAAAATTTTTGTTAATGTTTTAAGGGGTTTTTATAAAAAATTATTAGTAATAGTAACCATTTTTTTATAACATAGGCTTCTAAGTGTCTGCTTACCTACGCGCATGAGCTGAGTTTTGCTGTGTGAGTTTATTTAGTGAATTCTAATCTGTTTCATTTTGATTTCGACGCGCAATTCACAGCTGACAAGTTAGCGTCATTTTTTGGGCAGTCGGCAATAAGTTTTCATTGACTAAAAGAATCCGTGTAGTTTTTCATATATTATTTCTACTTCCATAAATCCATTCGTCTGCACCACATCTGTTATGGAGGTAATAAGTTGGCAGAGCATTTGAATATGTCAGTAAAAGGCTTATTTCATCCAAATAGTTATAAAAGAAATGAAAAATATTAAAGCAGGTAAATTGGACAGAATAATTAACAGTATGGGAGATTAAAATTTGAGGCAAAACTCATTTTTGTGCAAAATGCTTCGCGCTCCCCCTGGAATCCTCAAACACCCACTAGGAGGGCGCGCCCCACACGTTAATAACCATTGCAATTAGCTGTTAAAAGTTACGTTAATAATTTTAAGATGCTTACCAAATTTATTCCGACCGTGCCATCGTTGATACTGTTTTATATCTAACATTTTATTATTTATGATGATCTATTTTTGTTTTGGAAGAATACAAATTCAGCTCTGTCATTAATGCTTTTTTTAATGTAGCTCGATTTTTCATATAATTCCAAAAAGGGTGATCATTCGAAAATATATTTCTTTAAAACTGCTTTATCTTAAAATTTGAACATAATTAATATTGTTTAGCCTAAATGAATCGTAGTTAATGCAGCATGAAACAGCGCTGAAGACGATAATGTTAACGGTATTTTATTATTAGTCTAATCATTGCTTTCAAGTTATCAGCTAACTTTTCCGCTCACAAGAAATCCATCTGAAAAGGGTTAAAAATTTGTGCTTTGTGGGATTTTAGCTGTTTTCATTCGCTCCCGTCCCAGAAGTTCTCAAGGAGCGCTTCTCTTTCCTTTATCTCTGTTTACGAAAAAAAGAACCGATCTGTGTTTAAGCATTGGTCTTGCCACGCAAGCACATCGGGAAGTATCCGTGACAAAAAGCGTGAGCACATCAAAAGACCAGAGACCACAAAACGCGAGGGAGCGGAGGTGGCGATCGATTTTTGATGTGCAGTTTGTTTTGTTTCCCTTCTACTATTTCTTTAGTTTCTTTTTCGCTGACGAATTCGATCCGCTACATCGTCCTCGCTCATTGGCCGACTCCATTCTCTGGAGACCACACAGGAAGAAGTAAGGAGAAGAGAAAGATTGCCTCCTGTTCAGTGATTCGTGACAACGCTACATGAGAGAGTCATATTTCTTCCTTCACACCATTTCTCTTACTATCTATCCTTCATTTTTTGCATTTCTTGGACGCGATGGTATCCTGGCGGACACGTAATGCAACACCGTGTACTAGGCTACTCTCCAAATCGTGGTTGAGCATCTGGGGTGCTTACGCACGGGCGCTCGTTGGTCAACGATTTTAACTGGTTTATTCCCATCATTTTGGGCCTTGTGCAACTCGAGAAGGTGGTATCTCAGGAATTGAAATATTTATCTATTATCTTTATTCTTTCTTCACCTCTTAGATGCGTGTCTTCATAAAAGTTTGTCTTTTCTGGGGTGTCATTAGAGCTTTTTTCTAAAAAATCGCTTGTCTGTCCGTCCGTCCGTCTTCTCGGGCAATATCTCTGGAATTCTGCAACTTAGTTAATCTAAAAATTCAGAATAGATTGGTCTATATGAGGAACAGACACGACAAAAATTAGGTGTATCTAGGATTAGCTGCTAGGGAGAAGTCCGTGTCTTTTTTGGCCCCTTTGTTTCATTTCTGCCCTCATAAGAAAAACATTATATCTGTCCAGGGAATTATAAATTTGCATTTTTAAATTAGTTAAAATTAAGATATGAGTTAGAAACATGAACAGTTCTATAGTCGAATGACGAGTTTATATTTTACTTTCTCCGCACGCAGTATAGGAGAAAGTATTGTTTTCGCGAAAAAATCAAATTCGAGATTCCTACGGAAATACACGTTTTACAGTTCCCTGAATATGTGTTGACTATTTTCTCAATGGTGTGTATAATAGGAATTTTTTGTGCGCTCTAACTTGAAACTACTAATCAAATCAACACAAAACTTTATATTTAAGATTTTTATTAGTAATTCAAGGTCTGAAAAGGTTTTGGGTGAAATTTGTAAACCGGAAGTGGAGCTTTACTCTTGTCATTTTTCTGTTTTTTCCAACATCTCTCTTACGACTAAGTTTATGTAAATAATTGTTATTCTTAAAGTTGGAGATAATGTTATTTTATACAACTTTTGTTTTAAACATTTTTCATAAAACATATTGTTTGAGAGATATTTTTATTATCCATCTGAATTTATAAATACGTCGCTAAGTGATACCTTAGTTTCCCGATCTATGATCAAATTTTCTAATTTTTGATAGCGATGCCTACGCTGCCAAGGATAATTTTAATTGCGATAAAAATTATCCCAGTGCCATTTAATGTCATATTTCTAAACAAATCTCAGCGGCGCCAACGGTAATTTTAATCATACATTGTTGTTTTGTTATCCATAGCAACAGTTAACAATTTTTTGTACTTATTTTTTCACTATAAAAGTATTCAGTGTTTAAAAATTATTCACAATTGTAATTGTCGATAATTATTCTTAAGGACGCTGATGTAACATCTCATTTTTATTCCAATTATATTCATTGCCCTGCATGGAGAAAGTCATGTGCTGGAGACAATATTTTCTGAAAACATAATTCAAATCCGTTTCGAATGAGAGTGAACAATTAATTGATTTTAATCCAAAAACCCAGCAGGAACTCATCCTATTAATGATATTGTCAACATGCATTTGAGCTCAAAATTTCTAAACAATGTTTTTCGCCAATTATACCCTTGTGAATGAATCCATCATTTTCAACTTCAAGTTCCAGAAATTCAAATAAATCACGTTAAAATTTCCAAGACTGTTTCACTATTGTTCCTTAGGTTTTTGCAAATGCAGCATCGTCTGATAGTACTGTGGTATCAATATAATCCCTTGGACTAAATTTTTCTAGCTATTATCGTTTTTATCATGCACATATACTGTACGTCGTCTACTCTCAACAACCTTCTACTTAATCGTTGAAGAGATTTGTCACTCAAAAAATAAAAAAGCTGTTCGAAAAAATTTGGAATTGAATAGAAGGCTTTAATTTGTTTTCTGCGAGAGATATGATAAAACACCAAATCCTTTTATAATATACGGTTTTATTTTATTTATAATTGTTGATCAGGAACACACCTAGGATTCCAGTCAATAGCTAAAACATGGTGATCTTAACATTCATCACTAATTCAAAAAAATTATCAGTTCATCTGAACAGTTTCACATGTAATTTTTTCGGTTGATTTAAATCCATCGCAAGCATTGCACTATATTATCAATCATTTCATAACATGTAAAAGTTATCCGTCGCGTTGGCTCAGAATTCTTGCGAGGTCGTTCGACTTGCTCGCGTGTCATCAAACATCACAGAAGGTGCTATAGTTCTCTTTATCACTTCGGGAAACTGGTAATGGTTGGTGTCCATTGGTCGAGGGTCTATTTTCTGGGCAATATCTGTAGGATACACTGCCACAGCTATTCCTGAAATCGTGAAGTTGAACGTTAAATGTAAATGGAGAAAAATACATATCGAACCAAATACTTAAGTTACTTAAAATACATTAGAGACAAACAACAGTACTTCATGGCCAGATAAAATTTCCGTTTCATTTGCCTATGTCCGTAAGATAGACTAAGGTGTAGGTTAAGATCATTATGAATCTCTTAGGAAGACAGGTTACCGAAAAGGGCTGCATGCGGAAACATTTTAACAAAAACCGTTCATTTTAACGACAATGTAGCATATCACATATTTGTTCCAATGCGTGTTTTTTTTCAGAGTTAGAATTGGCGAATTATCCCTAAGGATGACAAATTTGTTGCTTAAATTGACACCCGATTTCTCAACTGCTTCAATGAACTCTAGTTAATTTAATTATATATTGAATTCAAGTCATAAATGATTTTGAAAATTCGTTGTTCTTACTTTGCGCTGCTGATAATACTCTGATATGAAAAAATAGGGCGATTTTTTAGATGTAGCGTTGAAGTACTGCTAGTTAAACAAATTGAGCATTCCTTTATTGTGCAATTTTTTGTCACTTAAGGAAGTATACGCATGATTTTGCACTTTTTCAGCGATTTTTGCTAATTTATCAATTTCAAGCAAGAGGTAAATTCTAACGTTGTTTGTGACATTGAAGTGTATAGTCACAAAAGATTTTGCGGAGAACTGCCGACAAATTTTATAATTCCACCTTTATCATAGCTAAAGAATTAATATGAAAAAAAGGCCGGGACAGTTCGCAACTTGGGTGACTTAAAATAGTAATTTACCGTGAATACATGAGGCGAAGCGCTGTCAACTAATTACGCCTTCTCCTGCATCCCCGAAAAAGTTTAATTCAGTTCCTACGGCTAATAATCCTCTTTTAAAATGTAACATTTTAATGAAAAATGCAATTCCATAAATACTCACCGAGCAAACATAGTAGCAGTGTACCCATCGTGGCTACCATCCTAAGTGAAGGTTTCTTATGAGGACGTATGGACCCCTCGGCCTTGCTGTAGTGAAGTTAACAATCGGCTCGTAACTCGCACGTCTCCTTCGAGATGAGTCAAACTGCAGACGGGGCGCAAAATTAGCGAGGGAAGAATATTTAGCACGGCAATGACCTTAAACGGAAAGTTGCTTCTACTTTCACATTTCGTTGGTGGCGCCCCGTTTTAAGGCGCGTGTATTATGTGAGTTAATGGCTGAATGGGTGTGTTGGTTCAACGCTCCCGGGTGTATTATTAGAGTCTAAAATGAGTAAAACGGAATGTGGCAAGCCTCAAGGATGAGGGGAGCCAACATACACTTTACTTTATTCTTAATTTTTATTATAGCTGTATATGGCATTACAAGCTATAATAATATATCCATCAAATGTGACTTATTGCTGTACAAATTTAATTAAGCCATTATAATCAAATTTAAATAAACTTTCCACATGTATGAATATGAATAGCAGGTACTAGTTAAGTTTATCAAGTGGATTTAAGTAGAATTTTTGAGGATACTTGTTCAGTAAATAAAATCTTATTTTCAGAAATATGATTACTGCTATGGGAATTCAGTTGGTAAGTTGCTCTAATAGCAATGATAAGAATGGGGAAACCCAGATGTGCTTTTCTTCTACACATCAGCCATTATCGTAAGTTTTCTTCCACACTTACATGATTCGCCTTATTTACTTGGTTTTTGTAAGAGGTTGCGATTGAAAATTACTTATTAGGATACTCTCTGAGTGAAATATAATACAGTATGTCGAATTCTGCTAGTTCTTAGTGGTGTTATTCCCAAATTTGATGTTTCAATTTGTACTAGCATTAAGATAGCCATTTTGTAACCTTAGAAGAAGAGCTTTTTTGTCGCCAATGTAACATCTCCTCGCATTATAGTAATAAAGAGATTAAAGTAGTTAAACTTGGGATACTTGCCAATGGCAACTATTATATGTTTCGTGATGTACATTTGTGCATTCGGAGGAAGACTTGTGGAAAGTAACGTGCCTCTTCTCTCTGTTTTTGAGTGAACGAATAGCATGGAAATGTACATTTTTGAGTGGTAGAGAAAAAGAGAGCGGGATGTGGGTATAGAGAAGAGGGTTTAGGGAGGGCAAGAGGAGGGATTGGGGAAGGAGAGAAGGGTAAGGGGTAGAGGGTGATTGTGGGCACAGACATTACGCAACGTGAAGGCTTTCCTCGAGTTCTCGGATGCACTTTGATGAAATATTCAAGGGACCCCGTGATGTGCGAACAGCAGGCGTTTGAGAGTTATGGGAGGGGAGGGTAGTGTGTGGAAGGAGGTGGAGAGGGAGAGAAGAGGAGGGGTTTTTGGTGGTTTAAGGTGTGGAAGGGTGGTGAGGAGGGGTGAGACAATGCGGTCGGTATTTGGGGTGAAATATGGCGCGTGAGAGATGTGTGGGAAGCTAGGGGAATAGGAGTGAGGTGGTGGGGTTTGTTGGTAGAAGGGTTTGGAGGCAGGTTTGGGCGAGAGGAGGAATAATATGTCAACGCATGTAACGGGAAATGTTCCGGTCCATAAAGACGGGCCGCAATGCTGAAAGGTTTTGAATATTGCCGCACATGCGGCGTAATGCTTTTTAAGTTCCTTGGATCCATCGTGAAATTTCGCCCGGTCGTTGGCAGATGGCTCGGCTTACGGCTGCTTGCGGAAGACATTTTTTTTGTAATGTAACGAATAGTGCCCTGATGTAAAATGTAAAGCATTTCTGTAAAAAAAATTAGCTTTATATATGAGTGATAATTGTTTTCTGTTATTTGAGTCCCGAAAAAATAAGAAATATTTCTGCGTCATGTTATCGCATAAAAATGCTTAAGTTTCCATGGGAGCGAATTGTGTAATTATTTATCTGTCGTTTTTGCCGTTCTCTTAATGCGCCAAAAGAAGATGATCAAGGTGCGATTGTACTTGGCCTTGTCAAGTAAGTGCAAGTGCTGTTGACAATCCTCGGTTGGGTTAGTACGAGTAAAGATGGCAGAGCTTGTGTGTGCCACTGTGGGTGTTTTTGCTGAAATAATTATTCAGGAGGTAGAAGACTTGCGACAAAAAAAGAAAATTATTATTATTATTTTTATAGTTCTCATTTCGATAGTTCCAAAAGTATTCAGCTCTCTCGTACAATTCAACCAACTTCTCCGTATCACACTCACTCCACTTTTTAATTAACAATAGCTTTATTAACAACTCGCACGGATAAAAGTTGAAAAGCAACCAACTTATAGCACGAACCGAGTTGACTGCACGCTACACGCCCATGTCCGTTTACACAGTACGAGTAACATGCGAGTGGCTGCGCGCTTAACCATTTCACTTGACTCGGCCGAGTAAACTCGCAACGCGTCAACGCACCTTTACTATTGGTGGAAATAATATGCAACAAAATAGTTATTGCTTCATTTGGGAAATATTGTCTAATGATTTCCTATAGATAGCGTATTGTCTTAATGTAATTTCCGAACGAGAAAAGCAGTCTAAAGGATCTGGATAATGCTCTGTTAATTTTCTATCCAATTTTTCTATAACATTGATAAACTATGAACTACAAGTGGTATTTATAGTATGAGAGTTCCTTGGAATGACTAACACATACTGAAACATTTTTTGTCAATATAAGTAATCAATTCGGGACATCAACTTTGGGAAAACAACCTGCATTAGTCCTGGTTTGGACTTTTTGTTATTCTCTTAATTGTTGGAGCATCGTGGCTATATCAAATATCAGAAGGCTGCAGTTTCAGTTTATTTTTGTTCTTTGTAAAGTCTTTAAATTTTTCTCACAGTTCCTTAAAATATTTATTATCATTTAACCTATTTGAAATTTTTAGAAATATTACAGGTATGGAGAAAGCCATGTGGTGGCCACATCAGATTTTTATTACATTATGGTCGATAAAAATAATTTCCCGATACAATCATTTCGTCGTAGTGTACGTGCCCCAGAAACATGTAAGGATGGATCCTTGCATGACCGCAGAATTTTCTTAATAAGCAACCGCCAGCTTTTTTTGATTCGCTGTTTCATTATTATCGCAGAGAAAACCTATCATTAATATAACACGACATTTTGACCGTAGGGAGATTTTGGCTTCTCCCCTCAAAAAAGACAGGAAGATGAAATCGAACTAGGGCAATGCATATTCCATTAGATATTCCCTTCATCTAGACTCAGCTCGCGGTTCGATCCCTTTTCCGACCACCACATCCACATAACGTAATCCGAGAGAGGCCTGATGGACTATGGAAGGAGTATCTCAAAACCGCTAAACCCGAAAAGGGAATAGCGAGAGAGTGAGGAAAGAGCGAGCGAGAGAGAGAGAGCGGCGTGGTTAAGAGCATGTGCCCACGCCGACTCCGTGAGGAGAAAAGAAGCTACCTATCGTTCTATAGTGAAGGTTGCCGCAGCAGCAAGCGGGACCCGCTCCAACTTGTAAAGTATTATCCGAACGGCTTTTTGCATATATCTTATTTAGATGACTAGTGTGTTCCTGATCACTTCATACCTACCTCCTCCTCTATCCATTTATTCTCCTTTGGTATCTATCTATCCTCCTCAAGTAAATCCTTAACATTCCATTCTTTCTTACGATCTACCTTCCTCTCATTCTACCTCCAGTTTCCTTCTCTCTTATCCCTCCTCCCTCTTTCTCATTCCTCTCATTTTCCCTACATCTACTTGCTCTCCATCTCTCCCATTTCTCTCTCTACTTTTTTCCTCTTTTCCTCCACTTTCCATATCTCTCTATCCCTTTCTATCTCTGTACCTTCATCTACATCTCTTTATATCGCTGTCTCCTTCCTTAACCAATCATGAAAATTCCTTTTCTATATCCCTCCCTCTCTTCTTCCATGTATCTCCCCCCTCTTGCTCCCTCTCTCTCTCTCTCTCTTGCCCGCAGCCTTTTACTCTCTCAACCCTCATCATGATTCAATAATGTCGTGAGTCTCCTCGTGGGAAGCCAAGCGCCACCGCAGAGCCAGATGGGTTCTGGCCGCCATTTTAATGTGAGGTCTCCGCCTCCTAACTCTTCCTCACCTCACCTTCCTCTCTCCTTCCTCTCTTCCGCGAGCACTAAAACTCCCTCCCGGCGATCTTTAAACTCTTCTCCTTATTTTTCTTATCTATCTTTCTCTTTTTCTTTCCTTCCTTCTTCGGCTTGCTCCTTCAAATTTTCTTGATTATCGAAGGCGACGAGTTTCCTGCTCCAAGACGGAAATCCTTGCTAACATTTGCCCGAAGAGTAAAAGGATATGGTTTTCTCTCCTTCTATATACATACATACATACATACATACATACATACATACATACATACACACACACACACACACACACACACACACACACACACACACACACACACACACACACACACACATATATATATATATATATATATATATATATATATATATATATATATATATAGTATGTGTGTTTAAAAAAGCGTTTGCTTAGTTTATTCGATTCTGTATTTTTACATGACTCCCATAACCAATGATGTACGGTAAGCTGCATGCAGGATAACGTCTTAATGAGTAACTACATACAAATGACATAAGTTCCGTCCGTTTTTTGCTGAATCAAAAACTAAATATATAATGCCCAGTGTGACATTGAGGACGCTTAGCTTTGACAACTGGTGAGATATATTTACTCATCATTAAAATGTTTCTTCGCTTGAATTATCGCAAAGGTCAATTTACGTATTCATAAATAGCTCTATAAAATATGCCTTAAACACTTGAAACACTTTCGCTTTAATTTTTTAGAATACGAATACATTTTTTAATCTATACCTTACAGATCATATGAGAGCATGGGAGAGAAAATATGGATTTTTAATCGTTGCTCGACGGATGCCATTTAACGAGATATGAGTATAAGTTTATTATAGTATTTATTTAAAGTGGAAGTTCTAATTGCTGGATGCAGTTCAAAATCACAATTGGGTGATAAATTTTAATAGGGATTACTCATACTTAATTAAAATCTGTCCAGCGGTTTAGAAGATGAAAGTTACGACGAACGGACGGGCGAAACGTACCCATAATGCAGGGGTTACCATCCTTTTCCATGTGGCGAGCACTAAGTTGTATTCTGGTATATCAAGCGAGCACCAGGCTATATCCTAGAATACCAAGCGAGCCCCACTATACTCTTGCAAAAAAAATAATGGTCATCAATACTAAAATCAATATTATTAGTAATGTTCTTACATACGTTTAGAAAGAAAGCGACTGATCATATTAAATTAACGATGTTAGGAAACGCGATTTAAGCACAACCAGCCTTCCGAAGAGTACAATCTAGCTGCCAAAGAGCACAGCGATGCTCGCGAGCACCAGGTTGGCAACCCCTGCCATAAGGCTTTCTGTTACTACCGCTTCGCTGATAAAGAACTCCTAAAAATATATTTGAAGAAAGGGAGGGTTATGAACAGATAAAGGGAAGATTTCCACATAAAGGAAACTGGGAGCCCTGAGGATCTGTTGATAATTATAATTGTTTATTTATGTTTAGCCATTTATAAAGCCGTCGTTCTAAGAATGATAGTGAAAAAATAAAATCTTATATTTCGTTAATAATTCAGTCGATTCATTAATGTTAAAATAAACAAACTTCAAATATAATATGAAATTTTTATTAGTGCAATATTTCGTTGATTCTTACATTTAATTGCATTTGAAATATTGGAGATGTAAACCTCGCCTGCCAAGGTAATTTGTTTTATATTCTTTTGTTTGTAAATAAATATTGAATGAATACGTACTTCGACTTTTGTTAACGTTATTAGCTTTTGAAAAAAGCGAGACTGATTGTGAGATACCTAGTGAAGGACGTTTTATAAAGAAAATCAAATTGGTGTAGGGTTCTGGCAAATGCGTAATGTATCCCACAATAAAATATACAGCAGACTAATTTTAATGATTTGCTCTCAAATAAAAATAATAGCTAACAAAGTGCGGATTATTCCTTTTTGTTTAACCGCCCATTAATAGCATATTCTCCCAAACTTCCTTCCTGGCAGAGTGCACTCTGTAATGGCGCTACGATTAGAAATTTGAACAACCGCTAGCTAGCGTTTTCCCTCCATACGCACACCATTAATTCGTTCATTGCGGAAATATGTACGGAAAGCGATACTTAAGTGCTTACAAGGCACAAGGGATAATCCGAAATGAGGGACGAAACGTAGCTCATAGCGATGTAAATTCTATTCGCGAGTACAGATTCTGTCATCGATGATGGATGGAATATAAAAACAACCCATTAAAAGCAGCCTGTCTTTGCTTCAAATTTGCAAAGCACTATTATTACTTAATCGTAAAAATTTTGTTCTGTCGTTTAGCAATAAAATTAACGGGTTGTACAAGGGCAGAGTTAAAAGTCCTCTTGATGGTGAGTTCTAAGTTGGGTCTAAATCCCAACCTGTTCACTAAATGTTTTTTATGCTAATCGGAATAGCTTTCCCGAGGGATTCAATTACCGATAGTTACAAAAATAACGCAGTTAACTCAAACTGCGAGGTTTTTATCGTAATCTTCAACTTCTGGAGAATTCTTAGTTTATGATCCGCGACCAAAAGAAATAATAGTAAAAAATAAAACTTCCGAATTTATCTCTATGAAATTTTCAATATTTTTAATATAAACTTTATTAATGATTCTTTATCAATATTTAAAGAAGTCTCTCATTGGATCAATGCTAAGAGAAGGTAAACCCACAACCTTAAAGGCAACGCGGAACATAAGCTATAATGCTAGCGTAAAAAAATTCACATTTAAATTTAAAGATGTTTAATCCTATTTATTTTAAAAATATATTTGTTCAAAAAATTCTGCATGCGAAAGAAATATGTATTTTATCTATCCTTTCCCATTAAAATATTCGATATATTTTCTCTTAACTTCTCAGCAAGTATCTATATGTTCGAGGCGCGATTACTCATACGTTAATTTTTAGCCTACTTTCCAGAATGGAAATAGGCTTATAGTTTCGTCGTTGTCTGTCTGTTTATCCTCCCCTATCAACCAATAGAGTGATTTTCATGACACCTGGTGGTGTTTCTACTTGGGACGAGCTCCCGAGGATAGTTTTTGTTGCGAAGATTGAAAGTCCCGGGTTTTATCGATTCCAGGCATTATCCTTCCCATTTGATTTACATGGTAAATCTGAAATCCATCGTTCAGGGTAAACGTTTATTTTATTCTACTAATCCACTATTCGTTCCTTTAGTATTTAAAATTACTCAATCCTTTATTTATATAGTACTAGCAGAATCGCCCGGCTACTCTCGGGAAAGAGTTTTCTTTTAAGTTGCAAACGATTTTTATTATTTATTAATTGTGGTAACTCTGCTCTTAAGCTCCGCTTTAAAAATCTTGATTTCATTATGCTATTTTGTAAAAAACATGTATATAAAATTTAGTTGACATCCGTCGAGCCAATTCCTTCCAAATTCATACAAAATTTCGTAGAAATCTGTTTCGCCAATTCCTTCCAAAATCATAATTACCAAAAAGTTTAACTTTGCAATTGTGGCACCCCTACTTAGTTAATCGGGTCGATATATGTCATTTTGGCCATGGATTTTGGTAAAAATTCTATGTACCGAATTTGGTTGAATTAGGTTCGGCCATTTCCTTCCAAAAGCATAACTACAGAAAATTTTATTTTGCAAATGTGGCACCCCTGCTTGGTCTATCCAGTACAAATATATCATTTTGGCTATGTATTTATGTGAAGATTCTATGTACCTATCTAACTTGGTTGAAATTGGTTCAGCCAAATCTTCCCTGATATATTCGTACAGGCAGACGGACATTGCCGAAATTTGGACCGACCGTTCCATGGGGACCCCTCGAAATCGTGAAATTTAGATCGACCCTACATTACCATCCTTTACCCCTTAGACCGATTTTATCCATTTTAGGCTCAAAAATATATCTCATCAAAACATTGATATTATTGGAGAATTCATCAAAATCGGTCAATTGGTTGCTGAGATATCTTTAAAAAATCCGGCATTTTGACCAACAATGGGTACCCTCTAGACCCCGTGGGCAGATTTAAATTATTTTTGGCACTGCAACTCTCAGAATCAATCTGAAGCTGCTGCCAAATTTTGAAGCTCCTACGTTTATTTTCTGGAGAGTCATGGCTGCCACAGACAGACAGGCAAATATTCTTTTATTTATAGGATTTTCGAATTTTATTGGGCATTTTTCAAATGTCCGGAATGATCTTAGGTGTTCTAAAATGTACTAAATTTCCTCTGAAATTTAGATTTTGGAAGCAGGGTATATGAGCATATTTTTGAGAAATATTTGCTCACTAGAAAATATTAATGTTGAAACTTTATGAAAGTTACTCGTCACAGCCTGCATAGAAAAGGATACAAGTTAAAATTCAAGTTACAAAAATCGTTAAATACAACAAACAAAACTTATAGATTTTATCCAAACATGCTAAATGAAGTCAAGGCCGACCGGCTAAATTTTTCGGAATAACTAAAAATGTGTATCAGTCTTCGAATATTCTTAATTTTTACGAAATTTCCAGCAAAAAATTATTTCAAGTTGATCTCGTATATTTTTGAGAACTAGTTTATCTGTCTATTAACCTAAAAACTCAAAAACGGAAAGAGCTTCAGCGACCAAGCTTGGCATTACGTTATTTTATATTTATTTATGAGTAATCAGCTTACAGCACGGGGCCAATTACAGCTGATCGATTAACAGTATATAAATTACAATAAAACAATCGTAACCAAGGCGGGACTCTAACCCGCGATGCTAGCATTGGGAGCCAGACGCGCTAGCCACATCTCTATCGAGGCTGTCACAGGAAAATGCATGTTTTTATCCCATTATAAGGACCCAATTTCGATTTTTATGCGTTCTTTGCACTAAGTGAACGTATATAGAGGTCGTTTCTGTCCGTCCACATGTTTAAACTCGGGAGCCGCTGGACGTACTTCGATGAAATTTGGGAGTTTTGTTAAAATTTGTCAACCGATTCCAATTTTGGTTAAAATCGGACAATAATTAAGACCACTTTACATGAAGACCTTCGTGTATTTTACAACGTACTTCGCAAGAATCTCGTTAAATACTCATCTGAGAGAAAAATATCGAGAACAACAGTTAAATAAAATAATTAAATACACATTTTTTTGTCAAACAATTTTTTCCGTAAAACGTCAAGTTTACGATAAATTAATGAAAAGCAAATTAACGTATGTACGTAATTATACGATTTTCGATCATCTTTTGTTGATTTCAAAAAACATTTAAAATTTTACCTCTCGGGAAGCGCTTTACATATTTTAATGAAATTTTATATTGGGGATTTTTACTAAAATTTATCAGTCGATTCCAATTTTAGTTATAATCGGACTACAATAACGACCACTTTACAAGAAGACATGTATTTTACTACGTTCCTGTTTCAACCGCTGGACGCATTTTGATGAAATTTGATATTGGAAAGTTTTTCTAAAATTTGTCAACCGGTTACAATTTTGCTTAAAATCGGATGATAATTACGATCACGTTACATGAAGAACTACATCTAGCTTACAATTTACCTGTTTCAACTCGGAAACCGCAGGACGTATTTTGATGAAATTTGGTATTGGGAAGTTTTACTAAAATTTGTCGATATCAAAGAACACATTTGGAAATTCTGTGTACTCCGACATGAAGTACAGCATTCCGTACTTGTAAATGCGCTAAAATCGGAGGTTAGAAGTCCTAAATTGATCAAACTTTTTAATAACGTAGAAACCAAAAAATCAAGCCATAATTCCTTGAATACAAGGACCACGTAAAGCTCAAAAGAAATCGAACTCCAAACTAATAGCAACATTCAGAGCAGCAGAAAATTCAGCAGAGACAAAACGGAATAAACAAATACTCCGGGTACATCAATTATTATAACATTACTAGTACAGCCCTCCGTTAAAAATGAGGGATGAACATTAATGAAATATTACATTTAAAGAGTTCAAAATAGAAACGATGTTTCAAAATACCAAGGTAAATTAACAGTGATGTCGTTATAATTACACTTTGGTGATTTAAAACTTGATTAAAATAACATCTAATTTTACAAACCGTTTCTTTTATGGCAACTTTACGAAACACAAAAAAGCTTGAAAAACTCGAAAACTTAATTTTTGCAATGTGAAGAAACCGGAAATGTGTGTAACGATTAAAAAAGAATCATATAGAATATTTGCAGTCCTCGCTAATTCTCTAGTGCAGGGTTTCCCTAATATCTGTTGGGTCTGTGAGAAAGTTCTGTCGTTTTTTAAGTAAAAGTTTCTGATCAATTTTTTTATTTCAGCATTTATCTTTTATATAATCCCCATTATTAGATACAACTAACTGTCTGCCATCTTGTAGGAAGTTTTCCATGCCATTGGTGTAGAAGTTTTCGTCCTTGGACTTGAAATAGTCACTAATTGCCTTGGAGACATCCTCATAAGAACTGAAGCACTTGTCGTTGAGACCTGAAGAGATAATAATAGGAAGATGCCAGGTCCGGTGAGTATGGTGGGTGACTGAGAACTTCCCAGCCCAAGTCGTTCAGTTTTTGCTGAGTCATCATCGCAGTATATGGTCGAGCATTGTCGTGGTGGAACACGATGCCTTTTCTGTTGGCCTGTATTGGACGCTTTTCTTTGATGGCCCAGTTCAGTCGTTCAAGCTGCATGCAGTAACGTTCGGAATTGATGGTTTCACCAACTCTCAGCAGCTCGTAGTACGCTGGACTCCTCTTATCCCACCACAAACAGAGCATCACTTTTCTTTGGTGGAGTTCTGGCTTTGCGATGGTTGGTGTGGATGTTCCTGGCTTGCATTAAACTCTTTTCCTCGCTGCATTATTGTACAGGATCCATTTTTCATCTCCAACAATTAGGCAGTCCAAAACCGGGTCAAAACTGTGACGGACGAGAAGAGATGAAAAGATCCTTACACGGTCGGTTAGGTTTTTTCAGTCAACTGATGTGGCACCCAGATGCTATACTTCAAAACAAATCCATGGCGTTCGATATGTTCCAAAGCGGTCGAATGAATCCCAAGCTTCTTGCCTATAGCTGTAGAGGTTAAAGATGGATCTTCTTCCAACATTGCCTGCAAAATGTCATCAACAACCTTAGAGGGGCGTCCGGCACGTGGTTCTTCTTTCATACTCAGGTCACCACATCGAAATTTGGAAAACTATCTTTGACATGTGTGGGCTGTCACGATATCCTTCCGAAACGCACTACACAAGTTTTGACTTGGAACAGTTGCGTTTTTGCCTTTTTGAAACTGATAAAGAATGCAGTACCTTAAATGCACCTTGTGCACGCTTTCCTTACGCATATAGTATAAGGATTGAGTCGACAAAACAATCTTGAGGTTTAACAATGATATATGGTCGGCAAAGCAACATATCGTTAAAAAGCTTAAGTTTTTCCAAAAAATATGATTTAAACGTATAACTTGAGCGATTTTGTATCGTAGGCGAAATCTGAAGATAAGAATAAGAAATGTTATTATGTTTTCTTTAAAACGGTCTAGGTCCGAAGATCATAGGTCAATTATTTTTAATTTTAATTTGCAAATGAGTAAAAACCTGTAAGTCGAAAAATCGATTTTGACGCGTTATCTTATGGGAAATAGAAATTATCTACTGGAGTTGAACCCGGGTCTTTGAGGATTTTTTCTTAAAGGGCTTCTACTATAAGAATCAAACATTCCTACAAAAATTCAGATATCTACCTACTCGGAAAGTTTGTTAAAATAAATTACAGTGGTAAATAGTTAAAGCCTTTTTAAGATTGGCGCCACAATCGAGCGTGAGGGACAAACGTAAGCTTAATATATGTATAGGAGAAGGGTGCCTAATACCGTCCACCTTTTTTGTCCTTAAATAAAACCTATAGAAGCTGAAAGATCAAAAAAGTAACAATGCAGTGGGATTATAATGGATGAGTATTATCGACCAAAAGCAATGAATTATGCACAAATACACTTTAAGGCACTCTTTTTTAAATATAAACAAATTTTGGTGGGATGACGATATTAGGCACCAGGGGTCCCAATGTCGTCCATCCCTAGTATTTCCATAATAATTGTACAAAAAAGTAAAATTTTTATTTTTTAAAGAACTGTAAACAACTGAAATACGAAAATGTATAAAATTGCTATGAAACACATAAATGAAAAGCTTCAATCATCCAGACTGTCAGAGCAAATAAAGAAACGCCAATCTTCACGTTCACCGGCGCATTTTTCATGGCACCATTCGTGGCATTTGGTGCACCTAACCTATTTATCATCTCTATTGTCATTTGAGTAGAGCTTTTGGCAGTAATGAAAACATCGAGCACCGTCCTCACTGTTATCATCATCGTTAGTGCTAACCAAACTCACTTCATCCTTGGAACTAGATGATGATGATGAGGCGATCCTTTTTCGGCCTGTATTTTTGCTTTGTGCTGCTCTTTTATTGATCTTCAGACTTTTCCATGCAGTGTCTTGCTCTTTCTGTTTTCTGTGAATGTTCTGATGCAGCTTATTTTTGTATGAGGATCCTGTTATAAGGGCAGCAGAACCACGGAGGTGTGGTTCAGCGTCAGATGCAGAATTCTTTCTAATCGCACGAACAGGACTAATGTCATTTGGTGTATCAAAACGGGAACTGCTTGTGCTGGGTGTTTCTGCAGCACCTTGTACGAATTTGAATTCGTTAAAAATGTGATTGTTGAGTGCAAATAACCCTGTTTTCCGAAACCCATTTATAGCCACTTGAACTGTTGCTGATTTTAAATATGCGTTACCCATTTATTCACCGATTTGGTAAGCTGTTACGACCCTATTTTCATGTTGTTTCAACCAGTTCTCTATCTCCTGAACATAGTAGGTTTTAAATGGGTTCATAAAGGACACATCAAGGGGTTGCATTTTGTGAGGTGGAAGACATACAATTGAAACACCGTTGACTCGTGCCATTTCTATTACATTGATGTTTGTCATATGAGAATTATGACCATCTAGAACTAGTAGCACTAGATCATCAACAGTAGGTTTTACTATGGCAATAAAATGCACAAACCACTTGGTGAAGCTTTCTGTCTGGATCCAACCACTGGACGATAATAAGAACCTAACCTAAATTCAACATGGCGCAACTTTGTGAAGTCACCGTTGGTATGAAGTTCATGATCATTACTATTTAATGACTCTTAAACCTGCTGAAATGTGGTGTGGAAAAAACTAACATTTATGACGTACCCTTGACGCTGAAAAACGCCCCTATATGATGCGCTACCAAAAACTTGGCCTCCATGAATTTCTTTCACTAGTAATAACGCTTACACTGACGACAGCAACCACCAGACTCACTCACTAGATGGCTAACTAAACTATAGGAATAAGTTCCTATCGTCACCGATAGAGTTAAGCACATGACAGTCAAAACCTCGGTGGACGATATTAGGATCCTGGACGATATTAGCCGCCCTTACCTTAATAAAATATACAAACAAGTAGGGAATAAGCTGCTGAAGTAGACGGTAAATGGCGGTTTCTAAAAATATAAATTGACGCACAAACAGAGAAAACGTGCTTAACGGGGCAGAATACTGAGTCGAAAAAGCAGTCTATCTGATTTCATGTAGGATTTAATGCGTCAGACAGGCGGACCTTCACAAAAAACGTGAACAACGAGACAATACTATATCGATTGGCAAAAAAACGAAGTCTCTACATGCTTTCGTTTAGAATTGGGCAGCGTGTCAGACGGACGGACAAACCGAACGCATAAGCGGATTTAAAAAACGCTAAAAGTGTACTTGTAACAAACGACGGCGAATACGTCCTTAGCACAAAAACAGAACGATCCTTATTCCACAGCTATTAAGTAAAGGCTGGCGGAAGGCGAGCAAAATTCATATGGAGAAGAAATGACACTATGAAATTTATGCAAACCGAGAAAGAGGAACGAAATGAATATGTAATGGCTTTCGGTTCGGGTTCAGAATTTTTTTTCGGTTCCATTCCGACCTAAAATACCGTTTCTTTGGTTCGGGTTTTCGCTTCGGTTCCGATCCGATTCCCTGATTTGACACAAAAGAATCATTTTCCTTAAAATACGAAAATGAAGTTAAAATAAAATATAAAATATACTAAATGGTGAAATCGTAAAAAAAGGGCTGAAAATCTCGGACTCCGCATTCCATAATTTTTTACTTGCGATTACAGTTATCCGAAACATCTTTGCGATCCATTACGCCTCGCGGAATGTTACTTTCATGATGAATTACTTCATGAAGTACAAAATTTCGCATGTTTTAGGAGCGATATGAAAAACTCGACTTCTCTGAAGCACACTGAGTGGAATCCAACTGCGTATTCCTGATTTTTTTTAGGGATAGGGGGAGAGGAATGGAGTGGGGAGAAAGCGGCATTATATTCCTTGATCGATATGCTGATCATATGCCCGCGAGTGGTCCCTAGGCTTCATTACCATATTGGTTAGGCTTTTTTCTAACTCGAGGGGAAGAGGAGAAGGTGCAGAAAGAGAGGGAGTAAGAATGGGAAGATGGATGGTGAACACATGAAAAAATTGTACCGAGTAAAAGAGAGAAAAGGGAGGATAAGAAAGAATGAGGTAGAATTCGGAAACGGTGGAGAGAGAGAGAGAGAGAGAGGAGGGGGAGAGGATGGAGAGGTTAAGTGGAGAGATGTGCGTATAAGCTTCTTCCGATTTGGTCTCGCGTCCTCGAGGATCAGCGCATGACACACGGTGACAGATGGAGACAGGAAGGATACGGGCTCGGGAAGCTTCCCCTGCGCTTCAGTCGTGGCTTACGTTATGGAAGCGGAATAAAAGCAAGCATCGGAAAAGGCGCCGAAAGGCAAATTCTGGAACTGGATTTTTGCGTCTTTCCGATCCTCTAATCTGTTTAAAATCAGTATCTATCTTCCGTCGCATGTTATAATGTTCTAATCTAATGTGATCTCTAATCGTCACGAGTAAGGAATGTTAAACCAATGCAGTTTGAGATTTCTTTTCAGTTGAAATAAGTTTTGGAAAGCAGATGGAATTCCACTACTTAACACCCGTTTGCAATATTGATTCACCGATGTGCTCTTTTTAGCTAGTTTCCTTAAAAACGTGCTAATGTAATCACTTTGTTCGTCTGTGCGAATCTCTATGCAGTCAATTTTTTGTTTGGTGTGATATCTAGCAAAGTATTTTTGAATTAAATATCTCTTATCAATCTATGAATTTTCCATACTTAGGATTTTCTCGGTAGTTCATAGATTTTCAGTTAGATGACTCATAGTCGGATAATTCAGAATTGGAAATGTTATTATAACAAATTACGGAAGCTAGAGAAGTGAAGTTTTCACGGTGGGAAAGTCTGTTGAAGGTCTACAGGTGGAAAATTCACAGATTGATAATAGCTATTTAGTTCACAAAGAATTTTCTAAATATCTCTTGGTAGAGGGGGGGCAGAGTGTCTGGCTCCCAATGCCAGGGTTGCGGATTCGAATCCTGCCGAGGGCATGGTCGTATGTGTTCGTCTTTGTTAACGTTATCACGATCATGGCAAAAGGCCGTTAGCGGCTGTTTATGAGATAGTATAAAATAAAAAGTTTTTGTCCAGCCTAGTACAAAAGAAAACGTGCATCCATCTCTTCCTTCAGCTAGAGTATCTTGCGTGTTTAGAATATCCTAAGGAAGACTTCTTTTTAGACAAAATGCGAATTGGTTTTCCAACTATTGGAATTAGGTATGTGAATTTCGTATTTTATTCTTTACATAGGACAAGATAATTAATTCCTTTAGAAGTATTTTTTTCATTCCAATCTTAAATTGTGTAGAATTGAAGTACTAAATGGAAACTGAGACGGGTGTAAGGCTAAAAAATTTTTGTCAGCATGGACAAAAATGTAGAATCCTTTAGAAACGGGGATTTTAGACTTCACCTGATTAAAGATATTCATAGGTTGAATAACTCGAATAATGTTCCATTCGAACAAATCAGAACTGAGTGTATTTATAATTAATCCAAAGAGTATCACCTCGCTAAAATTAATACTTAAGACTATAACATTTCTTTAGTAGGATCGAACATGATTAATTTTACATTTTTTATTTAAAATATTTTTTATTTGAAAATTTGTAATGAAACGTCTATTTTCTATACGAGTTTAAGATCTAAACTCGTAAATAAACCAACGTGATCTCCAGGGCAACAGCACTTCAGCCACGTGAATCCTATATGTATCAGATAATAAATTCCATGACTTCTAGCTGAATATTTATAATTTTCCGTAATTTTCTAATTCTCTGGCAATCGGCTCGTGAACAAGTTTTCGTATTTCAAGTTTCGTGACTCAGATCGCCCTGCATGAGCAATAAGAATAATCGTCATTAAGACAATACCGTATACCGGGGCTGGCGAACCTATGGCACGCGTGCCAAGGGTGGCACGCGGAACGATTTTGGTTGGCACGCCACAAAATGAAATAAGAAATGAAATGTGCCACTCGCTAATACAGCGACATGGCAAAAGTGATCTCGGAAACTAATAAATGTACGTATTGAAACGATGCGAAAGAGAGGCTTCGTTTACAAGAGGTACTATCAGTTATATTATGATTTTTCTCATATAATGCATTGTTGAATAGATATTTTAAAAACTAAATTTTTTAGCTGCCACAACTACACTACCTATCGGCGACTATTGTAAATACTTGACACTCCTTTTTATTTTATTAGCTGTTGGAGCTTCGGGTTTTTAAGTGAATTTAGGTAAGTTTTGTTTTTGTGAATAGCAGTTTATATCGCTTTAAATTTTTATCCTTGAATAATGGCGGAATCGAGGAATAAAAAAGCAAAATTTTCTGGTGAAGGAAGCGAAAGGATTTTTAAGGATTGGTGGACTGAAAGGTATGGTGCAATTGAAATGAACGATAAAGAATTGTGTGTTTTGTGTGGTGACGGCGAAATAACCTGTGAAAATCTAATATCTTTAGAGTTTGAAAAGAAAACATCTTGGCCCGAGAAGGAACCGTCCCAAAGGTGTCATCGGCCCACAGGGATTATTGCTCTCTGTTCTGGCGGCCCTATCTGCCCCTGGCATCAGCACAGAATTTAATATCTGACATTTTTATTATATCCTTAACATCCGATAAGTATTTAACTGGAATTTGACAAACGGAGATTGATACCTCGGATCAGTCCGTTCATGTCATACATCTCATTTCTTCATTCATGTCATTTATTAAATCGTTTTCACGTATAACGATTTTTCATGAGATATCTAATGTTTTTAGAGAGTACCACCTCCACTAAAGATAACAATATCCATTAATGAACCTTATTTTTTGCTAGCGTTTAATATTATTTGTAAAATCTAGAAGATGTGGGATTCGCTCGAATAATTCGATAAAAATTATATTTCGTACTTTTTTTCAATATACCATTTAAATCATATAATATAAACTTCTTCCAGTGTGGGAAAAGACATACTATATGCTACATTGTAATAATAGACCCAGATACAATTTTTAATGATACTTGCACGCGAAGAAGCAAATTTTCTCTTATTAAGTTAATTTTGGCACGCGAGCTAGATAAGGTTCGCCAGCCCTGCCCTATACGCAAAAATTATAGAAAAATTAGGATATTTTGTGTTAAGATTATGGCATCATTATCCGTGACTTTAGCACGTATTTGTATAAAAAATCGTAAAATAGGTATGATGCTATTATATTTAACAATTGAAAAGAATAAAAATTTCTCGAAAAACTAGGAAACATAACATTAAAATACTTTTAACGTTTTACTAAATTTCGTGTGTTAGTATAATGACGTCATCATAAGTTTACGACGTAATATAAAATCAATGGCATAATAATAAATAAATAAGGCAATTATTTTCATTTTCCGCGAAATTAAAACATCTATCTGAAATTTCTAAATTCTCTGGTAATCGACTCGCGTCCAGGTTTTCGAATATCAGGTTTCATGGCTCAGGTCGCCCTTTTTAAGCAATAACTATAACCATCATTAAGATAATAGTCTATATGTTACAATAAAATTTATGTAAAAATTAGAATTATGGTGTCGTTATCCGTGCCTTTAGTACGTATCAAGATAAATTAATTTAAAATTATCACGTCATCATATGTATAGGTCGTTGGCTGAAATCAAATGGATTATAATGCATTCTAAGCATTAAATCAATGCTCTTGAAGTATGGAAAATCAATTCCCATTGAAAAGCATTGGAGTCGTTGCTATGGTAGTTAGTTTTCATTTTTGAAAACCGAAAAACTTTTCATGATTTTATGATTCAATCAAATTTTTACGCAAACTCAGCATGGTTATAATTTTGTCTTCAAGAAAAATAAACATTATTCTTTCATCCACAGTATGGTGCGTGTCCCGACTTTGTATCTTAATCCTAAAAAAGTCTGATGTGGCTACCACATCACTTTCTCCATACCTGTAACACTTCTAAAAATTCCAAATAGGTTAAATGATAATAAATATTTTAAGGAACTCCGAGAAAAATTTAATGAGTTTACAAAGAACAGAAATAATCTCAAGCCGTAGCCTTCTGATATTAGATATAGCCCAGAGGCTCCAACAATTGAAACAAAATGTTCCGAACAGAACTTATAATGCCTACTTTCCATTTAATCATTTATTTAATAGTTATATTGGCTTTAATAGCTTTAAAGTCATCGCGGATATATAGCTCTTTGTGTTCCCATATTACATAATTTAGCGTAATAAAATACTACAAATACATTCGAACGGAATATTAAATTGATCACGCGCATTTGTGCAGCAAAAATAACGCGTATACATATTAGAATATACCGAATCTGAGTCAACAATAGTAATTGCTATGGCAACACTCTCGTAATGAGTGATAAAAACTGCAAAATCGCCAGTATTTACGCGAAATTCTAAGAAATACAATAGATAAGCAAAATTCTACGATAAAAATTAAAATCTTCATTTCTTTCCTCGGAGAATAGTACAAATCCCGCACCAATATTACAATTCTAAGATACCTTAATGTTCAAGAGAAAATTACCCTGCACGATGGATTTCAGGTTTCCCATGTAAATCAAATGGGAAGGATAGTTCCTGGAATCGAACCCGAGACTTCAATCTTCGCAACAGAAACTATCCTCGGAAGCTCAGCCCATGTAGCAAGAGATTTCCACCAAGTTTCATGAAAATTAGTGTATTGGTTCATAAGTTAATGGAGGGACGGACGGACAGACATAACGACAAAAGTATAAGCCTCATTCCATTCTGAAAAGTAGGCTAAAAATAAAAAGGAACGTCAAGTGTTTACAATAGTCGGCGATAGCTGTTGTGGTTGTGGCAGCTAAAAATTTAGTTTTTAAAATATCTCTTTAACAATGCAATATATGGTAAATGTTTCAAACAAACGTTGTAGAAAATTAAATTTCCTACAACTTTTATCCCAGTACATTTTTATATTTATCAAATATTATAGCAGGTATGAATAAAAACGGAAAAATGACAAGAGTAAACACCCACTACCGGTTGACCGATTTTACCAAAAACTAATTAACTGTTGTCGCTTTCATAAAAATGTCAAATATAAAATTTCGCGTTGAATATATATCCTATATAAGTAAGAAGCAGCTATTTATAATGATAATTACGTATATATAATGCTGGAGGTTTGTAATATGGAACACAAATATAATCTGATTCGAAAGGATATTTATACATTTTCAATATATATTGAATTTTGTAATGCAACTTGAAAAGAAACTTTCGTATGCCGTTTATTTAAAAAAAAATGAGCAACGAAGCGCCAGTCAAAACTCGATCCAAAACACAAGCACGAAACAAAACGGAGCCAAATTGACAAGATGAAGCAATAACTTAGTTTCCGACCCTGACAACCTCCACCCCTAACGCGTTTTTCTCCTCTTACTCTCCAGACCCGTCTCCGCCCTCGCTTCATCCCGTTCACAGCCAACCCCCATTACGACGGCATTGCATTCCATTTGCCTATAAAATCCCACCCGATTCTCCTCCTCCCCCTCTCGAAACCGTCGAATCTCTCGCGCTCTCATTCGGTAGGAATTACGGCGACCAATCACAAACGCGACAGGAAACTGATACGTCAATACGACGGGAATCCACGGAAATATATATAGAGATTAATTGGTGATCGATGCCCGTTCGGTCTCGTGAACTGGATGGCGTGATGTTTTGCAGGGGATTTTTTTCGTTGAGGTTTTTTAAACCATTTTTGGAGGAACAAAACGCTTTGAAACTTTTATTTAAATTTTCATGTTTGGTTGAAATGCACTGTTTTAACTTTTAACAAGTATTCATATTTAAGATTCATATAGAGTTTATTTATGAAAGCATTTTTAATCTGTTCCGCATTTTTCTGAATATGTACTAGTAGGTATGTATGTATCCATGCACAGCGCCGTAACTAGCTATTTTAGCACCCGGGGCAAACTACCAACTACCCTCCATAAAAAATTCTTTAATACCCATATTTTTTACTATATGGTTTTTGGGTGAACAATAAATAAATAAAAATAAACTATGAATGAAATAATTTTTTACTATAAATATACAAAATTTAAATACATAATTAAAAATATAATTACATGCATGCGTAATTACACACATACATGATTAAAATAAATATTTTAATATTAAAGAGTTATTCTACGTGATTTTATTGCAGCAAACTCATCAATAACATTGAAATTTATAGTTTCTGCTATGCGTAATATCTGGAACAAGTATAGTAGTGAAATCGTCATTCAATCTCGCACAACTTGCCATTAACAATTTTTGTGCCCCTTCTTTAGTTGCGCCCAGGGCAGATGCCCCGCTATAGTTACGGCACTGTTCATGTATACAAAATATTGAGACATATTTTGGGCTTATCGCTAGTATCATAGATAAAATTCGATAATTTAATACGGATAAGTTTAAAATTAAAATACACCTCTTTTTTAATTTTTCGCCAACTAATACAAGTTTGAACAAAGTAGTGGAGTTAATAAATTTTTTTAAAAATCAATCTGAATTTGGATGAAAATAACCGCATGTTTTAATGAGAGCAGTACGGATAACCGAATGCGCCAGCCAGTAATTCCACATCATTCGAGCCACCGACCCGGTTAAATTTTTGCGTTTCAAATTCGTAAAAAAACGAGGAGGAAAGATTAACGAGAGACATGGCAGTATCAAATGTAATCCTTCTTTATTTTCGGTCCACTGCGCCCCTGTCAGGCGGCTCCGTGATCTGTCACTCTCCCCTCTCCCTCTTTCTCAGCCTGAGATTTTGTATGTTTAATTGACGATTACGGCGCCATACGTGATGGCGCTGCCATCGAAATCCTCGTCTCTCTCCCTCTCTCGGTTTGCCACGATACTCGGCTCCAACACCTCTCGGCGGCACCTCTCTCTACTATCCTCTCCCTCCTCCCCTCTCTTCCAATCCGCACAACCAGCTCCTTCCCCGCAATTCCCCAAAACTACTCTCCCCATTCTGGAATGATCGCGGAATCAAAGTGGTCAATTAGTCCGGTCGTGTTGTTTTGCATTCGTGGGCTGAGGGTGATACGACTACGCATTCCGCTCTCCCTACTCTCTCTCTCTCTCTCTCTTCGCTCAGCATTCTCTCCTTCATTCCACATCTATTTCTTTTTCTACATCATACTAGTTACTAAAAGCAGATAAACTAAACAACGGGGAAAATATAAAACATTTGAGAAATGGGAACAAATTAACCGATAATAAAAGGCCAAAAGAAGATTTTTCCAAGCTAAACTTGCAGTTCTCACGCACCCCAACGTCGCATTAACAGTTTTTTGCTTGCCTAAGTAGAATTGTTATACTGTGAAAAATCAAATCACGACGCTTGTGTTCCAGACAACCGAATGAACATGTGAGATAACCGTGGGCACTAAAGCTCAGCTAAGAGTTTAGGTGCCCCCGAAAATATAATATAGTCCTAATATATAAAATTTCAGATTATTAAAAGCAGTACGCTAATATATTTATGGGCATATTTTATTGTGAGGATTATATCCCCCGGTCTTCGCCGTTCCATTAGAATCGTAAAGATAAATTAATATGGAACACACCTATATTAAAAACGTCTTCCAGTAGATCTTCCAATAAAGGTCGTTAATCCCGTCCTAAAAATTATACATTGCCTGATGCGATACGATATTCAGTTCTATTTGAGTATTTCATGGTTCTCCGGTTCATGTTTGGATTTGATAGAAAATTTGAGATTCGCAGAGTCCTAAAAACAACGCATATAATATTATTTAAATTATATCAGCTTTGACAGAATCTAACGGAAAATTCTCAACTTGGAATTTATGGTACTGCTAATAATATTAAATTCTAATATTTCTAGAAAACCTAATGCTGTTTTCCATTTGTTTTACTGGCGAAATATCTGCCAGAATAATAATAAACATTAGTTCATTTACGATTTCGGCAAATTTTGGAGTCATTTAAATATTATAGCGCCTAACAAGCACCTGAAGGAATATATTCACGCAAAAATAAACCAGCCTGAAATTTTGTCTACCCTTTTTTTTCATACAGAAAAAAAGAGCACAAAATGTATCGAGTAGACTTCATATTCGTCACTTGCGTCCCCTTTTTCGTCTCTTGCAGTTCCTGTTTTTTCAGTCAACAGCATTTTATTGCGCAGCGTAACGCAGCACAAAAGGCAGCTTTAAGTCGTATACGCGTTTGAAATTTGTGCCTTTTGTTGTATGTCACGCGTAGCTTTGCTTATATTTCTGGGAGTATAAGAGGAAATCGTAGGAGGAAGGGTAGTATTCCATTTCACAAGTCACAATAAGAGACGCAGCGGTGACTGGAACGGTTGGAACGGAACTTTTGGTAAGTGGAGAGCGGATAATAGAGTTTGGAAGGAGGGGGGGGGGGACGTTTGTTGAAGTGTCAATGGTCGTGGGGGATACAGGAGACGTGTGTAATAACAGTTGGTGTGGATGGCTGGCAGACTGAATAGGAGTACGGAAAAATAAAAAAAACTTCCATTTGAAGGCCTTTTGATTTGTAACCCGGAAAAGGCTACTTTGCATAGGTCATGGAAAACCCATTCCATTTGAGCCAAAGAGCAAAACAGAAAAATTGATTCGAAAATGATACTTTTTCATGAATTTTACACCCTCTTCTATCTTTTTGATCTTTACAATTTGAGTTTCCATCAAGATTTCCCATTGTGTCGCTGATTTGATTTATTGTTTGAACGCGATAGGTTCCGTAGTTGGAGAGAAGTTATTTTGAAATTTGGAAAGCTCTGTTTAGTCACGATTTCTTTTCGAAAATAAATCATTTCTGCATGTCTAATCCTTGAAAAACATTCCATCCCGAATTATTGCATGCCCAATTTGTTTTTTATTCAGATAGAGATTAAAATATAGGTTGTTGTTGTCAAGTGTTGAAGTTTTCCCTGAGAAATATTTATTAAAACCAGGAATTAGGTAATTGCTACATAAATATTCATAAAATTTGCGTTGTGCCAAGTCCCCGCCTTAGCTTTATAATCTAGATCTATACCATATACATAGGGAAAGCGAGGAGAGATGGCAGGGGTAGGAGAGATGACGCATCTCTAGTTTACATATTCCTAGACAGGGGGCGTCGACAAGATTAATAGTGCTTGAATTAAAGCTCCAATAATATTTTTATCGCATACATACAAACACACTTATACATCATCGATAAAATGATTAAGACGTGTTCAGGGGACCTCAGAACGTGTATTTCCGTTGAAATCTCGAAATCGATTTTTTCATGGAAGCAATACTTTCCCTTTTACTACGTATGGAGTAAGTAAAGAATAGTGCAAAGATGCACACATCATGGGTGCATACATGCGAGGCAGAGGCGTTCTTTACGATATACGTAATTATTTCAAAAAAGAAAATATTAATACCTTATGTTAGTAAAATGACTACGAACCGAAACGCCAGTTGTGATGCCAAGAAAATATCGAATTTTTGATTCACCGACTAATTTCCTAATCAACTGTAATTAATAATACAATCGATTATTCTTTAAAATATACCTTACTCGAATAGTTGTAATATAATTTGTATGTTCACGTAATACCTTCGTCCAAAATTATCCATTTCTGTTCATTTACGAGCGTTATGTATTCGTAAATAAAATAGACGTATTTACGTTCATTTCTTCGTCATACATTTTCCTTCATTTTCCAATTGTTGCGTGCGCTCGAAAAATTAAACTATCTAGTGGTACCCGCAAAAGCCTTTGCGAAGTCAGTCAGAAATCTGCATGTTTAATCGAGCAGTCACATATAGTTTGGAGATTGATTTATCTTGCGATTACCTACGACTCGTCTGTGAAAATAAGGTTCGCAGTGAAGAGAAATGATGATGGCTGCACCAATAATTAAACTCAATGAATGTTAAAGAAGATATACCGCATTACGATCTCATACATTCCGTCAGCCAAACCGACTTCTTACGTCGCGACGTCGGTGTTTAACGTGGAATATACGGAGAATGCTATCAAGTAGCAAGTATGGAAGAAGAAACTCTGCAAAGGTGTTTTTTCTCCTTTATAACGCATATATCTCGACTGTTTTTTAGAGTTGTGCCTTGTCACTTTCGCTAGTTCCGTTATGTAACAAATACTATCGAACCGGGGAATTCGATAAAACCGATGAAATCGTCGATTCGAAATTCGTAAATACACTCCTACTTCTACTATTAGAACTAATTACGCAGCGAGTTTTCTTCAGCCCTTCCCCAACAACCCCTCACTTGAACAAAAACAAAACAATTCCATGGGCCTGCTTATGCTATCATCACGATGCAAAAATGACTGTTAAAAAACAATGACGAATTATAATAGTATGTTCAAACGATCGCCCAAGACGCGGAATCATCTTTGTTAACTCCGGTCGACACGCAAGAATACCGTATTCTATACAATAATGAACACTGAAGGCATAGGTGGCGTCACGACAGGGATCCATATTCACCGACTGACATAACATTCACGTAGATAGGAAGTTAAAATTCAGTCTGCCGAGAAAGCGACGCCGCTCAAATTGTTGGAATACTTTTGGAAATTAGTCTACATCGTATCACTGTTTTTTTTATTCTTCAGCAGTTGGTCAGAACGCATTAACAAAGCATCAAATTGCACTAAATTTTGGTGAGTCACGGCCACCACTCCACTTCGTCACTCGATGGAATACAACGTACAAGTTGCTTGAGTGGGTGCAAAGGAATTATATTGCATAATCTCTTGCTCGTATTAAATGCAGTGTGAAACGGAATTGTGCTGATTTCCCTCCCACACCTCTGACTAATCAACTGCAAGAAACCCTAGAAGCATTTCTTCCGATTATCAAGGTAACAGCGGAGGCAACAACCATATTTATCTCCGAAAAATGTTACCACTAGTCTCATTATTCCCTGCATTTCGGTTTTAAGAGGTGAACTAACAGCAACACCAGTGCCTGGTGTGAAATTGTTCCGTAACGAACTCATGAAGCGTTTGCATAGCAGATATGACATTTCCAAAGATAACCTTATGGCTGCAACATTTCTTGATCCAAGATTTAAACTCGTCTTAAGAATTCACGGAAAACCTGGCGAATGCTATAAAGCGTTTTTTGGAAGAATTCACTTCAAATTTAGGAGATGCATTTCGGCCAGAAGGAAAAGACGAAGAGCTAATTGTAATAGATAATGGTTCTAATACTGAAGATATAAAAAGCGAAGCAGAAAAGGGCAATCTTTTGGATACTTTATTTTTTAAATTAATTACTCGCAAAAGAAAGTGTCGTCAAAAATGGACGAAATGTCCACACATTAGAAGAAAATACACCAAAACACAATGCAATCTGCCATAGACTGTGATATTGACCCTTTCCATTATTTTATGGAAAGAGAACAGTAGATCCTACCCATTTTTGGCAAAAGTTGGGATTTGTTGGCAATTCAAGCTACAAACACTTAATGAGAACGGGTAAATTCGGTGGGTGGCATAATGTTATCCGACTTGCGACATTGTCTAACCATAATGCCGAGATTTTGATATGGGCAAAGAAGAATAAAGATTTATTATTTTCAATTTTAAAAAATCCAAACCTTGTATGTTTCATCTCTATTAATAAGTCTTACGCTGACCTCATAAATGGCACTTTTTAACGCTTTTTTCACAAACTTCCCGATTAGGTGGGAGGTTGAAATTTTCAGAAATGTTTGATTCAGATATAAAAATTAAATTAAAAAATACGAAAAAAGACTCGGGTTCGACTCCAGGGGGACGCTTTCCATTTCCCGTAAGATAACACGTAAAAAGCGACTTTATAAAGTGCAGGCTTCTATTCTTTTGGTGATTTAAATAAGAAAGAGTTGACGTGCGATCTTCAAATTTAAACCATGTTTTAGAAAAATTAATAAAGTTTCTTATTCTATTCATCTTTTTCCGCCTACCGTTCGAAATCTCTTTTATTAATCAGTTAAATCACATATTTGGGGAAAATATCGACTTTTAAACGGGATGTTGCCTTGCCGACTACGTCTTTGTTAAACTTCGAGAATTAATTGTTGTCTCTGCCCACATACGTGTAATATATACAAGTGCATAGATTGCCTTAAATTATCATAGGATTTTTCGCGCAATTACGTAATCCTTATGGGACTGGGATTTAGTTTGGGTTCTTTTGCTTATCTAAACGACTACATAGGTGTAGAGTAAGAGAGAGGGGGATGTGAGGAGGGATATAAGAAGGAAGGGATATAGAACGGAATGTACATAATACGTAGAGAGTAGAAAAGGACGGGAGGAAAGATGGAGACGGAGAAAAAGAGGAAGAACCATGGATTGGGAGAGAAGGGAATGAGAGAGGGGGAGGTGGAAGAAGAGAGAGGCAGGGAGAGGGAGGGAGACAGAGGGAGAGGAGGCGAGATGGAGGGAGTGAATATTATTCATTATTATTACTTCATTTTTGACAAGGGGCTCATCATTGGAGAAAATAAGAATGATAAATAAATTCTCTCGAATCTCTATTTTGGCAAATTTTATACCGGCTCTTACTCAATAATTACAGCTGTTATTAGTCGTTTCTAAGGTTCCCGTTGAGTTTCAACGGGCAATTATACTAGAAAAAGTAAACTAATTTTGTGATTGTCCATAATAATGAGTTATGATTACAGAAGATGTGTAGTTTCAGTAGGATTGCCAGTCTTATGACGGGTTTTTCAACCATATAGTAATTGACACCCGTCATATGACGGGAAATACACTTATTTCAAATAAAATGTACCTTTCTTGTAATTTTTTGTCATTTCAACCTGTAGGTATGTTAATTATTATGCTATGTATATTATATCACTAAGCCTAGTACAGTTTTTCTTATACAACGTGACGAAAAGATCCCTACGATAAATGAGCATTTGAATTCACGTGAGAAGATGGACAAGCGTTCATCATAGCAACGAGATTAAACAAACTATTGTTAGTGTTCATGCTGTAAACTTTTAACAGAAGTCTCTTTATTTAATGTAGATTTGCATTGATACGAGCATTCCTACGTTTTTTGAAGAGATATTTCTGCTAATAATTGTGTTTTTATTTATCTTAAAAACATTTTGTCTTTATTCATTATTTAAGATAGGTAATACTGTTGTAAAGGATGTTAATTTGAACAAATTTAAATGAAACATTTTAAAGTGTTGTGTTATAGCTTAGCAAATCTTCAGATAACTATATTTATACAGTGTTTTATATGGATGGTTGATGTGTTGTTAGGAAAAGAACAATTTATTATTTTTGTCATTTAAGTTAGGTGACTAAAATATGAAATATTCAACAATTTCACTCCTACTAGTATCCAAAGATGAATTACTCGGAACTAGCAGTATATTTTCGTTGATTTTAAGCAATATCAATGGATAAGTTAGTATTTCCATTCATGAAACAAAAGATACTATCAAACTTCTTACTACTTATATACCAAACATTCTTAGGTTTGCCACTGAGTTCTCTACTTCTGTCTGCCATTCTCTCAACTGTAAAAAATTAAAAAGAGAGACCCCCACATTACTCAACAGCTGGTAGGTAGACACTTTTGCAAATTTTTACACTCATGGAAGCTGAAAAGTTATCATAATTATATTATAAAGTTTATTCATATTAAAGTATTAACCATGTAAAAGTTGGTTATAAAAATTCATTTTTATACCTTCACTTGTTTTCTTTTCCGCTCGACTACTCTTCAGCAATGGACAGTTGATACAGACATATTTGCGTATAAACAGTAAAATTTATTAAATTCGTTTATTTTAAAAAATACATGCAAAATATATTTTCAGAAAGAGATTTTGACATTGTTTTTAGTATTTTAATACTGATAATGGTCAAAGAGGATATGACATAAACATGAATATCTATAACAATAAATAAATAGATATGTAAAAACACTAGGATGAGGATGGTGTAGTTTGTTTGTTTGTGTGTATTTTTAGCTAATCAACCTCTTGGATTATTATAGCCATGACTCCTTAAACACCGAATTACAATTACTGAATTACAATAGAATGCATTATCTAAAGTATTGCTTTTAATGGCAAAACAGTCGTACAGTCTTCTAGCTAAAGTCTATCGTTCCAGCTTTGACCCTCATGAAACAACTGCGGCCCTTCTGTAACATCCAACACTTTAATGCGGCCCAGACGCCTCTTCGAGTTTGACATGCCTGCTCTAAGCACTCTGCCACCCCGGGCATGGTGAAGGTTGCATTTGAATTTTAGGGTCACGGCATGAATTAGGGATGTGAATGGAAGAACAAATGAAAGAATGAAGTTTTATATCTAGTGATGAAATTGTTTCTGGTATATAACGTTATTGATTATTGTTTCCTTTGGCAAACAAATACGAATTTTTCTATTTGGAATTAAATTTTTACATTTGAAAGATATGAATTTACGAGTTCAAAGAATAATAAGTACGAGAATTTAATTTAAATAACAAGTAATGTATTCCTTTCTACCGCATTGACTGTGTTTTGCGCTAGTGTATTCTAAAATTTATTTTATATTACTTAATGCTTGATTGACCTATTTAAAACTCATATTCACCCATTTTCAAATATACTTCCTGTAAACGGTGCATGTTTTCAGATACTTCACTGTTACAGATGTACTCAGAAATGATCGGTAACTTTAAAAGGAAAAGACTTATAAGTTGAAGAATTATTCATTTATATTCATTTGTTAGAATACACGCTTGTGTGTTTATGTAGCTATATTTAGGTCTGTTCGTGTGTGCGTCCAGAAATATACAGGCATACTCTCCCCGATATAGAAAGAGGAATTCGATCTCTCTGAAGAATAGGGAACGAATTGACTTTAGAGTGCCGTCGCAAAAAATGGAGCATTAAAGACCAAGAAAGATATAAGGTTACGCTCGAGAATTAAGGAAAGTGATATCGAACCAATTAGTAGTTTGGATATTGCAGTAGGCCGCAAGTGGAAATAAAAAACGCCCTCCTTCCTCTGACACCTTATAAATCCTTCTTTCCTCCCAGCCTCATTCATCCCCCTAATGTCTCCCACTAACATAAAGCATCCTCATTCCTTCCTCCGCTCTCGTAAAAAAATAAAACTACTCTCTCTACAACCCATTTTTATTTTATTTTCGAAATTTTCTCCTTCCGACCGCGTCGCCAGCACTTATTATGTCACCCAAGACGTCCCTCTCTCGGCCTACACCACCTTACCCATACCGCACCCCGATATCCCGGCTTATTCCTTTTTAATTTCCAAAGTGTGGTAGGGATAAATAATATATGAACACAGAATGGGAAAAGGGAATCGAGAAACATGATAAGTGGAGGAGGGCGCTAGGAAGGGGTGGTGACCGAAAGAGGATCGAAATGAGAAGGTAGGAGAAGGATAGAGGGAAGAAAACGGGAAAAAGGAAGTTAGGAGGTGAGAACAGAGGGAGTGGTCAGGAGAATGCAGTGGTGATTGGGGAGTGTGAGGAGTAAGAGACAGGATCTGGAGAGGGATGAGAAAAGGTGGGATGTGGAGAGTGGGAAAAGTAGGAGAGGATGGGAAAATAAGTTGGGAGAAAAAGAGGAAGGGGGAAGTGGGATTGTAGATGGAGAGGGATGGCGAGGCGAAAATAAGGTATGAGGGTTAGGGTAGGGGAAGGGGGGAAGAAAGGAAAAGGGGACAGAATGGAAGGGGATGGTTGAATTGGAGGGGATAGAAGACCCGAAGGAGGGCTAGGATTGTATATTTTTTAATTCAGAGGGGTGTGAAAGGAGCGAAGGAATAAATAAATAGAGTGGAAATGATATCTTAAGTAACGAAGCGGTCATGCATATTTATCAACTATTTTCTTATTTTTTCGTCGGCGGCGAAATTATTCTCCATTAATGAGAAATGGAATTCCCTACCTTATTACTCCTGAGAGTTATTTTTCATTTGAATTAATCTCGCTCATGAATTATAACCTGGGAAAATTTTCTAAACATAGGTTTTTGTTGCCACGACAATTATAATGGAATTCTTGGAAGAACCGCGTAAAGGAGTGTGGAGCGGCCAACAGGAAATTTACATAGGCTACAAGGTTTCCCTTGAACATGTCGAATTTGTTATGTTCTTGATTCAATATTTCAGCCAAGATTAAACACGGACTGTTATGTATTTTTGAGTCGTCGTATATTAGGAAATCGCAATATGTAGAAGTATAATGTTTAACTATCGAGCAGGTTTGTTAAGAAGGATGAATTTTGTTGATGTATTAACTCAGTTTGCTAAAAACTTTAACTTCATAATTTCAACATTGTATTTATTTATCCTAGAATTAGGTACACCATTTTCCCAAATACTAATTCAAATTTTGCTTACTAATCCTATATAATTCACATACTATATCCCAGTTACTAGTATTTTTTAATAATGGTCTCGCTGAAAATAAATTGATACCTTTGATATTGGTAAGCAATTATAAATTAGCTTAAAATTTTTATTAGCTCACATTACATCAAACACACCTCCTCTCTCACTTTCCACTCCCTTTCCAGTTTCCTTTTCCTCATCGTGCCTTAAAATACGGTGTTTTGGTGACACGGTGATCGAATTAAAACGGAAGAGGTAATAAAAACCCATTTTTTGGCGAAAAAATCGAGAGGTAAATGCAAGTATCGCATTTGTGGCTTCATTTTATTCTGTTAGTTTTCTATCTCCTTTTACTTCCCCTCTCTCAAAAGTCATCCTCTCATACACTCTTAATAGCCACATCATAAAAAAAGTCTCCCAGACGCTAGGGTAAGTTAAAGAAGGGCAAGGTTTTAGGTAGATATTATTAAATATAGTAGCATAGTTTGTGGCTATCTTAATAATAAAACCATATTCATAGCCATTTTCCCGAAAGCTTTACTATGAACAAGAGAGGAAAGATGCACACAATTCGTACATACATGTGAAGCAGAGGCGTTCTTTACAATTTATGAAATCAAGTCAAAAAAGTTAAATATTAATGGCTTAGCATAATGTCTAAAAACTGGTATGCAAGTAGTTATGCCAAAAAATATCGAATTTTCGATTCAACGATTAGTTTCCTAATCAGTTTTAATTAAAAAACAATCGACAGTTATTTAAAACACACCTCACTCGAATTGTAGTAATATAACCTTCATGTTCACTTTCATTCCTTCGTCGTAAATTACCCATTTCTTTTCACTTACAAACGCTGTGTATACGTAAAGAAAATAGACATATTTACGTTCATTTCCCGCCATTTACCGCATGATGCATGAGCACAAAAGAAAATTAAGTTAATTAGTTATTTACAGCAGATATTGTTTACTTCAGTTGCCACGAAGATTGTTTTCGTTGAGAACGATTAAAAAACACCAGAAATAAAGAACGGAAATAATTTTGTTCGAAGTGAATTACGACTTTCTCGTCTGAGTTCCTTGAAATCGGCGACTCCTTCGATAAAAATGTGCTGAACTAAACATATGCTATTTGATTAGTTTTACAAATTTAGTTTGAATATTTTTTGTTATAAGTGATATTGTACGAGATATAAAGAAAAGTTTATTTTCTGTCACCAGTTAAGTGGCACTCCCGATTTGGCCACGTAAACCATTTATATCATTTTCTTTCCCCTTGTCCTAAATACCAAATTTCATCAACATCCGCCCAGTAGTTTCTGAGATAAAACATGCGGACGGACGAACACGACCTGGCCATAAGGCGTTCTTTTTTACTTATTCTAAAGAACGCCTAAAAACTATGTAGGTACGCTTCGTATACGTGGTCTTGTATTGTTGAGTATGGTCAATCAGTATCCAAATGCAATGATATTTCAAAATTTCATGTTAAAGGTAAACCGTAATATGCATTTTGCAGTCTATTTTAATGCGTTTAGTCTTTATTGCCTTTTCAACTCTTTTTCTTTTGTTATCATTAGCTAGATTATCCTTAATATTTTTACGTTATAATTTCTGATTATTGTACGTGAAACACGGACAGAAATGGATTAATTACGCAATTATTAATGTATTTTGACCTTGTAGAAGAACAATGCAGAAATAACAAATTATTGAATTTAATATTAAGAATATTTTTGCTCTTATATTATACAATTACCTTTGCGTTTAAATTTCTTATAATAGTGCTTCCTAGGTTCCTGCTTTTTAAGCTCTGTGGGAATAGTTCTCTCTCACAATAAAAAACGCCATCATTTATTTTAAGCAGTGTCCGCCGCGCTTCTATTAAAAACTCCGAACAAAACCTTTCTCCCAGAAAAAAAATGTCTGAAGAGCACGCTAGATCGCAGGATTCCACGATAGACGGCAGAGATGTTCCGCGGGGCAAATTTTCCCGGGTCCATTTGCGTGCCGCAAAGGATGTGGCGTGCCTTTGAAAGGTTTTTGCGGGTATTGAAATTTCATCGTCGTCGGTGAAGGAGTAGGAGAAGGAAGGCACCGTTGCAGGGTCAAATATTTAAAGTTCGGAGGAGGTACGGTAGTGGAGGCGTAAATGGAAAGGGGGAGATCGGAAACTTCCGCCCTTTTCTGGAAAACCGTCCCCTTCGCGTAAAACCGCAATCTTTTGTAAAAGGATCGCGATCGGAGCGCCACGTGGCGGTGGATTTGGCGGTGGCTGTGTGAGCTAAAGAGGGAAAAAGGGGAATGGGAGAGCAGGGATTGATTGAAATAGCACTTTTGTTTCTCACCTCTCCTACATTCCGAACGTGAACGGCATGTGGATTGACGAAAAAGTAAGCTTACTAGAAGGCAAAGACAGATGAAAATTAGGAACGAATGGTTTTTAAGCCTTACTTGAAGTTTCTTTGAAATTTTCAGATGTTTTTTAGATGCGCTGGTGAAGTTCATTTAGTGCATTTCCTTGTGATGTAAAAACTTCATACTGTTACTTTGTAACATTCCACAAAGTAAATGTTTGGCTAAATTTTGACTGCCGTTTGTTCGCTCATATTAATCCTGCAATTCATGGCTCAGCATATGCACATTTATATTGTATATAATCATCATAGGTAGTTTGTCTGTAGATAGGTCCGTGATTATTCATGGTTAAACCTGGTTCTCCGCATACTCCTATTTTCCGCAGTCTTCTTCATTTCTTAATAGCTCTATTTCCATTTCAAGTCGTCTATCAGCTGAAACCTTTTCCTATCTTTCTCTTTACCCGTCCATTTTTTCTTCTAACACGTCTTTGATCATGATCTTTCTCCTCAAATAATGCCCAATCCAGTTCGCTTTTCTATTTCTTATAGTCTGTATAATCATTCGCTTCTCTCCTATTATTCTTAGTACTTCCTTGTTTTTCATGGTATCTGTCCATTTTATCTTCAGTATTCTCTCCATGTCCTAATTTCGAATCTTTCCAAGTATTTTATATCATTCTCCCTTAGCGTCCGTTTCTGCACCATACAAAGCTATACTCCATACATAGCATTTTATAAACTCATGCAGATACCCTCCTTTATATTTCCTGTTAGTAGGAGTTCTTTTCTTTTGAAAGCGGATTTTGCGTTCGCTATTATAGTCTTTCATCAGAACATTTTTCTTTTCTCGTTATATTGCTTCCAAGGTATTTATGTTCTGAAACCTGTTCTAATGGCTTTCCTCCTATACTTACGTTCGAGTTTTCTTCTTTACCTGATATTCACATCACCATCCAATATTGGAACTTCCTGTGCCTTCTAGCGCTACTCGCATTAGACTTCTCCATACATTCTCGTATATATTGAATAGGATAGGCTCTGTCTTACTCCTCTACCGAGATTTACTCCGCAGGTGTCAGTATTCTCCAACCTGACCATTACAACTTGATTCACATAGCAATAGATTCCTGATCAGTCTCCTGTCTTTTCAATCTTCTTTTATATCCTTTAATATCTTCATCAGAATTATCCAATTGACTCTATCGAACGCCTTCTACCAGTCGATAAAAGATACGCAACAATCTTGGCAGTACTCTGTTGTCCTCTCTGATATGATTCTCACTGCGCCCATAGCATCCCTGGTTCTTTTCTGAAACCGAATTGATCTTCCACTAGCATTTCTTTGGCATTGCATTACCTTTGGTTTCTTTAGAGGGATCATTGTTTCTTCTAGGCCACTCTCCCAAGTAGTAAATCTTATTAATTAATTTCGTAGTCACTTTTAGTCCACTCCATGACTTTAAGTACCTCTGCCGGTACTCCATCGCTACCTGCAGCTTTTCCTTTCTTTAGCTCCTGCATCGCTTTTTCTTCTTCGCTTTTCAACGAGCTAGAGGAGAGCAGGGATGACGCTCATAGGGGCAGGGCCCCTAGTAATGAACAAGATTGGAAAGGTGTACTCCATGTCGGTGTACACAGAGTATTCAAATGCGTTCTTTGGGATTTCACATTGTTCTTAATATTTTTCGCTCAGATGAGTATTTAACGAGAAGCTATTGTAAAATACATGCAAGTCCTTATGTAAAGTTGTCGTTATTATTGTCCGATTTTAACCAAAAGTGGAATCGGTTGACAAATTTTAGTAAAACTTCTTAATACTAAATTTTATCAAAATACGTCATGCGGTTCCCGAGTTGAAACAGAAGAACATTGTAAACTACATCTAAGTCTTCATGTAATGTAGTCGTAATTGTCCGATTTTAACCAAAATTGGAATCGGTCGACCAATTTTAGAAAAACTCCCTAATACCAAATTTCATCAAAATACGTCAAGCGGCTCCCGAGTTTTAACTTGCGGATCGAAACGACCTCCCCTATATGCGTTCACTTCGTGTAAAGCACGCATAATAATTCTTCGAAAGATAGGTTTTAAAGCATGAAGACCACAAAATATTATTTTTTAAACTTTTAAGGTTGAGCAATTTTTGCACGTGGATGGGTCAAAAATACTCAACGTATGCATCCTGGGATTATTTTCAGTTTAATTATTTATAGTTATGGTATTAAAATCACGCTTTATAATTGTCTATAAGATGCAGCCTGATTATTACATATACATTGGAACGGAATATTAAATTGATCACGCGTATTTGTGTGGCAAAAATAACGCGTGCATGTACTAGAGTATACCGAACCCGAATCCAGCAATAATCGTTGCAGTGGCAACACTCCCGTAATGAGTGATAAAAACTGCAAAAACGCCAGTATTTACGCGAAATTCGAAGAAATACGTCCGATAAGAAAAATTCTACGATATAAATTGGAGTATACATTCCTTTCCTCAGAGAATATTACAAATACCGCTCCGATATTACGATTATTTTAATGTGCAAGAGAACCCTGCACGATGGATTTCAGATTTCCCATGTAAATCTAATGGGAAGGATAGTTCCTGAAATCGAACCCGAGACTTCAATCTTCGCAACAAAAACTATCCTCGGGCTCTCGGCCCAAGTAGCAAGAGATTTCTACCAAGTGTCATGAAAATCGCTATATTGGTTCAAAGGTTAATAGGGGGGGGGGGACGGACAGACAGGCAGACAGATTCAACGACGAAACTGTATGCCTATTTCCATTCTGGAAAGTAGGCTAAAAAGATCAAAAGTTAAAACTCAATATTTTACCCATCAAATTGAATTTTATGGATTGAAAATTTCGTTTAATGGGTTTTTATCAAAAATAATTTGTTTGATATTATATGTCATTTTATTCGTCTATTCTTAGGAATTTCCATAATTTTCTATGTTAATTAAGCAATAATTCCTCTTCGTCTGCCGGACGCTCAAACTATTCGTATCCCTTTTACTTTCCATTTTTACTATCTCTTAATCTTTCCCTTATCACTTTTCTCACATTTTCACCCTTCTCCTCTCTCTCCTTTGCTTTCCGATGCGTCCTCTTCTATCCCTTTCTCATACTCTTCCTCCGTCCCCTTCCCATGAACTCCTTTGTCTCCTTGTCCCATCCTTCACGGAACCAACCCTCCCGGACCAAGTGCTCCGCATAGAAAAGCCGGGATATATCAAACTTTTCCGCGGCCACAATTAGATTTTAATTAATAATTCATTCTCGCTACACTTCCCCCCTTCCGACATTGCTTCGCCTCTTTTACGTCGTTGAGCATGTGTATAGAAAGAGACGGTTAGAAAGAGAAAATGAATTGGAAAGTTTAGTGAATATGCGGCAGGAATGAGGGGATAGAAAGAGGTAAGAAGACGTATAGGAGATTAGAGTAAAAGTGGAAAAATTGAAGGGATATGGAATGAGAAAAGAATACTTTGAGGCTTGAAGAAGAAAAAAGCTAGAAAGACACATTGGAGGAGTCAATGGAGAAGAAAGTTAGCGAAAGGCAATGAGAGACAAGGAATGAATTAACGTACAAGAGGAAGAAAGACAGAAATATTAAGTAACATTAAATAAAAATTCTTTGTTGAAGAAAAAGGTAGAAAAAGTGGAAAATGAAACTGAGAATGGGATAAATTCTAATGTATATTAAGGTTGAGAATGGAAATTAGGAGAGGTGGACTCATAAGGCGAGAAAGAGGTGGAGAACGAAGAAGACAAGGTCAAAGTGGGAGGTAGAGAAAGAGGAGATTGGGGAGAAGGAATAAAAAGAAGAGTAGATAAATGAATAAGGAGCAAATATTTGTGCGAGAGGGAGTGGGATGAAATTAAGTAAATCAAGGAAGACGATTTTTATCTAAGAGAGAAAAGATAGAGAAGTAAGAACATGGAAGGTGGTATAGCAGTTCTTGTGGGAATGTATGCAAGAACTTCGGTCGAAAGCACTCGTTTTTAGCTTCTCCGACAATTCCGCTGTGAAGGAGGGTCGGGTAGAATGAAGGAAGGCAGGGAGGGGGTAGTTCTTAGGGGGAAGAGTTCTTGAGAGGGGAAATTGATGTTTTAGGATATGTCCCGGACAATTCTTCTCTTCGGAGAGACCCCTCCGAGCCGAGAAATGAGCCTTCCTTTAACACCGCCTACACACACATACGTTTAAGGTGGAAGAGAATTTTGCATAAAGGACGAGTTTTTGTGCTTCCCTTTTGAGAATGGGAAAACTTTCGGGGATGTGTTGTTAGCTTGGGAGGAGAGGTTGAGCGGGAGTTGGATAGCGCGGAAGAACAGTCGCACTTTTGTCTTCCACTCTTCCTCTACCACTCCCTACCTCCTCGTTTTTAATAGGTGGTGATTAAAAGGGAGACAAATTATTCAGGAGAAGAGGGCGAGCGAGAACGCCGAGGTCTTCTTAAAAGGCGCGGGCAATCTTTCGTTGCCAAGTGTCTATACTTCTTCGTGCGAGTATAGACGAATATTCGGTCCCTTTTGAACGTGAGAGCTTTGTAATCATTTCTCCATTTTGAGACTCGCATTATTCGAGGAAATTTGAAGACGCAAAGTTTCGCAAAGCTAATTCTAGAGAACAGATTTTTATTTTGAGATGTGATCAAACTCCGAAGACTCCTATTGTTTTAAGTTTGCGCCGTTTAAGGTTGCTCTTATATGGCGTCAGAGAAGTCGGTGAAATTTTGATGCAGTCTGGTTCCGATGGGTGAAACTTAGATGTCGCGTGGTTGGGTTGAGAATTTTTGATCAGATATGCGACAATATTTAACTAAAAGGAAGATACAGGATGTGATTCTTTAACGTATAATTCATTATGAAGTTATTATATCATTTGGCTCTAAGTGCTCATGTCTGAGCAGTTTTTCTTATTCTAGCGTAATTATCTTTTAAAACCATAATAAATTAGTCATAAATTCACCTTATCATTATAAATTAATCCGGACCGTGATAATATTCTAGGGAATGGAGTGCTTTTTAATTAAAGAGAGTCTCGTTTCATTTACACGAACTTATTTCATTGTTAGAAAAATCGTATCGTATTTTCCCAGATGATTCACATCTTCCTACGTTCAATGGGTATCTAAGAGGTAGTGCAATGATTAGCGGTTAGGAAGGGAGGAAAGAAACTGGTGCCGGCTTTTAGCCTGCTCTTAACGAAGAGCACCAAGGGGACCAACGGCTTAACGTCCCTTCCAAAGGACGGAGTGTTGATTTGAGCGCGCTCCTCATTTCTCTTTTTTTCATTGACTCGTTCTCATCTCCTAAGTTCCAACACGCACAAATAGGGGGCCGGGCGTCCTCTGAAAAATTCCTACAGAATTCGAACCGGGTGTCTGTTTACGAAATTTCGTTTGAGACAGCAGTTAGATATAGTAGAATAGGGAAACGGGCAAAGTGCACAGAGACAACAGGAGAGACCGCGCGAACGCAAATTGCGCACCTCTGGGAGGCTCCCTGTACATTTTAGAGAAATTGTTATTTGACGTTTTCTTCATCGGTTGATGTTTTCTATATGTATGCTAAATTTAGTTTTGATTGGATAAGATGTATAAATTAGCGCAATGCGCGAATGCAAATTGCGCAGGAACTATAAGGGTGGTGTTCCAGATAAACTATAGGCAGTCGACTCTGAGGTATTTGTACATGCACACGAAGTTGGTTGAAAATCAGACAAACGAGACAGCAGTTGATGGAATAAAGTGATCTGTGATAGAATATCCGTCCGGCAAGTGGGAGACCCGGGTTCGATTCCCGGTCATAGCAGACTTTTTTCTCGTTTCAAAAATATTCCCAACATTACAGCTTATGCCTGTCTGCATAGGATATTCAGATCACTATATTCCATCATTTTGTAGCTAGGAAATCTCACCATTTGAGAGGGAGGAGTTTTCTTCGGTGTATCTCTTTGAGGATATCCATTGGGTCAGGTTGATACTTGCTTGGCTAGTTCTGCCCCAACCAAGAAAACCTCCGCGTTAAGAAACGAGAAAACTGATCTGCTACGATCGTTCAGTGGTAGAATATCCGCTCGGCTAGTGGAAGACCCGGGTTCGATTCCCGGTCATAGCAGACTTTTTCTCGTTTCAGAAATATTCCAGAGACAGCAATTATCGTAGAGCAAACAAACAGACAAAATCCATCTCCGAATAACCCTACTCGAATAAATCACCTTTAACAGAATCGCTCCTCTCAGAGGTGAAAGTAGATTGAGGTTCAGTAAATTTTGTAATCAATGATAAACGTAAAACTTCTTAGTCGAGTATGAGAAGAAATTGAACTAGTAACGAAAATGGTTCAGACGAAAATTAGTTTTACTTTCAAATAAACATCTTAACCTCCGAGAGGTGGGATAGAGAAGGGAGATATGGGAGCGAAGATCAATAGGGAAGGGTTGGAATCGAAAGAAAAAGGGAATGATTGAATCGAACCTAATGACTATCTTATCGGCACTAAAACAGCCTCAAAACGGCGGAAGGTCTATTCTGAACAAGGGAAAGATATTATGCTTATTATAATTTTTTTCTAAATTTTTTCCCCTTAGGCGATGAACAAGAAGATAAAAAATTGGACAGGTTCCCCCGTATTTTTTGAGGAAAGGGAAGATATTCTCTAACTCAATTATTCGATTGCTTGAGCTCTGCCAATTCTGCCAAAAAAGGCAAAAAAAGGGTCGTCCGCAATTACATCCCCGATGGCTGAATTGGAACGAGTGGCTGGTTTCGGAGGTACCAAAAAATACTAATTGCGGGGGTAGTAGCGGGAATTGGAACGGACGAAAGGGATATGTGAGGGGAAGTGGAATTTAGGGATGTAAGGGAATGACGTTGATTGATGTTAAGGATCGGAAATTGTGGAAATAAATATTTTTTCCTCGAATCCTTTCCTCGCTCTCCACGATGAGTATTTTTTCAATGTTTAATACAGGTTGGGCTGCCTTTTTTGAGAAATCCCTACCGCTATGAAAAGGTAACCATTGTAATAATCAGATGTAATGAGGCTCTGCCTCGAGCGAAGAAGGTCCCGTTAAGATGGTGTGCGCATAACTTAAGAGTTTATGAGGCGAAGGTTTTTTAATGTGTTCCACCTCAGAACTTGGCTATATAGGCAGCGATTCTTTTTTTTCCCATTCCCTTATTCCATTATTTTATTTAGCCAATTTGATGCCTTTTCGAGCGTAAAGAAACATTTATGCTATCGGTTTGTGAAATCGGTCAATATATAAATCTTACTTAAGATTACTTATTTAGATTTCAAAACTCCTTTTTTGCACGCAGTGATTAGGATTAGCGAAAAATGAATGTTTTATTTTAATTTATGAATGGCATCTGCGCGAAATTATAAAATTAATAAAATATGACGTTCGCTATAAGCAGTGTACTTCATTCGAGTTATGATAAATCCGATAAAAATATGGTATAACTTGTCTTTCGCATTACGGTGGTTGTTATTTATTTTCCAGTGAAATATTTGTTAGCAGATGGACGTTTTTTTACGATCAGTGCTCTTGGCGTGATTGAATGTAAATCTCGGAAAAGAGATTTACGCACGTATTCAATATATTATACACAAGAAAAAATTATAATTAGTTATTTAACGAAATAAACAAAAATTGTGACTTTTTCTTTGTTTCAATTCGATAATATTCTGGTTTTCCGAGGTATTGCGAGCATTTGGGATTTTATTCAATATGTATTTGAGTGCCATTGTAGGAAAACCTAACTTCAAATAATGAATATGTACTTATCTTTTCATGGTTATTTTTTAATGGTCACTAATATCTCCGCTAAAATAATTTTATTGCACTTTACATTATCTTTGAGTCTCAATAATGGTATAGTATTGGTATGCGATGAAATTAAATTGCTGCAATCATAATCTGCATTATTTCAGAGGGCACTTCTCTGAATTTTAGTTCATATTTGTTTTCCACAACATTCTTATATTTATAGCTTATGTCAAGGAAATTAATATTTTATTGATTTTTCATGAAGCCGTTGACGGTAAAGTCAAAGTTTCAAATTAAACATTAGAAATGTTAGATTGATGGCTCTTTAATTAATAGAATCACACAATATTAACTTTCTAACTTGGCAACTTGGAAAATAATACCATAAAATGATTATGGCTTCCTGTCTTGACCGATTTCGACCTAGATTTTTACACTCACTCTGTAATGCTTTCTCATTTTTTGTTTTGCGTTTATCTTATCGTCATGCGTAAACACATATCACCTTTTCCCGCATTCCCTCGAAACAATCTAAAGGACGAGAATTAATGTTTTTAAAAGCCCATTAAAATTTTAAAATAGACCACCAGCGCGTATGATAAGGTAAGGAGTTATGTAACGCGAGGCACGTAATTGGAGGTAATAATGTTGTAGTCGTTAACTGTGACCTTTTAAGACTTTACATGTGTATCAAGGGTTGCGAAAGGTTTTTCATTATCATGTACCACTTATGAGCGCGCAAGAAACTCTTTTTTGTCATAAGAATGCGATTCCAGTACTGTAAAGAAGAGGCGCATTATAGCCTTCGATTATACGACTGGCGGGCATAGACTCAGAAATTACTCAACTGGCGTTATCCTGTCGTTTTCTTTTATTTATATCTCGTCATCACAACCCGCGCAATGCTTAAAACATTCGACGTCGATAGTGCTGGCGTTCTCCGAAGAAATTAACTCGTAAAAAATGGGATAATCAGTTCTTATTTTTTAAAGCGACTTTTACTTGGAACGATATCTTTTCCTTCAACCTTCGCTACCAAATCGGTCGTCTACCCAGAACTCCATCGACTCCTTCGAGAGAGCACTAGGTAGTCAAAAGTCTCGGGTTGTATCATCCACAAACATAAATCACTCAACCAATGCCCATTCCTTATTCGAGAGAGAGAGAGTAACCCCCGAAGGAAAAGGCGATTAAAATGTACATACAGTTTAGCATCAGCTGCCGCCGCCTTTCTCGCTTTCTCCCTTCCCGTCCATACTCCGAGTTGCTTTTTCCTATTCTCCTCTTTCTTCTTAGGGTTAGCCGTCTTTTTTTGAATGAAAGGGTTCCATCATAATCGTCTTCGGAGGATAAAGAATTCAAAAGCGGTCCGTATTTTCGCCATTATAATTGCCGTGAAAGGTTTTATTTTCCGTCGTAAATAACCAGAGAGGAGACGTTTCGAGCTATGTATAAAAAAATGATGGAGATCATTATGATAATAATAAAGTCGAACTGCAGTTTTTTCCCTTTCTCGGGGTCTCAAGACGTTTTGAGGGAGTCGGTAGAATATTTTTTACGTGGTCCTAATTTTTTATACTAGTTTCGGAGGTGAGAAAGGGACGGAGAAGGGGTGTGAGGAGAGCGTTTCGGAACCTCGGAATAAAGCTTCCGGAGGCGTTCGGTTTTTGGGGTTTTCCCTCCTTCGTAGGGAGGGACAGGTGGGTGGTTTTGGGGTGAGTCGCCGGAAGTAAAAGGTGGGCCTCCTTGCAGTAGTTATACCGGAAAGGAGGGTGGAGGCGTGTGTGAAGGGAGGGAAGGAGTGGCATCCTTTACGATTGGTGCCTCCTCGGTAAAGTTTCGGAATCGAACCAATTAGGGGCGTGGAAGTCCTTTCACACACATCCATCCCAACGAACCATAAACATGTCACAAGTCTCTTTCCAGTTCTGAATTCTCTCTTTTCCTTCTTGTCGGTCTTTTCTGACCGCTCAGCGTCTGTAATATTTTGTTTCCCAACAGTAGTCAACCTGCAATTTCTCATGTAAATGAAAGAGGAATAATTTTTCTCGGAACAACAAAAAATATAAAAGCGTGGTTGAAGGAAGAGAAATGGAATGTTCCAAAACCATTTCTACGAGGATATTCTGAGCAGACCAGACTGTTTTCCATTTTCCTCTTAATTTTGCCTTTTTGTTGTTTTTTCTCTCGTTGAAAATGTTGCGCTCTTTTGAGTGATGGTGAGAGGGATCTGATGGAGGATTCATCTTTAAATTTGTGGCCACCGATTTCCTTTTAAAAAGATGGTCAAGAACTACTTAATTATTCGGCTTAAAATTGGCATTTACATATAAATTCCAGGAGACCAATATTAAAATTGCGCATCTGCTGAAATGGAAATGGATTAAGTATGGATTCGAGGAGCCGAGTCACAAACTGAATATTCAGAGTTTTTGGTAGTCGTAAAGAATCCTACGGTTATATAGCAGAAAATTATAGATGGCAGAAATTATATCGAAGAAGCACGTCCACGATGATTTACGTGCGGTGAAGAATGGTAATAATGGGATACAAGAAACTACAATCCGAAGAGAGAAATAGCAGAAGGTTTGGTATTGTATTGGCCGAATTTGTGTTTAGAACTCATTTCCATGCCATAGTCGCCATTCGAGAGTCTCAAAAACAAGTAAAACTATCTGCTGTACGGCATATACCGGGAAAATTATTTATCCATAATTTTACTTTTATAAAAAATATGTGAAAGTAAATGGCCAAAATCTGTGGTTTACGATTAAGTTAGTTTTAGCATATTTTCAATTTAATTTATTTGCTTGTTGCGTATAAATTGAGCGAAGTCTTCGAAAAAGTATAAAAACAGCCATTAAACCCGATGATCTGATTTGAATTATATTTAGCGCTATTTTGTCATTTTTGCTGAAACAGCAAGCGTAAAGATGATACATTCATATAAGGGAAAATTGTCTTTGTCATTTGCCTGTGTCAAAGGAGGTTGTGAAAAGTTTTCCTTGAGATGAAGTTTTACTACTGTTTTATCTCTATTTATATGATGTACACCTTAGACTAAGGTTTTAAATATGCGGTTAGTGCAGTGAACCGTTTCTTCGAGAATTGTTTTTATTTTTATGCATATGCATTCCTGTTTCCAGCCACTATCACACACTCTCGCGCTCTATAATATACATTCAACATAATTTGTCACGTTCTTATTTTCTTATTTCTCATTGCTAGAAATTTGAATTACTTTATAGATGTTGCAAGTGCATAACATGTATAGAACTGACATACAATTGATAACATCCGTTTTCATGTACGTCTATTACTATTAAACGAAATCGATTTTTAGTGACTAACGAATTGATAAAATGTATCACACTCAATTACGACTGACCTTTATTTCCATTGAAATTAACGCTTGATAGAATTGATGGAATACTTGCGAGCATTTAAAAAATTAAAACTTAAATTAAAATGATAATGAGGCATAGGTTAGTGCTTACTCCGGGGCACAATAAAAAAATATTTACCTTACAGGGTGAATCTAAACTTTACCGACAAAATTATAGGGGTAATAGGGGGATTAACGTAGAACACAAAATGCTTTTCCCCAGCTTCCAGAACCGCTTAACGTCCGAGATATAAGGTTTGAAAGTTGACGCCCCACGCATCCACGCAATCTGGTCATGTGGTGAGCCAAATGTATGCGATTTGTTGGCAACCCTTTGCTGTAAGGTACAAGAAGGAAGAGTCAACTGTACTAAGTATGCGATGTGTTGGCATTATATCATCAGGAGGTTAGGGAAACAAAGCTGCTCACTGCTCCGCGTACCATTCGTGGTCACTCTGCATCTGCCTCCTGCTTCGACAGTTGTGCTTCCAGTGCTCGTTTGTCAGCGTTTACGCTGTGACCAAGTACGCAATCGCTGAGATGTGCGACATGCATCTCGCATACGGCGCTGCGCGGGGTAACGGAGGAGAAGCCGTGCGATTGTACCAAGACCAATTCCAAAATCGACCGCAGTTACTCCACATTCACAAGCATTGGAAAGCATTGTAAACATTGAATGCCAACGACTATCCACGCTATGTATCTTTTTGCCAGTGGTACGTCCAGCGCTCTTTTGCAGACCCCTTTTCTGCCAGCAACGTGTTGTTCACTGATGAGGCCACATTTACGAGGGATGGCATTTTCAACTCACACTACATGCACTTGTGGCAGCAGGAAAACCCTTATGTGATGAGATCTATTTTCCGTCAATGTCTTGGTACGGAATACTTAGAGGGGCACTCATCCTCCGTTTGTTTGATTGGCGATCTATATCGCGAATGTTTTGATCAAACACTGCCTCAGTTACTGGAAGATGTTCCTCTGAGGATCTGTCAGCACATCTGGTTCCAGCATGATGGTGCCCCTTCCCATTTCAGCTTGGTGTCACGTAACCATCTAAATTCGACGTACCGCTAGAAATGGATTCTGAATGGTGGTCCCGTGCCATGTTCTTCGCGGTCCCCTGACTTGAATCCACTGCATTATTTTTTGTAGGGACATCTCAAGACACTAGTACACGAGACAGCTGTGAAACGCGAGGAAGATCTCGTTCCCCGCATTCAAGCTGCCTGTGATGAAATTAGGAACACGTCTGGTACCTTTGAATGTCTTCGGCAATCAATGTCATGTTATGCTGTGAGGTTCGAGGCCGCCATTTCGAGCAGCTTCTGTGATCGCTGAGTATGGTGTAAGGGTATTGAAAACCTTCATTACACAAGGAGCCAGTTACATTCACTCTTCCTTCTTGTAACTCACAGCAAAGAGAAGCCAACAAATCGCATACATTTGGCTCACCACACGATCGGGTTGTCTACTTCGAGGCGCGGTGCGCAAATTCCGATCCTCATATCTCGAACGTTAAGCGGTTCCGAAAGCAAGGACAAGGCGTTTCGTGCTCTATGCAAATCCCCCTACTACTCCTATAATTTTCTCGGTAGAGTTCAGAATCACCCTGTATAGGTATATATAGTTATATGTTACGGTTGCTTTTGATTGAGAAATTGTTATTAAGTTATTTTTAACCATAATTAAACATAAATTTCATATGATAAGCTGGATTAGAAATCTCATATATGCTTTACTTGTATAATTTCATTATTAAAATAATTATTTGAGTCCAATACGCAAAAATTGTAATTTTGTTAGGATAAGCACAGATAAAACACATTGTAGCCCCTATAATTGCGTTTCTTAGAATACACGAAATAGCTTTGATTTTATGCATTAGATCTCAATTTTTTCCAGTAAAATTTACTGCTCGAAAATCAAATGTGAATATTCTATTTTTTAAATGATAAGACGACAACACCTAGTTAAATTATACACTTCAAATATATAATATAATCGAGCAAATTCGTAAAGAAACAGCTTTCCCTACTTTAAACTTTTCAACAGAAAAAAATGGAGAATAGACAAGCAAGCGTTGTGAGGCATTTCATTTTTTATTATTCGTCGTAGCTGCCATATAGTCTTAATTCCTTACTGATAACAGCTATTATGAAAATTTTAATTTAAAAACGGGCAAATATTACTTGGCGCCATTGAAAACATTACCAATGTTCATCCTCTATAAGAGGAAATGATATGAAAGTATTGGTTGAACCGGTGTTTGTGTGGCCGTATCATTACCCTTGCAAAAACATTATCACGAAATTGTAATGAGTACGAAATGATATCATCATATTTGCTTGTTATTTTTTCCTCTCATCGGCTCAATATTTCGCTAAAACTCTTGTTAGCTCGAGGCGATGCTTTCCAGACTCTGCGTTCCAGAAAAAGGGAGTAAGAGGTAAAGGGACGTATGCATGAAAACACTGGAAAGATATAGAGACGTCCGATCTTTGGTTTAGCCACCACGAAGGGAATGAAGAGCCAGGTTTGGATCAATTGTACGTGCACGGGAGGCAAAAGGGAAGGAGATGGGCATGGGGAGAGGAAGGAGAGAGAGAAGCGACGTAAAAAAGGGGTACATTGAGCGTAGGAGTGGAGGGGTAGGGATCGAAAAGGAGAAGGGGATAGTGACCAATCGGAAGGAGGGTCCTTTAATTAAAAAAGGACCCTAAGGGTAAGGAAACGACGGATATAATAACAAGGATAATAGGAAGCGGTTTGAAACTTGTGGAGGAAAGGCAAAAAAATGGTCACTCGTTCTGATATTGGGCCTGGAAAAGAGAGAAAAAAGGTTTTTATTAATTACTGAGGTTCACTTACCTTAACGTTCAGTTAATATCCATCTCCTCTCCCCACTCCTCCTTTCTTTCTCTATCCAATTCCCTTCCCTTCCTCGCCCTCATCCACTTACTTACTCACCCTCTTCTCTTCCTCTGATTATTTCATCTGAAAAAATTCGATGATAACATGTCCATCGTAGTGAAAAAATACGAACTTTCTTCTCTTCTCCCCCTTTCTCTTCTTTCTCTCGATCCCGTATTTTCCCCTGGAAACGTTCCCCGAAATGATCCAGGGGCACTTTTTAAATGAAAATACTTTTTTTTAATTCTTCTGGCTCGTCGCGCGCTCTCTCGTTTGCGTCGGGATCGAGCAGTCGGTCTCGCTTCATTATCGCAACCGGGCAAAAAATTAAGTGTGGAACAACACGGGGTCTCACTTGCACGCCTCCCTCCCCTTCTTCCCCATCCATTCCCTCTTCCTCCACTCAAGTTTCTGACGTGATATTTTCGATTTTTCTTTGTCGATCCGCGAATAAGACAAGAAAAAGCAGAATTTGAAATCATTTTAGTTAAATCATTAGCGAATAATAACGCTACTAAAATATAAATATATGAAGAAGTATTTAATGGTATACTACATTGAATTAAGAATGTAATCCATTTCGAATAGTGTGAAACCTTTTCTCTACTAAGGAGCGTTTGATGATTTGTTTATTTTATATGAAAACGTTGACAGTTTTTCTCCGATTATTAGATCGAGTTATATACCCCCTCGCTCAACTTCAATCTTAAATCCTTTTAAACATGGCCTCGCTTTCCTATACTATAACGATCTAACCACGAGAGTTTCTCCTTCTTATTTTAATAGAAATTTTAACTGATTTAATCTGTGTAGTTATTTATGCAAAATATTTTCCCCAAAATTATTTCTTAAATTAAAAACTTTAACCTTTTTGAGCTAGTTTTTTTAACTTTTTTATCTAATTATTTATGATATAGCGATCTGATTGAAACCATTATCATATCACTGACCCCATTTTTCTGCTTTTGCATACTTACTGGAAATGTTATTAAAATAAAAGTTGCGATCGTAAAGACGATATTACATATCAAGAATATTTATGAAGCTCATAAAATACTCATGAATAGTAGACCCTCAACATTCACGAAGGTTACGTTTCTGGAAATCGCCGATAATCTCAAATCCGCGAATGCTAAGACTAAAGACTTGTGGGAACAAAAGAGGAAAGACGCACACATCATGCGTGCATACATGTGAGGCCGAGGCGTTCTTACCATTTATGTAATCGTGTCAAAAAATATAAATATTTATGGCTTAGTATAATGCCTAAGAACTAACAAATGATATGCCAGTAGTGATGCCAGGGAAATATCGAATTTTTATTCAACGACTTATTTCCTAATCATTTGTAATTAATAAAACAATCGGAAATTATTTAAAACATACCTCACTTGATAGTGGTAATATAATCTTTATGTTTACGTTCATTCCTTCGTCGTAAATTACCCATTTCTTTTCACTTACAAACGCTGTGTATACGTAAAGAAAATAGACGTGTTTACGTTCATTTCTTCATCGTAAATAATCCATTTACCAAATGTTGCGTGCGCACGAATGAAAATTAAGTTAATTAGTTATTTAAAGCAGATATTGTATACTTCAGTTGCCACGAAGATTGTTTTTGTCGACAAAAATTAACAAACATGGGAAAAAATTTTTGTCCACAGTAAATTACGACTTTCTCGTCTGATTTTCTTTAAATCGACTACTCCTTCGATAAAAATGTACTGAGAAAAACATATGCTGTTTGATTAGTTATACAGATTTAGTATGAATCTTTTTTTGTTAAGTGATATTTTACGAGATAAAAAAGAAGTTTATTTGTTGTCACCAGTAAAGTGGCACTCCCGATTAGACTACGTGAACCATTTATATCATTGTCTTATTTTCTTTGCCCTTATGTCCTAAATACCAAATTTCATTACTATCCGCCCAGTAGTTGAAACATGCGGACGGACGGGCACGACCATAGGTTTACCTTTTTTTACTTTTTGTAAAAACGCTTAAAAATGGAATAGGGTTACTGATACTGAAATGACGTCATACATTAACGATTAATTAGAATAAAGTAAATAAAGAATAGAAAGTACATGTTAATTATAACCTCAATAAATAAACAGGTAGTTCTGGAAAGAACTAATCCGCATACTATCCTTTCAATACAATTTTTATATATAAAAATTCAAGTCCAACAAAAACCAAAAACAAAATTCTCTCACCAAAGATGTCGCAAGAATTACACAAAAAGAATAACCATACCGACTCGGTATGGTTACTGACAACAATATGTACTCGTCATATTTTTCGCCGCGATTTCTAAGGGGCGGTTGTTATCTCGATAGCTATGAATCGAAACACGGTGAATGTGCACTCGACAATGCTCCAGCCGAGATCGGCAATAACCATCACCATAGCAACAAATCGAAAAAATGGATTTCAATACGCCGAAACAAAAGTTTTTGAGAGAAATTCAAACAAGTACGATCGAAAATCAAAATTGCGCGATAAGAATAAGAATCTTCTTTTTTTCCACTTAGAACAATACAAATCCCACTCCGATATAGTATTTCTAAAATATTTTAAAATGCAAAAGAAAAATTCTCTGCACGACGGATTTTAGATTAACCATGTAAATAAAATGGGGAAAGAACTCGCCTGGAATCGAACTCAGGACCTGTAAATTCGGAATATAAATTATGAGCTGGAGATAGTCTCCGAGAGCAACTAGCCTTACACTAAGTTTCATGAATATCGGTCCATTCATGAAGATGATGTTAGTGGGGGACCCACATACATACACACACAGACACCGAGGTGATCTCATAAGACTACTTTCCATCTTTTGGAAAGTAGGCTAGAAATGCTATGCTAACGTTTAACTCATGAAGAATTAATAAAAAGTAAAAAAAAGATAATGCTGATGATGGCGACGACATTGAAAATAAAATTAAGGTGGTTACTATATGTGAGTTTGTTAGACAGATGTGTCGCACCTCTGATGGTCGTTCCGGAAAAGTGGCTTACGAGAATCTGCAGTGGAGGAAGGTGTAGTTGCGATGGACTTCTTATATAACTCATTATTGACGTTTTTTTCTTCCTTCTTTGCAAATCCCTTTACTTCTTCTAGCAATGAGTCTGCATTTCTCTTGGTTATTCTCCGCCACATTAAAGGAACTATTTCAAGAACCCTGTCAGCTGGAGCCTTAGACATATTCAAAATCTCCGCCAAAAGTTTTAAAGATTTTAGCCATTAAACCTTGAGCAATTTCTGAGGCGTTAACCTTGAGAAATTTTTGAGGCCTTAAAAATCAAACCCCCTGTTCCTCCTCACTGTTTTCACATGAGTATATGAGCTCTCTGTTTCATCTTCAGTCAACTCTTCTTTATGGAAGTTAAATTCTCTGCCAGGCCCAATTTTAATATGCAGCTTTAACAATTTTGTGCAATTCTAATAGTTAAATGTGCAGCTCTATAATCAATTTTGTGCTGTTGCTAGTTCTTTTTTTCAAGTAATATGTAAATCATGAATTCCATGAGTAATTATACTCTTTGTCGAGGAATAGGTATCTGAACCTGAACCACGTTAATGGCCTATTTAGTTAGATCGTTTCGCGCTAGGTGGCGTGTTTAGTTAGATCGTTTCTCACAAAGAGACTCCGCCAGCACGCCAGCCGCTGCATTTTAGGTATTTACAGACTTCACTGATTCAGTTCAACTAGCCTTTCTTTTTTGCTTAAATGTAAGTTGCACTTTGCAAATTTTGTGTGTGTGTGTATATATATATATATATATATATAAAATTTAGATTGCACTTAATTCCATTAGCATGTATAGTAAGTATTTTGGATAATGCCGTGTAGTTCCAAAACATTAGAGGCAGCATCAGCTGAAGACATGTTTGTACCTTCTGCTTCTTATAAAAACGATATAATAGATGATGCTATGCTCTTGGGATCTACATCTACAATAAATGTCGATAAAACATTTGAAGGTACAAATGTGGATAAAGCACTGCATGATGCAAACATTGGTAAAACATTTGAAAATACGAATGTAGGCAAACCACTTCAAGACGCCATGAAATCTAATATTGAATATCTGAAAATTTGGAATAATAGTGAACAAAAATATTTTCGTTTTGTTGTGTGCCTAAGTATCCAGATATTATTAGAGGAAAGCTAAAAATTCAAAAATGCCTGTCGTTGCATCACAATATGGAGCCATTTTCAGAAAGAAACTGTCGAACAGCATTTTTTAACACTCTCAATCAGTATCACAAAGATTGCATGATTGATGACAGAATAAGTCTATTTTAAAAAATGAATGTTTCTATTAAACCAAAAGACACTCCAATCGATTATCATATTATCAAATCCATTGAACAACTTGCTAACAGAATTGGAGGTTTAGCTATATCGGTTTACAATGATGCAAAAAAGATAAATGTTGTCTGCATGGATCTGGCCATCGCGTATTGTATGAGCCGAAGCTACAACTTTTTTATCAATTTAATACTCCCCCTCAATCACCTAATTGCAATTTAAAATACATCATTCCATCTTTGCATTTACAATTACTTAACTGTATTGTAGAATCTATTATTACAATATTGAAGGAAAAAATCGACAGCAGCATAGCTTTGTCGCTGAGAATTGATTACTCAATTGATAGAGCAAATATTGATAAAATCTACATACTGAGGCAAATTGTCAACAAAAATGGTCAGAAAGAAACATTGTTTTTAAGTGTAGCTGAAAAATTGGAATGAGATGTTGAATGCTATAAGAGAAGCTTTTAGTGACAATTATGGGGATTACAGATGGCTGTTTAGAAAGGTGTTGTCTCTAGTACTAGTATAAACACCGTAGAAAAAATGGTCAGTGGAAGCTTATTGATGAAGAGAAAGGGGAACTAGGGATCACCACAAATTATGAAGATATGGTGTGGAGCCGACAGAGCCCAATTATTGTTGAAAGATATGAGCAAAAATATAACAGAAATATTGTTTTCCAAAATTTGGTAAAGATTTTGACATATTTCCACCAATCAGGCCTTTGAACAAGCTAACTGAAAACCATTGCTAAAGATGCAGAACTGTCTCATTTAACAATCCCTAAATTGTTTGAAGCGCGCTGGAGTTAATTTTTGCATCAACTTTTCCATAGCATTTTAACATCCTGGATTATGTCAGTCCTTTATTTTAGTAAAAATAATTCTATGGGGAAATGTAAACGTTTTCACAAATATTTAACAAAATTTGACAATCTAGAGTTGATGACAGTTCTTGTTGATATTTTACAAATATTTTCAAGATTAAAAAAAATCCAAGCAGATAACAACAATTGTTAATATGTCAACACATTTTAAATCATGTTTGAAGGCCATTGATGAACTTCAGAAACATATTTTACCGGGAGGATGGAAAGACACTTTAAATGGAACCATAGAAACAAATAACAAAAACAAATATAATACCCCAATAAAATATCTTAACTACGGACACTTGTGCGCCGCAGAAAGGAAAATCATTTATTCTCCAGTTACAGGCACATAATTTATTCGTCAGTTACAGGCATGGGGTTGCTGCAATTAGAATTCAAATTTTTTGCAGTCTCAAACGTTTCTTAATAAAATGCTACGACATTGATCAACAGGTAATCAAAGAGCCATTTTTAGCACTCGCCCTCTCTGCAGATTTAGAAAAATTCACTCAATCCTTGGCCATGGATTAGATTTGTCCGAGTTATTTTTGCAATATAAAGAATTTAGTGAAGAAAGTTCTTCAAATCAGCAAGTCTGGCAAACATAATAGAGCAACTCTCCACACATACTGATAGTTATAAGGAAATTTTAATTGTGTTGGCAATAATATTAGCTGTCACTCCTCATTCCGCAGATGTTGAAAGATGCATTAGCGCCAACAACTTGTTGAAAGCAATATGGTCCTCTATGAATCCATGCACCGAAGCTAAATATTTATATATACATTTTAATATGCCAAGTATCATGGAGGAAAACTGTTTTCTTGTGGCTCAATAAGTAAAAACGAAGGCATTATGAAAATGTTTCAAACAGAAAGAGTAAGTGCCAAGAGTACATACTTAAAAATGATATTTACTGAATCCGGGACACCAGAAAACGATGAGCAATTTTCATCTTACATATTAACCGAAGAAAATGATAATGAAGATACAAAAATAGCAAAACTTTTAGTTAACTATTTTCTTGTGTTATTAGTGAATGGTGTACAGGAAGATTATATCTCACTAGGTGTTATTCATGTGGATGAAAAGATTGGAGGTGAAGAAGAAGGCAAAAAGGAGAGCGAAAGTGAAAATGAGAGTAATACAGAAAGAAATAGAAAATAGCAGTGAAAGTTACATTGACTCTGAAGGACAATTATATGAAGCTATTGTTGAATATAGTAAATTACCACGTGGTAAACGTCGTAGTTGGCCGTCAATGACAACTAGATTTAGGAAACTAGCAAAATATGACAGTAAAATTATTTATAAACTTGAGCACCATGCCAAAACTAAAGTTAGTTCATTACCATTAACTATGTTTAAATCTTTCAGTAATGCAATAAATGCAAACTTTTTGCTTTTATCTCCTGCAAGTAATATATATGAACCCATAACTTTTTACCTCTTTGCTCTCAGCAGCTAGAGTTAATGAATTTTGAAGTTTTTTTGCATACACTTTCTATGGAAGAAAAGTTATAATTATCTGTTAGTGCGAGTTTGGAACCTTCCCTTGTTAGTTATGAAGAGAAGAATTTAAATCTCATTCGTAAATCTCCAAAAATTACGTTTTAATACGATTTTTTCATGTTTTCACTCATTTTGTTTATATTGGGCCACTGTTGTCTTAAGTGTTGAATTGTATTCTTGGCGTCATGATAAATGCACCAATTTAGTGCTTTAACACGGATCACTTTTATACATGGGTATAATTTATTTACTGAATCTATTAAGTAATTAAAAGAGGGAAGGAAAAGAGAATGAGCAGAAATAGAGGAAGAGGACGTAGCATTTGTATAGCTGCAGTACAAAAATAACAATAATAAATAATAATTGATTATAAAAAATTTTATACTATCGAATTATGCGCCATTGCCAAATGATGGAAATTCGTAAAAGTAATTATAGATAACGTAATTTTTAATGGATTACTTTAGTTGATAATATAGCAAATATTTCGAACCGAATTTGTAATAGGATTGAAAAATAATATTTTATGACATTTATTTAAATTTCTTTAAATAAAGCCAATTTTCAGAAAAAATTCAAAACTACTATATGTAGTTAAACAAATTGCGATCTTAAAATGTTGTTAAAACCCATTGCATTTCATGTGAGTATTTAGTTCATAGTAAGTTACTACACGTTTTTCCTTTGATGGTAAATTGACTGTTCATTCCCATTTTATCCTGTTTTTACGCGTTTATAAGAGTAAAATAATTCAATTATTAAGTTAAATTCTATACGCCTTAAATAACGTATAATTTTCTCAAATATTTCAAGTACATATCTGCAAATTCTTTTTGCATTATATCTTATTATTTCGATCTTCCTCTTATTTTCAGGAAATACTTGGATAATAATTTGGCCTCTCTGATAATAATTATTTGAACAATATAGTTAAAACAAAGAACTTTTAAAAACAGTGATTTGATTGTGCATGAAAGCCAAACCAGATCATAGTATATCTTACTTATTGTTCATATAGAAATCAAATATATTTGGAATGCTTTTATGACGGTCCCGTCATATTTGACGGGCAATTACGCTAGTTAATATAATATTTATCTTGTTTTTTTTTTAATACAATTAACTTGTTCTTTAGTGTGATTTATTATGTGATGATTTATATTTATGATTGCTAATTTTGTAAGAATATTTGTTTAGTTACTTTTTAAAAAGTTAACAATAGTTTTAAGTTTTTTGTTACACAGCGAATACTGTGATTTTTTTATATTATTTTATTTGAGTTCTGCATAAAATTACTGAGATTTCAAATTTGGTTTTCCTTGTCTGTGTCATCTTAACGTATGGGCACCCTGGGGAACGTACCGCAGGCCCCGCACAAACAAGGGCTCAACTCATACAAGGCTCCTTTTTATATTATGTTTTGCTGTGACGGCGTTACGTTTCTAATATTACAGTTTTTCCAAACTTGAATAAAAAATGGGCTTCTCCAATTAGCCCAAAAAATTGATTTGTGCAGCTCTAAATTTTCTTCAAAAATAGGCCCTGTTCTCTACCTCATCTTATTGAAGGTAGCTGAAACTATCCTCCCATAAAATGTGTCAATCCTCTGCACCTCTTCTTCTATCGATAGGATTACTTTTAAGTATTTCATCACACTATTCAACAGCTTCCTTCAGCATGTATTTCAATTTGCTGGCTTGATTTATCCAGAGACGCCTTTATGATTCTTATACAGTCAGCGATGTTACACTTTCCCAACAACCGCTGAATTTCATCGCTCTCCTACTGATCGAGGTGTGTCTAGTATTATTCTTTGACCAATCGATTGGAGAAGAGAGGTGGTGTTGGGTAGTAGGGTGGGATGGGCTAAATTTAGCTTTTCTGGCGCATTATTCAAGATTAGAAAAGTTGCTAGGTTTTTGGCCATTTCCACTTCACGTTCGAAGCAGTTTTTGAACCAATCTAAAATCAAATGTCAACTCTGAAAACTAAGTAAATTCTAAATTTGATCCGGGTCTCCCACTTTTCGGGCAGGAAAACTGTTCGGCAGTCATCTAGACCTTCATGTTGGCTCTCCAGAACACCCGGAGATGATTCTGAATTTTTCCTTGAGATCGCGAGGGTTCATGGATATGTGCTCCCGCATAAAATAATAATTATCCGGCCCTTGCCCGTCTCGGACACCATAGCAGAACTTCTCTTCCTATACAAGAAGATGCGAGAGGCAGTGGCGAATTTAGGTCTTCTGGGGCCTCTTGTTCTTTTTGTAAAATTGTGGGTCCTGTAATCTAAATAAGAGGACGTTATTGCATTTGAAGGGAATGTCGGTTACTCTTACCCAAATATTTTTCTAATTTTTCCGTTTGTCCCTCACCTTAGACTCACTAATATCATAATGGAGTCCAACAGATGCCGATCTCTCGCTGCTAGGCCGGCGATCTAGATAACTTTAGATTTTGTGAATGTAACATGGAACACAGAGATACCACCAGTGATTAATAAGTAGCTGTACAAAGAACCCTCCCGAAACCCGCCGAATTATAGCCTTCTAAGAACATAGTTAATTAGCTACCAATACATTTTTCACCCCGACGATATAAAAATTATTCTTGAATGCCAAACTTAGCTAAAATTAATTTTATGAACTGGATAAAAATGCAGAAAGAAAAAGTGTGCGCGCTATATTTCCAGCTTCAATTATTCATTCGAGTTTTTATATGGAATATCACAAATAAAAAGTCAAGTAATGGTTTTTCCGAATAACTAGCTTTTTATCTCAACTGTAAAGTAATACCACATGCTAGTTAGTTATTTCTATGTATTATTTTAATTTTAGGTGAAAACTTACTTCATACTCCTCCTCGCCTATCTTGGTTGAGTGATGGTTAGCGTGCCTAGCTCCCAGTGGGGTCGCGAGTTTGAATCCTGCCAATGACTTGGTTATGTGAACGTCTTTGTTACCATTATTATGCTCATCTTAAAAGGGCGGATATGGCTTTTATGAGATAACTAGCGTAGTTGCCTGTCAAATATGACGGGTATGCGTGAATTAAGTATCAAGTTCAAACAAAAATTAAAATTAATAAAACCAACTTTTAAATTCACTAAAACGTTTACAATAAATATTAAATTCACAGAGATTAAAAACAGTTTTGGGGGATAGAAATTGTATGACAAAGAAATACATTACGCTATACAATTCATATACGCCCAAAATTTATTTTAAATTTATGTAACATTTAATTTTGTCTCTCACTCCCTCACTCTCCCTGTCTTTTCCTTCTTTCTTTCTTCCTCTCCCTCCTCTCTCTCTCTCGTATTAAAGCTTTCCAAGCACGCATTCCTTACGCATACAAGGTGTCCGGCGACTTAATGTCATAACTTCGGGATATTATTCCTTAAGTGATTTTGAGTAAAGAATGTCATATGAACATGGGTCCGATTCTCATTTGTTACAGAGCTACAGGCAATTGAAATTATCTCGTATTTTGATTTGTACAACTTAATGGCTGAAAAAATGCATTGCATGGATTATCATTCGTATACACTGTTAATTGTTGAAAAATGTATTATTTAAATAATCATTCTTTTACATTGATACTTAGTCCATTGTTACAACAATTAGAAGCATGACGCTTGCACAACTGGCGTGGACGTAATTTGCAAACTCGCAGGCAGCATGTCAGTAGAACGTAAGCTAGCGTTCAGTGTAGTACGCTGTGACATGTTTGGTATCATTAACTTTTAATAATGCTGTTTACATTTTAAAAACAAGTGTATGTGGATATGTACTTCGTGTACGGGTATTGCGATGGAAACTCCGTTGCTGCCGTTTATGAATATCGACGACAATTTCCACAAATAAGAACACCAGATCAACGTACTTTTATTCAAGTTCACCGACATTTACGAGAAAATGCCTCATTTCCGTGTGTGTCTTTGAGAGCTGAACGTCCAGTACAAGCTAATGTCGATGAGGAGGAAAACATTATTCAGATGGTTCAGCGAAGCCCACGTCTTAGTACACGAAGAATGTCCGCCTACCTCAACGTTCCGCGAATGAGTCTGGCAAACATTACACGATGAGGGACTTTATCCATACCATATCCAGCAAGTTCAGCATCTTCAACCCGGGGATGGCTGTTGGAATTCTGCCGTTGGTTAAATGCACACCGCCGCCTGAACCTTTACATCTTGTTTACGGGTGAGGCACAGTTTACGCGTGATGGAATAAACAACATGAGAAACTACCATTTATGGGCTCGCGAAAATCCTCACGGAACAGTTGAAAGCAACTTCCAACTCCGTTTTTCTGTAAACGTGTGGTGTGGTGTCATTGGGAATCAGATAGTTGTACTGTACTTCTTCCCGCCATGTCTGACAGGTGCCATTTATGCTGATTTTTCAGAAAATGAAATGCCTTAGAAGAATTCCTCTGCAAACACGACTTCAGATCTACTACCAGCATGACGTGGCATCCCCCCATTTTAATAGGAATGCTGTGCTGCATCTTAACAAGAAGTTCCTTGAACAATGGATCGGTCATGGTGGTGCGCAGGATTGGCCACCGAGGTCTCCGGATCTCACTCCGTTGGATTTCCATGTGTGGGAGCAAATGAAAATGTATGAAGCCAAAGTAAGCACGAGGGAAGAACTTATTCAGCGAATTTTCTGTGCTGCGAAACGCGTTAATAACGCTGCAGTTCTTCGTGCTGTTTCACGTTCCCTACTCAAACGGGTCAGATTGTGCATCCAATCTGAAGGCGGCCATTTTGAACAATTGTTGCAACAATGGATTAAGTATCAATGTGAAAGAATGATTATTTAAATAATACATTTTTCAACAATTAAAAATGCATACGAATAATTATTTAAACAATGCATTTTTCAGCCATTAAGTTGTACAAATCAAACTACGAGATAATTTCAATTTCCCGTAGCTCTGTAACAAATGAAAATCGGACCCATGTTCATATGACATTCTTTACTCAAAATCACTTAAGGAATAAGATCCCGAAGTTATGACATAAAGTCGCCGGACACCCTGTATAGTAGAAGGATTAGGGCGACAATACAATCTCGAGGTTTAACAATGACAAGGTCGGCAAGGCAACATATCGTTAAAAAGCTTAAATTTTTCAAATAAATATAATTTAAACGTATAACTTGAGCGATTTTTATCGTAAGCAAAATTTGACGATAAGAATAAGAAACGTTATCTATTTTTCTTTAAAACTGTCCAGGTCCGAAGATCGTAGGTCAATTCTTTCTAATTTTAATTTGCAAAACATTGAAAGCCTATAAGTCAAAAAATCGACTTTCACGTGTTATCTTATGAGAAATGGCATCCCGTCCACTCCTCCCCTCCCCCCCCCCCACTCCCGCAAAAATCAAAATTCTGGCCCCAAGGTGCACATCCTCGTGGTCTCATTAGTATGTGTAGTAAGTTTAAAGTCTTTAAGTTTCTTGGTTTTCGAGATATGCTGTCCACATACACATATTACCTTTTATTAACATAGATTAAAGTAAATAATAAGTAACTATCAAGTAGAAAAAACTGAATATAGCTTCAGTTTGTGAAAATCTCGGCCTATTATTAATCACTCGATTCGAGGTTATATACACGTATTTTTGAGACTATAGTAAGCATGAATCAATCAGGATTTATTTATTTTATTTTATTTGCTTTCACAACGAATTTTTAACCAAAATAATCAGAAAAGTAAATCATTGTTCAGTGATTTCCTCTGTATTACTGCAGGATCGTTAACGGGAAGCATTATGCGATTTTGAATTAATACTTTCACATCCATATATTTAAAGCCATTTTCCAGCGTGTCCCAAGCCTTTCTCCTCAACCTCCTCCATACACTTTCCTTTCTCTCTCGTCCTCACTTTCCCGCACTTCTGGCCCTGCGAGCGCCCCCTTTCCCTAGGACGTGGAAACCATCTTGCTTCCAGTCCCGGCGACTCACCTCTACGTAATTACGAAATTAAAACTCGTGTGAGAAGGGATGGGTGGTCTGGCTAGTGGGCGGGCTGGAGGGTGGTTGGGTAGTGAGGAGGTAAGAGTAGAAGAGAGTGTGGAGATTAGCGATGGGAATCGAGTTAGCAAGTCGGCGACTATCGTACTTTGCCAAACCCTTCTCCTCCCATCTTCCATCGCTTAATTCTCTATTTCCCTCTATTCTCCTCTTCTCCACATATGTCTTCCCTCCATTAGAACTTTCCACAGAATCTTTTGTATGTTTTAGTCCTTATTAATGTAGAAATTGACAATGACGCGAATAATGGCAAATGGGTAAAATTCATTTATATTTATGTTTCGTTTTTACTACTATTTTGATCAACATTCCTGATGTTTAATGTTCGTCCAAGATTATTAGATTCTTCCTATTTTATCTACTTTCTGTGGTTTTTCAGTTAAATAGTCTCGTGGATGAATGTCGAGTGACGCACGAAATCGTGTTATTCTCCAAAATTTTACATGTAGTCTATGTTGATAGATTATTAGGCGTTCTTTACAAAAACTAAATAAGAACGCCTTATGGTCAGGTCGTGTCCGTCCATCCGTCCGCATGTTTCCTCTCAGAAACTACTAGAAGGATATTCACGAAATATGGTATTTAAGACATAAAGGTAAAGATTATAAGAAAATTATGTGAATGTTTTACGTAGCCTAATCGGGAGTGCCACTTTACTGGTGACAAAAAATAAACTTATATCTCATAAAATATCACTTATAACAAAAAAGTCCTAAAATAAAATTGTAGAACTAGTGAAATAGCATATATTTTGTTCAGTACATTTTCATCGAAGGAGGAACCGAAAATCATACGAGAAAGTCGTAATTCACTGTGGGCTGAAACATTTTCCCGTGTTTTTTAATTGTTGTCAACGAAAACAATCTTCGTGGCAACTGAAGTAAACAATATCTGCTGCAAATACCTTATTAGTTTAATTTTCTTTCGCGCTCACGCATTGGTAAATGAAGAAAAATAAACATAAATACGTCTATTTTATTTACGTAAACACAGCGTTTGTAAGTGAAAAGAAATGGGTAATTTACGACGAAGGAATAAAAGTGAACATAAAGGTTATATTACTACTATTCGGGTGAGGTATCAAACGAAAAAGTCGTAATTCACTGTGGACTGAAAATTTTTTCCTTGTTGTTGTAATCAACGAAAACGATTTTTGTGGCAACTGAAGTAAGCATCTGCTATAAATACCAAATTATGATTAATTTTATTTCTTGCGCATGCAACATTTGATAAACTTTACGTGTACACAACTTTTGTAAGTTAAAAGAAATGGGTAATTTACGACTAGAGAATGAACGTGAACATAAAGATTATATTACTACTATTAGAATGAGGTATGTTTTAAAAAACTGTCGATTATTTTATTAATTACAACTGATTAGGAAATAAGTCGGTGAATCAAACATTTGATATTTCCTTGGCATCACTACTGGCCCATCATTTTTCAGTTCTTAGACATTATACTTAGCCATTAATATTTATCTTTTTGGACATAATTGCATAAATGTTAAAGAACGCCTCTGCCTCGCATGTATTCACATATGCTGTGTGAATCTTTTCTCTCTTGTAAATAATTAGATTGGTATACTCCTATCATGTTAATATAGTTAAAAAAATTCTATATTTGTAATATACGATCATTTCATGATTTAATGAGAGCAATTGATCGAATGGTCTGTCAAGGACTTGCAAGTATAATGTGATATCTATTGACCTTTATTATTCAATAAGAAAATTTGGATCTCACCTCTGTTATAATTGTATTTGTTCACAAAATACTATTGTTGATGTAATTATTCTTATTTCGTCATAGAAAATGCTTTTGCGATGTATTTTGGAATAATACGCAGAAATAGTATCTTCACCTTTACGACCATTTTCAATTTTTTTTGTCTCCTATTTATCGTCTTTCTTGTGTATAATTAGCCAAATTCCGTGTACCATTATCTTAGTCACGTATGTGCGAAACCAAGTAAAAGCAAGTTTCCGACCACCACCCTTTTCCAGCCCTTCCAGATGGAATACGGCAGTGATTCTCAAACTCTTTCGGTTCGCGGACCACTTCGGCATTGCCACCCCAAAAAGAACTCGCCAGATTTAATGTCAACATAGTGCTGCTTTTGATAGGACACCAATGAATTGATGCCTGGTTCCAAGCTTGAGAGCTTAGGTCTCGTGTTTTGTTCCACGTTCAGCCGATTTCTCTTTGATTTCAGCCTCACATGAAAATTCCATATCGCAATTGCGTGTTGTAGGGTACAGCGGCAGGTGCTTCGGAGCTGCTTCGACGAGTCCAAGATTACTCTGACCGTACGTGGAGCCAAAAGTCCGTTAAACTCTTCTATTTGAGCACCAGCTTCAGTGACCAGTCTGATGCAAGCTCCAAAGAATTGTCCACATCTTTTGATGGAAGTTTGACATCGATCTCTTCAATATTGCCATTGTCTGCAAATGGATTTCTGATACAATCAATTCCTGCCTCTGATTCTAATAAATACTTGACGAATTGCTCGTGAAGGTGCGCTTAAAAGTCTTCAATGATCTGTCTATCAATTTTTTCCTCATACATAAGCAGTAAATCGTTAAGAGTTGCAAAAGAGTCAAATTCAAAGTTTTGGCACCCACGCCTTAGCTTCATCGTCATACGTAAAGCCTTTACTTTTTCCTGAAAATTAAAAACGGTGACAACTTTTCCCTGCCAGGCAAGGTTTAGCTCGTTCAGGTTGCTGAAAATATCAGCCAAGTACGCACGCATGTGGTCCAAGAGGTCAAGGACTTGACTGTCACTATCATACATGTAGATTTTGACCTTCTCCTGCAGTTCAAAGAGATGGATGAGTACTTTGCCTCGCGACAACCACCAAACTTCAGTATCGAAAAGAAACTTTGTGTGTTCAATACCCATCATTTCACTCAGGGCTAAAAAAATGCGCGGGTACAGAGGGCGTCCTTTGATAAAATGGACAGTTTTTACTGACTTATTGAGAACTGCTGTAAGGCTTGCGGGCATCTTCGCAGCGAGTTATTCACGATGCGTTGCTGCTGCCAATGCAACAGCTTGGACACTTGTATATAGTCCCTTCACCTTGGCATTCATTTCCGAATTGCCGTCAGGACTAATGCCGACAAATAGTGTCCAATCCACTTCATTATTCACATTGAAATCGCTAAGTGTCTCGAAAATGGCTTATACTATCGTGTTGGTAAACAGAGATCGGCAGAATAAAAATTAGTCATGTAATTCTCCTGAATATTTAACCCTGACATACGCCAGTAGATCAGCATCGCCCATTATATCGGTGGACTAACCAAGACGGAGCGAGAAATGCTGGCTCTGACGATGGCGCAACAACTGGTGTTCCACATTTCCAGCCCTGGATGTTGTTCGATGCTGAATAGTATCATTCGAAAGGGGTGTCTTGTCAATGACTTTGCCTTTTCCCTTAGCATGATGTTTGCCATTTTTTTGCAGCATGCTTGATCAAGTTCTTTGCTACAGTGTGACCTTTCCCATTCTTTGTTACCTGCAGTGATAACTTGCACGAAACCTCTGTACCTTTAGCATTTTCCCCACCAGTAGCAATAAAATGCATGATTCCCTTATTATATATCGGTTCTTTGTATTTTTTATCAAAAAACTAGAGAGATTTTCCAATGTGCTCCTTGTGTCTGGATTGAAAAGGACGTCTCAGCTTGGAGCTGCTTTGCTTCGATATCCAAAGTTTAACGCAAAACACAATGAGGGTCTGGTCCAGAAAAGTTTTCAAACAGTCACTCGTAAAATTCCTTTTTACTTTGTTATTGCTCTTTTGGTTACTTCTATTCTTGTTTTCGCTTCGATTACTCTTTGTCCGAGGGAAACATAGCCTTATGAAATGGTCCTGTCTCTGTGTGTGTGTGTGCGTGTCCCCTACTAAGAACTTATATATATCGAACATGTGTAAGGAAATTCTTTAAACCCTTCGCATCTAAAAAAAAAACTTTTATAAATCGAATGTCATTTTTAGGCTGGTTTCCAAAGGAAACAAACAGCCTTATGAAATGGTCCTGTATTTATGTCCCCTTCTAACAACTTTTGCATCAATGTACCGATTTTTATGAAACTTGGTATGAGGCTAGTGCTGCCAGAGCCCACTTCCGGGCTATATTTTATTTGGCGAAGATTGAAGTCCAGGGTTCGATTCCAGGAACATTTTTCCCTATTTGTTTTACATGGGAAATCTCAAATCCATCGTGCAGAGATGTATTATTTAATACATTAAAATATCTTAAAATTGTGATATCGGAGCGAGGTTTATACTGTTCTATGGGAAAAAGAATGTAGATTCTAATTCTTATCACCGAATTTTGATAATTGATTGTATTTACTTGAATTTCTAATTAAACAGCGTTTTTGCGTATTAAATCGCATTTTATCGGATTGTTGCCATAGAGACGATTATTACCGAACTCGGTTTGAACATAGACGAGTGAACAAATGTGTTGTTTTTTTTCCGCTCGACTACTCTTCAGCAATGGACAGTTGATACAGATATATTAGCGTATAAACAGTAACATTTATTAAATTTGTTTTTTTTTTAAATATACACATGAAAAATATATTGTCGGAAAGAGATTTTGACATTGTTTTTATTATTTTAAACCTCATATTACTCAATTAATTTGTTTTCCAATTTTCTCTATCATCGATAAACTATGAATTACAAATGGTATTTTTGGTATGAGAGTTCCTTGGAATGACTAACACATACTGAAATATTTCCTGTCAATATAAATAATCAATTCGGGACGTCAACTTTTGGAAACCAGCCTGCATTAGTTCTGGTTTGGACTTCCTTTTTGCAATAATTTCTTTGTACATCTCTACACTGTTCTTCTCATACCCATAATTAATCAAGATAGTCACATCAAACACACCTTCTGCTGCATTTCTCACGTTGTCGACATCAGAATCAAAGTGTTGCCGTTGTGGTTCAGAAGTTATCTCACTCGTAATTTAATCATTGTTTTGTATGTCTCACATTCATACTATCACAAGCCCTGATGGATTTGCACTTCAGATTACCAGATTTAAGCCAGCAATCCATATTAACCCTTTTACTCATGAGTTTTTTTTAAATAAAAAAGGAGTTTCAAACGAATATTTTTGAAGTATCAGTTATAGCTTGCACAAAAATTTACAATTGTCAAAGTGCAGTAAAAAAAAACAAAAAATAAATAGTTTTTGCGGCCGACTGGTATGATTCCTTCCTTCCTTGATAGAGCGCCATGTTTCGATTTTTTGACCGAATCATATCGAGGCCATATGAGCGACGAAAAGTGATGTCACAGAACCCGACCGGTTATAGCATATATCAGTGAAATTATTTCAAAGAAATGTCATTTCCTCTTCAAATCCACTAATTTTGCCTAGCATAACAAAATTGTTAAGTTCTTGAGATATTCTGGCTTCCTGAAAAATTTGTTTCCTTCCTTTAATCGTTCTCTGAACACAAAATTAACATGTTACTAAACTTTATCTCGTGAAACTGAAAAACCTTTGGAAAAAAAATGCCTTTTTTCAAAAAGTATGGAGAAAAGTTTTTATAAAAAGTAAAAAACGAGGCAAAAATCTTTAGGGATCCACAAAATATCATATTATGTAAGATAGTTGAGGTCGAACTCCGCTCCGAAAGATCGACAAGTGCTCTAGTTAGTGTACTTTGATGGAGTTAAGATTTTCGATTGTTCCAAGGAAAGGAGGGGAGTAAGACCCATTTAGTATCCACTGTGATTTCATGCTGTGACTATGTAAGTTATTGTTAGTGGCATTAATTTAATTTGTTTTGATCAACATTAACTGCCTTGCTACTAATCAGGTGAGGTATCCAAACAAATTAATTTAAAATAGTCAGTGGCGTAGCGTACTAATAGCGAACCGGAGCAATGAACCATGGCTCCCATTCAAAGGGGTCCCTACAACAAAATAACTTTCCATCGATAATTATTTGTTTTGAGTCATATTGATATTTTCACTCACTTTTCTTTGTAAATTATTTTCAACCATTCCAACTCGCAGGTTGGAGTCTTTCCGACATCATAATTTTTCAGTTTGTTTTTTTTTTCAATTGTTGCGACATTTCTGAAAGGACTAGTCAAAATAATGGAAAATCATTTGCTATCGTATTGAAAGCTGCAGTCTTGCTCTTACCGATTGGTAGTAAGTTCGTTTCTCATTGAAATTTTGTTAGTTTTTGTAAACGAATAATTATATGACGGACCGAAACATATTTTGCATGAAAATGGTATATGAAGTCTTGTCACTGTTTCAATACAAATTATTAATTGCAGGAGTCGGTCTGGTTTTGTGACGCTACGCGATTTTTTGAAATTAGGGTTCTGCCCCGTTCTCTCGTATGGCCTTGACTGAAGAGTTGCGTATCAGTAAATTGCATTTTGGACCGGCCCGCGGACCACCTGGACCACTGGTCCGCAAACCATACTTTGAAAACCACTGGAACTAATTTTTTTTATATGCTTAATTGATCACGTTTTATCACCCATAATATTGAAAATCTCGCAGTGGTAGTCCAAGTTTGATCTTTTATTTTATCCATTTAATGAATGATTCATTTGCATTTAAATTTTTCTTGAATTGAGATAAGAACTTGAGACAAACTTATGGGAGGAGAAAATTTTATATGTTGTTAGGAAAACTTTAATGAGCGACGACCTAGCTCAAAAATTATTCCTAAAACGAAAGAATTACAATTATTCAGGTCTTTGGCAATGAAAAATGAAATTTCCATCAAGAAATAACGTATGATTTCCTTATATGAACTAGCCTACTAATTTTTTCACGCAATCTATGGGTTACTGAACAAAATGTATTGTCGTCAGACTACACATTTATTTACGCGAAACATTGATTTTACCATTAAATAACTAGCCAAATCTGATTAACTGTTAAGGCGAATATCGAAAATGGGCCATCAACAGTCTGTTCTCTATATTTTTAATGAACATCGATTATTACTTGAAGCGTTTTGGGCAGGACAAAAATTGAAGTTCAGATATAATTAGATACAAAGAATTAGCGAGACGATGTTGGCGGATCCCCTACTTAAAGTATTCGACTTCACTTTTTTGAGTCTTTTAGCTCGTGTTTAGATATGGTCCAATAGCCGGTAACCTTGGAACTTGGGATCTTGCTAGTTTTTTTATTTTCTCGGCTTCTGGACAATATATTTATGTAAGTAGCCTAACCATGAATCATCAAATGAGTTCCATATGGAAAAGAAAAACAGAGTAGGAAGATCAATCTAGTTATTCTTCTCCGTTTACAAAGTAGTATATACAGGTAAGGGCTTGGCGATGATATTTTACTTCTTGTAGTTGGAGGTTGAGCTTCAAACAATCAGACATTCGATAAAAGAAGATTTTTTGGGCTACTTTCATAAAGTTTAGTGAAAATTTCGTGCAATTTCGGATGCTTCGTGTGCTCGAGCTCTTCTGAACTAAGTCTTTCTTGAGTTTTATAAACTGGCATAATGTTCTGTTCAGGTTTTAAAATGTCCTGTTTTCGGATAATTCTGGTTTTTGGGCGGCCGGTTTTCGAACTTTGCACAGTATTACATTTTACTGATATTTTAGAAAACAAAATCATACTCGGGACATCGTTTCTGAGGAATATTTAATAATTTGTGCTTCGCGATTTGAAATTTTATGAAAAACAAGCGGAATACGTTTAGATTGACACATTACCTCAATATGCGGGCTTAAATGTTTTACGAAGGCTGAAGCGAAGTGATATGCACTGCCTCTTCTCGCTTCACCCCCTTCATCCGTCTCCACCATACCCTATCTATATCAATTCCTTTGCATAGGATCGCGAGATCCCTCCAGAGATAGCCAGCTGAACGATAGCATAGCATCGTCAATTCCGGGTTAGATGGAATTAGAACGTCATATACCCTGGAGTAGCGTTGGATGGATGGGGCGCTGGAGGGTTAGAGGTAGAGATAGCGTGAAGAAAGGATGGAGGGAAGAGGAAGGGAGAGAAGGTGTGAAGGGAGGTAGAACGGTAAAGAGGAAAGAGGTGATGAAAGAAGTGAGATACGTTGAGAGAGGTGTGGCAAAGAGGGAGGGAGATGGTAGGTGGAATTGATTTCACAAGAGGCGCTGAGATGGGATAACCGATTGATGGAGGTTTAGATGGAAGACAAAGTTAAAGAATATATGGAAAAGACAAAAGGGAGATATAATAAATGATAATATGTATAGGTAGAGAGGCATTCGTACATCTACGGAGGAATTTATTTGTACTTTCTTCTCAATGAAATTCGATAAATCCTCTGCTTTTATTTGTCAGTGAGTCTTAATAGGTTAACTTAATCGTTTTTATAAGGTTCGAAGTTTAATATAATAAAATTAAGCGGCATAATGTTCCTGTCGGACTGAATACCTTGTTTTGTTGCCAAATTCTATAAACATAATGGTACTCTGAGCATGAGCTTTTTAGTGTTTTCCCAATAATGAACTCGTGTTTATTTAGAAATTTCCACTCAAACCACCCATTCTCTGCCGTCATAAATGTTTTTTTCATATTAAAGGCTCGTTTGAATAGCAGCGATGATCAGCGAGAGTTTTATTTTTCCATATGCATGAAAATAAATGCATGATAAATAAGTACACTGAAGCAACGAACGAATGTAAAATGCATAAAATGCCTTAAATTTAAAAATAAATGTAATGTTTAATGAAAATTATATATTTATCTTTCATTCTTTGGCTTGTAGTGATTTTTATTTTGCTTCCTCAAAGGGTTTGTGAGAATGATTATGTATTAATACCGACTATCACGCCTTTCTTTTAACGCTTATCCGGTGCAAATGCATTACATTGAATACTGTGCAAAAATGCAGGATATTTGTTTATAGTATGATGTATTCCATGTAAAATGTAAACGCAGACTTTAAAATCGATGTATTTTTAATAATATACCTATTTTGGTTTTATTACACTTTGGTAGTTCCATGATTGAACATAAGGAATAATTATATGTTAATGAAGGTAGACCACTTCGGCAGAATTTTGCATTTAAAGATCAATCTAAGTTTTTGAAAACTTTTTCTTGTTGTATTGCGAAAAGTTAAAAAATAAATGAGTGTTACTTCCAGTTTTAAATTCAAGGGAACGTAAGTTATAGGTCAAGCCTGATTACACCATTAATTCGTGAAAGGGGAAAGAAAGATGAGATTCATTGGTTACAAACGGGAACTAGGATATAATAAGAAATTTAAATAAAAAATTAAAAGAAGGATTAAGCGGGATATGTCGAAATGAACGCTTGGAAGAATGAGAAAAGAGAGAAAGAGTTAAGAGAGGGAAGAGAGGAGTCTGAAAGAATTCAAGAAGTGGATTCTCTTATTCCCTAATTAAACTCTTAAGATTTTCTAAAGATACCCGGAAATTTTTATTTTGCAATAGTTTTAGATGACGTTTTGTTGTTTTTAATAGACATATAACTTTAATATGAAAGCTTCGAGTCTTTCGAGTAGGTCCCTTTTCTTGTTGTTTGCATTCATATGTACTAAAATGTTAATGCATAATTCATAAATAAAAATTTCAAAAATTAATCATTGAACTCGTATGTGACAATTCAGCGAATAGAAGCTGTTCTAATATTTTAGAAGAGGAATTGATTCCGAGGGCGATGTCCGCGTTTAGGTAGCTGTTTTTCGTTGTGGACTCCATCATAATCTCTTCAAAACAACTTATGGCCAGTAAATATTTGTAGCAAAAAATATACTCAAAATAATTCCAAACGATTTGCCACGCAGTTATAACGTAAAATACACCAAAACTTTGGTAAATGATACGTAGACATGAAAGGCTTGGAATCACTTAGATTTATATATATAATTTGCCACTGAGGAAGAATATTTTGAAGTTGATATGAACTTATTATATTCTATCCCAATTATAGCTAAAGACGCGCAATTTCCCTTCGCTATTACCATAGTCGGGCTCGTTTATTCCGGTATGAATTCACAGGTTATTCGCCAGATTTCAATACATTTCACATGTAGGACAATTGATCATATAAACCTTCAGCTGCGATTTCATGAAATCACAACGTTTTACACTCGTTTCAGGCCAACTATATCAGCATGGCTATCAATGAGTTCATTGATCCCAAACTCGACGATTACTTAAGAAATAATTGTCCCCTTTATCGGAATGTTATGTTTCAGGATCTCTCGGAGATTTACTCGTTTTCTCTTTTTATTCATATGCCATCCCAATCGATGGATTTCCAAAAGACAAAACACAAGGACACTCGTCAGCTCGATTGATCGATTAGCCGACGCGGAGACCACCAAGCTAATCCAAAATGGGGAACGAAACCGTCCCTTCAAACTTTTTATGTTGACATTATTTTCAATGTCTTTTTGAGTGTCTTTTACCATTTCTCTATATTCCGTGTCTCTAATCAAAAGATCGTGGGGAACGATACGTGTGAAGTTTTGGACGCCTCTCCTTTGTCGATGTTTTCCGAGGTCCATCCTCACTCCTCATTACGGCTGAGAAGAAGCGAGAGGAGGACAGGAATAAAGAAGACTAAACGAAACGAAGTTAATAACGGGCTAAAATAAAAAGGTCCTTTTTAGAGCAGTCCGTACGCTACAGCACCTTTTACTTTTTTTCTATGGTTGGAGGATCTCGATCGCCTCTTTCGTTATTTTCGGGGGTTATCGAGACCTTTCGTGGGCATTTTTTGAACCGTTTTCAGGCCTTCTGGAAGTTTTTTTGGGAGAAAAGGTGGGAAGTCGTGGAAGGTCCTTTCCTCTTTTCTCTTCGGACCCAATAATATCGAACGAAGAGGAGATTCCCTCCAACCCGTTCGACACTTATCTATCTCCGTTGGAAACCCCTTGTCCCAATTTCCCAACACACGATCACACCCCCTCCATCTCCCGCCCACCCGGTGTGAGGGCCAGGGCAAAGAGAGGGAAGAAGCTATAGGATACCACGGTTTTCCCTTCCATCTCGACTCGCCTCACCTGGCCGGCGTAATCGATTGCTATCCGAATACGTCATAGTGTGTGTTATTGATGGGGCGGGGGAGTGCGAGAGGCGAGAGAAGAAAGGGGATGAAAGGGAGGGAGGAGGGGGTGGAAACACCACACACACCCGGCTTCGTACGGTCTCCCTCTCTCTCACTCCTAATCGCTGCCCCTCAATCAATATTAATTAAAGCTAGGGACAAAGAGAAGCTGGCTTCGGAAATGGGGCGAGTTGAGAGGAGAAACGGGGAGGAATTGCTTGTGGGTGAGCGTGGATATGGATGTGTGTGTATTGTTCTTGAGATGTAGGAAAATTTGACCAACTAAAGAGGAAGACGGGCTATAGTGGGATTGCTTTTTAGGGGGCGAGGGGCAAAATTTTACGAGGTAGGTGAGAAAAGACGGGATTTTCGTTATGAAAGATATTTTACGCATCAGGATTTCAAGTTTTTAGATGTTCATGATGGTGAAAGCGTTCAACACATTTGTTTCTATGATGCTATGGTAATTATTTCTCCACTTTGAGGATTTTACGGTATTTTCGCGCTGTGCTCATTATGTACGTCTTGCAAAAATTGGAATTTGGCAAGCAGAGCCGGGATAAGGACTAGGCGAATGAGGCACCTACCTAGGGCGCAGCACACATAGGGACGCGATAAATTTTAACTTTTAAGTGTAACATTTTATATTATAAAATCTATTTTATTTTATTTCTGCATTATAAACATACTAGTTTTCAGAGTTAAAAAACAAGCACTTAAAAAATTCTTTTCACAGGTATCTCCAATAGCCACAACAAGGTTATAAAAAAACCAGATGCGAATTTTGTAGCCGAAATGCGCATCTGTTTTTTATAAACTTGTTATGGCTATTGGAGATACCCCAAACAAGTATGTCTTAATTGATTGTTCTTGATTTTTTTCAGCCATAAGATGAACACGATAATTCCCTTTTGAATTAGTTTTTAGAGTTAAAATTGTGTTGTGTATACTTTCATTTGGAGAAGGGCGTAATTTTTAAACCTTGCCTAGGGCGCAAGAATCTCTTGTCCCGGTTCAGGTGGCTAGGTATCATTACATTCTTTTAATACATTTATTTAATAAAGGAATATTATGGGTTTTATGCCATGCTTTTACAAATGAGTTGAATGCGCTTTTCTGGGACGTTTTCTTTGTGATTCCGGAATAATTAATAATAAAATAGGTAATATGAAATGTAATTCCAGTGGTCGTCGAAATAAATTTGTGGGTAGCTTGTAGTTAACATCGGTCCAAACTGGGTGTTAGTTTACCACGTAAAAGTATATATTGTTAACTATCTGGAAATGTGTGCATTGCATTTGGTTTTTATTTGAAAAATGCCAGTACGTGCAAACAAATCAACATTCTAAATCATTTGATTAGTACCCAAACAAATTAAAAAGGCTGGGTAAACTGTTTGCGAGAGATTTCGAAATCTCTAGAATTTTGATAATTAATCGTGATGTGGCTCAAAATTGACTCTGTAGTTAAGCGTATTATACACAGAGGAAAAACATACTTTTATGCATCTCTGCTAACCGTTATAATGTAGAACAACTGATTTTTACTTTCTCCATACGTAGTATAGGAGAAAGTATTGTTTTCATGAAAATAATCGATTTCGAGATTTCAACGGAAATACAAGTTTTGAGGTCCCCTGAAAACGTTTTGACAATATTCTCGATGATGTCTGTGTATCTGACAGTTTTTATGTGGGTGCTCTAACTCAAAAACTATTAATCAGATCAACGCGAAATTTTATATTTAACATTTTTATTAAAGTCAAAAGAACTGATTAGTTTTTGGTAAAAACCGGTCCACCGGAAGTGGGTGTTTACTCCTGTCACTTATCCGTTATTTTGAAATATTTGCTTTAATATTTTATTTATGTAAAAATAAACAGATAAAATTTGTAAGAAATTGAATTTTATACAACCTTTGTTTGATTTATTTTCCCATATAATGCATTGTTTAAGAAATATCTTAAAAACTAAATATTTTAGCTGCCACCACCACCGACGACTATAGTTATCAATTGACGATTAGTTACGACTTAGTAACGCTCCTTTATAGTTTCTTATTGTTGGAGCTTCGTGGCTATATCCAATATCAGAAGGCTATGGTTTGACTTTATTTATCTTCATTTTAGTCCTTAAATTTTTCTCTCAGTTCCTTGAAATATTTATTATCATGTAACCTATTTGGAATTTTTAGAAATGATACAAGTATGGAGAAAGTCGTATGGTGGCCACATCAGATTTTTTTATAAAGAAGTTATGTATTATAAGGCGTATTCTCTCATGCGGTGTTTATTAAGTACGACAAATCGACACGTATAACACGGGTGAAATTCCTTCATACGCGGTTGATGAGTTTTGAACTTGCACGAGTAACTTGGAGTCCAACGTGTCCTTGTCCAATTATTTCTAATTGTAGTGCGTAGTAAGTCAGATATTGATGACCCTTCTCTAGCCCCACTCTCACCCTCCATTATACAGAACCACTTCGTCCCTATTATGGTCAATATCACGACAACACAAATTCTTATCCATTTCTAATGTTTTTATATAAAACAAAACAATTTTTATTACAGCATCATTATAAAAAGCAAAATCAATATTATGTTCATATCATAAAATACACTCATTTTCATTATTGATAAAAAAGGATAGAGGCATTTGTAGATAATTAGCTAAATATTCAAAGCTGCCATTTCGCTGTCTGTATTTGGTATTGGGACCGAATGTACTTACATTGGAATGTACATTGAAATTCATCAGCATGTTAGGTCATCAAAAATTAACAAAAGATACAAAATTACTTAATAATGAAATAAAAAGGTTTCTTTATCTAAATTCAAAGAAAATAATATCAAAGTGTTATGTTTCGATGATAAAAACAAAAAATCTGATGTGGTCACCAATTGACTTTCTCCACATCTGTAATATTTCTAAAAATTCCAAATAGGTTACATAATAATAAACATTTTAAGAAACTGTGTATTTCGCAAGAGTAGGCTAATGCCGGCACCGGGTTTCTCTCCTCCCTTCTCTTATGAAATGCAGATGACTTAGGACCGAGTGTGGCTTCACAGCCTGCCATGTTGCCTATAACTTGCCGATGGGCAAAACTTAAGTAATGAATAAAATCACTACTGACAGCTTAGTAGCAATGCTGGAAAGCTGATTGAGGAAAGCCGGTGATGACTGGCTTCCACCAAACCCTGCAATACTTTTATAAAAATGTCAAATATAAAATTTCGCGTTGACCTGATTAATAGTTTTTGAGTTAGAGCACCCACAAAAAAGCTATCACACACACACACAGACATAATAGAGAAAATGGTCCAAACGTGTTCAGGGGACTTCAAAACGTATATTTCCGTTGAAATCTCGAAATCGATTTTTTTCATGAAAACAATACTTTCCCCTACCTATACTAAGTATGGAGAAGGTAAAAATGGCGGATTTTGGGATTTTTTGATAACTCATTCCAATACTCTAAAGCAGTGGTTCCCAATATTTTTTAGTATATCGCCCCCTTCTTAAAAATTTCGCGGCCCCCCAAATGCTATAGACTTCCTTAATTATGGAAATACCTAATAACAAAAAAGAAACTTGGATAAATTTTCAGTAGCCGTTGTATATAAATTCACATTTTATTCATCAAAACAAAACAGATTTAAAAATAGTACCTAATCACATCATACTATATATATATATTGTAACGAGACCAGACCGATAACGGACTTTTGCTGTTCATTTTATTTTGTTTTTGCGCGCAGCCAACAGGGTGCGCGTCAGTTCTCTCTTCTCGTGTGGAAGCTTACGTAGTGTAGTGTGCTCCCCAGGCGATTAAAGGTGTTTCTGTTATTACGTGTAACTTTCATTTGTGCCCTTTCCTCTCCGAGAAACCCTAGCCCGTCACAATATATATATATATATATATATATATATATATATATACACATATATACCTGTATTACATTGAAGTACATAGATATATAGTCACTCAATGAGATGGCTGGTGCTGTTTCGCAGATGTCAGGGTTTGAATGTCTGGTTGAAGCGGTGATAGTTTCAACCTTACATCTGGTTCCTCATCCAGCTTGTTTCTGTACTTTGATTTCAGCGCAACAAGCGCAGAACATCCACTTTTACAAACCTATGTTGTGGGAAAAGGCATAAATTACTTCATAGCCTCATCAGATAGTTCTGGGTACTCAGGACGAACGTTTGCATTATCCGATAGTGAAACGCGAGAATTTCAAAAAGTTTCATACTAAAGCAAAAGAAAAAATTTCTTTCGTTCACAGTGCGAACCGAAAAAACGGAACGAAATAAATAACGGTTTTGAGTTTCGGTTCGGGTTCAGTAGTACATAATATTTTTATGGGTTCTGGTTCGGTTTCACTCCGGGTAGAACATCGGTTTTTTCGGTTAAGGTTTTCGGTTCGGTTCTGGTTCGATGCCCTGAGCAGAAAGGTGGAGGAGAGATAGGTCACTTCATACTAGTGTCGCCGGCCGAGTGGGCAGTTTTAGAGCGGAGCAAAGCAGCCAAGTGCCACATGCAAAGAGCTGGCCTGGCATAGTAGTGATAGAAGTGATTGTTCCGAAGGTTGGACTTTTAAAATTGTTGCCTGAATATAACGGTCTATCGAGTTTTTTCCGAGCAAATTTGGGTCAGATTATGTTGAAATGTAAAACAACTGGAGAAATTGAAAACAATTCATAATAATTTCATATTATAAAAATTATATTTTTCCAAAATAAAATAGCTAAATAAAAATTATTTTAAAAGATCTACCTTTAGATTCTTGGGTAGTGGTCTTCAACTTTCCTACGCCACGGATCACTTTCAATGAAGCAGGTTTTCTGCGGACCACCAAATATCTGTAGAACCTTATAATATCATTAAAATAATAAATATAATTGGGCACATTACTAAAAAAAACTTTCTCAGAAAAAAACTTTCTCAGAATACTCGGGAATTGTTTTCAGTTTTAGTATATCGATCTCGAATCAATTGAAGCAGACCACCCGACAAATGCTCGCGGACCACAGGTTAAGAAATACTGTTCTAGACAAATCTCGTGTCTCCCCTGGCAACCCGTCGAGCCTCCCACTTTGAGAACATCTGCTCTAAGGTAATCTAGCGAGGCACAGAGAGAAACAAGCTCCTGTTTGGCGCGCTAAATTCGAAGATGCATGGTTCTCAGCGGCGGAAATAACAGGAAACCAAGCGCCTATTGGAGAAGGAAGACTTGCTTCGAAGTTAGGTAAATTTGCCGATTTCTATAAATAACCTCACGGCCCCCATGGAATAACTTCGCGGCCCACATTTTAGTAATCACTGCCCTAAAGCGTTGTATTCTATTACGTGTGGCTTTCTAGGAACAAATTTCAGTCGTTATAAGAGCGTATACGGTATAATAAAATATCATATCGCTAAAAATGGGTATCAAAAATGGTGATTCAGTGTCCAGATGTCATTCATTAGGCAGCCCAGTAACTAATAATATTAATAAGATTAGAAAATAAGAGAAGCTAAGGTTTTACAAATAGACACAACCGCTTACCTTTAAAAACATTTGCAAAAATAGTACATTTTGTGGGGTATATTCATCTATATCTTTGAATCGAAACGATATAACTTCGGCAGAAAAAATTCGAAATCGGTATTTAAATTTCCATATTGTCTTTTCTCCTTTTTCATTCCAAAGTAGAACTATTGAATGCGAAATTTGACAATTTTCGGTTAATTTTATTTTCATAAAACCTGTTCCGTGTACATGTGCGCAGTTGCGCTCAAACATATTCGCTTGTTTCTTAACATTAGTGTTGCTACTGTTCATAAGCATGTTTTCATAATTATTTGATAACAGCGGTGTCAATATTCAATCCGTATATTTAACGTGCTGTAATACGTATCTGAAAATACATAAGAACAACGGCCATTATCTGCAAATCGCTATTTCTCATACGTTTGTGCAGCTCTTATAGTTACGTTAAATATTTCTTGATAGAATCTTTTCTTACAGTTTGTGGTCGCAAGTTTTTACTGTTTTCATGCAATTATTGATTTAGAGGGGGCAATATAATCAATGCTTTAGAAATTGTGAAAATTCTTTTATTTAATTAAGAGGTTGTGAAATAGTGAATATGAATCATCTAATGGAAATCAGCAAGCTATATTTGTCCTTTCTGAACCTTGCGTATTTGGAAACGGATAGCACATATCGCAAATTTACTTATGCCCCCAAGATAATATTTTTATGAATGCAAGAACCTTCTAATTGTATGTGAAATGAGCCTCAAGACACTACTATTATTTGTTGGTAATAAATGACATTTAAAATTGAGCTCACACCACTTGCAGCTGGTTATTTTTTTAAAACATCATATTAATTGTTCGCTCTTAATCTACTATATGCATATTTTGGAAAGTTGCTTGTCTGTTCGCTATGCATTTGGACACCTCGTAAGATATCGTAACCAAATTTTGCACGATGGTTCCTGAGATCAAGGAACAGGGTTTTTGTCAATGCACTAAAAGTTAAATTAACAATTTATGTATCTCAGTATTTTTGGGTTTGTTAGAATACCCGAGCAACGTCGGATACTTTCAGCTATAAATAAAATAATGCAATTTTTTAGAAGATTTAACGGCGGATTGCTCTACATAGCTCAGCCGAAAAAATGCAACCACAAAACAAATTTTAACGCATAAATTATATCTATTCTTCGGTTTCTTCTAAAGCTGTAGAAGTTGACTTGGCAAAATAAAAAATAGCGCTTAAGGTTGTAAAGGTAGAGCGACTTTAGTTGCGGCTGAGCTCCGCGAAGGGACGTAGCGAGCGTTTTCTCCTACCCCTGTCCCTTCACGAGAGGGCGCTCGTGTGTGTGTGGAAAGGGGACGCTGTGTATTTATGGCGAATGCCTTATTTATGTATGCCGAGGAGCGGTAGCAGTTGCGCCGTTGTCGTGATGACAGCCGACTTAACGCTCCACCCATTCTTCCCTCACAACAGCCCAGGGACCCACATCCTTATCCCTCTCTCCCTCCCTCTCTCCCACCCACTCCCTCCTTCCCACTCCCTTCTTCCACACCCATTCTCTGAAGACGTCTTCTCTCGTTACTTCCATTACGACCCCTGAGACTTAAGATGCTATCTCAGCCAGACAATCCTCTTCCCCCGCCTTCCCCCCACACCCTCATGTTCCAACCCGTCCTCCTCGCTCGCCGCCACCCACGCCCCTCAAAGCAGCACCATTCCCTCCACCTCTTCCTCCGGCTCCTCCTCCTTTTGCTTCACCTTTACGCTTTCCAGTCACCTCGTGCTGCTGCCGCTGCTCAACTTCCAGGAGGGGTTGCACATACATCTCCCCACCCCTTCTCTATCTCCTTTCTCTCCCCCTCTCCCTCCTTCAGCTCTCATGTCCTTCCTCTCCCGCTTGTTTCCTCTTTTCTCCCCATCTCATCCCCTCTCACACTTCTCCCTCTATCCCACCTTCCCAAGTTCTTATACTTATCAGTCACACTTCCACGCATACCTCGAGGCGAAAGTAAGCATTATTTGCAGTGACGTAATTGCGGATCTGCAAAGAAATAAACATTAGATACATATTAAGTTTATGACTCGTCGCGTACCAATGCATAGGCCCTATGCAAACGCCATAAATGAGGAATTTAACACATCCGGTCGATTCGGCAAAATATTCCTTAAACATTTGTCCAGTTACTTTTATAGTAAGAAAAGGTTAGCGATAATTATTTTTTTAAACAATATAGCCGTGTTGCACTATGTGCAAACATCAATAGAAAATGGGCAAAATAGAATCGGGAATTATTTGATATAATTATTTTTTATATGAAAACAGCCATTTAAATTATTTCTTGTATATTTTTTGCGACGATTTCAGTTGATTTTTCTTGTCATTTTAACGACGCATTCTAGCTCTGATAGGGTCACTGTGATTTCTTATATTAAATGGTTTGCGCAATCATTACGAAAAACGATTTTTTTCAGCATATGAAAATATTTATTTACGATATTTTATTCCAAACTCGATACGTTTTAATCGCTAGCCTAAGGTATCATGATTTATAATCTGTAAAGTTTTTCCCTTATGGCTACGGTAATACCACTCTTGCATTGTGTAAAGACATTTATTTATTCATATTGGTATACCTTTTGGTATGTTTTGTATAAGCTCACGTCGCACCATAAGAGGAAGAAGAGTATCTATATGTAATTTTGCTGCTTCTCTGATCTTTTGAGTGCAAGAGTAATTGTCTCTTTTTTTCTTTGCCTCACAAAAATCGTATTCATTGACCTAATGATTCAAGAACAGCGAAATATAAAATAGTTACATAGGTACCAATTCAATCGAGAAATTGCACCAAATTTGGGTAGTTTCGATAGAGTACGGCTTTTTGCCCGTCTGCCTGTGTAAAAGATATCCGGCGAATTAACGAAGCTAGGACATATGTTAAAAATAAATCATTATTTATGATTTATATTTATATCAAATAACTTGAATTATTAATTCTTCCTGAAATATCATGCCAATTTTCTTTATGAGAAACAATCCTATCCTGTTCTCCGTTTTCGCGGATTTACTGGGGTGCAAATATATCAAATATTTTTACAAAAGAAAAAATTTCAACTGTAAATATAACTTTTTTCAACCATTTTAAGTACTTCTGTGCATTCATATTCCATATACTAATTTACAGTCTTGGGGTCGAAAATCAATCTTTTAGAGCCAAATCCGTATTCAGTAATAATGTTTTTCGGTTAGAACCATCAGATTTTTTTATACATTCTCAACTTAGAAAATCCATGTCTCCACTCAAATGCTTTATTGCGGATCATTCTGTAATCCTATTGGTGTAATCGTACTATTTAATCTTTTCATGTCCAAAATAAAGGAATAATATGGCTTCGTGACAGTTTGATATGCACTGCTTTAAATTTTGTCGTCAATCCATGCTAAAATCTTAATTATGTGAGAAATAGTAAAGAGATGTCAAATTTCAAAATATTTTTGCTAATGATCTCAGTGGATATACTTTAATAAACTTTCTGGCAATTCGACTGTATAAAAAGCATACACGTTTAAGATTTTGGATGAAAAATATTGAAACTTGCGCGTGGAACCGTAACATCCCTTTAGCCGTTTTATTTCAGCCACGTTTTCCGTGTGATCTTTGCGATCATGATTGCTTCAGCCTAAAATAGCCTGGAAAGTGGAGTTCTTCCAATCGAGCGAACTCGCATCACTGAAACGATACATTTTCTAACTTGTCGATTGTTCTTGATATGCTCAAACTGAGACATTGCCGTGAGAGGGGCGCCGCGCAGACGACCATGCGGGTAGGTGGTCTATTCATGGCTGCTGCTTTCAGGGCTTCCTTCCCTTCCTTGGGGCAAGCAAAGGAGGTGGATAGCAGAAGCAGAGGTGGGAATAAATGGTGGGGGCTTTGGAGATAGAGTGGACGAGGGCAATCTCAGGAGAGGGGGAGAATGCCGAGTTAAGCTTAGTAGAGGAGTTGATGTTGGGATGGAGGATCGGTTCATTAGAATATAATGACGCTACCTTAAGTTCTATACTTTCCCCTATCTTCTCCGCCTGCGTTTACCTGGGTCTTGACTGAAGAGGGCCTCCTCTTCCTTCGCCGCTCCTCGGACAACACGAGCGACGAGATGTCCAAGGTTTGAAGGAAGGAAGTTGACCGAGGAAACAAGTCGGCTTCAAGCAGTGGGAGCGAGGAGGAAGTGGGAGCACATAGATAATAATTTTGGCTTCGTTGGTTGCAGTCGTGCGGATAAAACTAAAATGGAAAAAATATCAAGTAACCCACCAGTAAAGATACAAGATTAGTTTTGTTACGATGAAACTGCACATTATTCGAATCCCGGTGCATTTGCGGTGGAAAATATTGTCTACTTACATGTGTATTACGCAGACATCTTTACCTCTTGTGCAAGTTATTTAACCCTCCTACTACCAATATACGATGCAACCTCGACAGAGAGAATTTATAAAATTCACGAAAAAGTCATTCTAACGAGTACTGGTAACGTCGGAAATGGTTCAAATAATCTTGAAGTGGATCTCTTAACCTCTTTGTACATATATCATTATGCTGAACTAAATTGTAAAAGAATATTAAAGCGCGTAGGTGCAAATAGATGTGCAGGATTAGAACCAATTGAAATTTTTAATTTTAATTTTGCAATCAAAAGAAATGAATAAATTTGAATTACCAAACGTAAAAAAATAAGCTTCATCATAACAGATGGGAGCCGTGTCACTTTTAGTAACAACTTTCCCGGACATAAGACGTTCCACTTATCCCAGTGGTTTCACACGTCTCGTTATGTTCCAGTTATTAACGACAAAATTGCAAAACGGACTTCAATACTTTTTTTTACAAATATCGTATGTACGCACGCAAAACAACATGTTTCCTTGCTTGTGCTTATTTTTCGGCGAATAATGTTTTGAAGCTTAGAGCATTACTAATTAAATAAGGGAAACAGTGAGGAATGTATTTTTACAATATTAATATCTATTAAAATGTACTGTGTATCCAAGAAAAACACTACGCTTCTGCTTAAGCATTTACACCACTTTGGAAAAGACGGACTCAACTAGAGTTTTTTGCCATTGTCTGTAGCGCGAATTTATCAACATCGCAGAATTTCTGCAAGTCTTTCATAGTTGTATTACCACTCGCTCGATTGACGTTATTTAGCACTTCCAATGCCTGAATAACTGCTGACTAAGTTGAAAGATTGACCACTTTTTCCTCTTTATCCGAAGTAGACTCGTCTTTTCAGCGTCCACGTTGCCTTGAAATGTGCAAGGACGACTTATATTACGCAAAACTTCATCCCATCCTTCTGGTTTATTTTTAAAAGTTATCATCAGGACCCGTAATGTCACTCGTCCGATTATTGTCTTGCTTCCCAAAGTCTGCATGTCTAAAGCAAGTAGCAATGCGTAGCGATGAAATGTTGTTCCAACTTAAAACGAGAGCTCTCGTTGCATCCAACACATTTCATTTTGGCAGTGTAACCATAATCACGACAAATTCTAGAGGTGAAACGCACTATAGATTGTAATCGGTCGTCGTGAGGCTCCACCTTCAACTCGGACTTGAAAAAGTCGCTCTTGCGGCCCTAGGGGTGATTTATCGACTGCGAGCTATAAATAGTTACGGAAACGATACTATAGGTACTGTTTTTGCAGATTCAGGAAAAAGGTTGGGGAGAGTTAGAATACGTTCGTTATGGTGAAGTTTCTGCAAGAACAATCCTCGTTTTATACATTATTTTTATCTTTTTTCTAAAACAAACGCTTATGTATTCCGCGTGTCTGTCCGTCCGGCTGTTCGGGCAATCTCCCTTGAATACTACAACTCGATGAAGCCAAATTTTCAGGAAAGCACGGTCTCTCCGAGTGCTAGACATGGTACAAATTTGGAGGATCTAAAATTAGCTGCATAGAAGTAGTAGATGTCTTTTTCCAACTCCTTAATTTCATTTCTGCCCCCATATAAAAATCATGATATCGGTGCTTTATAATTTGCATTTTTAAATTAGTTAAAATTAAGATAGGAGCTCGGACATTAAAGACTCATTTATATTTATACTTTATTTATACTTATGTAATTTGCTCTGCATTACTTCCCTCACTTGTTCCCTATATGTAACGTTAAGAAATATATGGTGACGGTGATGTCGTCGCGATAATGACGTTCTTGTTATATGTCGCATTCGTTCTACCGCGGTTACACTGTATTTTGCATCTGAAATCTACCAAGGGAAAAACAAAGTTACGCTACAAAAATTTCTTGTTAAATCAATCTAACAAAATTTACTTGGGAAGACTACTTTGTGGAATGATTTCATAATAAAAATTGTAAAATTTGTAGCTTCCACAAGAAACTACAAATTTTATTATTACATTTAAATTAATCTGCTTAAGAAAGTAGGTTAGCATTTTATATTTTTACTAGCGTAATTGCCCGTCAAATATGGCGGATATGCGTGAATTAAGTATTAAGTTAAAACAAAATTGACATAAACAAGAGAGGAAAGATGCACACAGCATGCGTGCATACATGCGAGGCAGAGGCGTTCTTTACGATTTATACAATCATGTCAAAAAATATAAATATTAATGACTTAGTATAATGTCTAAGAACTGACAAATGATATGCCAGTAGTGATGCCATGGAAATATCTAATTTTTCATTCACTGATTTATTTCCTAATCGGTTGTACTTAATAAAACAATCGACAGTTATTTAAAACTTACCTCACTCGAATAGTAGTAATATAATCTTTATGTTCACGTTAATTCCTTCGTCGTAAATTACCCATTTATTTTCACTTACAAACGTAAAGAAAATAGACCTATATACGTCCATTTCTTCGTCGTAGATTATCCATTTCCCTTCATTTACTAAATGTTGCGTGCACACGAAATAAAATTAAATTAATGAGGTTGTTTCACATTTTTTATCTTAGCCAGTTTTTTACCTGATTACGAATCTGAAGCCAGAGTTTTAACGCGATCATTATTTTGCAAGAAACAATTGTTAAAGTTAGCGTTTTATATCGAATCGTGAAAAGGCAAATAGTCGAAAAAGCTGTATTTCGTGACGTCACAAATCGTGCCGGGATGCTGACTGACGCTCATACAAATAAGCTTAAATACATTATATATCTGATAGGTTAAAAAACGGTATTAATTATAAAGCATTAATGCATATATGATTTTTCAGGTCGCATTAATTGATTTTGTTTTTTTAAATATGGTCGAGATGAAGAAAAGTCGTTAAAATACGTCTATTGTTTTGTTCCTACGTGCAAAAACACGAGTTTCTCAACTGCCAATATAGTGGATTGTTAATAATGCCAAATAAATCCCACTAAATCTCAACAAAGACAATACATCTCACAAGCACAAAACACACTGGTCACACGGATGGTACGACAGAAAGTGAAGCTATCTTACAGAATTTCGGACTCCTGGTAGTAATTTGAACGCGACCAATGACGTCACATAAGTTTGCGTGTCGAGAACAACTAATAGATCCTTATAAACATTTAAAAATGTAAAAAAATAATATAAACTAATATTTTTGTTCTTCATTCGCATCATCGTATTCCGTATGGGGTATTCTACCATAGTAATAGGTTTTGTGAGATATAAGAATTTCATGAAACTACCTCATTAGTTATTTACAACAGATATTGTTTACTTCGGTTGCCACGATGATTGTTTTCGTTGAAACCAAAAACCGGAAAAATTTTGTTCAAAGTGAATTACGACTTCTTTCGTCTGATTTTCTTGAAATCGGCTACTCCTTCGATAAAAATGTACTGAACAATACATATGCTATTTGATTAGTTCTACAAATTTAGTTTGAATAATTTTTGTTATAAGTGATATTTTACGAGATTTAAAGAAAAGTTTATTTTTGTCACCAGTCAAGTGGCACTCCCTATAAGACTACGTGAATCATTTATGTCACTTTCTTATTTTCTTTATCCTTGTGTCCTAAATACCAAACTTCTTTACTATCCGCCGAGTAGTTTCGGAGTTGAAAAATGCGGACGGACGGACGGGAATGACCTGGCCATAAGTCGATCTTTTTTTACTATGGAACATTTAATTTTGTCTCACCGTCTATAATACGGTTAAGTTATCCAGATGATGACTGCATTAGAGCCAACGATCGGTGGATTACCACTGAAGACGACTGCTTCGTCTGAAGTGTGCGTCGTTTTTGCCCGTTTCATGTTTGTTGATGATACCTCATACATCAATCCATAAAACGAGGTCGAAAAATCCCCGTCACCATGGCGTCTAAGATTTTCATGCTGTAGTTAGGTTTTGGTTTCACTGTACTCATGTGCTGTAGTCATATTGAATTGTCGGGCTCAACAGTAGGAGCAGCAACATACATCCGTCGGAAGCATTCAAGTTCCTGAAAAAAAAGTGCAAATATTTATTTTTGTTCGTAAACTATAAGTTTTCAGAATATCATTAGACTTTTTCAGATGTATAAGGCACGTAATATGACAGAAATAAATGTGCATGACTTAATTACTTTGGAAGATTTGTGTCTAAATTATTAAACATTTATTATTGACGATGATAAAAAATATCCTCCAAAATTATGTAACGTCTGCGCTGGCTCCTAGGTTTTGGAGCTGGCGACTAAATTTAAGAAAAAATCGTCGAGCCCTATCTTAGACTATTTGAAAAATACACATTTAGGTTACTAGATATATTTTGTTGTTCATATCATCTTGTTAAATTACACTGGAGAACATATTGAAACTTTTTGTCTGGTTCTTGCATAGAATGAGGTTCTCCTAAATGATTTTGGCCCGCTATGTTTGAATCTGTGGTCAGAATTCGTGTAGCATGTCTAGATATGGAGAAAAACGTATTTTTATATTAGAAGAATATGTTGTGTTTTAGTTATACAAACTCAGCGAAATACATGTAAATACATGCTATGTTAAAGATTTAGCAAACAAAAATCTTTTGTATGGTGTACCAGCAGCTTTCCTAATTAATAACTAACGGTAATCAGCAAGCATATTAGTGTTCCTTCTGCCTTGGTATCGTTTTTCCAACGTTGGGATGTCCTGATTAAACCGCCGTGCTCGTCACTCACAGCTCCAAAATTCTCAGGAAAGAAATCTAGATGAGAGTGAAGGAAATGTATTTTAAGTGACATGTTACACCCCATGTCATGGTTTGCTTCCAGCATTTTACTAACCAAGTCTTCATAGTTTGGTGCTTTGTTGTTTCTTAAAACGTTCATGACAACTGCTTTGAAACATGCCCATGCCTTTTTTCTTTTCCTTCTAACACATCATCGTTCACGAGTTTGCATATTTAGGGACCCACAAATATTTCTTCTTTAATCTTTGTTTTGGTGATTTTTATAAATTTTTCCTTAAGATGTAGAAATTCTCTGCTATTTTTATACATACCTTTCACAAAATTCTTCACGAGTCCTAATTTGATATGTAAAGGGGTAAATAAATATTTTGTGGTGCAACAAGGCTTTTATGTACGTTTTTTTGATCTTGCACTAATTGTCTAGTTGGCCAATCGCGAAAAATGTAGTGCTGAGAATATGAAGATCTGGATCATGTGTGACAGGATTTATTGTTGATGGCACATTAGGATAAAGAATACGTTTTTTGTTTTTGCAGAGAAGCATTTTAGTCGTGCAAAAATAACAGTCGTTTACGTGATTTTATTGTTCCCTCCAGATCATAGGTATTGCGAAACTCATAAAAGAACGAGCGCCTTTCATTCATTGTCGGAGACGGTTTGCACAGGACAAATATGGGGTGTCCATTGTTTATATTGGTCTCCTGCCTTGCATCCAAAGTACAATTGATAAGCTTTTTTGATATTTCACAGTAAATTCTCCGCAAACAACAAAAATTGTCAGCCGTATTAACACATTTAGGAGACATGCTGTTTGGCATACTTCTTTACAACATTCAGCTGCTACTAAAAAACACAGAATGATGCTGTTCAAGATATGTTGTGAAAACAAAAAAGGGCAGCAAAATGAGTTTGTTTGTTTTGTATTGAATCTTCTTGTATATAGAATATGTCCTTTCCGGGATTTGTTCGCTATAATTGGAAGTATCATATCCCGAAATATTTTATTTGATAGGAAATTTTTAAAAACAGATTCGTAATATACGTTACAAACTACATCAGGATCACCTATTTTTCCGTAACCAAAAACCTTGTTCCTCGGTGTTATTAATGTGGCTCTAGAGAATAGCGGAGTAAGGTAAATCAAGTTAACAACACAACATATTTCGACGACAAATGTATCTGTATATTTATAAACATAAATATAATAATAACTCTAATTTCATTTCATTTCGTTTCTCATAAACGTCAAATTCTTTCCTTAGGTTAAAAGTGAATTATATAAAAGGCTTACTTGTCTTGAGGATTACAGTCACACAAGTTGATTGCCATGTTTCTTTAATTTTCAGGAGATTAATGATTTATGCTGAAATATTTATATCATAGAATTAAAATATGGCAGCGTAATTTTGCTGATGCATATTTTCCGTATATTGACTCAACTAAATGTGTCGGAATTACAACTTTCGAGACTGTCGCGCATTGCTTTTACTACTTTGCAAGGAACTTGAAAATATTTCATGGAACTATCCATGTTTAGTGTTGCCGTTGCCTCAAATTTTCTTTAATCAGACTATTTCTTAACATTTATTCCTACCCGATTCAAAAACTACCTTCACCTTAACATTCCTTATGAGTTACTCGTCTTATTTTTTTGCAGAATTTGAGTTTTAAATGAAAAATCCTCCTTAGTCTTATTTATTCCGTCCGTTTATTGGGAATAAGATTGTTTACTGAGTTACGTTTCAAAATCGACATCCACATATGGGTTCTTGGTGGGTCTTGCCTTGCATTCATCACTTATCTGCTACACATCCGAGGTCCGAAAGTAAGGGTTTAAGACCCTGTTGGTTATCTCGGAATCCCCCGTCGAAATCCATAACCCTCACTCGGCATCATCGTAACGCCGCTCGCCTCTTACTCCGTGCTATTCATGTCTAACCGTTGCTCCATCTTCTACTATTCTTCTTCCCCTGCTTCACCCACTCTCTCTACTCCAATCTCCGCTACTAAATCTTCCTCGAGATATCGTCCGGATACATAGGAAGAGGCCAAGCATGAATGACTAATTAATAATATAAGAGTCAAATTAATGTTTAACAAGCAACCCGTACTGGACTGCAGAGTGAGATTGTTTGTTAAGGAGTTTCGGCGAAGGAATGCTGTCGAGTGTAGGTTTGTGTAGGTGGAAGGGGAACAGAGCATGTATTTCTGGGGCACCTAATTTCCTTTGCCTGAAAAAGTAATTCGGAATAACCCTTGGCAAGTAGGCAGGAGTAATAGCGAGAAAATCTGTTTGTGGCGGGGTATATTTTTAGTATTTGAAGTATTCCCTAGGATTCATTAACAAAAACATGTCCTAATTAATATATTAGAGAGAATAATTGCTAAAGAAATAATGCTTGGAATTTATAAGAATTATTTTTAAAATCAAGCGATAGTACGATAGTGGGAACAATTACTCTTAAATAAGCTCATTAGCAGTAAACAAGCAAAAAAAACCTTTTAATGACATATTTTGATTGTTCTTATACGATTTAATGCTTAATACCATTTCTTTAGATTAAAATGCGTGAAATCATATAGAGTACAGTTCTTCAAACCTTGGCGTTAATAATTTGTGATTTTAAATATGAGTAATTCGTTTCCTTTAAAAATATTTAAAAAATAGAAATTTCAGGGAATAAATTGAAGTTGTCAAGAATTGATAATTCTATTTGCGCATCTTTAATTGGATGATCCATACCATTAACATACCAGAATCCTTACGGTCGTCACCATTGCCATAGCCATGTTATATAAACGAATTTCATTGCTATTATCCTATTCCGTTAATTTAACTAATTAGTTTTATTATTTTTAGGTTATGTTGCTTATATCTCTTATAGCATCATACGGAGTGATTTAATGTAACATAGTATCAAAAATCATGAATAAAGAAGGCCTTGGATTGGAAAAAATTTCCATCATCATTTGGAAAGCCATTGAGATAACAATGAAGAAGCGAATATTTTTGCAATTTCTGTTTTTACTATTGACTAAACACTACTCTGTTTTCAGACCTTGGTAGAGAATTCCTTACACACGACCTAATCTCATCCTTTCTACCCGCCCTTAACGCAGGCGTCGCCTAAATCCACCCTCACTCATACACTCTTTACCTCTTTTGCCTCCCCCGTACATTCGGGTCCAAATAGGCACATCACACCCCATTTACTCACCCCTTTTGGGTATTCCCCTGACCACCCTACGTTCCTTCCCTTCCCTCTTCCTCTCTTCTCACCCCAATGCTTGCAAACCCCCTTAACTCCCTCTCAGACATTCTCCACAAAGCCCCTAAGGCCAGACCTCAAGGGATCGTAGAAGTTTTGGCACACAAGTACTTCTTACATCTCTCCCGCTACTACCTATCTGCACAATGCCCCTTCCGTTTTCCCTACCCCACCTCATCTCCTTTCCCTCACTTTTTCCATACTCTCTTCCCCATCAAGGAAACAGCATTAGCCCACCCACCCAATCTCTTCCTTGCCCTTTCGCAGCATCCCTCCTTTCCGTCTTAAGCCTTCGCCATACCCAGATTAAGGCCAACAAATTCCTTAGTACCTCTTTCCTATTTTAAATTATTTTGTACATTTCTTGCTTCTGACGCTATATTGATTCATTTCTACTAAAAAGAAAAAATTAAATAATAGATCTTTTACTGAACAGAGTACAGTATTTACTCGCTTAATTGCCCCACCTGAACTATGGGGAGGAAATAAAATTATTTTTCATATGTGACCACTTTCAAACAATAGGGAAAACCGTATATTTGCTTCACACTTGTGTTAGTGTAAAAATCATGCGAAAAAGGGGGACAATGACGTTAGTAAATACGGTATTCCATGTTGAATGAGCGTGTATCATTAACATCTGATTATGATAAAATATATTACTAACTCCTTGAATATTCATGGTCAATGTGTCATCAGTGCCACTTTCATTTAGTTCGATTGAAGTCCTTGTACTCAGACTGCGAGAATAATATGCTTTTAGATGGTTTTACTTCATAGAAATTTCTATGCGTATTATCCTTGACGTAACAAACAAAAACAAACTTAACTGTTTTAAATTGATTTTATCCTCGATTATCTTTTTTTTCAGCTACGTGTTTCTGTAATCTACTCTTTTAATATAAAAAAATTACAAATTTTATTTGCTTGTACATTCAGAGACAACCGAAGCGTGCAAGATCAAAAATCTAAATCCTTTGACTCCTTCACTAACAAAATAACATTTGATATGATAAAGTAATAATTTACAATTTTTGAGGTAGAAATTTCTTTCCCGTTTTTTTATTTAGCGGTTCAATATCAAGAAGCTCTCGGCCATTAATATGGAAGTAAATTTTTCTGAGAAATTTCTTTGAACGTTAGCAGGTAGAACGGCACACATAATGGAATCTTGGTCCTATTTGGCTTAAAGAATCAACTAATTATGGAAGCCATTATCAAATATTTTCATCAAATTATCGGAAAATTACGTCATGCGCGAATAAATATCACGTGAAGAGAATTATATTGAGTCGAATCATTAATTATGGTGTTGGAGCTTTTTCTCATCAACAATCAATTTAGATCTATGAATTTATCGCTTTGTTTATTCGATGATATAAATATTTATACCTAAAAAGTTTTAATGTTTCTTATTTGTATCGCTCAATTACGTGCGTATTTTTCAGGATATGAATGTCTTTAATTTAACGTCTTACATACAAAATTGCAATTATTAGAGTCTTGTTTGGAGATGATACTAAATGTACAAAACAATTTTCAAAAGTTGCTCGTATATTTCTTTGTGTTATTCGCAACGAATTCTATCATTTTCATTTGAAAGAAGAAATGAAAACATCAGCAAATACAGCCTCATCTTATACACACAAATTTATGTGAATTAGTAATTCCTTACTTTTGTAATACTTCTCAAAAATACCTTCCTTCCTGTACCCCCATACTCTCTCCATTTACTTCCTTCACTTCTTCTTTCCTACAGCTCAGTTCCGTAATTATTTCCCTGTCACTCTATTCTCCACTACATTTCGAAATGCACGTACTTTGCGACGCTTCCGTCTCGTCAGTTGTGTATGTTGTTGTTTGGTAGTCGAGGACTTTTGATGCTTGTTTGTTTTGGTTTGTAAGGGTGGCTGGCCTCGGTTTCGGACCCCAGCTACTTATTTTTTCGGCACCCCTCAGGGCTCCTTTTAAACCCACCTCAACCCGAGATGCGGTGCCTCCTGTACGGTCACGCAAATCTGTCGGTGCTAATCCGATTAGCGGTTTTGGGGTGCGAAGAACCCCTCTCCACTTTCTCGTACACTCCTCCACCTACCTCTTCCATCCACATTATCTCTCTCTCTCTCCTCATTCTCCTCCCACGAACGAAATCTCTTTCTTCTTCTTGTTGAATTGCGGTCGTTCTGCGTGTGTTGTGGGTGTCGGCGGAGAGAAGGTCTATTCTCATTCTCACCCACCCCTGGGCAATATTCCTTCTCTCGGCCCCTACCACCATGCCCTCCTCCTCATACCCCCTGTCGCATTGGTCAGCAGATGGAAGACAGCGGACATGATAGCGATGCCTGTTTAATGAAGACTTGTGAAATGGCGTATTCAACTTCTTGGTCAGGGAATTATTTAACGTATAATTAGAGCGAAAGTGTTCGAATTTTGTGTAATTATGAGAGAAAAAAGTTATTAGTATAAGAAAGATGATTTTTTTAAATAATTGCTTAGTTTTGATTTATTTTTGTTGGTAGCTATAGTGTTAGAAAAAAATAGCATGAATTTGAAAAAAACGAGTTATTTTATTTGAAATTTTGAGATTTACGATGTTGAATAAATCCATGCAAAATAGTTGCTCAGATTTTTCTCATCAAAGACATTCTTTCTTTACTTTCTACATTCCGCCAAGAGAGATTGCACTAACGAATTTTCGGAACACTTGAGCAGCACCATTTAATAAAGTAATAAAAAAAACAAAAGGAACAAAAATTTGGAAACTATGAGATTACTTTTGTAGCTATGACTTTCACATATCTATACTATATTGACGCTTCTTACTTATGATAGATAATTAACATCTATAATAATTTAGCTACTTGTGCCTCACTCACTCACAGATACAATACTCTAAGGCAGTGCTACTCAGACTTTTTGTTGTGGCGGACCAGCAAATTTATTTTTTAAGTTCCGCGGACCTGTAAAGAAAATAGTATATTTATAATAAAAATTTTTAAAATCAATTCTTCAAAGTGTTTTCAGAAATTTATCGTATAAATGTATATTTAAGCATTAAAATTAAATAATTTTATTATAAACAGTAAGATGAAAATTTTGATTATTTATTTATTTTACACGTAAGTTTTTCTAATTCAAAACATGAGTCTGCTTATCTTTTGCTGGCTTATCTAGTCGTGGTTAGATGGATGACAGTGCCACGCGTAACGGATGAAGTACATCCAAACTTTCTATGTTTGTTCTTAATTACACTCATGGCTGAAAAGCCAATTTCGCACAGGTATGTCGAAGGAAACGGAAGAAGAATTTTCAAAGAAATCTCAGCAAGTTCCGGGTATTCTGATTTCACTTTTATCCAAATAGAAGTTAGTGAGTTTGTAGTCTCAAAAATTGTCTTCAAACCTTCGTCAGCAGCCAATTCCAACACTTTATCCTCCATAGAAGCAGGTAATTCATCTTTTAGTATGATAAATGGATTTCGGAGCCATCCATTCCCTCTCCGTGGATCTTCTTCTGTTGGAAAGTAAGAGTCAAAACGTTCTGCCAAATTCTTCAGGTGGTCCATGATGACGTTTCTTAGAGATGTAATATTAACCTCTTCACAAGCATCGGAGATTACTGTTCCTATATTGAGAAACATGTCATAGCAATCTCTTGAAACTCGACCAATCCATGCTCCTAGCTTTCGTTTGTGTCCATCGATCTTGTCTGCCGTTGTGAAGCATGAAGACATCCTTCCCTGTATGGAGGGGTTAAGATCATTTATTGGCAAATATATCAGACAAATAAGCCAGCCTGACTACCCAATCCACATCTCTGAATAACTGGCTCCAATCTGGTTTTCTGTCTTGAAAAGACAAGGCTATCTCGTTTCGTAATTCAAAAACTCTTGACAAAACTTTTCCTCTCCATAAGCAACGCACTTTGGCATGCAACAGGAGCTGTTTATGATCAGCTCCCATTTCATCACATAATGCAGAGAAGAGTCTCGGATTTAAAGAATTCGCCTTTACATTGTTAACAATCTTCACTACTTCGTTGAGCACACTATTCAGTTCTGGTGACAGTTTTTTCGCCGCAAGTGCTTCCCGGTGAAGAAAGCAATGTGTCGACTTGCAATCTAGAGCAAGCGCCTTAATCTGGGTAACAACTCCTGTATGTCGTCCTATCATTGCGGCAGCCCCATCAGAACATACACCTACACAATATTTGAAGTCCAACCCACATTTGTTGACGATGCATTCGTGCAAAGTTTTGAAATTTTCAGAACTAGTTGTTTTTGTCGGAATTGAAGCTGAAAAAAAGAATTCTTCCTTCAAATCACCATCAAATTCAAAGCGCACATACACCATTATAATAGCTATATTTGAAACATCTGTACACTCATCAAGTTGTAAAGAAAAGTATGTTGCTTCCTTAATCCGTTTTATGATCTGATCTTCCATATCTTGAGACAGAGCTTTAATTCTCCTTGCTATAGTGTCATTTGAAAGCGGCACCCGACTCTTTCTTTGCAACCTGCTCGCCTAGCATTTCCATGCAGACCTCGTCGATACAACCTTTTATAAGCGTTTCACCAATTGTGTGTGGACTTTTAGGTTAGCAATTCGAAGCGCTACTTTATAAGAAGCTCGAATCGCACTAATATGTACGTGGGATACCTCGAAGACCTGTTTCTGACGGCATTTCAGATCGGCATACTTTCTTTCAAAGAACTCTTTCGGCTTTGAACTCATTTCTTTATGCTTTGAGTTTAAATGCCTTTTGAGTTTTGAAGGTTTCATTGCGTCGTTAGACAACATATCTCCACAAATAACACATTACGGTTTGGGTATTCCATCATCATCAAAAACTACAAAACCGTATTTAATGCATGAGGAGTCATACTTCCGAGTAAAGTTAGGACGAATTCTTTTCGTTGACGAAAGTTCATTTTCGTTTCCATCATCTTCATTTGATGCAGAATTACTTGCGCGATCAACAACCGTATGTCTCTGCTTAATAAAATTATCCAACGTTCCTTGCTTCGCCATCTGTATATAAGGGATAAAAAGATTGTTATAAATTAACACTACGTAAACACTAAATATCTGATAATAGAATGAAAACCGAACAAATTAAGTAGGAATGCTTTTATTGAAAAACGTATATATTATAGGCGGAAAGCTCTAAATTTACGTAAAATATTTATATTAATAAAAACCCTTGTTTAATAAAAAAATACACGTTCATATGACATTTTTTACTCAAAATCACTTAAGAATAAGATCCCGAAGTTATGACATAATGTCGCCGGACACCATATATATATATATATATAACAACTAAAAACCCGAAGTCGGTATTCTGTACCTAATTCAATATCGGTATTAATTGCGAATTTTCAATATCTTTCGAAAAACAAATTGAAATTTTTTCAACGGCGTTCAAAAAAATGTTATTAAAGATAATGTAGTTTTTACTCAAATATTTCAGATCCATTTAAATCGGTCGGTTTGTTGGTGATTCTTTAAATCCGGTATTTGTAAACTTCATGTTATAAATTTATAATTATTCCATATGAAAGATACTGCACATATCACAAATTACCATACATTTAAATTTCATATTATCACGCAAAATATCGGTGATTTTACTTATAGTTGTTACATGCTAAGATCCTCCAAGGGTTGAGATTTCTAATGAATTCACACCTCAACACAGAAAGATCCAAAAAGCAACAGAAAAATATTCCTAATTTTCCTATTGGCCTTCTCATCGACCAATAACTACGCTCCAATTTCTTCGCCAGCTGTTTACAAAGAATCATTTCAATAGATCACTCATTCTATCATGGAGAAAGATAAGAATAAAGTAAATCCTTGTGAGAGTGAGAAACTTTCGAGACTCTCTCAATCGATTTGCTTCAAGAAAGACAACAGATATCTGACTCCCTCAGCAAACCTTTTGAAGCATCCTGACATTTGAGACAACATTCGGGGTCATTTTAAAATGTTTACAATTTGGATTGACCCAAAGGATGGCAATAGAGCTACGTTTCCTCTTTTATGCGGAGATGTTGGTATCATAAGCTTAATTGCATGTCTTTAAATTCTTGCGACACTATCTAATTTAAATCTGCTTTGAAAAGAGAGAGATAGTATCCTCCTCCTCAGTAAGAAATGTCGATATATAATGATAACATATAGGAGGAGACTTATGTTTAGGCACTTTCAAATGAGCTGGAGATTCGAAATTTATTTCTTAGGTAGGATTTGATGCAAAACCGACTAGAAAAATCGAAAATCTTAAAAAAAAGTGCAACAATGCGGCCGCTAAAAATTCGCAATTGTTTAAACAAATTTTCAAGGTTTATGTATTTTCAAATGTGCTACGAAGCTGAAATTGTTTTTAGAAGTAGGATTTGTAAAATAACGAAATAGGGATTATAGAAATTTTGATATTTTTATTTGTTTGGCAGTTAAAAATTCTTAAAATTTAAACAAATTGGTAGATGCTTTGACACTACGCCGCAAGTTAGGGAGCTGAAATTTTTAAATTATTTAGAAGTTAGCCTATGTAAACGAATAAACATTTCAATTTATCCATAAAATTGTTATTTTGGCCGTTAAAAGGTATTTAAATTTAAACAATTAGATAAATGTTATTTCACTTCTAATTGTACTATAAATTTGAAATTTGGCAGAAATGTGTGGCATTATTAACTCAATGTGGAAAAATTATAATATTCCTAAAATTGCAAAAATTAGCGATAGTTTTACTTCATTATTGTTCCATTATGAAAAAACGAAAATCTGTCCAGAGGAGAAATCTTTAGAATTAAAGAAATATTTCTCGTGATGAAATATCTGTCTGAAAAATGAATGATTTTTGAAGGTGAGATGAAATGCTTGCAGTATGCAAGCACCTTCTACTAGTATATATATATATGGTAGAGGAGGATACTAATATCCAGCCTAAAATACAAGAGCTATAGTACTGAATGTTTCTGCGTTTGTAGAGGTCATGGAGAAATCTCCAGAAAAATGAGACCTCTCACCTAAGTGACATGGTTTCGACTCCAGAAATTCCGATATTTGCCGTTGTACCATTTTTGTAAATTAATTTCGGGCACTTGCCGATATGCTGGGGAAATGAAAGTTTGAGTGTTGCTAGAGAGCCACGATACCTATTAGGAATTGGTATTGGTTTTCCTTTCAGTATCCCTGGTTCGACTCCAGATGCCTCGGAATATCTCCCTTAAGTTTGCATCGGGAAAGGATATTCCAGTGTGTAGACCAAACTAAGATGTATAGGGAGGTGAAATATTGCACGATTATCGGATTTTGCTCATAGTCAACCAGAAAAATCGAAAATTTCAAAATTGTTAATTTTCAGAGGTTGTTTTTACCTTATTTCTACGTTGAATTTTAATAATTTTTATCTCGGAAACTATAAGTCGTAGATACGAACTGCTACAAATATTTTGTAGCAAAAATGAAAATATTTGAAAAGCTCAACAACGCGGCCGCTAAAAATTTTCAAATGTTTAAACAAATTTTTAAAGTTTATGTATTTCCGAATGTTTTTTTAAGCTGAAATTTTTTTAAAGGCAGAATTTGTAAAAAAACGAAATAGGGACTATAGAAATTTTGATATTTTAATTTGTTTGTCTGTTAAAAATTCTTAAAATTTAAGCAAATTGATAAATGTTTAGCTACTATGGAGCGAACTAGGTATCTGAAAGTTTTAAGGAATTTAGAGCTTACTGCAAATGCACAAATAAAATTTTGAATATCTCCATTAAGTTATTGCGGCCGTTAAAACTTTTTAAATATTTAAACAATTACATATATATTATTTCACCTCTTGGTGTGCTTTAACTTAAAAATATATCAGAAATGTGTGGCATTAGTACCCCACATTGGAAAAAGTATAATATTCTTAAAATTGAATTTTAGGTATTGTTTTACTCAAATATTGTTCCATAAGTAAAGAAAGACGACCGGTGCATACGTGAAATCTTTTGAATTAAAAATATTTCAAATAAATTATATATTTAATTATATATTTAAAAAATTTAATGTTTTCTCAAGGTGAGATGAAATGCTAGCAGAATGCAAGCACTTTCTACTAGTATAAAGATAAGCAGACTGTAATATAACTGCACTAACAAAAAAATTTAGAAAACATGGAAGACTTTCCAAAATAATGCAAACACTGTTTTATGTTTCAGTACATATCTGGGTTGGTTAATCTGTCAATAATTGTGTCATTTACATCATTAATATTTCTATAATTTTTTCCTTTAATGAAATTTATATTCTGCCAATAAAATAGATCAAACAACTGATATTTTCAAGGTAATGTATCCTGTATGGTTATCGCTTTTCCGCTGTTAGTTGTAGAGGCGAAGTGCGATTAAACTGCACGTAGGTTTATCGATCTTACTTGAAATCGTTGTAAACGTCTATGCCCTATATTGATTATTGACGATGTTGCATGCATTCAAGTTCTCCTTCTATCTTCCCATATATCTTCGAATTTAGGGAATTATTGGTTCGAATTCAACCACATTCTCTGAAAAAACTTGTCCACATTAAAAATATGAGCATATAAAATTGCATGCCATAAAAAGCGTCACAATTCTTTTCCGTTCATGTTCTTTTGATACAATTTATATCTTACACTAATGCGCACCCTTTTTTACGCGTAAATAAATCTTATATAATACCCGGATTCTTTAGAATTTGAATATAGTTCTTGTTACTCCAATTTGATGAAAATTGACGAAAAGAAAAGACCTCGCGCGGCGTATCACAAACTGCCCACTCGAACACACAAACGCTATCGTTCATCAAAACGTTAATGATACGCCTCTCGCTGTCCTTCCCCCTTCCCTCTTCCCCTACTTCACCTGCGGTCATCACAAATAGAGATATATCTAGATACTCCCTTGCGATAAAACAGACGTTGAAAAATTGAGTTTTTTTTACAATAAGGTGCCGTTAAAGTTCTCATTTTTTCCTTCCTCCTTTTTATTCACATCTGCCATCTGATGGAATTGGACGGTACAGCGGCCTTCTTCTGCTCGGGACTGTTTTTTTATATTATCAACATCCGAGCATCACGGGGCGTAAAGGGAGAACCCGTAGGCATAAGAGAAAAAAAGACGGAAGAAATTGGTAGCACACTCGCGGTGCGTGAAATAGCAGATTGCCTGTCACTTTTATCGCTCCCCGAATGCGAAATAATCTGGACTCTTCCGCTTAAAAATGTATCTTTAAGTCCCGAGAAAAGAAATCTGCAAAAATCTCGCCATACAGTCGTTTCTCTTGCTTTTTAATATAGCGAATCAAGGTTAATGTGTTGCCTAGGTAAATATATGTATATCTACGAATAGGAACTCATCCCTAAACTCAATTTTACTAGTTATGGACGTCGTAGGTCGTGGCATACTTGCCTAAAAGGATGAGTGAATTTTTATTGCAGTTTTTTTCTATAAAAAGTGCAGAAATTGTTAGTGTGCTTATCACTTGCCAATACTGTGAAAAATTCATAGCTCTGGTTTTTTATCTACCAACAAATCTAGTTACTTAAAATCGTGAAATTTGTCTTCTAAATAATAAAACAATACCCCAGTTCCAGAAGGCATTCATCCCATTAATCAGTAAAACATTATTGAATGGATTTTATCCTGCAAAAGAGGCAAGGAAGATAATGGTTAAAATGTAGGTACCGATCTGATCTAAATTACTTCATCATTTCAAATAACTCTGTTATGATCATGTAAAGGTTGGATTTCACAGCCTAAATTTATTTATGGCGACCATATTAAAACCAACTGCAAACGATTTACAGAGTCCAGAAATGTAACCTCATCTCAAGAATTGTTCAGCATCTCCAGATTAAGCGTCCACAATTAGATCTTTCATCGCGATTGTCTCGGTGGCGGCCAAAAATGAACGCGCGCTCTACGCTTTTATTTTTTTTTAATCATCTAAAATCCTCCCAATTTAGCTGAGCAGAACTATACGGTTAGTGCGCGGGAACACGAATGGGAATCAAGTATTCTTCCGCTCTCACGAGAACAATTTGTGAAAGGGGAGCGAGGTACAAATTAGTCCGGAGGAAAAGGGTTTTATATTATTATTTTCGTCAGACGTCGAAATTTCCCTCTAGAGCTCCAATTAAAAAGGCCTTTTGGTTCCGTAGTTGGAAAAAGGTAATTTTATTTTCAACTCTGCCTCAATCCTCTACCTCCTACCCTTAATTCTCTCTCTCCCTCCATCTTGATGGACGCGATGGTTTTTATCGGTGAACCACTTGGAGGGAGTGTCGAATCCCTTTCAACGAGGTGGACCGACAAAAAGCATTTTAATGGGCATCAGTTACCCGGTGTCATGGAGCTTGACCGTGAAATGAAAGGGAATTTTCGATGCAACACCGAAATGGACATATGGCGCCGAAAATGTCCCCTTGGTAATTTTGTTTGCGATGGGTGCGCAACTCTCGATTTTGAAGCGGTCCTCGTTTCGCGAGAAACGGAAAAAGATGCTATACCTCCAAAGATGGAGGGGATGAAAATATCCGAGGAAAAGCCACTATTTTTATGGCTGGAGAAGAGAAAATTCTCTATCTGCTTATCATGATTTTAGTTTTTTATCCTTTCGGTTTAACATTGAAAGATGCTATGGTGCTATGTCAAACAGTGGATTTCGTTTGGCAGATGCTTGTAGAAGGTTGTTCCCTACGTAAGATTTTTTTATACTGGCGTAATAGATAGAGTAGAGCTAAATTAATGAATGGTATGGAAGACAAAACACCGAGATGTGAAATGCTAATTGCCATCCAGAATGCTAGTGGTATGATGGGCCTCGCACAATCCATCTTTTAATAGAATGGGGTATAAGCATTTGCGCATGCGGTAGAACTCACCCCGACCAGTCAACAATAAATTTAGACTTGTGTATATTTTTACCCTTGTACCCAAATATTAAGAAGAATAATCAAAATTTTTATTGCTCATAACTTATAATGCGTTAAATTACGATATACACATTTAATCGATGAGCATATTTCGTTGTTAGGGCTCGAGTTTATATTTTATACAAGTAGTTGGTGCTTACATTCTGCAAGCATTTCATCTCAGCGTGTAAAAACATTAATTTTTCAGAGAGATATTTCATCATTGAAAATATTAATTAATTAAAAAGATTTCTCCTCTGCACAGATTTTGTTCTTTCCTTATGGAAAAATATTGGAGTAAAACAATCCATAAAATTTGAAATTTTTAGAATATTATACTTTTTCCAATGTGGGGTACTAATGCCACACATTTCTGACAAATCTAGAAGTAAAATAATATTTCTCTAATTGTTTAAATTTTAAAAATTTATAACGGCCGCAATAACAATTTCAAGGAAATATTCAAATGCTTATTTGTGCATTGGCACTAACCTCTAAATAACTTTAAAATTTTAGCTCCCTAGCCACCCCCCCGTAGTGTCTGACATTTACCTATTTGTTTAAACTTTAAGAACTTGTAACGGCCCTACAAATTAAAATATCGAAATTTCTGTAGTTTCTATTTCGTTTTTTTGCAAATTCTACCTTAAATATTTTTCAGTTTCGTAGCACATTCGGAAATACATAAACCTTAAAAAATTGTTTAAAAATTTTCCGAGTTATTAGCGGCAGCATTGTTGCCCTTTCTTGAGATTTTCGATTTTTTTGTCGGTTTAGCAGTCCTACCCACATAAAAAGTTCAAGCCTCCAGATTATCTGGAAGTGTCTAAACATTAGTATCTACCTGATATCATTATGCGTATACAGACGTTCCTTACAGAATAGGATTGACATCTATTATATATAAACTTCTTACAGAGGAGGAAAATATATGTAGATGATATATCGTATGTAAAGGAGGTTACTAATGTTTAGGCACTTCCAGAAGAGCTTGGGATTGGAAATTTTTAGGACGGTAGGAATATGTACAAAACCGACTAGAAAAAACGTAAATATTGAAAAACTTCAACTATGCTGCCGCTAAAAATTCGAAACTGTTTAAACAAATTTTTAAGGTTTATGTATTTCCGAATGTGCTACGAAACGTACTTTTTTTCAAGCTAGAATCCATAAAAAAACGATTATAGAAAATTTGATATTTTAATTTGTTTGGCTGTTAAAAATTCGTCAAGTTTAAAGAACTAGGTAAATGTTTAGGTAGGTGCTACCAATTTAAAATTTGGCAAAAATGTCCTTCCTATGTAAAAAATTCGAATCTCCAGATCTTCTGGAAGTGCGTAAACATTAGTATCCTCCTATATATATATGTATATATATATATATATATATATATTATATAGACGTATATATATGTGCATATATATATCATTATACATAGACGTTTCTTACAGAGGAGGATATAATATATGGTAGGATACTAATGTTTAGGCACTTCCCGATGAGCTGGAGATTCGAAATTTTTTCTTAGGTAGGATTTTGTGCAAAACCGACTAGAAAAAACGAAAATCTTGAAAAGTGCTACAATGCGGCCGCTAAAAATTCGCAATTGTTTAAACAAATTTTCAAGGTTTATGTATTTTTGAATTATTGTTAGTTTTGCTTACAGTGTCCTGGGTTCGACTCGAGATACCCCGGAATATCTCTCAAAAGTTAGCATGGGAAAAAGTTATCCCAGTGTGTAGTAGACCAATCAAATAAGTTTAGGAAGCTGACATTTTGCCGGATTATAGAATTTTTTTCATATCCAGCTATAAAATAAAAATTTCAAATTTGTTAATTTTAGCGGTTATTTTAACCCCATTAGAACATTAAAGTTTAATAATTTTTATCTTGGAAACTAAGCATCAGGTTCGAGTTTTTCAAATTATTTCGTAGAAATTATACATAGAAAAAAGGAAATTTTGAAAAAGTTCAAAAATTCACCGCTAAAAATTCGCAATTGTTTAAATATGTTTTTGAGGTTTATATATTACCGAATGTGCTACGAAGCTGAAATTTTTTTACCGTTAGATTTTGTGAATAAACGAAATAAAAATTATAAAAATTTTGATATTTTAATTTCTTTGTCTGTTAAAAATTCTTATACTAATTGATAAATTTTTAGGTACTTTGGGGCAAGCTAGGAAGCTGAAATTTTAAAGTTAAGTAGAGCTCAGTGCATTTAAACTAACAAACATTTGAAAACAAAGTGTTATTGCGGCCGCATTAAATTTTTGAAATTTAAACAATTAAACAAATATTATTTCACTTTTAGATGTGCTACAACTTCAAATTTGACAAAAATGTGTGAAATTAGCACCTTACATTGGATAAAGTATAATATTCTTAAAATTGCAAATTTAAGGCATTGCTTTTATCAAATACTGTTCAATAAGGAAAGATAGAAATTGGGTGCAGAGGAGAAATATTTTGAATTAAAAAAAATATTTCTAATAGTGTTATATCTCCCTGAAATATTAATGTTTTTCAGGGTCAGACTAAATGCTTGCAGAATGAAGCACCAACTACTTGTATCTAATATATATGATATATATATATATATATATATATATATATATATATATATATATATATATATATATATATATAGGAGGATAAAGACATTTAGCATTTCCATAATAGCTAGAAGTTCTAAATTTTTGAAATAGGTAGGAATATCTGCAAAAGCGAATAGAGAAAACGAAAATCTTGCAAAAGTTCATAAATGCCTCCGCTAAAAATTCGCAATTGTTTACACAAATTTTATAGGTTGATGTATTTCTGAATGTGCTACGGAGCTGAAACTTTTTTAAAGCTAGAATTTCTTAAAAAACGAAATAGGGATTATGGAAATTTTGATATTTTAAATTATTTTGAAGTTAAATTTTCTTAAAATTTAAACAAATATATAAATGTTTATGTACTACGAGGCAAGCTAGGAAGCTGAAATTTTAAATTTATATAGAGCTTAGTGCATTGAAATAAACAAACATTTGAAAATCTCCAACAAAGTGTTATTGCGGTCGTTAATTTTTATAAATATTTATACAATTAAATAAATATTATTTCACTTCTAAATGTGCTACAACTTCATAATTAGACAGAAATGTGTGAAATTAGCATCCTATATTAGATCAAGTATAATACTCCTAAAATTGCTAATTTAAGGCATTGTTTTAATCATATATTTTCCATAAGGAAAGATCGAAATTGGGTGCAGAGGTGAAATCTTTCGAATTTAACAATATTTATAGTATTGTTATATCTCTCTGAAAAATTAATATGTTTATCTGGGTGAGATTAAATGCTTGCAGAATGCTAGAACCAACTACATGTGCGTGTGTGTGTATATATATATATATTTATTTATTTATTTAGTTATTTAGGAATATACTAATGTTTAGGCACTTTCAGAAGATCTGGAGATTCGAAATTTTTTACATAGATACGATTTTGTTCAAAACCGACTAGAAAAAAGAGAATCTTGAAACAGTTCAAAAATGCAGCAGATAAGAATTCGCAATTTTGTAAACATTTTCAAGGTTTGTGTATTTCCCAATGTGCTACGAAGCTGAAATGTTTTTAAAAGGTAGAATTTGTAAAGAAAAACGTAATAGGGATTATAGAAATTTTGATGTTTTAACTTATTTGACTTAAATATTGGTCAAGTTTAAATAAATAGGTAAATGTTTATGAACTACGGGAAAGGTTAGTGCAAATGCGAAAATAAACATTTGAGTATTTCCTTGAAGTTGGTAACGCGGCCGTTAAAAGTCTTTAAATTTTATGTTTTTAGATAAATATTATTTCACTTCTAGATGAGCTACAACGTTAAAATTTGGCAGAAAGTTGTGGCATTAGTGCACCGTAATCAAAAAATTATAATATTTTTAAATTGCAAATTTTTGGTATTGTATTAATCAAATATTTTTCCATAAGGAAAGAAAGAAAATTGGCGACGAGTTGAAATCTTTTGAATTAACAAAATGTTTTTCTAATAATGAAATATTATATATTAATATGTTTATCAGGGTGAGATGAAATGTTTGCAGAATGCAAGCACCCACTATTTGTCGTTATATATAGACTTCTTACAGAGGAGGATATATATAGGGGGATACTAATGTTTAGGCAGTTCCAGATAAGCTTGAGACCCGTAGTTTTTATGTGGATAGGACTATGTGAAAAACCGACTAGAAAAATCGAAAATCTCAAGAATGTTCAACAATGTGGCCACTAAAAATTCCACAATTGTTTAAACAAATTTCCAATGTTTATGCGTTTTTGAAGGTGCTATGAAGCTAATTTTTTGTAATGGTAGAATTTTCTAAAAAGAAATTGGGATTATTGAAATTTTGATATTTTAATTTGTTTGACTGTTAAAAATTCTTTGATTTAAAGAAAAAAATAGAAATGTGTAGGTACTTAGAAACGAGATAGGGAATTGAAATTTTTGAGTTAATTAGAGGTTACCGGAAATGCACAAATAAACATTTAAAAATTTTCATGAAGTGGTTATTGCGGCCGTTAAAATATTTTAAAATTTAAACAATTTAATAAATATTATTTCACTTCTAGATAGGCTACGACTTTAAAATTTGTCAGAAATGTGTGGCATTAGTGCACCACAATGGAAAATTATAATATTCTTAAAATATCAAATTTTAGGTATTGTTTTAATCAAATATTATTCCATAAGGAAAGTACGAAAATTAGCTCTGAGGTGAAATCTTTTGAATTAAAAATTATTTCTAATAGTAAATATCCCGCTGATTAAATGTGGGCAGAATGCAAGCACCAACTACTTGTTATATCATAAGTAAGAAGCGTTAATATATAATGACTATTATATCATATGTAAGAAACGTCTATATATAATGATATAAATAAACCAACGCGATCTCCAGGGCAACATCACTTCAGTCACGTGAAGCCTATATCTATTAAATAATAAATTCCATGATTAATAGCAGTGTATTTATAATTTTCCGTGAAATTAAGGCAACTATTCATAATTTCCAAATTCTCTGGCAATCGACTCATGTCCAAGTTTTCGTATTTCAAGTTTCGTGATTCAGATCGCCATGCATGACCAATAAGAATAAACACCATTAAGACAATACCCTATGCATAAAATTTATGGCAAAATTAGGATATTTTGTGTTATGATTATGGCATCATCATCCATGACTTTAGCGCGTATTTGGATAAAAAAATATCGAGAAATAGGTATAACGCCATTATATTTAAAAATTGAAAAGAGTTATAATTTCTCGAAAAACTACTAAACACAACATTAAAATACTTTTCAGGTTTTACCTTCACCGATATCAGGGTTACTTCTCCTAATGTGACCCCTTATAGCCCTGGTGAAAAACAAACCTATTCGCTCCTTTTTACAGTCGTTAACCCAAATTTAATCGTCATGTTTGCGATTTCAGTAATACGTGAGAATTGCAATTTTCTATGATACCCTCATTCACAGTGCGTGATGCAATTAGTGTTCTGGATAGAGTAAAATCTTTCATATTATCGGAATAAAATATTGGTGATGATGTTTTGGTAATATGCATTCGGTTACAGTTTCGCACCAGCCACCACCATTGAACCGGTTCGAACCGGTTTTTTTGCTCCGACTGAAGTTTTTGGGGAAGTTTTCAAGAGAAATCCAAAATAATCTTTATTAATTAATGTATTTTTTTTATTTAAACCAAATTCGTCTTCACTATTGCAATTCAAAAAGTCAAAAATAGATATAACGTAACATCGTGAAAGCGCCCCCTCCCAACTTGTAATGAACAGTAAAACATTGTATGAATTTCCCTTACATTTTTCGATATTCAGTTTGTGAACGGTTCCTTTTATACGACTCCGTCTAATACCTTTCTATAGGAATTTAAAATTTATTTTGTTCCTTTTTAGCGCGTATAAAATCTATTGAAAATATTAATTATTTTTTAGTCTTTAAGTTGATGTAAAACCGCTGTTATTCTTTCAAAAGTCAAATTTTATTAGATTTTACATTCCCAATATTCCAGATTCCATTATAAGCAATATAAGCAATTTATTCCAACAGTACTCATGCACAGTGGCGGATTTACGCCTTCTGGAGCCCCTGGCGCTAAATATTTGGTGACCCCTTGTGCAAAACAACTGGGGGCCCCTGGCGCTAAGCAGTTGGGGGCCCTGCAATCTACTAAATCTAGTAAATATATGGTGAAACCATTCCTAACGGCCACCCTGTTTTATGACACCTCTTATCGATCGTTTTCTATGGAATCATAATTTTTAATAAATAAATTTTAAATCGAGACATTTTATATTTCTGAGATTATAAAAACGAACGTGTTTTCGGGACCCCTTACTTCAAGGGGCCCCTGGCGCGCGCCATGTGCGACCTCCCTTAAATCCGCCACTGCTCATGCACATACTTGAACGTACGCCAATATTAATTCACACTTCAATGTAGAATGTAATACATAGGGAGTTGTTCAAAGAAGAGCTACTTAACTATTTTAATACAATAATTTAGACGTTAACATTACAAATACCATAAAATATATAATTACATATATTTTCTCAAGATGACAAATATGTACACACAGTAGCATTTACTCCAAGCAACCAAAATAAAATCTAGTTATTAAAGTATCCTCCAATTGAGTATTGATTTATAGGAAGGAATGGATATAAGTTACTGGTAGGAATAACGATTGGAAAGAGATTGTAAAGAAGATCAGTAGGGAGGGACTTAAGAGGAAAGGGGGGTGAAGCGAAAGAGATAAGGGGACGAGGGATTGAGGAATCATTGAGTGAGAAGTGATGATTTGAAACGGTATATGCATATTTATATAGGGAATTAAATATAGATAAATTTATTAAAATTGATTCCTGTTTTAGGAAGTGGGTGTTTACTCTTGTCACGTATCCGTTATTTTGACATATTTGATAAATGTAAAAATATACTGGAATTAAAGTTGTTGAAAATTTAATTTTCTACAACCTTTGTTTGAAACATTTTTACATATAATGAATTGTTTAAGAGGTATCTTATATTTTTAGCTGCCACCATCACGCCACTTCTCGACGAATATTGTTAACAATTGACGCTTAGTACCTTCTTAGTAACGCTACTTTATAGTTCTCTCTCTGTAGCTGATGAAGGAATAACTCCGAAAGTTTCTACGTTTTTGATGTTTCTGTGTTTTAGTGTTCTTTTACGTGTGTCGCTTCGACATCCCCGTGGCCTCGCCAACCTGAAGTCGTCCGATTGATGAGTGTTCACTGGGTTTCCTCATCCCAACACCTTGTTCCCATCCATATATATATATATATATATATATATATATATATATATATATATATATATATATATATATATATATATATATATAATTTCTAATTAACACACGAAGCGATATTTCTTGTTTTCACTCTTTTCTTTACAAATTTTGCCAAACGTGATAATTTCGACAACCAACCTATTTGAGAAAACATATTAATAGTTAATTCAGGCCTTTTATTAACAGAATCTTGATGATTTAACCAAATTAACACCTTGCATATCGGTCACGAGAATATTATTGTTGTTCTACCACACTGAAACTTAGTATATTTTTAATATCAAATATCGTAAGATGGTATTTCCAAGTCTAGATATATTTGATTTCGTATAATTCTTCCAATCGCGCAATTGACAAATATATTAATTCGCTAATGTAGATAGTAGTAGTAGTAGTAGGTGCTATACCTCTTGAACTTCGAACAATATGCTATTGCTTTTGCCGAAAAACATTCTTTCAAAAAAAATTTGTGAGTTCAGCTTAAAGTCAACCGTTGATGCCATTTAAGGTCTAATTAAGGAAAAACATAAGTGTTATTATTATCACAATAATATTTTAGCCGTAAAAAAGAACTATGTAATATTTTACTTTGTATAAATTAGTGTATTTCATAACTGTATCAGATATTCTCCTTATTTTACATAAAATACATAGAGAGAATAATTAGACTTAATTATTCAACGCTCGAACAACAGTCTTATCTCAAATCCTAATTAAAATGTGTTTTTCCAATCTGCGGAATATTTTACATCAAATAGCATTAAATATTAACCCATAATCCCTCTTCAATTTTAAATAACGATTGCTAATTTATATGCACCTTTTTAAAGCACTATATATGCATTGAATGGGAAAGAGAGTTATCAAGATATGAAGAGGACAGAGGAAAATAGGAGTATATGGAGAACCAGGTTTAACCAAGAATAATCACGGACCTGTCTACGGTCAGACTACCTATGATGACGATGATATACATTGAAATTTACTAACTTGTAGCAAAGGATGAATGAAATGCACGAGAGCGGAGCGATCTTTCCTGGACAACCTTAGAGAAAATTGCCAAAAGAGTGGGTTCAGTGCATACAGAGAAGGGCTGAAAGTGCATACAACAATGTCCACCAATAGGAAAAACCCTAGCAAAAAATCAAGAAACATTTGTTTCAGGTTGCGTGGAAGTGGTAGCAAAACGATTAGCATCTTCAAACGGTAACCTAATTTCCTTTCTTCTAAATCTCGTTTAACACGGCCCGTGGAATATCCCACCATTAAGTAGGCAAATATAATATAAAAAATCTCAAAAGGGCTAAGAAACGTGTTCTCAAAACTATCCTAAGGCCTTGCGGTTACCTGATTGTTCCGAGTATAAACGTGAGCTTTTCAAAAAGACGCATATTTGAGCGTAAGGAAATACCCTTCTTTTAATCCCAGTCTTAATGCCAGCTCAGAAAAGGAACGAAATCTTAGGTAGGAAATAATTTTGCGAAAAAGTAAACAGAAATTACTTTAATATTATAATTCAGAATAAAATGGGTTTTAGACATATTTTTCCATCTTGGCGAAAAATCGACGCTTATATTATATTATATCGACTATTCATTATAGTCGATTTTGAAATTAAAAAAAATCGACGTTTTTCGATTGAAATCGAGTCATACCAAGACTAATTATATCTAAACTTGGTAGTTTTCGACGTTTATTTTTCTTAAAATTCGACGATTATAACCGACGGTTATTTTTCCTAAAAATCGGCGGTAGAGACAACCTGTATTTGTCTTACCAAACCCTAGAAAAAAGCTTAGTAAAATGTACTAAAGTTAACGTCGATATTAGTCGCCAATTTTTTAGGAAAAATAAACGTCTAAAACTACCAAGTCTATGGTAGTAGTCATTTTAAGCCTCGATATTCATCGAAAATCACTCAGGAAAATTAACGTCGATTTAAATTGTCGATTTAAAAAAAAATAACGTCGAATTCTACCAAGCCTAGATATAAGGGATCTTAGAAATGTTAGGGAATACCGCAATGCTATTCACACAGGAAAAACTCAAATGTTGGAGTGCCTGGAGTCAAACCGAGGAATCCTACAGGAGTGGTCTCATATTATCCAAAAGCCTACTCATGACATCTACAAACCGTGAAAATTTCAGCGCAATATTCCTCTTAGTATTGTCTGCGCACCAAAATATGTTTTCCCTTTGCTTTTAAATGTCACGGTCTGAGAGTGACGTCATGGCACTAAGCTACTTTTCAGTTCATGGCACTAAGCTCTCGTTCAGTTTTATTAACACGTAAAATAAATTCCCGAAGAAAAGCATTGTCTCGTAGTCATGACAGAAATATTGGGTCATTGTTAAAAATTGTATAAAATCCCGTTTTTATGCGGTAGAAATCGAATAATTGGACTAATTCGGCTCGGATTCGTGTTCTACTTTCAGGAAAAATAATCTTCGTTCTTTTTCCCGTCTTTTAATTCAAGTCCGGGGTTTGCACCTTAATTAAAAGTGATTTAAAAATGCAATTATAAAAAGGCTTGTACGGATTTAAATGGTTTTCTAATGGGACTAGAAAATGAACGTTTTGGGGTGTAAGAGAAAAGTGGAATTTTCGATTTTTCCTGATGGTTTTGGACCAACACCAAGGTTCCCTCCAAATTTCAGCTCTGTAGAATATCTAGAAGCACCTAAGGTTTTATATCATTATCATTATATATAGACGTTCCTTACAGAGGAGGGTATAACTAACATATATAGGAGGATACTAATGTTTAGGCACTTCCAGATGAGCTAGAGTTTCGAAATTTTTGTGTGACTAAGACTATGTGCAAAACCGACTTGAAAAATCGAAAATCTCAAAAAAGTTTTAAAATTCGGCCGCTAAAAATTCGCAAATGTTTAAACAAATATTTAAGGTTTATGTATTTCTGAATGTGTTACGAAGCTGAAATTTTTTGTAAAGGTAGAATTTGTAAAATAACCAAATAGGGATTATAGAAATTTTGATATATGTATTTATTTGACTGTTAAAAATTCTTAAAATTTAAACAAACAGATGTTTATGTACTAGGAGACAAGCTAGGGAGCTGAATTTTTTCTGTAATTAGATAAATATTATTTCACTTCTGTATGTGCTACAACATTAAAATTTGGCTGAAATGTGTAGCATAAGTACAAAAAAATGGAAAAGTATAATTCTCAAAATTGCGAATTTTAGGGATTGCTTTTACTCCAGTATTATCCCATAGGAAAATAACAAAAATCGGTGCAGAGGTGCAAACTTTTGAATTAAAAAATATTTCTAATAATATAATATGTCTTTGAAAAGCTGTGTTTTTAAAGGTGAGATGAAATTCTTGCAGAATGAAACCACCAACTACTTGTATATAATAGATTTATATATATCGTATAAGAGGATACTAATGTTTAGGCACTTCCAGATGAGCTACAGACTTGAAATTTTTATGTGGATAGGAATATGTGCAAAACTGACTAGAAAATTCGAAAATTTCGAAAAAGTTTAATAATGAGGCCGCTAAAAATTTACAAATTAAAAAAATGTATTTAATGGTTATGTATTTCTGAATGAGCTACAAAGCTGAAATTCCTTGTAAAGGTAGAATTCGTAAAATAATGAAATAGGATTATAGAAATTTTGACATTTTAACTTGTTTGGCTGTTAAAAATTCTTCAAGTTTAAACAAATAGATGAATGTTTAGGTGCTAGGGGACTAGCTAGGGAGCTGACATTTGTTTTTTACTTATTTAGAGCTTGGTGCAAAAGCGCACATTTTCATTTGAAAATGACCCTGAAGTTTTAATTGCGGCAGCTAAAAACTTTTGAAATTTAAACAATTACATAAATATTACTCCAATATTGTCCCATAAGGAAATAACGAAAATCGGTGCAGAGGTGCAAACTTTTGAATTAAAAAAATATTTATAATAATGAAATATCTGTTTGAAATATTAATGTTTTTTTGAAGGCGAGATGAAATGCTCACAGAATGCTAGCACCAACTACTTGTAATAACTAAGCACTGCAAAACGGTATATCAGATGAGATGTCAAGGAAATACATTGAATTTTTGGTTGCTGATTAATTTTTTAATCAGTTGTAATAAATAAAACAATCGAAAATTATTTAAAACATGCCTCATTTGAAATCATTAATAATAATCTTTACGTTCACATTCATTCCTCTGACGTAAATAATCTCTTTTCACTTGCAAACGCTGTGTATATACTTAAGGAAAATAAACATTTAAGTTCATTTATTGGTCTTAGATAATCCGTTTCCTTTCGTTTACTATACGCTGTAGGCGCACCAAAGGAAATTAAACGTATTTATGCAATAATAACAGCTCTTGTTTACTTCAGTTATTACTAAGTTTGTTTTCGGTGATAACATTTAAGTAACCATGAAGTAAATTTTTACATTTCTAAACGATTTAGAATATTCTTGTTAGATTTTCTTGAATACGGCTACTCCTTCGATAAAAATGGTAATAAATATTCTATTTAACTAACTTGTTTTACAAATTTTATATTGACGACTTTTTTGGTGTGAATAATATATTACGAGATATGACGGAAAGTTCGTTTTCTGTTTCTTGTAAAGTGGTGCCCCTGTTTGGGTTATATGAACTATTAATATATTTTTTGCCCTATAGTCTTATATACAAAATTCAGTGAAAATCCATCCACTAGTTTCGGAGGTGAAACATACGGATGGACATGACCTGACCATAGGCGTTCATTTTTACTTTTTGTAAAGAACGCCTAATATTAAGTGTTGATAATCATTAATTATCTACATTTTACTCATTGGCTATTTAAATGGTGATTGCGACAAGCCTATTCTTGAATCATGAAGAATGCATTAACGTACCAAATGTTAACGTCTTAATTATTTTCGTTTTTCGTCGGGAATTTGCGCCATCCGGTAGAATACCAGTTTGTCTTAATTTGGCTGTGGCTTTGTTACGATTTCGATCTTATCTTCATTTCAATCTTCTTGAGCTTCCGTAATTTCACACTAATCCCTTATGCGTCATTCCTATTGTAATTTTTTCTCGTTTTTTAATAAATTTAATATCAGTTAATTCGTGCGCAAATCTTTCTTAACGATGCTGGTATGAAATTGGTGAATTCCTCTTAGTAATCAAAGAAAATCTGAGAAATAAGATGCTAGTGAACGTGAGTGAACATATGGAACTTCTTAAATTATAAATAGGTACTGATAGGTTCTACTACCTAAGTTTTGAAAATTGATAAATACCGATAATTTACAAAAAATCTTAAACATCATATTTTCAAATTTAGTAGTTTCGTCTCGATAGACATCTCAACGTTTTGTTTGCTATTTGTCGCCAATTTTTAAATAACAATGTTAATATCTTTAAAGTTGCTTAAGTGTATACGAAATGATCGAAAATTCTTTCCTCAGATAAAACTCAGCAACAATCTCAATAAAACATGATTAATCAAAACCAATTCTCAGGGAATTACACGTTTAACTTTGCTATATTTATGCGACTCATTGAGTGATAATCCAAAATTGATAAATACTTTTTAGCAGTATGTCGGACTAGCAATAAAATTGAATTAAGCCTTTCCCTAAGACGTCTTCACAGCAATTTTTTCTAAATCCACATTCCTTCCTGTGCAAGACGTTTTCAAAATATCCAACCAATTATGAGTGACTTATTGAGTAAAATCTTTTCTTTGAAAATTTTACGCTTGTAGACAAGCGCGTATTCACATGTAGATACGTTCAAGTTCCTCTAATTGCTTAAACTAAGAAAAAGGATAGAATAGTTAATTGGCAAAGCAAAGCGGCTCTCATGATTCATGTTTTCGTTACTCTTTTTTGTAAACATTTTTTCATCGCGCCACACGAACAACACCCAGTAGCTCCGTTACTAGTCTTCTTATCTGTTAAACGCGTGTGGCCTCTTGCCTCCTTATAATTGGCTCCCCTTTCGCGGCAAAGACGTGTCGATGGTCCAATCCGATTGGTCCGGTTGGAAGAAGAGAGAAAGAGGGTAAGAAGGGGGAGAGGAAGGATGAAGAACTATTTTCTCCTTCCTCAACCCGCCCTCTTTATTACTCCAGGAGAGGCGTGGTTGAAGAGGAAGAATGAGAAGGAGCTTTAACGTTTGTCTTATGTTTTCCCTACCTTGGTTTTTCTTTATTTTCTTCAACCTTCTTTCAAGGAGATATCGAAGACCTTTTCGTCTATATCTTTATCTGCTTCGCGGGTTGCACGGAATTCCCGCCTGGGACGAAGAAAAAAATAGCAATAAACGACGAAAAAATTGGAGGCAAGATATAAACGCAAATATAACGTACTTGTAGCGATCTGCGTGTATACTCTGTCCCCTCCCCTTTTTTTGTATTTTTTGCTTTAAGAACTTCCGCCCGTGACTTGATTTGTGAGCAGGCACGGAGGTGGACGAGATGGCCGAGACAACGGTCGGAAATTGATAATATTCCCGCCTCCCGCTCGCCTCCGTTTCCACCGCCACCTACGCTATCCCACCGACTCGGACTTACTTTACTTTGTTCCAACCGCGTTATTACTCTCCCTCCATCTCTTTCTCTCTCTCTTTCCACTCAGCTCCACTTTCGTGCAAACGACCCGCGAGAGGTAGTTAAGCATCTTGACATTTTCCTAGGTTGTTTGAACTCCGTCTCTACTTTTAAAGCTCTTTTCGTATCGCTTTCAATTGACACGAGGGAGACTTGTGGCACGTAAAATAGCGTATCGGACATACCATATCGGGAATCAACGCGTGGAGTCCTCTGTTATTTTCCTGTACCTTTAGTTTATTGCTTCCGGCATTTGCAAAAGAAGAATTTTATGTCTCTGAGGTTTCGGATCAAAGGAAGTGATTGAGACTGCATATAAATGAGATTATCGAACTGCAAATAATTTCTTTAATGCCACCTGCTTGTTTCTGCCAAAATTACTGACAAGGCATAAATAACTTCTTACAAATTGCTTTACCTAAGTGATATTAAGGATTTCGACAGAACATGTCTGGATTTAATGCCTATAGAGTAAAATTAATGTTATAAATTACCTATCTTTCATATTTAATAATATGAAAGTTTAAAGGCATGAAATTCTACCTAACATTGTTATAATGTTACTAGTAGAAGGTGCTTGCAATCTGCAAGCATATCATCTCACCTTGAAAAAATATTCATTTTTTAGAGAGATGTTTCATCATGGGAAATATTTCTTTAATTCAAAAGATTTCTCCTAGGGACCAAATTTCTTTTTTTGCTTATGGAACAATAATGGAGTAAAACAATTGCTAATTTTTGCAATTTTATGAATATTATACGTTTTCCACATTGGGTTAATAATGCCACACATTTATGCCAAATTTAAAATTTGTAGTACATTTAGAAGAGAAACAACATTTATCTAATTGTTTAAATTTAAATAATTTTTAACGGCCGCAATAAGAATTTCATAGATACTATGAAATGTTTATTCGTTTAAATAGACTAAACTCTAAATAACTTGAAAATTTCAGCTCTCTAACTTGTCCCGTAGTATCTAAACATTTACCTATTTGTTTAAAATATCAGAATTTCTATATTCCCTATTTCGTTTTTTACAAATCCTTTCTCTAAAAAAAATTTCAGCTTCGTAGAACATTCGGAAATACATAAAGCTTGAAAATTTGTTTCAATAATTGCGAATTTTTATCGGCCGTATTGTTGCACTTTTTCAAGATTTTCGTTTTTCTAGTATGTTTTGCACAAAAAACCTAAGAAAAAATTTCGAATCTCCAGTTCATCTGGAAGTGCCTAAACATTAGTATCCTCCTCCTCTGTAAGGAACGTCTATATATAATGATTATTCAATGATGATGTTTTGGATATCAATAGGAGTTATCAGGTTATAACGCCCCAAATGCAGAAAAATGTACTATAAGGTTTAAAATGTACTTTTGCATCCTTATTTTAATGCTGTAAACGATAATGCATGAAATCCAATCTAATTTTACTATTACTATATAGGTGACGAAATGTAAATCGTGTTTAAATTATGCAATATTAAGTTAGGGCTCTGTTGTTTGTTATTAAGTTTGAATTGTTAAAAACAAACCACAAAGTTTTAAAAATGATATGAAAGCAAATTATTTGTTAAAGTCATTGATTGGTGTAAGCTAATATCCGATAGAGGAATTTAACTAGCGTTTTGCTATATATTTTCTACCTAAACAATTTCGATGTTTACGGGAAACTTATCGGATATTTTCAACAAACCTACTTTTAAACTCGTGAAGAACAACGTCAAATTTCTGAATAAGCTGCGCGAAATGCCCTTGAATTGAGAAAAAATGACGATTTTTATGCTAGCCACTCTTCCGCTTAACCTTTTCCCAGGTAAGAAGAAGGGAGCTTCTCCTCTTAGCACCTGGGCTAGGATTCCCGTGGCACATGAGGATATATAAACTTCCAAAATCTATCTCGATAACACAAACGAGTCACGGCAGCTTTTCTTCCATCCGACACCTAACGAAATGCACACGGCTCCTCATTTGGCTCCTGTTGGGCGCTTCGTTGGTGATATCGATGGGCACCGCGGTCACTTAATTGCTCTTACATGGCCCCCTTCTTAAAAATCTTCTTTGCCTACAATCAAAATATTTTATCCTTATCCCATCAACCACGACGCGATGGAGACGCGCTCACACAACCATTATTAAACTCACACTCATTCTGTCTCTGTCTGTGCTGAGGATATCTTCGCGTTATTCCTTTCCAACTTGCTGCTACTTTATTCTCAGCAAAAATATTCCCGAAATTCTTTAAATATACTGTCTTCTTAGGTAAATTTCAGGCGCTTTATTGTATATTTTAGATTTTCCATCACATGAGGCTGGAGCCGAAATATTTTACATATCTATAGATGTAATGTAATTTGGGTGTTAAGCATGGAGTTGTGATGGAGACCCGCTGCCACCGGGACCTCCTCCCAATTGTAGCGTTTATGTGAATAATTTATATATGTTATGTTGAAGTTTTATCTCACTTGGTCTCAGAGTTCTTTCAGTTCTATTCTGTTTTCCTCACTTTCATTATTTCCTGTAAAATACCTCTACTCATTCATTTTTTCTTCTCTATTTTTCCCAACTTATGTATTGACGCCCGTCATAGAGTCAATGCACCGAACTTATCGTCAATATTTAACTCTGTCTTCCAACTTGTCTAAATTTTAATTATGCACTCTTTATCGAACCATCCAAATCGGCTTCTATACTCTTGACATTTCCATGTTTTATGTTCTACCGACACTGTTAACCTTGACTTATCAGTTTTATCCAATACTCAGCTTCGTAATTGTCCTAAAGATGTTCAAATGATATCATTATAATATAGTTGCGTTTCCTACTGTATACCCCCTTATGCATCCTCACTTTATCGCTACAATGTTATCCTCCATAAATGATCTTTCAAAAGTTTTCTCGCACCATCGCATGTCTTCATTTACGCTGTCCCCGTCACATCTCTCCACTGTCACCACATTATCCCTAATCTCCTTCCTACAATATCATCCAGAATTCTCCACTATGTCCTCAATAGGTCCCTACAGCACCATGCCTATATTTTACCTCAAATTTCCCAAGTCTTGCCCATGATGTCCACCACCCATGCTCTCAAATTTACGCTCTACCCTCAGCTCTCCGTCCCCGCCGCTCCCAGCCCATTTACCCCACCGCGACGTCACCGCACCTTCCCTCACACCCAACCTTTTTATGCCTGTTTTCACGGTTCGAGCCCCGTGACCATTTAGTCCCTCAATTTCAGGAGTGTTTGGCTGGAGGGGGAGGCGTCATCGTTTCTTTGCCCTCAAAATTAGTTAATATCGCCGCGCGGTCCGGAGACTTAATAATTCACGGACACGTCGGCACTTCCGTGAACGCCATCCCTAATTTCCTGATAATTGATTAGCAGTAATTTTACGCTCGCTGGGTTTGTTTTATTATTTTTTCTACTTTTTTAAAATAATGGGATATAATGACCATTTCACCGTCCTGCACCAGTTGCCACCGACTGACCTCACCTTCACGCTTTGACCTTTAGATAAAAATTCAGGCTCAAGCTTTCGCACTCGAAAGTGTTTTTTTTAAATGATGAAGTTGTATTTCTTGCATACAGGCATCATGAACATTTCCAGCGTTATACGTAATTCCATTTGAACCCCTCTTATAATTTATCTCATTGCTTAAAGCACCTAAGCGGAAATGTACCTAGTTTAATTTAAAGGCACTCCATCTTTTTTCTTTGGTAAATTATATTTTTCCCTCGGAATTTAGGTACATCGTAAGCAAATTTCAGAAAACCATAAAATACTAGAAACGTTAGGGTCCAAGCATGAGGAAGCATTGTATGACAGGTCAATAAATTAATGTTAAATTTAAAAGAGCTGGGTTTGTGCTGAAAATCGTAATTTTTTTATTCGAGACTTTTCTCCCAATAAATTCGGAGGAGCACAGATTTCATTTTCAATCTCCTTATAACGACAGTGACGTGGCGTGAACAAAACATCTGTTTCGGTTCATGTTCTGAGGCCATCGAGAAAATTTCACGCGAGCTTGTTAGGATTTTTCGTTCCTTTCTTTTCTTCAAGTTCTAAACTGCTTCCTTTCGGAGTTTAATTTATCTAGAAAGATAATTACTAAGATAGTCGTTATCCACGGTTTGTTAGAAAAACGGTGAGTTCAAAATTTTCGAATTATACCGGGGAAAACCAAGAGAAAAACAAACTACTTAAACCAGTTAGTAGCTCATTAAATCATAGCAATGTATAACAATACCACACATTTGCTGCTTTGAGAAAGATTACACAGTAGGTCTATTAATTGCGATCATTATTTCAATTTACGAATGAGATGAGAGTAATGAAATTGTTACGGAGGGGTATTTCCATAAAGTAATTTGTTGGCTTTAGCGCTCAGAAATATAGATTATGCTCGCAAAAAGTTCGTCAAAAACCTATCGCCAACTCGTCTCGCTTTCAATTCTCCATTCTCCCAAAATATTGTTGAATTAGCCGGCTCCGTGCTAGAAAGTCGTCTTTATATTATAACCGCGATTTACCACATAGAAAGTTTGAGTCCATCAGGCAGTAATATTATATTCGCTAAAATGTGTTGATCCAACTCGAGATGAATTTTAGAAGAGAAAAAATTTTGTAAATTATTATTTTATCTCAAAGTTAATGCGTTCCCAAAAAACATTCTTCCCTTTTGTAACCTCCAATTATACATTATCTTAGTGCCTCAAATATTTCACGAGCTGTCTTAATAAAACCTTCTCTCGGTGGGAAAAGACCTTTTTCTTTTGCGGAAAGGAAGAGGGGGAGGAGGTACTGCTTGGGAGAAGGGGTGGTGGTTCGGTTTCCTCAGTTTAAAGGAGCAGTAAATAGTAGAAAAGTTGAGAGGCAGACTTATTTTCCTGGGTTGTTTTTTAAGCAATTTGTCGAAGAAAGGAAGAGAAAGAGAGGGTAAGGGGAAGTAAAGGAAGAGAGTGATAAGAAGAGTGAGAGACTTATGAAGGAAGGAGGGGGGAATGAAGGGAAGAAAGAGAGAAATTGATGACGGTAATGCGTGAGAGAAAGAAGTAATGAAAGAGGAGACAGAATTAGAGAGATCGGAGAAGTAGAGAAACAATGAAGTAAAAGTAAAAGAAGATAAGATGGAGGAGGGGAAACGGAGAGGATAATAAATAGGGAGAGACTAAGAAAAAGGTGGATGCGAGAAATTGGGAGGTGAAAGTGGGAGGGAGGGGCGAAAGAGCCGAAGGGCAAAAGAGAGAGAGCGGAAGGAAAGGTAAGAGAGGGAGAGGAGAAGGGAGAGCAAGAGAAAGAGGAAGATAGGAGGAAAAAGGCAGAAAAAGAGAAGAAAGAGGGTGCGAGGGGAGAAGAAAAGGAGAAGTGAAGGAGTGAGAGGATAGTGTAGGAGAGAGCGGAAGAGAAAGCGGGGGAAAGGGAAAGAGGTTCAATTTCCTCCGCAGTGAGGTCGCTTGCAATTATGCGGTCGTATACGAAATCGTGTGCTGCGAAAAAAACGTACGAGGCTCGATGACGTAAATCAGTCGTAATGTGACAGTTTCTCGTTGTTTGGCGTGCATTCTCTCCCTCGGGCGTGGCGTGCGAGAAGCTGAATAGGTCAGCGCGAGGGAGGAGGGAGTTTGCAAGTAGTTTGCGAAGAGCTATTTTTTCCTCTTGTCCGCGATGCGACGATTTATTTATGAAAATTCTTAAAGAAAATACAAAATTTAAGCATTCTCTTGAGGCTGCGGTGGTTCACAGCGAGGAGTTGTCAGTCGTTTTATATTTTCCTCTCCAGGAAGCCCAAATATTGCCTTGGACACGAACGTCAAGTTCTTTGTTTTTATGGATGTGGTGATTTTTACCCCGTCAAAAATTTTTTATTAAAGGGATACGTTATATGCCGGCTGTCGCGAGGAAATTGCGATTTCAAAAATAAAAAACTGAAGAATAAATGAAGTACGCGTTATTTTGTTATTCAAATCCGACAGAAATCGAGTTGATAGCTCTAATGTATTACCCAATGTCCGCCAATCCTCATCTTTGAATAATAAAAGATAATATTATACGATCAATTTTATACCAGTTTGCGTTTTTTGAATAAATTCAAGCAAAGTCATTAGCCGGGCGGCTACGGCTAATTCATATATCCATATTTTTTTAGACAATTACTCAAATACCACTATATAATAATTTTTGTCGTACGGATACAATTATCATATAATTATTGTAAATAACAAATTCAACAGTTAGTATGACATGTAAGAGATTGGAAAATCTTAACCTAGGAATATTTTATTCTTGTAAAACTGGCGTTACATTGATAGTTTCATGTAATAAAAGGATAGCTTATAGAATTTGATTGACTATGTACGGTTTTTGTCCATGCTTCTTATTAGTGCTTCTCGTCATTGCTGAAAAGCACTATTGCCTTCCCGATGTCCGTCCGTATGCATTTATCAGGGAAGAATAATTCCAATTATTGGCTTAACCGATTTCAACCAAATTTGGTACATATCTAATATATAAAAATGACTTCGTCGTCGTCGGTGGGTGGGAAAGCGGAACTGTAATGCTATTTTTAACAAACTTTCCGAGTAGCTAGAAGATTGACATTTGGTGGGAATGTTTGATTCTCAAAGTAAAAGCCATTTACAAAAACAAAATTAAAAAATCGACCCGGGTTCGATTCCTGAGAATGATTTTCATTCCTCATAAGATAACATGGAAAAATCGATATTTCGACCTGCAAGCTTATTTTCTTTTGCTTATTAAAATTCACATATTTGACCTGTGATCTCCGGACTAGGACTGCATTGAAGAAAAACGACAATAGTTTCTTATCGTTATCGTCTTTTATCGCCTTTGAATCGAAATCTCTCGAATTGACCGTTTTAATATCTTATTTTGACACAATTTAGCATTTTTAAGGAGAAGTCGCCTTGCCAACCGATTTCATTGTTGAACTCGAAATCCTATTACTCCCGTTCCCTTCGGACCTACATGGACCCTCCTGGCTAAATTCATAGGTATCAAAGATATCTCAGAATTAGTTTTTACTTTCTCCATTTACGTAGTATAGAGAAAGTATTGCTTTCATAAAAAATCGGGATTTCAACGGAAATACACGTTTTGAGGTCCCCTGAACAAGTTTTGACTATTTTTGATATGATGTCTGTCGGTCTGTCTGTCTGTATGTGATAGGATTTTCACTTTCTCTTTATGTAGTATATGGGAAAGTATTGTTTTTATGAACATGAAAAAATGCGCAAAAGTTAAAATGATATGCGTTACCATATAACACGGGTCCCCAAACATTTTGAGAGGAGGGCCACATAGGAATATTGAAAGTATTAGGCGGGCCGGATTGAAAAAAACCGTTTCAAAATTTTAAATATTTTATTCTATTATTACCTAAGCACGCATGCATATATAAGTAAACGTGAATAAATGTAAGAAAAAATTCTAATGCAAATAATTTGTTGATGAAATTACATGATTGATAATTGGCCTTAAATTGGAAACACTGATTTTATGATGTTTAATAAAATTTCCGAGGGCCGGATAAAACCCTTTCGCGGGCCGGATGACATAATTTTATTCGCCGAAGACGTCTGGGGTAGCCGGGGCATCGCCGAGTACTTTCAGTTAGTATCCACATAAATGGATGACCAAATTGACATATTTGGACCGGATCGATTCAGAAGGGGTGCCACAATTGCAAAGTTAAACTTTTCGGTAATAATGAATTTTGAAGGAATTGGACGTCAACAAGTCAAGATTTTTGTGTAGATATATAAAACAGGGCTGCCACAAGTAATATAAAATTGTTTTTACACCTATTTGTATTCAACTATCTGCATCAATTGTAACCAAATTTAATATTTATAATGTACACTTATATGCAAAACCATAATAGCATGTTTGTGGCGGATCAGCGAAACAGAGGTGCCACAATTATAAATTAAACTCTTTCTGTAATTAAGGATTTGGAAGGAATTGGCTGGACGGATTTCAACTAAATTTTGTATATAAGATTTATACAGCATACCATGATGAAATAAATATGTTTGAAGCGGAACTAAAGAGCAGGGCTACCACAGTAAAAAGTAAACTGATATTTCTTTTACACCTAGTTCTAGAGAACTGACGGCATAGATTTTAACCAAATATGATGTAAATAATCTTCATATACATAACCAAATTATTATATTTCAATCGGGTCGACTAAACAGGGCTACCACAATATCAAGGTTAGAATTTTTCCGTAACTATTAATTTCGAAGGTATTGGCTGAACGGATTTCAATGAAATTTCTTTTGTAAGGCGAGTATAGAAATAGAAAACGAAATGAATATGTTTAAAACGGATCTAAAAAGCATGGCTGCCACAATATAAGGAAAAAATAACTTTCTGATTTCAAAGCAAATACATTAGTATACGATAATACTACGGTGAATTTGACGAAAAGCACTTCTGTACCACGGGAAACATACATACATACCTACTTGTTCGAACTTGTTTGCGGTCCCTTGATATTTTAAGTTTGAGATGGAATTATGTATATGTATATTATGTATGTATATTAACCTATCATTCCGCTATAATTGGTTAGTTATTATTGCTTAAAGTTCAATTTATTTTGTTTAAAAACCCATAGGTTTCCTACCGCTTGTAATGGAAAAAGTAAAGGCCTAATTGGCTTCTTTTTTGTGCCAAAAAGATACAAAAATGTTGTTAGTTTATATTTCAAGTTTCACATTTTCTCATTCACAAGCAATAATTAATCAGTCAATCAATCAATCATTTATTTAACACAAACAGATTTTCTCCAAATTAAATGTGTTATAATAAATAACAAGCACATACGACCATCCTATCGGCAGGATTCGAACCCGCGAGATTGGGAGTTAGACACGCTAACCACCCCTCTGCCAAGGCCGGCAGAAGATGGTTTTCAGATGGTACCTAGTAATTTTGTTCCCTTTGTTTGCTATTTTATCGTATGAATTCACTGATTTTCTGGTGTTTATATTGTGTATCATTATTCATAATATGAAAAACCGTACTTTTCCACAATATATTTTTCTCTCACTTTTCTCCGTTACTATATGGACCCTTACACCCAGTAGCGGATTTACGCCTCCTGAAGCCCCTGGCGTTAAACATTTGGAGACCCCTGGCGCTAAGCAGTCGGAGGCCCTACCATCTAAATATATAGTGAAACCTCTTAAACGCTACCCTCTTTTATGACACCTCTTAACGATCGTTTTTCTATGGAAACGTAGAGAGGATTCACTAGTTTTTAAGTTGAGACATTTAATATTTTTGAGATTATATACACGGACATTTTTTCGGGGTCCCGTACTTCAAGAGGCCTCTGTCTCGCGCCAAGTGCGACCCCCCTTAAATCCGCCACTGAGTGTGAGGGAGAAATTCAAGATTGAGGGTAACTCTTGCCTTTCTCCTCCATTTTCGCGGCTCCACACCGAACTCCAATCTTTCGCGGAACCCTAGGGTTCCGCATAACCCAAGTTGAGAAGCGCTGCTATACGTCACGGGGCCCCTGGCGCGCGCCATGTGCAACCCCCCCTAAATCCGCCACTGCTTACACCCCCTCTCCTATCACCAGATGATGCCGTATCACGGTGAAACCGGTGGTGAGAAAAATATACTGTGGAAAAGTAAGTTTTTTGTTTTATTATGAATAATATTAGTCACTTCCACGAAGTCACGCCTGATAAGGTTATTTATATTTTTATTGCTTATTTTGGAAAAAACGTTCATGAAAACAAATTTATTTCTTATGCAGTTTTTTAAGGTTATTTTTTCTCTGTGTTTTGGCTTCATACGGTGAAAGTTAATGAGCTCTAGTCTAGAAAGCATAAAAGTATTGTATTGCTGAGATTAATTTGTGGCGATCAATGAATACCTAACGAGTATTACTAGTTTGTAGAATTTATTTTCGTAATTTTAACATTTTTTGTAATTTTTGGTCCAAAGGCCTACATTTTCCTGGGAAAATAACACGAACCACGTATTTTACTTGTTCATTATAAAATATTTGCATTAATTTCTCTCTGTATACGTTTTCTCTGTCACTCCTCTTTTATGTTTCTTGTCCAGTTTCTCGGAAATAACGGAACCTAATTATAAATAGCTGTATGCAAAAGGTATTCATATTGAGCATTTATGTCAATGAAATTCAATCCTCTGTACTGTTGACTGCACCTATAGACAGTTGAAATGCTTAGTCTTACCTATTTCGACTCTGTGGGCTTTGCTATTAATTATGCTACCCAATTAATAGTAAACAACAGCAGCAGAAAATTAATCTCTTTCGTCTCAAATCTGCAGTATTATGTTAAGCCTTCCTGTAACTATTCAACATTGTTTTACATCTACTATTGCCTCACTCTTGTAATTTTACAATTTTCTGGAATTTTTAACATGAAATACATCATTCCCATGCATTTTCCTCTATTTTGTAACGATTTGGTCATCAATCTGAGAAGCATTATCCATCTATAACTATTTTAGCCACCCTGTTTAAAATTACTTATGACGAATTATAACTCTTCTAATATTTTGATGGTATCCCTTTCCAAAAACGAGCAAATTTGTTAGTCTTTACGGGATGTGTTGTTTTTCTATAATACTTAAGCCGCTCATTCACTATCAGAATAGATTTTTATATGCAAGGTTTTATCTCCAGCTATCTGCTTTATCAATAAATCACTTTCTCCGTGCCTATTTCATTTTTTCTCCACATGTTCCATTCTCCCCAATTTCTCGCACGTCCTCGTTTTATTCCCCAAAACAGTCACTACTCTCTCTCTCTCTCTCTCACCCCTTCCATCCCGCCCTCCCACATTATTCTGGCCTACTCTTCTGAAAAGGCTCTTACCGTAGAAGCTATTATTTAGTTCGTCCCTCGTTTTTTTGTAAAATTATTTTCGTTTTTCCCATTGGCGATTGGGTTTTGCCACTTCCACCCACACTGAGAGCATGCGGGGCATCTAAATTGCTTTCCGATATTCACTTTCACTTATACGAGTTTTTCTATATATAAGACACCCATTAAGGCTCGCTTCTATTTTATAGAGTTGATACATTATGAAAGGTGAACATTATTATTCCGAAAATTTATGAAACTATTTTTAGTGTTCGCTGATTTTGAACTATGTTTTTGAAAATAATTATAATAAAAATACATCAAAAATATTATTTCAAGGTCCATATTATTTTCAACATCTTCATTCTCTGCTAGTATAGATTGATTAATTAATTTTCAAAAGTATTTACTGAATATTACTATATTTTGTGTTCCAGACTAAGAATTTACACTTTTAGTTATTTAATCAAGCTTGAAGTTTTCTTGGGAAAATGTAAATCTTTCAAGTAATTTTGATCCATAATTTAGTACTAATGACTTCAGAATAAATTTCAATCTTATAATAATTGTCATCGTAAATAATTAATACAACCAATTTTAAGAATTAATTGTTAATTAAATTAACCAATCTTTCCTTCTGGCTTGAGTCCAATTTACGATTAGAGTAACTCTAATAGCTCCTCAACCGTTTTGTGTCATGTGGAATTAACCCTAAATATCACTGCAACAAGCCTGTATGTACTCTGGTATAACGCAAAATATTAACCCTGTTTTTATCTCGATCTTTCGGATGTAGTATAGTAAATTTGACTTCAATTTCTAAAACTAGGAGTAATTTTTCGTTGCAAATATTACCTTCTAAATCCTTTGTTATTTTGCACATGCCTCTCTCGCTCTCTTTTTCTTTTGACAACTTCATCCATCCAATCTTCCACCACTACTCCATTTCCGGCGTCGTTTGAGTCTCTTTGCAAATGGCGTCGCCTTTTCTCTCTGGAACTCTGTCCCCCATTTCCGGTTCGAGAGCCCGCATTGCGGCGGTAAGCTTTGTCTCCGTCTCCGGGATCCTTCTCCTCGTCTTTTCCCCACTCTCTCCCGCGCTCGCGCTCTCCTTCATTCCCGCCGCGTGACGGCGCCACCGGGCAACGCTTAATCCGTAGGAGAGCGTTGGCTATCCAGCGTGCAGCGCAATAACGATTATTGTTTTTGTATTAGTACGAATTTTTACTGAGAAAAATGGAACCATAAACATATTATATAGTCAAAATTACTACCCATTCGATAAACCATGGCTACCAACAACAGTTGGGGTTGATGGAATTTATATGATCTTAATATGCTGTCTTAAAAGAGATCATTGAAATGACACCTGTAATATAACCTGTATACTTTAATAATGCTCACTATCAGTACCTATTATATATATATATATATATATATATATATATATATATATATATATATATATATATATACACACATACACATACACACCCACACACACACACGCACGAGCGTAATTGCCCGTCAACCATGACGGTTATGTGTGGATTAAATATAAAATTTAAGGCACTCCCCGTTCTTCCTGCTTTTCTCTCTTCCTTTCTCCCAGCCTCCTCCCAATTCTCCCTCCCTCTCACCCTCTCTCCTTCGCTGAAAAAATAGACTTCCTAGTCTCAATCTCGCCTTAATGAAGACCATTATCTGTCCATCTCTCATTCTCCCTCCTCTGTCTCCCTCTCTCTTTCTCTCTCTCTCTTTTTCTCTCTCCTTATCTCTCACCCCCTCTCTCTTCCCTCTGTCTCTCTCCCTCCTCTCCTTTCTTTCTTCCTCACTCCTCTCTCACGTACTATAAGATTCAAAGCACGCTTTCCTTAAGCATATAGTCTAAGGCTTGAGACTACAATACAATCTCGAGGTTTAACGTTTTTTATTATTCTTAAAAACGGTCCAGGTCCAAAGATCATAGATCAATTATTTCTAATTTTAATTTGCAAAAGAGTAAAAGTCTGTAAGTCGAAAAATCGATTTTACGGTATACCTTATGGGAAATAGAAATTATCTACTAAAGTCGAACCCAGGTATTCTTTGAGGATTTTTTCATGAATGACTTCTGCTATAAGAATCGAACATTTCTACCAAATTTCAATCTTCTACTTACTTGGAAAGTTTGTTAAAATAGCATTACAGTCAGTCGCAAATATGTAGTTCTCGATCGAGCGTAAGGAACAAACGTAGCTTATTATTTAAATAGATATATCAATTTTTACATCAGAACAAAAGTAATTCATTTAAATGCATTGAAACGCAAGAAATATTTTCAGGAGGAATTCAATTCAAAAGAGAGGATATTTATGACTAATATCATAACTAGCAGATTAAATTTCGCCTGAAAAAGAGAATTCATAGAATTACTAAGAGAAGGGACTACAGGGAGTTACTTTTTAATATAAAGAACCCCTATTGCAATGAGTTGAATTTGCCACCGTAGCGTAATTACCAGATGGGAGGCATTTATTTCCCAGGAGGCATACTTTCGATATCACAGAATAACGGAGAGAAGAAAATGTCTGGTCTTCTTCTCTCTGTCGGTGTAATTTTAAATTCAGACCGAAGCATTTTACTTTTCAAAGAATTACAATGACCCGGCTCGACTCCTTTTTAACCCAACAAGAACTGTAAAAATCCTTCCAAGTTTCTATAGCATTCGCCTGTTCTTTGGCAAATCGCACGAAATCTTCATAAGAACTTCACCTAAAGTGCTAATTTTATCCTCGAAGACGTCAAAATCGGAATCATTCCATTCGCCTTGGAAACGCTTTCAAAAGGATATGAAATTAAACCTTTTCGTGCTTATCAACTCTCTCTATCCTGAAGCCTAATCCTTGCACAAACATCGTTGAAAGGGTCTTTCCCCCTTTGATGGCAAATCCATGAAAAATCTTGGAAGTAATATCTTTTTAAGAATATCTTTTAAGACGTGTGGTTTGTGATAGCATATGAAAAAGGACAAAGAAGCATTAACTATGATCTCTTGGTAGGAATTGTTAATCTTAAATAAGAGTTTAATGAAGTATTAATTTGCTGCATCCTAATTTTTTTATTATATTTTAAAAATTTAAATTTGATAATTTAATTTTTTCAATGCAAAGAAATTTTGTTGAGTGAATGCAACTTTGTTAAATATTACGCAGCCGCTGTATTTGGATGCTTAGAATATTTTGACACTGGAAATCCTTATACTATATTGTATGTACCTTTACAATCTTATGTTGTACCTAGACACTAAATTAATGTTATTGAACATCTTATAACCAATGTCTTATTGTTGTTATTGGTGGAGAATTTCTAGACAAGATTTATCCATGGTTTCAGATAAAACTATGATATTATTTCAAGAAATTTGGTTTACGACATTCTTGCATTTACAGTAGTACCTTTTCAACCGCGGGGGTTACATTCCTGACTTAGGCCGTGGTTGGCGAGGGCCAAGGCTTAGGTTAAATTGGGATTTAGGGGGAGTGATCCTGGGGGTACCTACCTAAATCCCTATAATGGACACTTCAAAGTTGAAAATAAGTATGCTGTACTTCAAAAAACATGTTTATTACATAAAAATACAAAAAATACATTCTATGTACAAAGAATTACTGTGCATTAATAATACAAGCATGCCCGTTGCAGCTACGCTTGCAATTAATTTTTAGAATTGGCCAGGCTGTAGTGGAAGAAAATTGACCAAGTAACTGAGGAGAATTTCTACATGTTGGAAGTCTATGGTATGAGAGAAGAGAGGAAACGGCCTTAAAAAATTGCGAAAAATTCACTAAATAGATAGAAATTCATTCCCATGCTTAGATATGCCTATCAGTGGGTTTCTGTATTCTTTAAACATATATATAAATTTTTTGCCGGAAAATAAAATTATTTCTAGGTGTACTTAGAAAATTTAATCAAATATTTTACAGAATAAATTTTTAGGACTAAAATATTTTAACTTACTTTCACTTCGATAAATTAACCACTCTAACTACAATGAATTCCCAGTATTCTATCTTTACAATGAATAGCAGGGTAATATCTAAACAATTTGTTAATAGAAATAGCTGAACAGTTGTATAAAACTCCTTCAGCCAAAAAATTGTAGGGTAAGCCCTATGCATTTCGCCCACTAAGTGGGCATCTTCAGGGGAGAACCTGCCTTGGCAGTGAACAGAGTTCAACTGCGACGAAGTTGGAGGAAAAGTTTATAACGAAGACCGAAAAACATTTGAGGATCGAAAAGAATTTTGTGCGTCAAGTTCGTTCAATTTATATAAAGTTTTGTTAAAATCAGTATCTGTGTTCATAAGATTGTTTCTGTTTTTATAGATATGCAGATTTTCTAACGAGTTAAGTGAATGGTTGGCTGAAGTTAACAATGTTAAGTCCTCTATGTGTATTCTGCATATCTATAAAAACAGAAACAATCTTATGAACACAGATACTGATTTTAACAAAACTTTATATAAATTGAACGAACTTGACGCACAAAATTCTTTTCGATCCTCAAATGTTTTTCGGTCTTCGTTATAAACTTTTCCTCCAACTTCGTCGCAGTTGAACTCTGTTCACTGCCAAGGCAGGTTCTCCCCTGAAGATGCCCACTTAGTGGGCGAAATGCATAGGGCTTACCCTACAATTTTTTGGCTGAAGGAGTTTTATACAACTGTTCAACTTGGAGCCAAAGTGTTTACGAGCTACCATCTACTGCAATAGAAATAGCAGTAAATAACAACGTCGATTTACTTACGAAACAGTAATAGTTTGCAAATTGGGCGGTCGGGAGACTGATAGCGCCGAGGGTGAAGAGAAAGCGAGCAATACTGTTGTTACCCTCGACGAAGGAATATTTTTACAAAAAAAACGCAAAATTTTCGAGTTCAGAACAAATTTGTGGACCGACTCGACCATTATTCGAAAACGGACGTTTGAAAAATTAATTTTCATTGTTTTAGGTGTTGTTTGGTTCAAATTTCATTTTCGTACGATGCTTATATTATTTTAAAATGCGATTGAATTTTTTTTTCACTGCTTCTCGTTAACGTAACCTCCATGTAAAATTTACGGAGACTTCGTACGGACTGACTGACACACTGGCCCACGCTTCTTCACACAAAAATTATAATAAGATTATGACAACTGCTGTCGCCGCACGCCTGACCATACGCTTCAAATTTCTCAAAATTCCTCTAACTTCCACCTCCCGACTAATTCGTGTCTTATTGGGAGTTAACGATCATCTTTCCTATGTATTTCTTTCTGGTAAATACAAGTTACGTTGTACGTAGCTTCTTCAATGACAAATTGTAATACTAGTAAAATTAACCTACTAGACACGCCCGCGAGGAGAACCGCATATACGCAAGACTGGATATCGCGGTTGGCAAAATCAGATACAAATTTTCAACCGCGGATATTCAAAACCTGTGTTGACAGGACCGCGGTTGGCGAGGAACTACTGTACCACTTTTTTTCATTTCATTCATAGGAAATTACAAATTTTCCACACCATTAAAGTTTTAACGCGAATCCTTGAGGAAGGGAATAAACATCGCGTTGGATTGCTTCGAGTCATCGTGAAGAATATAAAAAGAAAGAAATATAAACTGGATGTCGAAAAATAGGGCAGTAAGCGCTCGAATATTAAAAGCTTTACTGTAATTTACTTGGCGCATAAGTATTACTTGGATGAAAAGACGAGGAAATGCCCTCGAAACTCTGCAAAGGATATGAAAATGTCTCTCCTTCCCCTTTCCCATTCCACTCTCCCCTTAAACATTTTCTTCCGACCCTTACGCAATCCTTTGTATAAGGACCGAAATTTGTCTCCCTCCCTCTGATTGGAGGGCACCTTGCCACCCTTTTACCACCGTCGACCAATCGCAAACACTGTTGCAATCAACCTCTCGCGCCTCCTCCCACCCCACCTCACTCCCTCAAAACCTTAATCCCTTCGCCTTGCCATCCAATTATCCTTCCATTTAAATCCAATTGTCAAGTAAACAGCGTGAGTACTTAGAGACGGCAACGAAAGGGTTCTACCCTCAAAACATCTTATCTCCTTACACTCTCACTCCCTTTACCTCTCAGCCTGCCTCCATTTAACGCCTCCCGAACTCTGCACCTTCTGCTTAACCCCCCCATTTCCCTTCCTACCCACCACTCCCGCCCAATTCTTCTTTCTCCGACCCCCCTCCTTTTCCTCTCTCCCCACCCGCAAAATCCTCTTTCCTTTTGGATCTTCCGTAACTTCCTCGGGCGATCTCTGCGTTGTCTCCAAATCCATTCCATTCCCCTCTTAATCAATTTCGGGTTTCTTGTCCAAAGATACAAACTGAGAGGACGCCCTGCCATCTTGCGACCGTCCTTCTAACTCACTCTCTTCCTACTAAGGTGTCTTCGATGAATTCTTAGCATGTACTAGTTTTAGTTTTTTTTTCAGAGAATATCGATAATTTGAAATAAAATGGTAGGTTTAAATGTATCGTTCTGTCATGATAATTAAATAATTATATTTTACGATTCGTATTCCTCTATCTATAATTCGGTCTAAGAAAGAAAAATACTCGACAGTAAGAAAATAATTTAAACATCATCATTTACTTATCCCCGTTGGATTTACCAGTGATTACTCCGGAGGATTTGTCATCCGGGCCAAGGCTGTGTATTATCTCGTTTATGATGAGGATCTCTTCCGCTTTAATAAAAGATCTTTTAAAAATATGTTTTCTTTAGCAAGGAGACTGCAACATCAATTTCACTTTATAAGATGTAGAAATTGTCGCAGACTCTCATGTCTAACTCGGAGGAACGCCGATTTTTCAAAAAAGAGTGGAAATCACTAAACCAAACAACTTAACATATTACAGGAATTATAATTATACTTATAACATAATATAGCGTAAAACGAAATAATACTGCATAAATAGGCTCGATCGTGATATAAGAGAGGAAGTCTTAACACAGCGCATCTGTCTTTTGATGTGTCAATTCTTTTTGTCCGAATCAACATGGTAGGATTCAGCGTAGACATGAAAACTCGAATAGTACTCGCATCCATCCTGAGAAATAATTTAAATTTGAAAAATAAAAATTTAGACAAACTATAAATGACGAGGAACGAATATTACTGTGAATTCCAGATACTAATTTAATTTTAATAATAAATGTTCACTGAGCAAGGACGACTTATCAAAGCACACTTCCCATTCGCAACCATTGTTAAGTAAGCGACATGAAGATAAAATAAAAACTCCGCTTCGCCCTGCGGTTTTTTTCACTCGCGGTAGCATTCTGCCTCTTCCTATTAATCTGCTTTCATTCCCCTTAAAAATCTCCCACACCTCTCTCTTCGCATCCATTAGCCCCTTAAGACTCTCATTTCACTCTCACTCCTTCCCCCTCCACTTATATCCCTCCAACCTCACACCCATCCTCTCTCGTTGTGCCTCCATTAGCGCACACCCCTATACGCGCTCCGCGATGTAAATTTGTCTGGAATCTTCTTCTCCTTGAGTGAAACGAAAGGGTTTTGGTATTTACAAGGGACCGTCTGTCGCAAAAAACTCCGTTTCGCCTATCCCCATCTATCGCCCCCCCCCCCCGCCCCTTTCCCTATTTAATTCTCCCCTCCTCTTTCTTAGCCTTGCTGTTGGCTTTTGAATGCTCTATCCCTCCTTCCGAGCTCTTCTCCGTGACAGTGATCAAAATCGCTTCAGACGCAAGTGTGTTCAATCGATCGCTTTAATCGAGTCTTTTTATCGATTTCTTCTTATACCGACACCGTTTTTGTACTGTCGATGCCTATTCGATTTTTTATCTCCCTGCAAGCGATCATTTTGCTTCCTCTGCCACGTCCTTCCATTGAAGGGAAGAACTTCGTGACATGGCTGTCCTCCACGCAGGAAGAGAACTAGAAAAGGAAATACTTCTTATACGGTTTCATTTTCTTTCTCTTATCGCTCTTCTGGTATTTCCCCATTCTATAAACCTCCCGGATTGGTCTCTCGGATATTCGGATATTTTTTTGGCAATTAATAACTTTAGTTCGGCCTTGATTTTCTAGTTTCTCTCCAGCACGATTTCATATTTTTTCTTTTTTTCAGAGACCTTTGGATAGTTTTTTTATTTCTTTTTATTGGTTTGCCCTTTCTGCAAGAAAAGGAAGTTAAATCTTTGACATTCAATTGGCGGCCAAGTTAGTGACACGAAAGCATTCTAGTTACCGTGAATATTTCGAAGGTTGTGATTATACTTCTAACCTTCCGTAACAGATTTTTCGAAATTCAATTAGTTTTTTGTCTATATACTGATATTTTAACATTCCGTTACTGCATATGAGTGATAAATTTCTATCTATCCATGCATCAATTCCGTATAATTTTGTATCGCTATAATTTATTTCAATGTTTTTAATGCTTATATAACCAAAACTATTCAGCGTGATTGCTTGATAATGATCTTTTCTAATAATTTATAATATGATTTTGATTTTCACTTCGACTTGAGTTAATGAAAAGTTTATATATTATACATAAAGAAAACTTCTATACTACAATAATGCTTACTGTTTCAATTTGAATTATACAAACGAAGACACCCTTATTTAGAGAGCTGATAAGCCGATTGTGGTTAACACAGAAATAATGATTTCATTTGGGAATTGGCTCAAAGCAGTATTTACTCATACTTTGTGTTAACAATTCTTCCTTCCCCCTTTTCCGCAAAGAGTCGCAATTTTTCTGTCTGCACGCACTGTTAACAAAGAGAGAAAATCGTATTTTGTGTCTCGTTTGAGTTTCGTTGCTCCATTGTCTCCTTCCATATCAGTTCACCTTGTCCCTCGAATTTTCGATATAAACCGCACCCTCCGCTCCTTTGCTCCATTATATTCCGTCGCTTCCATTTCGATTACCCACGGGAGCCACAACGCGCGTTCTATTTTTAGAACGCATTCGCTTCACGTCATTGGCTTGTTGAAATTCGCATTTTCAATTTCTGCGTTCTCTGCCCTCCTTCCCTCGATCCCTCACTCCCTTCTCCAATTCTTTTCCAACGGACCGCCCATTTCCTCCTCCTTCCTCTCTCCACGCTTTTCTGCCCCTCTACCTCCCCTTTCTCTCCTTCCCACTCCTTCCCTCCGATAGCTACATATTCCTTTTATTTTTTACGTCCCTCTATCGGCCAAAATCAAATCCTCGCTCAATCGAGATCCAATAGAGTTTCCGAAAATTTTCCATTTCCCTTTCCACTAGCCCTTCTGAACGACCGATAAACCAACCGGCCACCGTTCGAGAAAAATTCGAAACACGCAAATGCAAATAATGGAAAAGGATTCGACGGAATAGCTCTGGTAATGCGGTGTAGGATTGGGAATACGAAAAGCAGGTTCATGTTTCGTCTCGTGTGAAAAATGATTTTCTGAACGGTGATAACATCGAATTAGATGTTTGTTTCTCTCTCATTTTAGATGCAAAACTATCAAACGGAAACAAATACTACTGCACGGTATGGATAAAAATAAAGATTTAACCTCCGTCAAAATATGTTTTAAATATAAATTCTGACTGAAAAGCAGTCATGCAAACGTAATATTTAATTTTGGCAATAACTTTACTTGACGTTAACACGGTTTTCCGTGAACTAGACAATGCTTATTTTACAATAACAAGTTTTAATTTATACTTCGAACATACAGGATGAATTTATTCTTTCACTAAATGTATTAAATACATCATACTTTGGAAAAGCAAACTCCTACTCCTTTAAAATTTAATCGTCAATACATATTATATCCCTCTGTTCCTGTCCTCGTCGTCTTGATCCCCTTAAAAATTTAAAGGGACGTAAACAAAAGAGCGTTTAATAGCGTAGAATAAGTATATAAGCGACCCCCGTAGTCGTGATTGGCTGTTGCGATGATTTCCACTTTGTGAATCTGATGGGCTTTGATTACGAGGGAAAAATCGAGCATGTGGATGAAAGATGGAATGAGGAAAGGGGGGATTTGAAAGGATGAGATGGAGGTGGAGGTAGAGGGAGGAAGAAGGGATAGAGATGGCGATACAGAGAGGCCGTTTAGGGAAGAGGTAAGAGTCGGAGGGAGAGGCGAATAGAAAGGGAAGAAGATCGGAAAAGTAGTTGTGTTCAGAGAAGTGTAGGAGAGGGTACAGTGGGATGGAGAAATAGAGGAAACTGCAGAAGGTCAGTAGTGAAGAAGAAGAGGTAGAGTGTATCACAAATGAATAGGATGGTCCTGGCAAAAAATTAACTTATTTTATTTTCAAACTTATTTCCCGTAAATTGCCACATAGGGGCTTAAATAAATAAATAATTCTATTCGCGTAAAATTTAAGAATAAGTTGTAAAAATGGATATGCTAACTGCTCATAAAAATTACAATTTACATTCTGACCAATTAAATTTTCAAATAACATTGAAGTAACAGATCACTATACTTCAAAGATGATTCATTATTTCATATACACTGTACTGTACTGTCATATCTGATATTAAACAGTCTTGTTCCGCTGGTAACTAATTTTATTATTAGCATTCCTTAAGTTATATATTATACATGAAATAATTCAAATACAAATCATGTAAGTGAAGTATCCTGTACATGTCGAAAAAAAAATTCTCTAGATTTCCTTTCAGGTAAAAATAATTCAGTTTTCCAGGTTAAATGTTATCAACAAAATTAATGAATATTTTCTCCACATCTTATATAATTTAAGGTACGGATACAAAATTTTAAAGTATAAATTCATGTTGTTCACATTAGTTATTGTAAATATTAAGGAATCCTCGCCTATCCTGGATTCATATTCCAGATTCCCTCAGGAAATGCAATATTAAAATACAAGCTTATACAAAGCGAACGCGAATTTTTGCCAGGTTGTGACGAATCTTCGGTTATATAAATACCTATCAAACCCAATTAAAGAAAAAAGTAGTCAATAAAATAGGATCCAGGCTGTTTTGTTTCCTCCAAACACTTGATTGCAGGTCTCGAAAGGTTGAACAATTTCCTTTGCTGTGGCTCAATGAATACGTGAGAAAATACCGTCAAAATTGTCAGGCCCTTGAATTTTTTTATTTAACACTTCCCACTTCTCCTTTACAATCCGTTCACCTCTTCCTCTCTCATTCCCCATTTCCTCTCACTTTCTTCCCATTTCATTGAATTCCTGCCCTTGCCATAACTAATCGGAGACCTTTCTACCGATTTCCTTCCTTAAGACGTCCACTTTAGAAATCTCCTCCCATTCGTCACATTCTACCGTCAATCTCGCCTCATTTCTCCTTTTTCGATACAAGCTTAATAACTCCTCTTCCATTCTCTCCCCATCCTCCTCTCTCTATTTTCTTGACCGTTTTTTATTTCCTATCTCTTTCAACATTTCTGTTCCTTTTCTAATCGCTCACTTATTTTTTTTAAATTATAAATACTAGCTAAACAGTTTTATTTAACCTTTACATAAGTTTATAATAATTTCAGTAATATGGATGGGTAATCCATCTGTAGCGAGAAAACGTATAGGTATGACTAGCGTTTAAATTGAATTTTCGGCGGAGCACTATTGAAATTTCTTGATGATAACGTTCTTTCTCAAGTTTAAAGCGAGAAAATACATATTTGGAGTCCATATTTGATGTTTTAATTTTGCCCCTCTCCCCTACATTGCGAGACTATGTATTGTGAGTTTGCAAAGGAGTACACGTCTTTTTAAAGGAGTGCAAGTCGCTGAAAAGACTACGTCTGGTCACCTTATGTTTAGGCACATTAAAATCAGTCCCGTCTGTATTCTTTTATAAAGGGACTAGTAATACTATTAATCTCAAAGTTTGAGATTAGGTTCTTTCTCGGCTTAATCGTACATTCTCTCTTTTTCAATGTATAATTATTGTTGACATATTTTGTCAACATTTCAAAACTTCTGTTTTCTCGATTTTTTAATAAAAGAAACTCGAAAAATGGCAAAATACGCTGACAAAAACTCACCTGTCACCGGGGAAGACTAAGTACAGTTTTTCAACCGGCCGATAGATAACTTTCTTCGTCATGGTAGCTATAAATGCACAGAAAGCAAGCCAGCCAACATCAGTTCGAAACTCCTCAGTATTGGCGGAACTCTTACTTGACCAAAAGCATATATTGGCCAGTAGCATATAGTGAGTTAGAGAGAGACAGAGATGGTCGCTGGATTGTGACCGAGTCACTAAATAAATATCTTCCAGTCAAGATATCGACGTGGAATTCTCAGTTATATAGCGAAATTAATAAAGATTAAATTTATTTTTGTGAAATTTTGAATGTCGTCCGAAATTGCACATAAATTTTTTCGCGGTTTTTATCCATTTGATTAATTTATGGCCATAGAAATTTAATCGTTGGCATTAATCACATATACGTAGTAAAAGCTTACTTTTAATTTCTTAATACCAACGAAATATTAATTATTCGCTTAACTGGCCGTAAATTCTTTTACTATAATGTTCGTCTTAATGACGCTATAAAGATAGCAAACATCTCTGTGAAAAAATAATGGTAGATCTCTTGATTTAAATGCAATTGGAACGAATTTTTAACAGTTAAACAAATTTTTGCATCGACATTTTAAGCGTTGAGATTAATCTACAGACGTTGAAACTATGAGAAAATGAGAAAGATTGAGAGGTAGTTTTCCAGAACGAAACTGAATGAGAGGGGTACTGAAGAAAGAGAGATAAACGTTGAAAGAGAAAGAGGGAATGCTGGAGAGAGGAAGAGAGGGACATTTTCGGACAACATTTCTAACAAGACTGAAATGAATGACATTTTATGAACTTTAATTTCCATTAATTTCTAAAAAGGAAGGAAATCAAAAAAGATGTGACAAGCGCGAATATATAACAATATGCGATAAGTAAAAAACACAATGATGGGCATGGTTGCATTTGCATTTTAGGGTCACGGCACGAATTAGGGACTTGAACGGAAGAACGAATGAAATTTTATTTTTAATGATAAAATTTTTTCTGGTATATAAACTTATTGACTGTTGTTTTCTTTTGCAAACAAATAAGGATTTAGTTATTTTATGTTGCTATTTGGTATCGAATTTTTACATTTAAATATATGAATAAATGATTTCAAAAAATAATAAGTGCCAGGATTTAATTTAAATAACAAGTAGGTAATATATTCCTGCGCATCGTAGTGACGGGCCTTTGCACTAGTTTATTAAAACGTATAATATGGAATTTTTAATGCAATTCTAAAACAAAAGAACTCATATTTTATGAAATGGTGCTACATATCAAACGATCAGAATTTTAATTACCGTGGCTAATTCTCATTATGGTGCATCATTGTCATAGCCATCTCTAATACGCTGGAATATTATCTCGTAAAGGGGAAACCTTTCTTTAAAAACGATTATCATTTGGAATATATTTTTAATATTAAATACCGTTAGTGTTACAGGTTATGTCAAGATGATCCAGATAACGCAATAGCAAGTATTTTGCTATTCTCATTTTGGTACGTAGCCGCTCTTTTTTTCTAATTTAAAGATAAGATTCCTTCGGCCTTAAGCTATAAAATAACTACAGCAAATGTTTATTGAGTTTTGGCGATATTTTATAAGTTTCTCCCGTATTCAACATATTGTAAATTATTTTTTCACCTAGTACCTCATCGGTCTTTCCATTATTATAAAAACTAAATGAAAAATTAGAAATTAGAGCAAATTTATTACAAATATCTTAAATGCGAATCGATTATAATACACAGACTAAAAATGCATTGTGAATATAGTGTGTTTCATTCAGAGTCTGTCAATATTCTGCTTCTCTAAATTACTTGGCAAATTACAAAGTCAAATATAGACCCAGTCTTAATTAACTCCGCCCCTGTACCGTTTTCCAAGTCAGTAAAATACCTTGGTGTTATTATGAATGATAAACTCTGCTGGTCTAATCATATAAACGAAATTTGCCGATAAATTCACTTTATTCGCTTAGGCTACTTAAAAACATACTTCCAGTAAAACTAAAAATTCTCTTGTAATTCCTCATTTCGATTATTGTGATTCCGTTTTTCTAGATCTAAAACAAGACTTGTCACAAAAGCTCCAGAAGACCCATAACTCATGTGTTAGATACATTTATAATATGAGCGAAAGTTGCCATATAACAAACTCATTCAAAGAATTGGGCTGGCTGTTCTTGGAAGAACGCAGAAAGATGCATACCCTAACGCAGCTAAAAAGTATCCTCACCTCTTCCTCGCCTAAATACATTACCAACAACTTCATATTGAGTTAGTGCCTGGCTGTCGAAGGGTAAGGACGTGCCTTTCACTTCCTCCTGCAAGAGCTTCTGACCTGCGGGTGACCGGCGCTTTAATAGCAGTAGCTGTAGAGTAGCTGTAGCAGCTGTCCTTCCGTAGCTGTATCGTTGTGTAGCAGTAGAAGTAGAGTCGAAGTAACCGTACTGATAAGTAGAACTAAATTTATTTATATTGTTTATTGTAGTATCTCTTAATCCCAATATCGTCATTTTTCAGTAGTATTTTTCTAGCACTTGCTTTAAAAAAACTCATATTCAGGTAGTAATTGTTTCTGTAAGAACTCTACGCTGTTTGTGTACTAACTTAACTTGTTTTAACTTGATTATCGCTGTTGGTGTACTAATTTAAATTGTTTTAACGCTTGCTTGTTTGTCTATCTTGCCTGTTCGCTAACGTTGTTTGTGCGGTGAGTCAGCGCTTCCCTTTCACTTTTTACCTGCGTTCCTCTCTAGCGTAGACCTTAAGTCCACGAATTAGTTAGTCACTTAGTATAACCTTAGCTTGAAGTTTAATTTAATTCATAGCTAGTACAGATTAGTGTTTAGGATGGCTTCACCTAGGATTCCCGTTTCCTCCTTTCTATGCGACGCTGATTTCGAGGGAATGAGGTCTCGAATCACGGAGCTGGTAAGAGAGGTTACGGACCTCCGTCGGAGGGTGGCAAGAGCGGAGTCGGCCCTTGTTCGTGTTGGGAGAACGCATCCATCCCCGAGAACTCACCGCGCCATGATGGCGACTCGGGTGCGCTCGAGTGCGAAAGTCGGTGGTGTGATCGAGGGTGTTTGTGGGACCTCTTCGGGGGCTGGGGTCGCTCCAATCCTGAAACCCAACGATTGGAGAGTGGTCTCCAACCGGGGGGATCGTGGGGTGGTCCTGCGAAGGCTGGGAGCTGGGAATGCCTCGGCTGACCCTCTTCCAGTTTGCAATCGGTTCGCGGCGTTGTCGGAGGACGACACTTCGGCCGATGCTCTCGCATCCGCTCCCGTCTCTTTGGCGGAGGCTGGATCTATGGGAAGTCGGGGTGGGAAGGGAGGGCTCCTAGTAATAGGTAGTTCTAATGTCCGGCGTGTTATGGCTCCCTTGCTAACTCGGGCCCGCCGGGAGGGAGTGGCTGAGCGGGTGTTCTCCAGGTGTATACCAGGAGGAACGGTCCCCCAAGTGACGAGGGCGGTACGGGAGTCGGTGGAGTCAACGGGTTGCTCTAGGCTGCGGATGGTGGTCCATGTTGGGACTAACGACGCCTCGAAGCGCGGGTCCGAGGAGATTCTAAGTTCTTTTGAGGACTTGGTCGCCGAGGTCACTCGTGTCCGAGAGGAGTCGGGTTCTGATGTGCGGCTCACCATTTGTAGTATTGTCCCGCGGATTGACTGTGGTTCGGAGGTTTGGAGCCGCGTGGCGGGGCTAAACCAAAGGCTATGGAATTTCTGTGTGGGCATGGGAGTCGACTTTGTTGATCTCCGGCCGGTTCTCGGATCGTGTAGGGTACCCCTAAACGGCTCTGGAGTTCATTACACGACCGAGGCTTCACAGAGTGTAGCGTGTAGGATCTTCGACCATGGTAGGTCTTTTTTAGATTAGAGAGTAGGGTAGGGTGTAGGCGTATTAGGAGATTTCATAGGGGCATCGAGTGTAATACAGTTTCTGGTCGCAAAGTGAGAGAGTCCACCTGCGAAAGCCGTAATAGAGCAGTTAATGCTTCGGGCGATAACGAGAAATTAAATATTATAGTCTTAAACTGCCGCAGCATTCGTAGGAAGTCTGCCGAACTCGAACACGTAATTCGCACGTTGCATGCGGATGTAGTTATAGGTACGGAAAGTTGGCTCACTGAAGATATCGCTAGCCAAGAAATTTTTCCGAAAAGCTATAGAGTATACAGAAAAGACCGCGCCAATAGAATAGGTGGCGGAGTATTTTTGGCAATAAGTGAAAAGTACGATAGTTGTCAGGTCCCTATTATCGATGAAACGACCGAGAGCGTGTGGTGCCGCCTAGGTAAGGATAATTCGAGAAAGATATATTTATGCTCATTTTACAGACCACCTAATGCCAAAGTTGATTATATTTTAAGTTTAGAGAGGCAATTAGCCGAGCTTAGATCTATTATGAACGACGGTTACGTGATAATTGGAGGCGATTTTAACTTACCGTCAATCGATTGGGAAAACCTATGTTTCGTTACGGGAGGTAAAGAACGCGAATCGTGTGAAGCCTTAATTGACACGTTTCATGAATATTCCTTAATCCAGATGGTACAAAAAGCCACGCGTTCGGGCAATGTTCTCGACTTGCTTGCTTCTAACATCCCGCATAGGATAACTAAGGTATCCACAGAGGAGGGACTTAGCGACCATCGAGCTGTGTATGCGGAGTGCGAATTAAAGCTCAAAAGACATCCTAAGCCTCTTCGGAATGTATACGCTTTCGCCAAGGCCGACTTTAAAAGTTTCAGCTTACATCTCAAAAGTACCTTTGTCAGTTATCGTGAAAAGACAGAACGATTAGGTATGGAGCCATCATGGTTATTATTTAAGAATATACTAGGAAGAGGTATCAATAGATTTATCCCCAGTAAGTTAAAATCTGATAAGAAAGAACCTCGTTGGTTTAATAAGGAAGTCAGGATTGCCTTAAGACGACAGAGGCGTAGCCACGCAAAATTGAAAAACATACCTACCACCGCTTCCGATGAGTATCGCACAGCTATAGTCCATGAGTATAACAGTGCCCGCGTACTAGCGAGAAAAACCATGCGTAACGCATTTAACACCTTCCGGAATGAGGTATTAAATACAAAATTGAAGGAGGATCCAAAAGCGTTCTGGTCCTACGTAAGAGAAGTCAAGGGAGTGGGTCCTTCAATACCCTCCCTGCGATGTGATTCCGGAGACATCCTTCACGATGGGGAGGATAAAGCTAATCTACTAAACGTTTACTTCGCGAAGGCGTTCACGGCAGGTGGAAATATACTTAAAGATAATCTTATTCCCGATGGATGTACTCGGATGGATAATATTAAAATCTCTGAGGCAGGAATAGCGAAGCAACTGAGTGCGATAAAGCCCAACAAAAATCCTGGACCAGAAGGAATTCCCGCGCGTGTATTAAAAGAACTAGCAGAAGATATAGCTCCCTTCCTTCGGATAGTTTTCGAGAAATCTCTTACCCTCTGTGAGGTTCCTGATGATTGGAAACTAGCACACGTCACACCCATTCATAAGGGAGGTGACAAAGAAAACCCCGAAAATTATAGGCCGATTTCTCTAACATCATTATCATGTAAGATTTTGGAGCACATTATTGTTAGCAACACAATGCGTTATCTTGAGAGTAGATCGCTCTTAGTCAGCTGTCAACATGGCTTCAGAAAAGGTAGATCCTGTGACACCCAACTCGGTCTGTTTGTGAATGATGTTTTATCATGCGGCGAAAATAATAAGCAGGTCGATGCAGTGTTCCTTGATTTTAGAAAAGCTTTTGACAAGGTTCCCCACCGTAAGTTGTTATTAAAATTGGGAAATCTTGGCGTTAATGTTAAAGTCATTAACTGGGTTCGCGCTTTCCTTTGGAATAGAAAACAAAAAGTAGTCATCGATGGTAAGTCCTCGAGTGTGGCAGATGTAGTCTCTGGAGTGCCGCAGGGTAGTGTGATCGGACCTATGCTTTTCTTGCTTTATATAAACGACATCAGCTCAGTTGTAAAAAGTAATATCAGGCTTTTTGCGGATGACACCGTAGTCTATAGAGAAATTAGTGGTCCTAGCGACCATCGTCAGCTTCAGGATGATCTGGATGCGTTATCTGTTTGGTGCAAGGAATGGCAGCTAGAAATCAATCAGAAAAAGAGTAACGTTCTAAACTTTTGGAAATCTAGAAGCCCATCGTCCGTGTTTACCTACTCGATAGATGGTGAGATCATTCCTGTTTCGGAATCCGTGAAATACCTCGGGGTAACCTTGAATCGTGACCTGTCTTGGGACACCCACATAAGACGAGTGATAGGTGCGGCAAATAAGAAGTTGGCTTTTGTGCGTAGGATAGTCAGGAAAAGCACGGAAAAGGTGAGAGAATCCTGTTATTTATCGTTGGTTAGACCTCAAATGGAATACGCAGCAGCGGTTTGGGATCCATATCAGAGGGGACTCATAAAGGATTTAGAAAAAATACAGCGGCGAGCAGCTAGATTCGTGAAAAAGAATTACGATAAAAAACAGAGCGTTACGTTACTCATTGATGAGTTGAGTTGGCCATCGTTGAAAGATCGTAGATTACAGGCGAGACTTAAACTTCTACATAAATATAGGTCGGAGATATTCGTAAATGAAATGAAGGATATTATTCGACAACCAACGTATATCGGACGGAGGGATAATGACGACAAGATTCGCGAAATAGATAGTAGGACGGAGAGGTATAAGGAGTCCTTTTTCCCTAGGACAATACGTGACCACAATAGATAACAGTGAATAATAATTAGTTAGGAACTTGGTGCGCGGCACCCCCTGCCATCCACCGTCAAGGTGACTTGCAGGGTAATATGTAGATGTAGATGTAGATATCCCTTAATTCTGGGCACTCCTTGAATACCCGAGGCTCATCCAAACTACCTACATCTACATCTACAAGTTACCCTGCAATTCACCAAGTTGGTGGGTGGCATGGGGTGCAATGCACCAAATCCTACCTAAAGATTGTCTAACGGAATTCGAAATTTCTTATTGTGATCTCGTATTGTCCTCGGAAAGAACGAGCCTAGATAACGCTCCGTCCTACAATCGATCTCACGTATTTTATCGTCTCGATCATTTCTACCTATATACGTTGGTGCCACAATTATTCCCACTACCTCCTCTTTTAGGCTTTCCGACCTATATTTCTCCAGAAGTTTCAACCTTGAGTCCAATCTACGGTCCTCCAGTGATACCCAGTTCAAATCGCTCAATAAAGAGGTGACGCTTTCCTTTCGTACTTTTGTTTTACAAATATGGCTGCTCTGCGATGTACTCTTTCTAGTTGAATTATGTGTTCCTTCTCGTACGGATCCCATATGCTCGCTGCGTATTCCACTTGCGGCCTTACCAGTGATAAGTATCATGTTTCACGTACTTTCTCTGTAGTGTTCCGTACTATTCTACCTATGAATGCCAGTTTCTTGTTGGCCGTGCCTATAACTCGACGAATGTGCATGTCCCACGAAAGATCTCGACAAATGGTTACTCCTAAATATTTTACATACTCAGCTTGTCGAATGCTCATTTCATCTATTTTATATTCGAAACCTAAATCTCTGCTCTTACTCTTCCAAAACGTGACTGCGGCACATTTAGTATAATTAATTTCGATTTGCCATTCTTTGCACCACGCTGAAATGGCTCTTAAGTCTTCACGCAGCGACTGATGGTCCTCCTGGTTTTTTATTTCTTTATATAGAACGGTGTCATCGGCGAAAAGCCTAATTTTACTACGAACAACCGAGCAGATATCATTTACATAGATTTAGAAGAGCAGAGGGCCCAATACACTTCCCTGAGGAACACCCGAAGCAACTTTAACGGGGGACGAGTATTTCCCATCGATGACAACTATCTGTTCCCTATTCGAGAGGAAGTCTCTCACCCAACCGACAACTTTCGGATTGATACCACATTGTCCTAACTTCGCAATTAATTTCCTATGAGATACTTTATCAAACGCCTTCCTGAAATCAATGAATATGGCATCGACCTGAGTATTTTTCTCTCCGCATCGCAACAAATCGTCCACGAACAGGCCGAGCTGCGTTTCGTATTATCTACCTCTCCGGAATCCGTGTTGGCATCCGCTAAGCAATGAATGACTATCTAAATAGCGCATTACATTATATTACCTATTCCCGTTCATCGTAGCAGTTACTAAAATAAATCCTTCACTGTTGCCGCCTGCAATCTTTCGAACTCTCTCCCTTTTCACTTCTACTCTGTCAATTATGTTAACCAGTTAAGAGATATTGTGCTCAATACTTAGCTAGCATTTAGTCCTCATAAAAAAGTTAATTTTCTCTGTATTTTGCCCTTCTCTCCTTCATTTAAATACCAGCAGTCACTATAACTATCAGCAGACTGGACAATCTTTCCATTATGATTATTTGATATTATGTTACTTTCGTCTATATTTGTGTTGTACTTTACTTAATTTATTCTTATTTATGTATACCTTAAAATAATTTTCATTGCACTGTTTATTTGAATTGTATTATGTACATGTAATTTATTATATTGTGTATTGAAACGCTTAGGTGGAAGAAGGGGCCATATGGCCTCAACCTCGCCGTATTAAGGAAATAAATAAATAAATCTTACATTTTCTTATATAGGACGAGTATCAGATATAACAGGAAAGTGTTTCCAGTCCACGAGTTCTTACGATATTCGTGGTAGACTTTATATACATCCAAAGTGATTATTTTAAGCGATAGAGTTCTTAATAATCATACGGATATGTGATCACTCTTTAAGTTTGCTATGTGAAATATTTGAATGTTTCAAATGTCTATTAAATGTCTTCACCGGTTGCTTTTCCACCTTCCCAGTTCTTATATTTCTATGCTCTACGTGCTCTTCGTCTTTCATCCATGGCCGTCAACCGAAGCGGATTGGGGCGTGAATCCATGCCCTTCATCTGTTATTCTTTGCGACCATTCCGTTCGTCTCCACTTTTCCCATCTCTATCGCGTCCCTCCTCTTCCACACCGCCACCAACGCCATTCCTATCTCAAACCTCAATCTCCGTTCTCATTCCACTATTACGGCGAAGGCATAATCATACAGAGCCCATCAAAAATCCTTTCCCTATCAATTCCATCCCCCTCTCTCCTTTTACCTCCTCTTCACCCGCCTCCAATCTCCTCAGTCCATTTTCATCTTCATCTCCTCCATCCACTCTCCCTCCCACTCATATCTCTCTCTCTCCCTCCCACCTCATCTCTCTTTCTCTCCCTCCCTCCAATCTTTATTAAGTTTTGCTCCCACTTCCCACTCCGGGACTAATTTTCCGTACCGTAACACGTCGGCAGCGTTTAACCTCTTCTGAGTGCAAGGGACGGGAACGTGACTGAATGCGTGATGGGCCTTTGATGCGGTGACGTATGCCACCCGTGGTTGGTGAGGTTCGGTCTAGAGTGGTAATCTCCGAGGGTCTGGGTTCGCGGTCGGTTCGTTTAAGTTATTCCCATTTAAATTGTTCCCAAAAACCCTGACTCTCGAGATAAGTAACTTATTACGCTAGCCCATTTTTGGCGTGTTTTTCTTCTGATAATCACGTTTGTATTGAGTTTTTGGAAGGCACAAGGAATGGTTAATATACAGCCTTATAAAATTATATGACAGATTATCCTTTTATAGAAGCGGCTAGTGCGTCGTTTCCCTCGTTACTATAATTGTTTCTCGTTATTGAATACTCCTTTCTCAAATTGTCGACCTCTCGTCAATTATGTGGCACGTACTATTCTTTCAATTGTGATTTTTGTGAAAATTACAGAAAAATAACTATTATGATATATTTGGGAGACAACCTACACCTTGTTACGTTGGAATCAGCTTATTTTTGTCGAAAATACGTTAAAATCTTCTATTCAATGATAACTAGTTAGTTTGGCGTTATTTATATTATTTAATCGTAAATAATAAATGATTTATGTAGTAGGGAAATAATTTTTATTGCAATCAAAACTAATGGTGAATTATTGACTTTTATTGAGTGATTCTATGAAAGAAAATTATTTTTTTGCTATTACAATAACGTGTTAGTCAGAGATAAACTTTAGAAAATTTGGTTACCAAATTCCAAAATGTAGCAAAAAAGATTGTATAAAAGCATTCCTACAATTCCAGAAATTTTTTAAGATAACATATTCGATTATAATTTGGAACTCAAAATACACGGCGAAAGTTGATTTCGCTGTTTAAAGAACTATTTGCGTTAATATCTCTTCAAATTAATTGATTGTCGATCTTTTTGAATCCCATCACAACGTATATAATATGAGCTCGCTGAAAATGTATTGCGCAAGTATCCCTCGCTTTAGCATTCTCTCTTCTTCAGCCTCATCCCATATGCTAATCTGCTTGAACTACCGAAGCTAAAATGTATCGGGAATCGCCCACGGAGGTGGCACCGTGCAACGTCAAATAACAGCGCTGGAGACTGAGCATCAAGGCCATGTCATGTCCCAACTGCGGGGAGAGTAACGGCGGTCAAGAGAAAGAGGAGTGTGGACTACAAGAGGGATAGGGAGAGAGAGAGAGAGAAGTGGATGGAGGTAAACGAGAGAGTAGGAGATGGGAGGAAGAGATTCGGCGAAAATGGACTGAGAGTAGGTGATTGAGCACCGAATTGGGAGGCAGGAGATTTTTGATGGACCTACAGATAAATAGAATGGGATGGCTTTTCCAGCGATTATTGTCCGTTGGCGAGATTCGCTCTTCATATATTTTTCGTCCCATCCGTGGTTCCATTTTCAACCGCTCCTCTTTCACATGCAACACGCACAACGTAGGAGGAAGCTTTATTTTTTTACTTTCACTTGCAGATTTCGTTCCATGGGCTTTTAAAGGGAGTTGGCGGCAGTAGAGATGGAAAGAGTCGGGGGAAATCTGGCGGGAAAGGGTATGGGTAAATGGCGTCGGAATGAGCGAATGGTTAGTGCATCCAGGTCCAGGACGAAGTCATTTCGCCGACGGTGATAACAATCACGCTCTGGCTCCATCATCCGTATGACTCCATCTCTCGTTAGCACTACAAAACGCCTCTTTCCCCTACTCCTCCCCTAGGATTCGCTCCCCAACCACTATTATATGCCGTTGAAAAACCTCTCCCCCTCTCCTTGACGAAAGCACCCGCTAAACACCGCTTCCGCCCCCCTTTGAAATCTTCTCTCCAATTCCCTCCTCTCCCTTTCTCCTTGTATTCCTACCTCCATCAATATCTTTTATCATGCACTAAAGTCTCTTTAAATTTTCTAGCCATCATGGAGGAACGGTATAGACAGTAAAAGGGCAGTCAATGGCGCATTTCGACAGACATTTTCCATACCAAAAGAGTAGTCTCCTTTAGCGGAAGCATTTGACCTCCGTTTGCGGTCATTTCCCGATGCACCATGTGTAGGTTAAAGTAGCGTTTCTTTTTTTACGCAGAAAAGTAGTTGCTGTAGTCGAACATTTAAGACGGCATAACCGGCACTTCGGACCGAAGTCCGGAGTTAATGACGCGATCACGACATGCATAGACTTGATGGCCGATAATTGTTTTTAATTTCGATCCTTACCCATTTTTCGACTAAGTATGCCGAAATTGTCGGCCACAAAATAATTAAAGCGAAAGGCGGTTAGTAAACGAGGAGTAAATGAGGAAATGGGAGCCAAAAACTGCAGTTTAAAACCTGCTTGTAATTACGCCCTGCCTCTCGAGTTTACTCTTCCACTGATTACTGATATCCCGACAGAAAAAATAAACTGGTTCGAAAAGTTTTTACCTCTTTAAAGTAATTGCTGAAAGCTTGTTTGATGAAGAGCTACAAATTACAAAGATTGCATGTTTTTAAAACATGCGGGTAGAATTTGCGACAAAGAAGGCAAACAGGAGGCGTGCGCAGCTCAATTCTTCTGGAAACTTCGTTTTCGCGATAAATTGCTATATTCGTTCACGAGGTGATGTTTTATTCTTGAAGTCGTTTATCTAAGTGAAGGGTTTCATAGATAGCGATACGGATTAAATCTGATCGTAATTGTGGGTTATAGGACTTTAATATGAGTGTGACTTTCCGTGGCATTAAATTCGCCTCTTTATTTCCACGAATAATTCAAGTTATGTTAAACTACATAATACTGCATCTATTTTTAGGGATCTAAAATTTGGTATTTCAAACTATCTGCATTTACTTTACTTTTCTTATGATATATCATTGCTGATTACGTAGCACTTAGTTATATTTTAGCTGTTAATGTTTTACTTATATTACTCGTTGAATTTCGTATAGTCTTACAAGAGTTGTTATTATTAAATTACTTTCAATAAGGCTTCATATCCATTATTAAAATGTAGTGCACCGTAAAAGAAAGGACGAAAACGAATGAAGATGAGCTCATAGCTCTTGTCAACAAATTTTTACGTCTACATGTTAACATTCCGTTAGTTAGAAGTGTTGGTGATGAGATACAGCTCACCAAGATATCCTTAACAATTCTTACTTGAAATTTTATTCTCCTGTTAGGATTCCTTATATCTCGAGGAAAAACGAACCTCTATATAGCTTTGTCCTACAATCGATCGTGCGAATTTTTTATCTTACTTATCGTGCCTTCCGACATGTTCAGGGATTCCGATTATTCCTGAGACTTCTTGGTACTGACTGTTCCTACAGAAACGAAACTGCTTTACCATTTTGAGGATAAAGGCATTTCCTTCCATTTATTTCAATAAAATAAATTAAAATAAGAGAAAACTAACTTTTCAAGTAATGCCCTATGATACTTTCTAAGCTGGAAATTCACAGATAAATGATTAGCTATTTTGTTCTTTTATACAAATATTCTAAAACGCATTTTATATATTGTTGGACTGCTAATTGATAGCTGCAATTCTTGACTTTTTCGTTAGAGATAAAATGTTTCTCTAAATTAAAATTCATCTTCCTGCTATATTCACACAAAAAGAAATTATAGTCCTGTTATCGGCATCAGATTGAGAACGAGATGCATCGCATCGATTAAGGGCATAAACTGAAGTATCCCTGACATCATATCCCATCGCTAAATCGGACAGCGTGAGTTGGAGCCAAAAGGGCTGGGTAATGGCGAGGCTGTGGAAGGGAAGCATAAAAGGATCGAGGGGCGAGAATGGATAGATAGGAAGAGGGAGAGAATTGGTGCGAAGGAAGGAAGGAAGAGAGATGCTAGGTTAGAGTTCCCGTGGACTTCGATGGGAGAGAACCGGAGAGGGGAGGTCGCTTAGGGTTGGCCGTGGATTGTTGATGTCCAACGGATGGGTAACGAGCATCGAAGGATGGTTATCCCCGGTGGGAGGCCGAGTAAAGATGCAGAGTCGATAGGAGAGTTAGGGGCAAAGAAGAGGAGGGAAGGATTGGAAGGTGAAAATGTATTGACTACCGCTTTGGTTCAAGGGGAGGAGGAACGGGGATGGGACACAATAGTGGGGAGAAAGGGAGAGGTTGTAAGGTGGGTAGATGGGAGGTAAGGGGAGGAAGGTTCAGAGATTGCGAAACCATTGTCAAGGGAGGCGGGAGAAGGAGTGGTTTTGGAATGTCTGTAGCTAATGTCGTGACACAAGGACGACACTGCACGGATTGGGGTGAGGAAAGTGTGGAAGGGGAAGGAGAGGGAGAGAGAAGACGATAGAGAAAAGTTTATAGGATAAAATGCATGTAGAATTGGATGGACGAAAGAAAAAATAAAATTGTGAGAATTGAGCTGCATGAAAATAGCTATAGGAACGATAATAATTTTTCAGGTGTTGGAAATCCTGTGTAATGCTATTATGTAAAACGTTTTATTCGCCCATTAATATTTTTACAATTAATTTGAAGAATGGCAAAATGTTTGGATAACAATGGACCCGATTTTTGAAGTAGGTAATTCATAATCATAATTAACAAATAAAACCCAGCGTGAGATTTTGTTGTTAAAACCCAATGTATAAAATACTACACAACAACAAAATGCAATAGGGAGAATCATACAGTGTTTTTTTCACAGGAAAGGATGAAAAAAATTCGATTTTAGAATAATGATTCGTTATAGTTGATGTATGTATGTATATAGTTTATAAAGCCGACGAAGATGATAAAAAGATGAAATTTGAAAGGCCGAAAGATAGAATTTTTCTGAAATGGAAATTTTCTATAAGGGATTTGGGTGTAATATGAATGAAGTTATTGAAAGAGATATCTATGGAAAAGTAACAGGCAGAGTAGTAAATAAATTTAAAGAAGGATTTAAAAGTAGATAAAGGCGATTGGCGGGTTTGACATGAGAAATTTTGGATAGAGATTATTATGTAGTAAAACCAATGAAATCTGAGAGTAGAAGAAAGTAGCAGGAAAGAGTGTTTCTGAGGAAAGTTGGCGGAGAGAAGAGGGAGGAAGAAAAGCAGAGGTGGAGAATGACCGGCCTTTTGGATCCAGCCTTCGTTTGGGCTGTTCCCTTTGGTGGTTTTCCTCGTCTTTTAATGAGTAGCCTTCCTACTGGGAAAGCGGTCAGAGGGATGGGCGATGGACAAGTTAACTCATTAAGGTTGAATGAACATTTGAACATGGCTCTTCGCACGCAAACTGTTCCCTTGGGTGTCGTTGGTTTTGAGGGCCAAGCATTCTTTAAGTCTGAGCGCAATACGTGCCACTGAACTTCAGCCGAGGTGAACTTATCTCCAATTCATCGCCTGTTGTAGACATTCGGAGGATATTTTCTTTCGAAATTTTGTGTCTTCACATAAAATGTTTGGGAAAAAATGTTTTTCATGTTTACCGAAAGAAATTTTGTATTGTGAGCTTTCGTTAATCAACCAACCGAAAAGAAATACAAGTAAAGCTAAAGCAGGAGGTGGAAGCACCTTTTTACTTTCTCCATGTACATCTACATCTACATATTACCCTGCAAGTCACCTTGACGGTGGATGGCAGGGGGTGCCGCGCACCAAGTTCCTTACTAATTATTATTCACTTATCTATTGTGGTCACGTATTGTCCTAGGGAAAAATGACTCCTTATACCTCTCCGCCCTACTATCTATTTCGCGAATCTTGTCCTCAGTATCCCTCCGTCCGATATACGTTGGTTGTCGAATAATATCCTTCATCTCATTTATGAATATCTCCGACCTATATTTATCTAGAAGTTTAAGTCTGGCCTGTAATCTACGATCTTTAATGTATGAATGAGGTAGTAGGACTTATCAGAAGCCCGACGTATCTCGGAAGGCAGGACAGTGAGGATAAGATTCGCGAGATCGACTGTAGAACGGAGCGATATAGAGGATCGTTTCTCCCTAGGACGATAAGAGAGCATAATAGAAAAAGATAACGTAGGAAAACTATGGACCCTTGGTGCACTGCACCCCCTGCCATCCACCAAAAAGGTTACTTGCAGGGTATAATGTAGATGTAGATGAAAGTATAGAGAAAGTATTGTTTTCATGACAAATATCAAATTCGAGATTTCAACGTAAATGCATGTTTTAAGGTCCCCTGAACACGTTTTGTCTATTTTTCGATGTCTGTGGGTGTGTCTGTGACCGGAATTTTGTGGGCGCTCTAACTGAACTGAACTGAACTAATAATCTGATCAGCATAAAAGTTCATATTTAGTATTTGTATTAGAAAGTCAAGAACTGATTAGATTTTAGCTAAAATCGGTCAGACCGGAAGTGAATGTTTATTCTTGTCATTTTTCCGTTTGTGTCAAATATCTCCTGTGATTCTTCATTAACGTAAACGTATTTAATAACCTAAGTTATAGATTATTTTATTCTCTACAACTTTTGTATTAAATAATTTTTTGGAGAGTCAATTGTTAAGGATATAACATCGACAGTGATTCCAGCACCGCGAACTCGCAAATTACCAACTACATATGGAGGAAGTCATGTGGTGGCCACATAAAATATTTTAGAATTTTTCAGTTCTGGTTTTCCGCCTCCTATGAGAGGAGAAATCCGCATCGTTGGTATGTAAATCATTATTAGAATTTTCCCACTAGTGAAAACTTCACTCCTCTAGCTTCAGTAGTTTGGATACAATATCACTTCAAAAATTGGAATTTTTCGGAAAATGAAGTCATCTAGCGGAAAGTCTGTGAACTACATGGAAAACCCAATCGGTGGAAAATTTATAAATTGATAAGAGCTATCTAATTCACAATAAATTGTTCTAATGTTTCCAGTAGTTTGGCTAAAATACCATTTCAAAGTTTTGAATTTTCCGAATTTGAAGCCATCTAGCGGAAACTCGGCGAACCACCGTGAAAGTTCATTCAGTGCAAACAAAAATCCGTGAAATACCTCGGGGTAACCTTGAATCGTGACCTGTCTTGGGACACCCACATAAGACGAGTGATAGGTGCGGCAAATAAGAAGTTGGCTTTTGTGCGTAGAATAGTCAGGAAAAGCACGGAAAAGGTGAGAGAATCCTGTTATTTATCCTTCGTTAGACCTCAAATGGAATACGCAGCAGCGGTTTGGGATCCATATCAGAGGGGACTCATAAAGGATTTAGAAAAAATACAGCGGCGAGCAGCTAGATTCGTGAAAAAGAATTACGATAAAAAACAGAGCGTTACGTTACTCATTGAAGAGTTGAGTTGGCCATCGTTGAAAGATCGTAGATTACAGGCGAGACTTAAACTTCTAGATAAATATAGGTCGGAGATATTCATAAATGAGATGAAGGATATTATTCGACAACCAACGTATATCGGACGGAGGGATACTGAGGACAAGATTCGCGAAATAGATAGTAGGACGGAGAGGTATGAGTCATTTTTCCCTAGAACAATACGTGACCACAATAGATAAGTGAATAATACTTAGTTAGGAACTTGGTGCGCGGCACCCCCTGCCATCCACCGTCAAGGTGACTTGCAGGGTAATATGTAGATGTAGATGTAATAGATTTATAAGAAAAAGAATTTTCCAAATCTCTTAAAACAAAAAAGTTGTCCACAGACGGAGAGTGATCGCATAAGTATGTTTTTTTCCTTTTAAGAAAATGTGCTAAAAGAAAAACAAAACAATGCCGATGTCTCCGAGACAACGGAACGCGTTTCCAGGATTCTACGCAGAGCGTTTTAGCACGGTCACCAAGATCATATAAGCATTTTCGTCCGCCAAATGCCGAATGCCTCTACTGACGGAGTCTACGAAGTATCTTGAAGTTTCGGGAGAAGCTACATTGGACAAACAGGTAGATTCATAGAATGCAGACTGAAGGAACAGTAAGGGAACCATAGACTACAGGCGATGGCAAGTCAGCCATAGCGGAGTACTGAACACCAAGACCGGTAGATAAAATCAGATTTGGGGACGCAATAGAGTTGCCAGATTTTTTAATTCACAAATCGGGATATTTACATTAAATAAAGCATTTTTTAAAATATTAAGTCGAGAAAATTCTATGAAATAAAATTCAAGGCATAATTATATAAAGAACTTAATGAAAAAGGATTGTATTCATAAATATTTTTACAAACATTAAAGTTAAAACACATTAAAGAAATGATTTTGAAATTAAATTAATTATAAATATTTTAGGCTTGATTTGGCTTTCTCTAGTATTTTCCTACCAGCTTCTGTATCTAGAATATAATCGAAATTCTCTACAACTCCTTTTAAAGTTTTGCTTAATCATAAATTCAGCTTCTAAATTGGGTATCAATAGTTGTCTTTTCTCCACGCAACAGCCATCCAACTAAATATTCTTTCAATCGAAATTCCACTTTTTATGCGATGCCAAACAGTCGTGGGAGTGATTGTGATGGGAATGCATGCAGTTTTAGAGTGGAAGAGAAAGTCAAGGGTGAGATTAATATGCGAAGTGATAGTGAGAAATTAAACGTCATCGATCTGAACTGTCAAAGCATCCGTAGAAAAAATGCTCAGTTCGAGCATATTCGCAGTCTACACGCCGACGTCGTGATAGGCACAGAAAGTTGGTTAATGTATGAAATTCAGAGTCAGGAGATATTTCCTAGAGACTATCCTGTCTATGGAAAAGATCGGGCGGGCGGGGGGGGGGGGGGTTCATAGCGGTTATCCATAAGTACGATAGCAGTGAGATTCCGATAAGTGACTGAAGATATCGAGAGTGTTTGGTGCCGCATAGGTAAAGAAGGCTCCAAAAAGGTGTTCTTATGCTCGTTTTACAGGCCACCTAAAGCTGGTGTAGATTCTATTTTAAATATCGAGAAGCAACTATCAAAGCTTAGACTGAAAAATCAAGATGGAATCGTTATAGTCGGTGATAGACTTTAACTTACACTCAATTGATTGGGAAAACCTATGTTTCGAATCTAAAGGTAAAGAACGCGTATCCTGTAAGGCATTAATCGAAACATTCTGCGAACACTCACTCCTTCAAGTTGTCAGAAAGCCAACGCGATCGGGAAACATATTAGATTTATTAGCAACTGACCTCCCAGAAAGAATAAACAAAGTCACCAATGAAGATGGAATAAGTGATCATCTGGCCGTATATGCAGAGTGTAAGTTGAAAATCGATAGGCACCCTAAGCCTCAAAAAAAGTTTTATATATTTGCTAAGGCAGACTTTTAGAGCTTCAGGTCGCGCCTACGTGAAATACTACCTGGTTTCCGTGATATGACCGAACGATCAGTTGCTGAGTCGTCATGGACATTATTCAAGGATATAATGCTAGAGGGCATCGATATGTATATTCCAATTAAATAGAAGGTCGACAATAAAGAGCCACGTTGGTACAATAAGCAAGTTAGGAGTGCGCTTAGGCGTCAGAGAATAAGCCACGCGAAAATAAAGAATATGCCGTCTACATCATCCGATGAATATAGAGCAACTATAGTTCAGACGTATAACGAATCCCGCGCTAAAGCGAGAAATACTATGCGCGAGGCTTTCACTAACTTCCGAAATAAGGTATTAAATAATTATTTGAAGGAGGACCCTAAAGCGTTTTGGTCCTATGTGAGAGAGGTCCAAGGTAGAGTCCCTACCATACCTTCCCTGCGTAATGAATCGGGTGCCGTTATTGATGATAGCGTAGAGAAAGCCAACCTGTTAAACGGTCATTTTGTAAAAGCATTTACAGCCGTCAGCGACCATTGCGTACATTATGCACCCGCAATAAGGGGGGAACTGATGAACGATATAGTATTTTCTGAGGTGGGAATAGCAAAGCAATTAAGTTCCATCAGACATAACAAAGCCACTGGCCCCGAAGAAATTCCTGCTCGCGTTTTAAAAGAATTAGCTGAAGAAATAGCACCTTTTCTACGGATAATATTCAAGAAATTCATTTCCCGCCGATAGGTCCCTAACGACTGGAAGTTAGCGCACGTTACCCCCATTCACAAGGGCGGCAACAAGGAGAACCCAGAAAATTACAGGCCGATTTCCTTAATTTCGATATCGTGTAAGATTCTCGAGCATATACTCGTTAGCAACATAATGGGATTTCTTGATAGTTACTCATTGTTAGATGATTGTCAACACGGCTTCAGGAAAGGTAGGTCTTGTGATACACAGCTCGGTCTTTTCGTGAATTTTATACTGAGAAGCGGAGAAAATAATAGGCAGGTCGATGCCATCTTCTTAGATTTTAGGAAAGCCTTTGATAAGGTACTTCACAGGAAGTTAATAACGAAATTAGAAACCTTAGGCGTTAATTCTAAAATCGTTAGTTGGATCCGTGAATTTTTAAATCATAGGAAGCAGAAGGTTGTTATAGATGGGAAATCTTCGAACTTAGTGGAGGTTGTCTCTGGCGTTCCGTAGGGTAGTGTTATTGGTCCGTTATTATTTCTAATTTATATAAACGATGTCAGCTCAGTAGTCAGAAGTAAAATTAGACTTTTCGCGGACGACACCGTCATTTATAGAGAAATAAGCAATCCGGAAGAGCACCAGTATCTCCAAAATGATCTAGAAGCTATTTCTACATGGTGTAATAAATGGCAGTTAGAGATCAACCAAAAAAAAGTTTCGTCATCAATTTCTGGAGAACCAAGAGTATCTCGTTGGATGTTGATGATTCGTTGGACGGAGCAGATATTCCAGTTTCAGACTCGATTATATATCTAGGAGTCACGATCCATCTTGATCTCTCGTGGGACACCCACATTCGCCGATTGATAGGTGCCGCAAATAAAAAGCTTGCCTTTATAGAGAGAATAGTTCTAAATAGCTCCGAAAAAGGGAAAGAATTATGTTATTTATCCTTGGTCCGACCGCAGGTTGAATATGCTTCAGCTGTGTGGGATCCCTACGAATAGGGACTCACTAACGAGATAGAAGAGGTTCATCGCAGGGCAGCTAGATCTGTAAAGAGGAATTATGATAGTAAACAAAGCGAAACATCATTAATAGAAAATCTGAAATGGGTATCGTTAGAGGAACGTAGGCTGCTGGCTATATCTAAAATACTGGTAACATTTATGTCGGAGGGACTAGCGAATGAGGTAGTAGGAGTTATCAGAAGCCCGATGTATTTCGGAAGGCAGGACAGTGAGGATAATATTTGCGAGATCGACTGTAGAACGGAGCGAAATAGAAGATCGTTTTTCCCTAGGACGATAAGAGAACATAATAGGAAGGGATTACGTAGGAAAACTATGGATCCTTGGTGCACTGCACCCCCTACCATCCACCAAAAAGGTGACTTGCAGGGTATCATGTAGATGTAGATTCCTATGTCTTAATGATACAAATCTGACGACTGTTAACAATTTATTAGCATCTATATTTAGTTTTTAAAATTCAACTCATTTCTCTGCGATTGTTTATATTTAAACATGATATATTATACATTCCGATTACAATTTCGAATGTTGAATAATTTTGTTTAAAAAGCGGGACATTCGAAAGACAAGTCGGGACGTGAGAAACACGTTAACAAGTCTGGCAACTCAAGGACGCAATGATGCTCGGGAGTAAGGAATTCTATTTTTCTCCCATACCCGCTATGAAATAGAAATCGGAAAAAGACTGCTGAACTTCTGTCGAGACGACGTTCATCTTAGCCTAACATGGAAAAGGTTCATCGACAGCTTGCGTAGAAAGCCAGAACAGACCTAACAACCAGGAGAGAGGCGCCGTCATGGCATCCAACAGTCAAAGGCGAAACGCCGATTCGCAATGCTCACTACGTAGCCTCTCCTAAAAACCAAATCTTTAATTACTACAAGGAAAATACTTGTATGTAATGGAAGTGACACCAAAGCATGATACAAAGCAGTGATTGGAATTTTTTTATAGTTATTTATGATAAAGGACGGTTTTTTTTATACTGAAACTCGCTCCTAAGTACTTTTAAAGATATGTAAGCCTACTTGATTTAACACAAAACACGGTTATACCAACGAGTGGAGAAATATTTCCTCTTGCATAATATTTGTAATTTACTATTTCTCTATGAAAATGTACAATTCATCGATAAATTTCTTATCGGAAGTCAGTTAGTTTAAAATTATACGCATTTCATTCCTGAAATATTCACATATATTATCTTTTAATTGACTAATGCTATTATCAATACTATATTTAAAATTTATATTATCCAAATTATAGCCTGTAAGAGCAACGTGAGAATTGCTTAAATTCTAGGAGCAAACAGATATTTCTGATTTCTATAAATCGGTAACATTTGTTCAAAATATTCTTTTTTATTCGAATAATATAATTGATGTATGGGCAGTATAATATCCAAGCCCTCTAAGAATGAATATATAAATAAATAAGAATTATCTTATGAATTGGAATTCCATCTTACATTTACATAGTGATTGTAAATTTATCTTTAAGAATTATGGAAGTCATTCATTTCTTATAAATTCATATTCTTTCATATCGTTTCTTTCTTTCGTAATCTTTTTTCCTTAGCGTTATTTGATGTGTCGAACTTTACATATCTCCTATTTTCATTCATTCGTTTCAGCCTATCGTTTTTGTATTATAGTTATTATTAATAAAGTCTTCGTCTCATTATTATTTATCTCTCAATAAACAGTATTTTACTAAAATAAAATCCTTCGCATTATTTTTATTATTTTAACTATTAGACCCCCTCCTTGGGATTCATCCTCTCTCTATCGGTTCTTTTCTCTCCTCTCTGTTTCTTCTTCCCTTCGCTCCTTCTTTCGGCCTCATTATCCTTTCGTCACCGAGGGTTTGTGTCGGGTAGAACGTTGTTCGTGTTTGAAGGGTGGAGCATGTTTGTATGTAAGCACATAAGCGTTGACCCAAGTTCCTCTCTCGGAAACCGGTTATTCCTTTCCTGAAGACGGGCGACGGGGAGGAAAGACGAGATGGGAAAAGGACAGCGCGAAGATGGAGGGGTGGAAAGGAGGGAGAGAAGACGTGCGAAAAAGCTGAACGAACGAGAGTCCAAGTACCGGGGGTCTTTCTTTCGCTCTTTCCGAGGTAAACTTTTGCACGGATTTCACAAAGACTTACGTTATTTGTGTAGTTATATTTTTAAATATGAACATAAATGCGCTTTGACCCAAAAATTAAATTTGATACTTTAACATAAAGGCTTTTTCGTTTGATTTTGCTTTATTTGGCGTTTAAATATAAAAAATAACTCTGCACTAAAACTTACCTGCATTAAAAATAGATAAAAGAATCTCTTTGCGTTTGACGGATATAGATTTCATGTAGCAGGCTGTTCTCATTCGAGTCAATTTCCTTAAGCTGAGCATATAATCATCTGGAAGTTTATGCGCAACGAAAACAAAATTGCAGGTTCAAAGATAATTAAAAGCACGGACTTCGCAGTCTTCAAAAAGAACGTATAAAATCTACAAATCTATAATATATTTAAAATTTGTATTAATATGAGAAATTCTAATTTCGCCGCTTAAAGGTAAACGTGATAGAACTACAAATAAATATTCTTTAAAAAAACTACTCTCCCATCATTTTGGTAAAGTTTTGCGAAAGTTGTTGAAGAACTTAAAATTATTAGTCTCCATTTTAAGATCCTTAATCTGTTTACAGCTATCCTTTGTATTGAAAATCATATCATTCTTTTTTTAGGAGGCAGTTCTAATTTTGAAAATCATGTTCTTTAGTACTCTCTTGTCTTTACTTTCTTAGAAAATTTCCTCATTTGGATGTATAATCTATAGTCTTGACTGAAAATAGAAAGATAAATGGGTCTAATTCTGCTTATCTCAAATAGGTAACTTTTCGAACATTGTCATAGAAGATACACAGAATCTACACCTACAATAGTTATCATTGTAATCAGTACACCAATAAAGAATATTGGGCGGCATTATACTCAGAATAATTTCAGCTTGTTTCAGATGTCTGTTAGCAAAAACTTCCTTTAAACCTTTTCCAAGAAATCAAATCCGAAGGAAATAGATTTGATAAGAATGGCTACTAAAGGAGAGATCGCTTTTTAGTATAATGAAACTTAATGCATAAAATATGCGTGGGCGAATCCATCCCGGGAAACGAACTTTCTGAAATAAATAAAATAACAATATAATTATAATAAATAAAAACGTCGCGATACAACTTCTTAAAAGCTCCATTATGCCGGTGCATAGAGTCAACTCATTAAGCCGAATGGGGGTAGTGTATATATTTAAATGGGATCTTAATGATGATAGGAGGCGACGGAATTGGAAAACGGAAAAAATGGTTGCGGTGAAATGACCGTGGGAGGTTTTTTTAAGTGGATGAGAGAAAAAGGTGTAATTGAGAAACGAATGGGATTATTTGAGGGACTGAACACATGAAAACAATTCAAAAGGATTCAGTTTAAGGAGGTTTGTAAAAGGTTTGGGTTTTTGGATGGGATGGGTTGGGTCTGGAGGAGGAGGTAGAGTTGAAAGGCTGTTTGGGAGAGAAGTAGAAATGAGCATTTTGGATGATGATAGTAATAGCGGGCGGCGCATTCATTTAAAAGATCCACTTTTGCTTCGAGGCGATAAAATGATTACGACACTTTGGCGGCGGTCCCACCTTCTTCCTTAGTTTGTGAGCCCCCGACCTCACTACTCCCGCCACCCTAAAATGCCTCCTTTCCTTTCCCCTCACATTCATCTTACTTTTCTGACTACCTTCATGATTTTGTTCTTCTTATAAAAAATGTTTTTGAGCAGTGCCTAGTAAGATATTGCCTTTAATATGTTATATTTTACGAGATATACTGTCAGTTTGTGATTTTAGTTGCAAATTTTGTTTTTCTTCTCAGTATTTACTTTTAGACTTTTTTAATTTATATATATATATATATATATATATATATATATAATTAAAATGAAATCAACTAGTTCATTCCATACTCGCGTAAAACACAAGTTAATTTAAATCCTTAGTGATTTAATAAGACCAATTAAAAAATAATACTGAATTCTTAGTCCTGGAGGATGTTTATAAAAATGACACTTAACAGAATGCCTCTTATAATCTGCTACAAGATTAAATACAAATCATTTCAATATGTTCGTATACATCTCCGACTGTGTTCTCTACTCCCCCTTTTTTCCTCTGTTCACTCCCCTCATTCTCTCTCCACCCTACTTTCCTCTCCATTCCATTCCTCTCTTTAACTGCGCTTCGAATGCGTAGCTTAACCATTTTGGGATGGTGTTCTTTTCCTACCCTGTCATTATGGAGGAGGAATGGAAGAGGGGAAAAGGGATAGGTTACTCTTTCCATCTCTCTTGCTCCCTTTCCACTTCCCACCCCTTCCAGTATACCCATCCCCTCAACCCTATTTCTCCTTCATCCCACACAACTTATACGCCTCCCTACCTCTCATCAAAACTCAACTCGTCGGCATCTCTTAAAATCTCTCCCCTTCACTCTCTCTTACATCAGCTTATTTCGGTCTAACATATCCAATCCTATGTATACTTGCATTTCTATGAACTGCTATATCGTAACCTTATTTTCAAACCAAGATCACTCATGAAGTGGCAAACACGAAGTATTTGTTACATTTTTACTATCTGTCATATCTTCTTTGGAATCCAGGTTACGGAAGGTCATCGTGTCATAGTGATAAAATATTCAAAGCGTTCAAATTTTATGCATCACAACTAAGTTCATTCCTCAAGGCTATTTTAAGAAGTTTAAGATCGAATGAATTTTGAATTCTCTTTGACATTTTTTTTGTAAAATTACTCAGGCGTTCTGAAAAGTTTGGACGTGTTTTCGACTAAATATAATTCATCAAATAAATCGGAAAACCTATATGCATTTAATGTATGAAATTATATGTTGAATACAGAATAGGTACTATGTAAACTTTTAAATTCTTATTCCTTAACAAATGTTACATTTTTATCCTGTCGTTTATTACGCTATTCTATCTATATTAGAAAAATGCTATAAAGACAATCGTTACGATGCTACATCCAATAACATCTAAATTGTTTCATTTTATTTAACATTGGCTTTATTCTCCATTCTTTCTTTTATAACTTTCATTGATGAAACATTGTTCCAAATTTTGGGAACATTCGAAATTCTTTACGTAAATCGCTCACCCACTTCTTTTCCTCTCATATCCCTCATTCCCTTTCTCCTCTCATATTTCTCTCACCACTCAAACCAACTTCACTTCGCCAATCGCTCACTTTTTCGGCCAATTCACGGACACGGCGTGCCAAGGTGATCGTGGTCCAGGTCCCTTAAACGATAGGGAGTAAAATCTTCGAAACAGCTTTGAGGCTGGTTTGACAGCGCTGCGGTCGCCCGCTCTAACCGCAGAGCTGACTGCTTCCCTATAAGTGAGGCAATAATCCAATCCTTTTTATTTATCGCTTTTAAACTCTCCTCTTACTTATCCACCTTTTATCTCCTTCCTTTCGTTCATCTCCTCTTCATACTCCATCCTCATCCTTCTATTTCTTCTCTCCTTTCTCTCTTCATATTTCCTTTACTAACCACATCTCCCTCTCTTGCATTTAACTTTCTTCGCTATATTTCTCCTGTTTCTTTCAACGTTCTCTCTTGCTTCTTCCTAATTTTTTTTATTCATTTCTCTTTTACTTTCTACTTCTCCTCCCTTGATTTCCGGTCTACCTTCTATATTCCTTATATCCTCTTCTGTCTCAAACTTTTCTCGTTGCTTTTCTTCCCCTTCTTACTTCATTTTCACTTTCATCTCTCTCTATATTATCTCCTTCTCCTTACTCTTTCAACTTTCTCCTTTTTCTTTCTCTTCTTCCTCCACAATCTCTCCTCTCTCTCCGTCGCCCCTCTCCTTCACCCTTCCCTCTCCTAATTCTTCTACCAATTTTTACCCCTCTTTCCGCTCCCCTTGTCCTTCCTCTCCTTTCTACCACCCTTTCAACACACCCAAACTTAACTCTCTTCAATGGAGGGTCAAAGCGCTTGACCCAGCATTTCTCCACCTTATACCGAAAATCTCGCCACTTATCTAAAACGGTCATTTTTTCCCACTGCGGAATTGGCGTTCATCAATATTATTACTACTCTCATTCTCTTTTAACTCCTTGAGAAAAACCCTGTTGGAGAGGTAGAGAAGAAAAAAAACATCGACTCGTATGTGAGCCGTTTTCGGCCTCTTGTATTATACCTTTCCTTTCCTCCTTCGCCCGCATCTTTCACGTCCGCATAGGCCGGTTGGTGTTCTTTATCGTCTTTTCGCTAGTTCCGCGTTCTGCCGTGATCGGAATTTGTATCACGATGCCGTATGATTGCTCCCCTGGATAAGCAATTTGGCGCGGAGGCAATTTGACCCATGGTTCTAACATTTTGTTTTTGCCGTTTATTGCGAAACGGTAAATTCCCGCTGTTTTATTGACTGGGATTCAAAATACCCGAAGATTTTACAAGAATTAACCTGCAATAAACGGATTCTAACTTTTTTACGAATAAAATTCATTGACCATCAGTCAATTATTCTACTTCATAAACGTTGATCAATTATGCCATACTATATTTTTTCGAAGGGGATGGTATAGATATATTGATGATAATATTTTTAAAGTTTCACTTCAACTGTTTTAGAGGAACAAATGATGCATTCAGTACGCGTAGATTCACCTTTTTGTGCTTCAAACAATGGCCATAGCTAAACTACTTTTATTCATTGATAGGCAAATGCTTTTAAACAAAAAATGACGTTTCCAAGATAAAAATGGACAATAAATTGCTATAAAATCTTTTCTCAAATTCATTGACGAGGAAATTATCACGACTGCAAGCAAAACCCGCGAATGAAAGATTTCAATATCCCGATTTATTACGGAAAATTGTAAGATAAGAGTCAGGGAAATTTCTCTAGACGCGCCAGAAATTGATTTACTTTCGTTAGGTTTGCGCACTAATTAAACAAAAAACCAACATCGCCTTGGCGTAAGAAAAAATTAAGTTCATCATCTTCTTAACATTGACCGCGAAAACGGAGCTTTCCCTTAGTCCCCACTCAACTTAAGGTGACTTCATCTCGTTCGAAAAACACTTTCCTTTCTGTCTCCTTCCCTTTTCCTCCTCTCTCCCCCTCACGCCTTCGAAGGATCCCACTCCCCCTGTAACCTACCCTCCAAGACTCACCCTTAAACTGCCTTCTCAGTCAATTCTTTACTCCCCGCCAATTTTTTCTCCCTCATCTACCAGCCCGCCATCCTTTCTCTCTCTCTTATCCTCCGGAGTGTATGGTAATGAGGAATAATAAGGTTAGTGCGAAGAGAGATGGGTTATTAATTAGATAATCAGTCTCCCTTTCCTCTCCCGTCCACCCACTCCATCCATCTACCACATTAGGGAGTACGAAAAACAAGACGGAGGGCTGAAAGTAGCTGATGGAGCGAGAGGCTAGAGTTTAAGGAGGCAGATGTAGAGGAAGTAGTTAAGAATATTCGAAAGGAGAGAGAGGAGAAGAGGAGGGGAATGTATGGGAGCAGACGATAGTGTATCGGGAATGGGGAGGTTGTGCGGAACAAGACGGGATGGGAATGGGACGAGATTGAGACGAGAGTGGGACCTGGTTTTGACGGGATTGGGACGGAATGGGAAGGGGTGAGAACTGGCTGGGATTGGAGCGGTATCAAAACGGCATTGTGATGGATTGGAATACTGGACGGGAACGGAATGAATTTGGTTCACTGATAGTGTTGTTAGTTATTTATAGAAAACAATACTTCAAATCTAAGCGAGCAGATTTAAATTTTCACTTGATACCATCATGACAACAAGCACAGGTTTATCAAACTGGTTTGGATACATGATTCATAAATCTCCATCAACAGTCTGTGATAAAACTTTAGTGCGTTTATCAAATTTTAACATGCGCCATTATGTATAAAGAGAATATATTCAATTAATCTTTATAAAAATAATAAAAAAGAAATTAGACTAACTTATTACGGCAATACATTCCTTCTGAATATGATGCCAATGAGTAGTTAGTCCACATGTTTCGCGAGTGGAAGCTGGTGAACGGGGAACTAGATGATTTAGTTGTCAGTGGAAGGGGACTGGGCGAAAATGAGGGTAGGACTGAGAGTATGTGTCGCAGGGGACGAGAGACATTGATGATAGTAACAGTAAAATGGAGAATGGGTAGATAAAAAAGTGGATATTATATGGAAGTGGGGGTGAGAAAGAGAATCGGTTAATGGTTACAAAGTCATCGGAGAATGGGATTAGTTGCTAGGGAAATGGTGACAGGAGTATCAGGTCTCTCTTTGGCACCAAATGGGAGATCAGATACATCGATGATGACAGTGATACTATGTATAGAGATAGATAAACAGGTTTAGATGTGCAACATATTTCTACAACTCCGGCGAAAACTAATAAATATCATCTTAAGTTATTATAAATTACATAAACGGTAATTACAATTTGAAGAGGTTATTTGGACAGATACGGTATTAATTTAAGAATTACTATTTCCTAATGAACTGACTCAAACTTTATTCAGTTAATCATCGTATTCATTGTATTTAAGAATTTAATCAGAAACATATAAACTGGTCAAACATCGGTATTACTAATTTATAAGCAATGTACATAGCTAAATTCTTTTCTTACATAGCAAATAAAGCTCCTGTTACACAATTTAATCCCCGATAAATTCAGTTATATCTCCCTAAACGCGCTTCCGTTCATTGAGAAGGCCACTGCAGGCGTCGTTTCGCTTCGATGTGCGTTTATTAAGGAATCTGCTCCGAGCCCTGTAGCCGTCGGATGACAGGTGGGTAGCAAGCAGTCTGTGCCGTGTGGAAGGGGTGGTTGAAAGGCATGGAAGACAAGGACGGAGAGAGAGAGAAAGAGGATGGTTTGGGTTAGTAGGGGTCGTTCTCCAAGTGAGGGGGGCTTGCTGGCTGTAGGTCCGCGAAGACGTAGTGACTTCATGATGGAAGCATCCAGGGTAATGACGTTAAAACCTTACAGGGTGAAAATTGTGCCGTGTAATTATTGAGTTAACCGGGCCATTCCGCTAGGGAGGAGGGAGAGGAGGAAGATGGGAGGTGTGAGAGAGATTGAGGGGTTGAAGAGACGAGGGGAAGGTGGGGGGACAACGTGTGGGGTTAAAAAGGAGAGGTCAGGAAGGGTAGGAACAAAGAAAGCAAAAGGGTTATTTTGTATGGAGGAAGGAGTAGAGAAACATTAAGGGATGGAAAGGATGAGATAGGAAAGAGAACGTAATATAAAAGGGTAAAAGAGACAACTGGAGGGCATAATAAAAAGAGGCGGACGGACAGAAAGAGCACAGAAAATAATTCATTCTGAGCCTAAGGACTATGACGACCAAAAGATAAATTCATTTAAGGTTCTATTAAAAAGAGAAAATTAGCATTCAGTATCTAGTCAGGCCAGATGTAGTTTTTTGCGACGTATTTTTTACACAATCCCATATGATTGTTTTCCTAGATATTTATTATCATACATACTGAAATTCATTTGTATTTGTATTCATCGAACGAAAATTCGATATTATATGAGCAAATACGTAGGTACAGTTTTCGTGGAATAAAACAACTCATGGATTTCGAATAAGCAAAAAAAACGTCTTTGAATCATTTGCACTAAAGTGACTTTAAGGCCAATACCGAAATCTACTTGTTCTTATTAGAATGTGTATTTTGATTATTAATTATGTGCCGCCAATAATATAGCAGTGAAACTTTTATCTCACATTGCCAAGTTATTTGAAATCTGAAGATCATTAATAATAATAATTCCATGTTTTAAAATAGCTAAAATTTCTATTAATGTTTCACTAGAGAATGCCTTCCTTATGGATGCTTGGTTCGATATTATTGAACTAATATTGATGAAAGACAAAATAATGAATTGCCATATTAACATTAGTACTAAATGTGAAGAATCAACTTGATTGACTTATGGGTTTAGTTTCCATAAAATTACTTTCGATTGCTAGTTCAACGGTTTGGAGGTTAAGGAAGAAATTTCATATTACTGAAGCAGAAAACATCATTAAGGTTTCGGTAGGTATTTGTTGGAGGGAAGTATACGGGGGCTTGAAATCTGGTTCCAAGACAGTAGGTGGTATAAATTGTACAGGAGACGTAAAATAATAGTTAGGAAGCTAGCTAAAGCTTCTGTTCAAGCAATTATTTGAGAATAATGAATAACATTCTTAATTTTATTAAATTTCAAAGACAACGATTTTATTCAGTATCTCATTCCCTTTCCAGTACTGTACCTATCATTATATATCGACGTTTCTTACAGAGGAGGAGGAGGATACTAATGTTTAGGCACTTCCAAATGAGCTGGAGATTCGAAATTTTTTTCTTAGGTAGGATTTCGTGCAAAACCGACTAAAAAAAACGAAAATCTTGAAAAAGTGCAACAATGCGGCCGCTAAAAATTCTCAATTGTTTAAACAAATTTTCAAGGTTTATGTATTTTCGAATGCGCTACGGAGCTGAAATTTTTTTAGAGGTAGGATTTGTGAAATAACGAAATAATGATTATAGAAATTTTGATATTCTAATTTGTTTGGCAGTTAAAAATTCTTAAAATTTAAACAAATATGTAAATGTTTAGACATTACGGGATTAGCTAGGAAGCTGAAATTTTTAAGTTACCTTCATAAATATATTGCTGCGGCCGTTAAAAATGTTTAAAATCAAAACAATTAGAAATATATTATTTCACTTCTAGAAGAGCTACAACTTTAAAATTTGGCAGAAATGTGTAGCATTAGTACACCATAATAGAGAAAGTACAAAATTCTTAAAATTGCAAAGTTTGGGGATTGTTTTAATCTATTATTTTTACATAAGGGAAAAACGAAAATCGCTGCAGAGGTGAAATCTTTAGAATTAAAAAAAATATTTGTAATGATGAAATATCTGTCTGAAAAATGAATGTTTTTTGAAGGTGAGATGATATGCTTGCAGAATGCAAGTACCTTTTACTAGTATTAGATAGAGGCTGGTGATTAGACGCTTGAATAATTTTTAATACCTTCGTTTTATATATATATCTGTTTTAAGTTTGAAGTTATTTTTTCTATATCATCGTAATGATTTGATTCAGAATAAAAATAGAAAAAATCTTTATATTTTAGAAACGAACTGTTTGGATATACATGAGCAAAGTTTAATTTGTTTTATTTTTCAGCTTTACAAGGCATACGTATCCTGCTAAATATTCAGTATTGCGTAACAATAAGTTGCATGTTTACAAACTGGCCAAAAAAATTTCCTTTTGTTCTTGGAAGTCAGCTGTTTACATAGTCATTCATCCCATCATGGGAAAGCAGGAGAGATGTTTGTTAGCTAGTTGGCTGGAGTTGAACTCCATTTTCATAATATATTTTAAAAGTTTTATTCTGTTTGTATTAAAAGTTACGGATGACTCCATTTTTAAAAAACCATATGGAGTAAAATTTATTGCCGCAATTTTCCTACTCGCTGCATATTCGTAGAATATTTTATTCGAAACATTCTTTTCCGTCCTTTTGAATACGAGGATTGCTCACTCGTATGACAGATACCGCCTCTTCATAAACCGGAGATGTCAGTGTCCTCGCTCCATCGCTAATTTATCGTCTCTCGATTCTAAAAAGATTTGAATAATTGGCTCAATTGGGTGTGGCGAGAAATGCAAATGTCCTTCGAGTGAGGGGTGAAGACTACCGCTACCGATGATCGCTTGGAAATGATTCAGGAATCAGAAAGAGGTCTCTGGCCGATCTTTATACGTCTCTCTCTCCTCATTTGACGGGGCTTGATCCAATAACTCAACAAAAACTCGACATGTCAAGCTTTTTCACGTTACGACTTGACGCAACGTATAATCAAAATGGAAAATAGTCGGATGTAACAACCGTCCTCTTGAGACATAATGCATTCCTATAGGTTCGTTTCTCTGGAAAAAATTAAGATTTTTTCATACATATTAAATTACCATAAATTGTGTCAGAATATAAATTTGATGGAGGGATATCTTTTTTGTTTTCTTCCTTAGTATTTTATAGGCTTAGTCTCCATATAAATAATAAAAACTTCGCGTGAAGGATTATTTTAATAGCACATATCTAATTTTTATTGTTTTAGGGCACACTTTTGGGATCGGTTGATCTTTGAGGCACAAACAAATTGCCCAAGTTCCCGGGCTCGCTGTAGCTGCTTGAATGGGACCCGACGCTCTTCCCTCCCTCGCTCAGAAGGATACCCATGCCTGCTGGTGGTAGAGTGACTCGAACTTATTCTCTAGTTTACGTCGTCGACTCGGTGGCGGAGCGGGTTTAGTGCTCGCCCTCGAATACTGAGGAAGCGGGTTCAATTCCAACCGGCGGAGTCGTGCGCTCGCAAGAGTTAGTCAGAAAAAACTCCCGTCGAGAACAGTGTGTTTACGGCCGCCCAGAGGACAGGAGCCTTTTTTCAGTCTATCAATTCCGCCGGTTTGAATTGCCCGCTTTTGTATTGTTAAGGGCGTCACTAGCCCAGCCGCAGCCGTGGTCGACCTCTGTGGCGGTTTTTGCAACCGTTCAGAGAGTACTGAACCCTTCTCGCGATGAATCTTTTTCGACCATGTTACTACCTGCTCTGTGCCGAGTTATTTTCAACATGCATTCCGTTCAAATGCCAGCAAGCGATACTGCATGGTTGAATGTCGACAGCCGACTAGGACTATCTAGCGCTCCATTCTACCGTACGCGGTATAGAAAGTTTTATTTTTACAATAATTGCGTCGCTTTACATTGTTTTAATAAAAAAAATAATTGATAGTAATGTTCCAGCACATTTTCTCCCTGCTAGCATTGACGTGTACCACTTGCACACTAATCCCGGACTTGAATCCAGATACTGTAGTTTTCCTTCAGCTCGAAAATACGGAGAAAAGAAACTTGCATCAAACTGACGGAAGCCGTGAGCATATACACAAGTTTCTCCAGTTGGCATTGGCTTGTGACGCTACAAAAATAATATATATGACGATATTTCGTCATGGCAGACTAGGTTTTCCGCGGTATAAAACAGTAAAAACGCTCTAATTTGGCGGTGCGCGGTAGGCACATTTACGGTAGGACGAGTCCATCCTCGAAGCGGGACCGCCTGTAGGGGAGGTGGTGTTTAGGTGTGGGCATTTGTGTTACCTTTAAAAATTCTTAAAATTTAAACAAATAGATAACTGTTTAGGTACTACGGAATGAGCTAGGAACTGAAATTTTCAAATATTTACAGAGTAGTGCATTTGCACAAATAAACATTTGAATCTCTTCATAAATATATTTCCGCGGCCGTTAAAAATGTTAAAAATTTAAACAATTAAAAGAATATTATTTCACTTCTGGAAGTGCTACAACTTTAAAATTTGGCAGAAATGTGTAGCATTGGTACCCCATAATGGAAAAAGTATAAAATTCTTAAAATTACAAAGTTTGGTGAATGTTTTAATCTATTATTTTTGCATAAGGGAAAAACGAAAACCGCTGTGGAGATGAAATCTTTAGAATAAAAAATATTTGTAATGATGAAATATCTGTCTGAAAAATGAAAGTTTTTTCAAGGCGAGACGATATGATTGCATAATGCAAGCACCTTCTACTAGTAACATATAACATATAGGAGAATACTAATGTTTAGGGACTTCCAGATGAGCTGGAGTTTCGAAATTTTTTTCTTAGGTAGGATATTGTGCAAAACCGACTACAAAAACGAAAATCTTGAAAAAGTGCAACAATGCGGACGCTAAAAATTCGCAATAGTTAAAACAAATTTTCGAGGTTTATGTATTTCCGAATATGCTACTGAGCTGAAATTTTTTTTAGAGGTACGATATGTAAAAAACGAAGTAGAGATTATAGAAATTTTGATATTTTAATTTGTTTGGTAGTTAAAAATTCTTTAAGTTAAATCAATAGATAATCGTTTAGGTACTACGGGATAAGCTAGGTGGCTCAAATTTTCAGGTAATTTACAGGGTAGAATATTTGCACAAATAAACATTTGAATCTCTCCATAAATATATTGCGGTGGCCAATAAAAATGTTTATAGTTTAAACAATTAGAAAAATATTATTTCACTTCTAGAAGTGCTACAACTTTAAAATTTGGCAGAAATGTGTATCATTAGTACCCCATAATGAAGAAAGTATAAAATTTTTAAAATTACAGTTGTTTTAATCTATTTTTTTACATAAGGGAAAAACGAAAATCGTTGGGGAGGTGAAATATTTAGAATTAAAAAAATATTTGTAATGATGAAATATCTGTCTAAAAAATGAATGTTTTTTGAAGGTTAGATGATATGCTTGCAGCACCTTCTACTAGTCATTATATATAGACGTTCCTTACAGAGGAGGTGGATATAAGATACTAGAAGAAGGTGCTTGATACTGCAAGCATTTCATCTCATCTTGAAAAAACATTGAGTTTTCGGCAAGGTATTTCATCATGGGAAATATTTCTTTAATTCAAAAGATTTCTCCTCGGGACCGATTTTCGTGTTTTCCTTATGGAACAATAATGGAGTAAAACAATCCTTATTTTTTGCAATTTTCCTAATATTACACTTTTCCACATTGGGTTAATAATGCCACACATTTCTGAAAATTTTAATATTTGTTGGACATTTAGAACTGAAATAACATTTATGTAATTATTTTAATTTTAATAATTTTTAACGGCCACTATAGGAATTTCATGGATAAATTGAAATATTTATTCGTTTACATAGACTCTAAATAACTTAAAAATTTCTCACGTCTATAGACGTTTCTAACAGAGGAGGAGGAGGCTACTAATGTTTAGGCACTTCTAAATGAGCTGGAGATTCGAAATTATTTTCATAGGTAGGATTTTGTGCAAAACCTACTAGAAAATACGAAAATCTTGAAAAAGTGCAACAATGCGGCCGCTAAAAATTCTTAATTGTTTTAAACAAATTTTCAAGGTTTATGTATTTCCGAAGGTGCTACGGAGCTGAAATTGTTTTTAGAAGTAGGATTTGTAAAAAAACGAAATAGGGATTATACAAATTTTGATATTTTAATTTGTTTGGCATCTAAAAATTTTTAAAATTTAAACAAATAGGTAGATGTTTAGATACTACGGGGCGAGTTAGAGAGCTGAAAATTTTATGTTATATAGAGTCTATGTAAACGATGTACTAATGATACACATTTATGCCAAATTTTAAATTTGTAGCATATTTAGAAGTGAAATATCATTTATCTAATTGTTTAAAATTAAATAATTTTTAACGGCCGCAATAAGAATTTCATAGATACAATGAAATGTTTATTCGTTTAAATAGACTAAACTCTAATTAACATGAAAATTTCAGCTATCTAACTCGCACAGTAGTATCTGAACATTTACCTATTTGTTTAAATTTTAGGAATTTTTAACTGCCAAATAAATCAAAATTTGTATAACCCTTATTTCGTTTTTTTACATTTCCCATCTCTAGAAAAAAATTCAGCTCCGTAGCACATTCGGAAATACATAAATCTTGAAAATTTGTTTAAACAATTACGAATTTATAGCGTCCGCATTGTTGCACTTTTTCAAGATTTTCGTTTTTGTAGTCGGTTTTGCACAATATCCTACCTAAGACGAAAATGTACATCCCTACTTGTTTACTATATGGATTTTGCGTGAACAATTAATAAATAAAAATAATCTATAGATGATGTGATTTCTCACTATAAATGTTCATAATTTAATTACATAATTATAAATATAATTACGTACATACATAATTACACACGTACATAATTAAAATACAGAAAGTATAAATATTTTAATAATAAAGAGTTATTCTAAGTAATTTTAATGGAACAAACTTGTCAATAACATCATCGAAATTTATAGTTTCTGCTATGCGTATGTCTGGAACAAGTATAGTAGTGAAATCGCCCGTCTTTGTGCCATGCAACCTCACACAACTTACCATTAACAATGTTTGCGCTCCTTCTTCAGTTACGCCCGGGACAGATGCCTCGCCCTAGTTACGGCACTATATATATATATATATATATATATATATATATATATATATATATATATATATATATATATATAAACTTAAAGAAAAGAAAAGTTAGTGATGAGCGTGGCAACAAGGTGTTGAAGGAAGCCCAGCGGACACTTACCAAGTTGAGGACCAAGTTGGCAGGTTGCTGGGGGCGTCGAAGAGACAGAAAACGCGCGCGCGCACACACACACACACAAACACACACACACACACACACAAATATATATATATATACAAGGTTATTATAAAGTAGCTTTTCAACAATGTATACTTATGATAGAAATAATCCAATACATCACATTTAAGAGTAGCACATGAAGTTTTCGATGGGCTACAAATTTTAAATACGAGCACCAGAGATCATCTCAGCGAAACTCTTGCTCTCCCCATACCTTCTGCAATGTCTCAGAGGTGACTTGTGATAAGGCAGCAGTAATCCTGGTCTTCAGTTCATCCACATCCGCTGCTAATGGTGGTTGATAAACACTGTCCTTGGCGTAACCGTTAGAAGTCCATTGGCGTTGTCTGGTGACCGTAGAGGCCAAGCAATGGGACCCCACGTCCAATCCCCCTGCCTGGGAAGTGATGTTTCAGGCAGTTTGTCACTGCCCGATGATAACGGGGATGTGTGCCGTCTTGTTGGAAAATTAATCTTCCACGGGGGCCATCATCGCTGATTTGTGACAAAAGAAAATTCTTAAGCATATCAAGATAACCCCAGTAATAGTCTCTTTGTGAAAGAAGAGAGGTCCGTACATTTTCTATCAACTCATTGCACAGAACACTTTAAGTTTTGGGGATTCACGAACGTGTTCGAATAACTCGTGTGGCTTTTCTGTGCCCCAAACACGAACATTGTGTTTACGTATCTGTTAACATGAAATGCGGCTTTATCTCTGAAAATGATACACTCAAGCAGGTCGTCTTTATCTTTCTGCCTTGCCAGCATGTTCACACAGAATATTTTTGTCATCTGTGATTGCTTGCAGCACATGATATTGGTAAGGTTTTAGCTGCAAATGTTTCCGTAACACTTTCCACACGGTTGTGGCACACCTGCATGGCTTTCATGTGCTGTTGATTTTCTTGGGCTTCTGAGAAATGTGCGCCTCACATTCTCCATTGTATCGTCGCTCACACTCCGCCTGCCTGTTTTCTTTGCATGATGCACCCAGCAACCCATATTCACGAAATTTCTGTATTCGTACGAAGAGGGTCTACTCGGAGGCTGTCTGTAGTGACGAGTGCAAAATCTTCTCTGCACTTGTGTTGCAGACTTTGTCTCCTCAAAACATAAGACATTTCTGCTGATGTTACACCAGCACCTATGGTGGGCAGCTGACACATTGAAAACTGCTAGGAAAAAAGTTGACAATCTTATTGTTAGCTCTCATCCAATGCCAATACTACTCCCACTTCCGTTGTCAGCAAGCTGCTATCAGCATACATTGTTTGCTCTAAAATTAACGCATATGTACTTAGAAGCATGCATGTACTTATCAGGGAATGTATTGCACATTTTATTATTTTTTAATTGTGTATAGTAATTCTCGGACATTTCTCGCGAACCCACTGGACTACTTCTGGAGATCCTCGGGGGTTCATGGACCTCAGCTTAAGAAACGCTGCTGTATCGGATTGTCTATGATTAAATCAAAACAAGAATGGAAAGATCCATTCCGGAGTACACTGAGATTCCAAATACGTTCTTTGAGATTTCACATTCCTGAAAATTCTAAATCGTTGTGAAGTTTTTTTTAGGCACTTAAAGAATAGTACTTCATGTCATTATGCTTAACTTCATGGAGTATTTTCTTACTATAATTTACATTAAAATTTATTATTACAATCTAGGAAAAAATGTTTTGGTGAGCTTTTGTGTAGTTTTTCTCCGGTTGCCTGTATTCGGGGTCCTCACGTCGTCGTCTTTTCCGCTCAGCAATTATTTGTTTTCTTCCCTACGGACAGAGCTTATGCTCTTCTACTGTTAGTTTTTTTTCTCCCGGCATAACAAAAATTTTCATATAATAAAATAAGGATAAATAATATATGTGCCTTTTTGGTCACCCAATCTCCGCTGGCATCGAGAGAGAGACATTCATTTAGTCAGGGCGCCGCAGACGCCCAGCACTACTTCAATCACCACCATTATTTCTTTGGAATGAACAAAAGAAGATCGAAAATCGCAAGCGAATATGTGCGGTGTGGGTACACTTTTTGTATAATTACGTACATACGTTAATCACCTTTTCTTTAAATTTATCGTAGACCTTGCGTCTTATGGAAAAAATTATTTGACATGAAACGTGTATTTAGTTATTTTATTCAACTTTTGCTCTCAATATTTTCCGCTCAGAAGAGTATTTAACGAGGTGCTTGCGAGGTATGTTGTAAAATAAATGTGGGTCTTAATGTAAAATGATCCTTATTATTGTCCGATTTTAACCAAAATTGGAATCGGTCGACAAATTTTAGTAAAACTCTCCAATACCAAATTTCATCAAAATATGTCCAGCGCTTCCCAAGTTGAAACATGCGGACGGACGGACGGAGACGACCTCCCGTATATGCGTTTACTTCATACAAAGAACGCATAATTAGGAAGATCTGAAGGCAAGACCTAGGAAGAAATCCAGCCCCTTCGATTACGGAAGAGAACCGGATGGAAAATGTAGTCGAGATATAAACCTGAATATTCCGCTCGGAAATACTCCTTCGTCGCAAAAAATTGGGGAATTTGGCCGAAACTGTTCTTGACAAGTTAGGACCGCCCAAATCTCGTATGGGCTCATTATGGGGCTTATCATAGTCATACTAGACCTTTTGGCAGTTAAGCTAATCCGGTGAGAAAATGTGTGTAAAAATAAATTACCCAAAGAAATAGAATCTCAGAGAAGTATTTAAACCGACTAACTCTATGAATGCATTTTTTTGCATTTATTTAAATGAATAATAAGAGGGCAAGCGATCCTACATTCTTTTCCTTTCCTTCGTGTAGGAGTAATTCATAAAATCTACGTCTTTTTGGAGGATTTTTTTTATTTTATGTATTTTTTTACTTCGTTATAAAATAAGCATAATCAGTTTCATTCTTTGAATTAAACCATTTGTTTTGGTGCCAAATAGAAGACAGCGTTTGGTTACATTATACACGGAATTTTAATCCCTTAAAGAATAATCTCTGGGTATAAGAGACATATAATTCAATGCAAATCAAATGATCTTTTAATTTCTAATGCGAGCCTTTTCTCTTATTCTCTCGTTAAAAAAGCAGCAGAAAAACCAATACACATAAATTATATTTCTGTATAAGTTAGTAAGACAGTTTTATAAGGCAAAATTTATTATTTTTTCTTGCTTGCCAAATTTGTTACTCCAAATTACAGTAAACATCAATCTGCGAAGGGAAGGAGTGATTGGGCGAAATGACATATTTCGAGTTTGATTATAAGTTTTCTATATATTTTTATTTCTTTCTACGGATACAAGGCACACATACACACAAATACAAAAATACTGTTGGAAAGCGATATGAAAACCAGGACAGATAGTAAAACGATAAATTTGTTTTGGAACGGTCGAATACTTTAAGTATAATGCCAAGCACTGCAAAAAAACTAAAATAAGTTAATGATTTTGTCATAATGTAATTTTTTACGAATTATTCGTATTTGCACAACACTTGGAAACTGTTTATAGTCTTAGTCAACATTTCTCATTTCGACCGTATTTTTGTAACCGATAATATGACAGAAAAAACTTAATATTTACATTATGATTACAAAAAACTCTACTTTCCGATTTATAATGTTTTTATTTTCCGATTTCGTAATACTCTCGATTGATACCGGAGAAAAAAATGAGCCAAATAAAAAAACGCAAAAGAACGTCATGCTTTTTTCATTAAACTCTCGTCATTCCCATTAACACTGGTAAAAGATGATCAATCGAAATACATACATAAACTTGTTTAGATGAAACTTTTTACATAACCGTGTAACATACCTTCTTAAGTGTGGTAATGTGATTCTATGCCATGAAAAGACACGACTACTAATGAAATCGTCCAAGTCTGCTTATTTTCTTCTTCTGTACGTCAATAAATAAGTTCTGATGATGGCGAATTTATGTCACTGGGCAATATTTGCAACAAAACATCGAAAGTCAAAGTATTTCGTCAAGTTTTGATTACTTGGTATGAGAAAGAATTTTTGGACTCTCCCTTTTGTGTTAACTGGCATTAAAATAAAGTGGAATCACCCAGAAATAAGAGGAGAATATGGGCACAGTTTAGAAAATTAACCGACTTTGACGATTTCACGTACGAGGGTACATAGAACAATCACACTTAAAACATTTCGCAGCTAAGAAAGCTAAAACTTTACATGTACAAATAATTTTAATTATTTAATAACGACAACCATTATTTATAATGTTTTATTACACATTTTTTCATAGTTTTATTTCACTAGAATCTTATGGATTTTTGTTTAAAACTATCTAAATAAAAAAATTGGGCACGACGACGTCGCGATTTTTCCTGTTTTCAAAAAATCCTACTGTTTTTACTGACAGAGTTTTGAAAGCGGGATATTTTTTTTAACTGTTCGCGGCATTTAACTCGTTATATTTATTTGTTTTCAAATCGATTCGACGACTGATTCCTTACACGATTCGCCCGAACGATTTAAGTTTTTCCGCGGAAAAATACTCCAAAAAGATGCGTTCTGGGCTCTCGCTTCATTTGGTGGAGGATTTCTGTACTTGATACTTCATCGGTTTCTTTTGTATTTACCCGTTACGCCAAAAAACGATCTTGTTTCCAAGACAACGGGTGATATGTGTCCGAGTTTTTTCTTTCCCTGTTCTCCCAGAATATCAATGGTTATTTATTTCGAAATATTCTTATTTGCGAGCAAGTTTACTTTTAGTTTTGATGGCATTTCGGACTGTCGGAGGGGATGGAGCTTACAAGATGGTCTCGTCGCAGTCTTTTGCGTAAACGACTCAATTGTCTTGGCGATCGCAGTTCAAAAGTGAAGCCCAAATTTTTTTGTAAAGACTAGGTAAATCCCATTTTGTTTTTTGGATTTTTTTCTCGTTATCTATAGAAAATCTCATTTTTGTACATTTGCAAAGAAATCAACTTCTCGTTCTTGGGCTTATTTTTTCAAAATGCTCTTTTTGATGCCAGTATTTATCTCAAAAACAACATTCACGCCTTCTATGAAACAGGAAACACACTTCTGTATACTAATACTTTCGTACACCATCTTTCTTCTCTCCCATCATTATGTTAACAATATCTCCCGACGAGAAAGTTTAGCATAAAAATGATTATTTAAATAATCCAATCCAAACAGCGGCCTTCGACCTTCTAGTCGATTTGTGTACCGGTGGGCTGAATTAATAACGCTTTTAAAGCCCCAGTTTTATAATACAGGTGACGTGGACTCGTCAAAGAAAGCAATATTTAAAAAATCTTTAACATCTCTTAAACTTACGTCTTTGTAAAATTCCTATACACAATCCCGTTCTGAGAGGAAAGAAAAAACGCGGATTTATTTTTCAACTTTCTTGATCAAAAACCAACCATTTGAATGCAATCGTGACGTTAATAATGCGTATATATTGTCTCAAAAGAGAATTTTTCAGGGGCATGGACTAAAATATCCCCAGATATACTCGATTCGTTCCGCTTTCTTTTCTTTACCTCTCGCGAGAAGAAATGAATTAAAAGTAGAAGTAAGTAAAATGACTCTCACTTTTTCTCTCACTCATGCATCAGATAAACACACCAATTATAACAGCACGCATCCTGATGGCGAGAATCGGAAGTATTATTTCCTCGCGGGGAAAAATACTTTTCTTCTCGGCTCGGTGATGAAGGGGAAAGGGTATGGGACAGCTTATAAGGACTTGAGGGGAAAGGGAGGAATGGACAACGCTGATCGCTGATTGGTCCACGTCGGATGGTTCACAAATCAAACGTGGACTGTTGAGCCTTCATCCAGGATCAGGGCTGAGAGATGGATTCTCCACAAGAGTCGATGGGTCAACGCGTCCTCGGTTAGGTTGTTGATATCTCTTCGGATATTCGGGAGTCTTTTGTTTTCTTTTTTTGGCGCAGTTACGAAACGAACTACACCATGGCGATCTTCCCTTTTCGAATTTAAATAATAAACATATGTATAACTTTTCTTCGTTCACTTTCGAGGAGTTCACATTTGTTATACTTTTTTTAATACAGTCGTTATTTACACACTTCGAGGAAGCTCTAGAAAAGTTTATTTCTCAATTATATTCAGCTCTCAGCGGTCTTCCATCTTTTTCGCTTTAGGTCCCGTGTCAAAGAGGGTCCCCCTCTTTAATTTTGGTCCTCGATCTCGAGTGCTTTCTTATGCATTGGTTGGGAAAACACCCTAAGTCGCACTCGTGAACAGGACAGAGTTCTTGTAGTATCCGCTTCGGGACTCTGCGGGAAAAAAGGAAGAAAATAATCGTTATTTTTTAAGGAACTCTATTAAAACCAATACCATATTATGAAAATTAATGATCCTCCTTAGCGATTAATGTATATCATAGTTTCATATGGAAAATACGGAATACAAAATACTAATTTTTAGAACAATTTAAATGTCTATTTAGGCAATTGTTTTAATTCAGCATATATTTATATAAATGCATAAGATGAACATTGTTAAATTCATCTTTTAAAAAGACGGTTTAGGTTATGAATTACAGTCTAGATAAATTTTAAAATTAATATTTTGAAAATTTCGTACGTGATGTGAAAAATATTAAAGAAGAAAGTACTAAAAAAGTTTTTAAAAATAGTCGTAAACGGGTGAAAAACACTGTTACAATGGTGGACCACAGTGGGGGCGAGTTCTAGTTCCGACCGACAATTTCATATTTTGCTGTTAAATTTGTTTTAGGCGAAAGTATTTTTCAGTCTCGCAAAACGTAGATAAAGCTGGCGAGGTTCTAAACTGTTTATCCCAGTACCGAACCGGAGAGATAGACCCTTAGGCAAACTCCCCCAGCCTGATCGACAGAGAAGAGGTAGTGCGAGCAAGAGTTCAACTTGCGCGTGGAAGCTGTAGTAAGCTGACAAAAAAACTAATTTCCGCCAAAAACCAAAGATCATACTTCCATCTAGATGAATTATAAGCGACAATTCGTTCATTAAAATCCGTACCGTTGAGCTATATCGAATCGTGCGCCATGCAGTATCGCTGGCGTAAAATAGGAATGACCACCCAGGTCCGTCACTCACAAATCGCTTTCCTCTTCCTCCGACCTGTCTTCTCCCATCTCGTATCTTTTATGCCCAAAAACTCCAATCCCTACTCCGTCATCTGAACGCCTTCTCTCTATCTTCCAATCTCTTTGTTTCACCGCTCTACCCTCTCTCCCTACTTCCAATCCTCTCCCCTTCTCCCTCTCTCGTAATGGCCGTCTTTTTTGTAACCGATTCATCAATCACCAAGTCTCGGACGGGACTGAAAAGGGTCCAGAAAAGGAGATAAAGAGGAGGAGGGATTGGAGAAGAAGAGAAGGGGTGGAGGTGAAGAATATGTTTGTCAAGACAAGGAAGATATCCTGAAATATATATACATACAAATTCATTTTGGGAAGTAATATATTTCAATAGAAAATTATATACTAGTAATTTGATACAATGAATTGGTGGTTTTTTAATGTTAATACAAATGACTGGAGGTATAATTATATCTGCTATTTTAAAAGTAACTGGATAGTGAGATGTTAAATAAAATGCATAACCTAGACAAAACTAAATTAACGGACACAGTCTCCTTGTTTAACATCTATCTATTAATATCATTATATTAGTACATACCAATATGTGTTTTCGTCAATAAGTTACTGAACGAAGTTTTATTATTGGAAATCTATGATGATATACTTTCTAAGACCGTTCAAAAATGTTCAATTTTTGATACTTTAACATTTGAAAAAGTCAACTTTTAAGGTGGTCGCCGCAGTTTCATACTTTGCTATTCCGTTTAACTTTGAGGAAATAACAAAGATGATTTGTACATTTTCTAAATTTGATATGATACATTCCCAAATTTGTTTTGAGGCACGATTGTTATTTCAACTCATCCGTCCCATGCTTTATTCTATTAGATTTATTATTCGGATGCTCTCATAGCTCTCTCTTCCCCAACTTTCCTACCTTCATCCCATATTCTCCTTCTCCTTCCCGTTTCTCGCTATTCCACCCAGACACTTTTCCTCCTTCACCCTTCCACTTACGCATCCACGTAAACCCCACCTCTTCCCTTTATCATATAATGCCTCCTCGCTCTCCTCCCTCTCTCTTTTCACTTTCTCCCACGCAATCAATCACGCCGGAACTCAAAAATCGCGCCTTGCCTCTGACAGCGAACTGTCCCCTAATTTAATATCGAAACGCCAAGGCCCTCTCTCAAACCATCTCTCTCCCTCTCATCTCTCTATCCTGTACCTCTCTCCATCCTATCCGTCTCTTTCTCCCTCTCTGCTTTAAGAGAGAAATATAGCTCTCCCTTTATATCTCTGGGTGGTAAAATTTGGGAGTCAGAGAGTGTATACGGGTGAGATCCAACGTAAAAAGATGCTGCTTTTTTCTGCAGGAAAATCTGCAAAAACTGTTCTTTTTTTCTAACTCTTCGCCTTTGTTTTTATGGATGAATTATTCCATACTTGGCCTTATTAACAGTGATATTCCCTATATCGGCATATCATCATTCGCTCCCGATTTTGCAATTGTGAATAAGAACATGACGCAGATTCCCTTGATTATCTAGTATTATATCTCAGTTTCGGTGCAGGTTACCTTGTTTCCCCATCACTAAAATTTCTTTATAACCTCGGACATATATGTGCATCATATTGAACTTGACTGAACATTCCGTACTTACTCAATTAACTTGTTCTTTTTTAGAATCATGTATCAACTGATGAATCACCTCCGAGGACGACTGCTTAGTAGCGGGAATGTGCACCTGATTTCCTCAACTTTCCTACGACTATTGCGGTAATCCTGAACATCAATTAGATTTCAGCAATATGGTGAGCTCGATAATTCATTTTTGTAATTGAACAAAACTAAAGATTATTGTGCCTATCGCAGCGTTTACATTAGGAGTCCAGTTTTTCGGTCTGTTATTTTTTGTTTATAATCAATCCGATGTCCTAGATAAGTGAAACCCTATAGTATGGAATATATTTTAATATGTTGAAGGTTCAATGACCACCTGTATTAACAATCATTAGGGAATACAGTGAGAGGCGAGCAAGCAATACACGGGTTTGGCCCCAATGAAGTCGACCTCACCTCAATTAGAAGGAAACATTTCCTTAAGGTACGTTTCAGGAGACTGGTCGTTTAAGGGACCAATTTATACGTTACGTGACGGGCCATTGGAGGCCAAACTGACTTTACTCTTTTCCAAAGATTTTCTTTTTTCCTTTCCTTATGCTCTCCCACCTACACAATCAGAAGATATTGAGGGAGTGTGACCTGCATCGTGACCCATTCTCTTCCCCCCACCCTCCCCGAGAGAAAAAGACTGCTCATTACTTTTTTTACCGCTCCAAGGCGCTGTTATCAATTGGCGGAGGCCGCCTGCGGAGTCCTGAGAATGATGAGTTGCCTCTAAGAGGGGTCAGAAACGGAGCAATAATGGATGACCTTCGCTCGTAGATTGGTGTTTGTGTCTGTTGGTACGCAAAAGTCTTCTCCGGCTTCATTTTTTATAATTTTTTCAACTATCGCTTTAGAAGTCATGAGAGGAAAAAATAATTCGAAATACGGCCATTTTCACCTCTTATAACATCCGATTATTTTGTTTTTTTTCTGCCTCTTTTCGCGCAAAAGGTTTCCTGGGTCTGCTCATCGAAACAAGCGCTTGATTCATTGAGCGGAGTATTCGAAAAGAAAAATTACGACTCGAGTATTAATACGAGAGCGAGCACTAGTTTTCACACGCTCGGTAATGATCCGATTTTCACCTTCCTCCGTTTAGGGGCGTAATTCTCTCGCTCAGCAAACGTCACGATCTACCCTTCACGATACCGCTGTTTATCATTCCATTTTTTAAGATGTTTCGCGAGAAAGAAGTACGCGAAAAATAATTTTCCATTGGGAAAGGTAAGAGAGAAAAAAGATTCTCTGTGAGGTGTAGATGGAAAAGAAAATTGATTTCCCATCGAACAAACCGTTTCAAAAAAGAAAAGAACAAGTTCAGAACGTGACTTAATGATTTACATCCATTAAATATGGGGGCTCGCGTTGCGTGCGTGCCACGAGTATATTGACCGATTTAATGAATGGCCGTATGATAAGGCTAGCTTAAAAGTCTCGTTATCGTTCATAGGATGGATGTGATTTGAAAATGACTTGTTTCCCCGATTGTTACAACGTAATGAGGGATTTATACTTTTAGATTTTTGTGAATTATATTCGCATATTTTAAAGGCAGAATCTCACAAGGTTATTACCTTCTCGTCTCATCTATATGACAGCATTCGTATTCCTATTGCATAAGTTTCCTAAGGAAAATGCGAAAGGTTGGTCATAATTTTTTCAAAGATATGCGGTCACAAACGATTTAATAAAGAGAAGCAATGGAGACAGAAATCTTTAAATCCAACGAAACCTCAACATGATTGGCTGGGAAAAGTCGGCTGTACGAAGAGCCTCAGATACACTTTCAGGTTGAATCCTTACATATTGCATTTTTGATTTGATGTTATTGGTAGAATAACGAAAGAAACGATTAATTTAATAACATGTATCTAACTGTTATTATTTTACTGCACACTCGGAATCTGCTGATTTTCGAGGTCAAAAAAATGCACAAGTTATCCGGCCTGCTGAAGCTACTTTTATGCGGCACGACATGTAAAAACTTACTTATCTGGAGAATGAAAGTTGGATACAATTGCCATATGCGAAAACCTTTTTTTAAATGTTTGTATAGAAACTATCGCGAATTATTTATTGCCACTTCCTCCCAATGATGGGAATAATATTATTCTTCGTATGCGTATGCATAGAAATTAACTGAAATACGAAAAACCCAATCACATGAGCTGTCCCCCATTCACTATTAGCTAAGCGTTAGTGCCCCTCCGTACTACTCCTCTCCCCCTCTCTCGGAAAGCTGCCCATGCCTCCTGGAGGGAAAGTGACTCGAACTTATTCTCTAGTTTACGTCGTCGACTCGGTGACGGAGCGGGCTTAGTGCTCGCACTCCAATACTGAGGAAGCGGGTTCAATTCCAACCGGCGGAGTCGTGCGCTCGCAAGAGTTAGTCTGAAAAAACTCCCGTCGAGAACAGTGTGTTTACGGCCGCCCAGAGGACAGGAGCCTTTTTTCAGTCTATCAATTCCGCCGGTTTGAATTGCCCGCTTTTGTATTGTTAAGGGCGTCACTAGCCCAGCCGCAGCCGTGGTCGACCTCTGTGGCGGTTTTTGCAACCGTTCAGAGAGTACTGAACCCTTCCCGCGATGAATCTTTTTCGACCATGTTACTACCTGCTCTGTGCCGAGTTATTTTCAACATGCATTCCGTTCAAATGCCAGCAAGCGATACTGCATGGTTGAATGTCGAAAGCCGACTAGGACTATCTAGCGCTCCATTCTACCGTACGCGGTATAGAAAGTTTTATTTTTACAATAATTGCGTCGCTTTACATTGTTTTAATAAAAAAAAATAATTGATAATAATGTTCCAGCACATTTTCTCCCTGCTAGCATTGACGTGTACCACTTGCACACTAATCCCGGACTTGAATCCAGATACTGTAGTTTTCCTTCAGCTCGAAAATACGGAGAATAGAAACTTGCATCAAACTGACGGAAGCCGTGAGCATATACACAAGTTTCTCCAGTTGGCATTGGCTTGTGACGCTACAAAAATAATATATATGACGATATTTCGTCATGGCAGACTAGGTTTTCCGCGGTATAAAACAGTAAAACGCTCTAATTTGGCGGTGCGCGGTAGGCACATTTACGGTAGGACGAGTCCATCCTCGAAGCGGGACCGCCTGTAGGGGAGGTGGTGTTTAGGTGTGGGCATTTGTGTTACCTTTAAAAATTCTTAAAATTTAAACAAATAGATAACTGTTTAGGTACTACGGAATGAGCTAGGAACTGAAATTTTCAAATATTTACAGAGTAGTGCATTTGCACAAATAAACATTTGAAACTCTTCATAAATATATTTCCGCGGCCGTTAAAAATGTTAAAAATTTAAACAAATAAAAGAATATTATTTCACTTCTGGAAGTGCTACAACTTTAAAATTTGGCAGAAATGTGTAGCATTGGTACCCCATAATGGAAAAAGTATAAAATTCTTAAAATTACAAAGTTTGGTGAATGTTTTAATCTATTATTTTTGCATAAGGGAAAAACGAAAATCGCTGTGGAGATGAAATCTTTAGAATAAAAAATATTTGTAATGATGAAATTTCATGCGCGAACTTGGACTCGTGCGAACCAAAATTGGGTTACTGCGCATAGGCTCTGATATCGGCCTCCCCTTTAAGTTTCTCCATCCCATTTCTCCCCTCTCACTCGTCTCCGGCTGCCACCTTAGACCGTGCGAGCTTTATGCACAGATTGTTCACTGGGGTATATAATTTGAACTGAAATCAGTTTTTACTTCTAATTTAAAACAATAATAATGAAGTCCCAATGTATGTATTTATTAGAATACATTGAAGAGTATAAAATTAGCTGAGTAAAATGATTATGCTTTATATTTGTTATACTCTGTAACGGATTATCTTCGAGTAAATTTAAAACTAAAAAGGTTTGAAGGGAAATTGGTTTGGAAAAAGGTTTGTTTCCGCGATATCGTAATGCGTGATTTTATATTATTTACTTTTAGATTCGGGTGAATAATATTTTCATCTTTTATAGGCAGATGATATTAGCTTCTCTTCTATATGATAACCTTGACATTCCTAAATAAAACGCTGAATATTTATCATAATTTTGTCAAAAATATGTATGGTCACAAATTATTTAAGAAAAAGAAGCGATGGAGACAAAAAAAACTTTAAATCCAACGAATCCTCAACATTTTTAACCGTAAAAAGTCCAATAAGCAAAGGGAAACGCGTGCTGGTTGAATCCTTAAGAGTTTAATTTTAATATGTTGTGTATCGGAAGCTTAACCTTACAGATATCAATTCGTATAATTAAAGAATGCGGAAGAATTTTAATTTGGCATAGACTCGTTCACATGGTATTTTGTCGCGAAGGATTATTCAAATATGTAACTTCATTTGGAAATTCTTATTACCCGATTATATCGTGATGTAGCTTCCTCCACTCACCTTGCAGTGGTGACTTGACCTCCCGCTCAGGCTGCGATGTGCTCTGAGGAGCCAATTGCTGCGGAGGCTGAGGGGGAGGGGGCGGGGGAGGAGGCTGCGGCGTCTGCGATTGGGCTCCTTGCTGCTGTTGTTGTTGCTGTTGTTGTTGCGCCGTTTGCTGCTGCTGTTGTTGCTGCTGCCTTGATTTCCTTTCGTTCTCCAACTCTTGAGCCAGGGACTCTGACAAAAGGATTAGCGAAACGGAGTTGTTGACAGTGCTTCTTATGCTTATATAATAATAAAATATAGCGTTTCAACGATAAAATATATAGTCCGTTGAGATACATTTATATATGTATATTGTTTAGTTTTTTTTCGATATTTTTTAGAAACAAATTGTACAATCAGTTTCAAAACTCAAAATATATAAACTAGAAATAAATAATCGATACGTTAAACATTTAAAAACAGCAGCTAAAAGGATTCAGATGAAAAAATGATAGAAAATGATGTGACGTCTAGAAAATAAATAATAATAAGAATGATTGGGAATAAGAAGGTTATAGTGAATCCACCAGACAGCATCAGTCGATCACGGCAAGTATCAATGGTGGAGAGTAAAAGTGGTACAATATGAAAAGAAAGAGAAATAGGGATGTGAGGAACAAATAAAGGTTGGAAAACCCAAAATTATAGCTATTGCATCCTAGTCTCTATTGCTCCAACCTTTGTGAAATACAAAATTAAGGCAATTTTGGACATTTGGAAGTTCAAATTAATGTCTAGAATTATTTCCTTAGAGAAGTTTCTTTTTCGGATTGTAAAAAATTCGAGATTTGTGTTAAATCGTCTTTACAGCCGTGGGGTAACGGTAAATGGAATATTAGAGCCTATATGCTCAGGAAGAGAGCGGAGTAGTAAAGAAGTTTGAGATTGAAAAGATGGAATCTATAGGAGAGATACGAGAATTATCAAAGACAGGATGAAGTGAAAGCGAAGTGGAATGGAATGAGAAGGGGAAGTGGAAGTGGATGAGAGTACAAACCGTATATCTTTCTGAATGGAGTAGGAGAGGGTAAGAGAACAAGTCGTAGACAGAGAGATTTAAAAGGGGGAAGGGATACGGAGAAAATAAGAGAGAGAGTATCAGGTGATTACGTGGATGGAGAAAAGAGGGGGGGCAAAGAGGAGAGGGGGGGGAGAGAGTAGAAAGACTCGAAGTGGATATCTTATTAAATTTTATTGAACGGCACTTTGTGATGGCAAGAGTTCCCCGGCCTTCAAAAGACGAGAAATCCAATTTCGTTCCATCGTTATATAATTGCTATCCTACAGAAAGCAAATGGAATATTCTGGGATAGATGGGGAGTGAGAAGAGAAATTTTGACGGAAGGGGAAGAAAATATGTAAGGAGAATGAGGAGTAATAGGTAAAGGGAAAAATATAATTACGGTTTTGTTGCGAACTGAAAAGTATTTCCAATGAAGAAAGAAACAAAAAGGGAGAAAAAGATATTGTTGCGACAGAATATTCCTTCATGCATTTCTTGTAAGAGATCGACCACTCTAAAAACAATAAGTGTTCGACTTCATAGAGAATCTCGAAGACGCATTTTAGCAGGGGCCGTAGAATTAAGGAAGGCGGGCCGAGGAGAATTGCAGGGAAGTTAATTGATTTAGGAAAAAGAATCGTTCGCGACAAAGGAAAATTGAGAGGGAAGTTTTCTTTCGGATATTTAAGGCTCAGTGGCCCGTAATAATCGGAATGAATGCGATTTTTTGTTAAAGTGAATTGCGCGAGAATAATTGAATTAATTTCGCTGTTTTTGGTTCGTTTGTTTGTTTGGTTCTCAATCGATCTTCTCCAGACTTTATCTCAAAACTTCAATTATTTTCTCAATTTTATTAGGTTAAATGTGATGTATTTAATTGTGACTAAATCAAAATATGATGTGCTCCATATAATGTGATATATTTCATGATGATTAGTCTACATTGTAAAACATAAAAAAATGTGGTATTTCGTAATAAAGATAATCTTGAGTATTTAATGTTTATTTTAGAGAATGTAAATTGAAATTGCAGCGATTAAAAAATATAATCAATTATTTGAGAAGTAGTACATTTTTATGCTAAGTATCTTATATAAGAGTTCACTGAACAATAAATGTCGTTGTCAGATGTTAAAAATGAATATTTTTTTAAGAAGTCATGGTTATTAAAGTAACGGGAAGTTTCACAGTCGGGACTTTAATTAAGGAAAATTAAACGCTAAACCTTTCGTAATTATACAAAAAAGGCGATTCCATCATCAAGATTAGAGATAGCAGATGCCATTTTGCTGGAACATCTGCCTGTAATTCTTACGAATACTTCACTCGAATATTTTAACCAGTAATGCTAATTCCCGTACGAGAATAACAGGTCAAAAATTAGCTCACTCATCACGAAATCGACGATAAATTATTCTGAAAATAAAACTTTTTCTAATTCCACTGCATTCAATTTCAACCTTTTGGATGCCTTCTCATTGAGGTCGAGATAATTACGTCAGAATACAACGAATTAGTATCAATTAGTTTGAAGATTCCCACCTGTATCATTAGCAATATTCCAATCTTATCCAAGCCGATTAAATTAGGATAAATAGACAAAAATTAATGTTACACATATTCCTCGCCAGAACTAAGTCTGCATTACACAATATATGGTATTAGATGGGTTTGTCGAAATAAAATCTAATTATTAATGGCGTTCTTTAAATGTTGCCCATTCCGTAAAACAATCCTCAAAAATATTTCGCGCTAAAAGAAAAGTTGTACAAAAGACATCATAGAATATTTTTCTTTTATGCAAAACTCGTTGAGCATCTCCATTCAGCTTTCGTGCTTGTAGAGAAAATAGCAAGTATTGATGCTTAGGGCTACAGGAATATGTGATTAGTACTGCTGACGCCATGAGCGGTCAAAATAGAGGAAATGGAGTGATGATTCGCAATTAAGAAACGACTTCATAAAATAAAAAGAATAGTGGAACCTTAGAAAAGAACGAATAAAAATAGCGACTAGAAGAAAGCGGAGGAAGCCTTCTGGTGACTAAGCATTCCAACAAGATGGAGTTATTGACTATGAAAAAAGAGGCTGAAGAGAAGGATCGAGAGAATAAGAGGAAGATATCCTAGACAGAGGGATAGAAAGTAAGATGCAGAGAGGAAGAGAGGGTGACAATAAGAAAAAATCTTGTGAAAGAGGTATAAAGGTAGTGAGAGGGAGTAAAAGAGAATGAGGTAAAGGAGAAAATAGGGAAACGGAGTGATGGAGACGATGAGTTAGAGATAGGAAGGGATACATTGAAAGTGAAAGTAGTGGGATAGATGATGAAGGAGCTGAGAAAGGGCTAAAGGACGTTGGTTTGGGTTTTCGGAATGAGTTAGTAACAAGGATGAGGTTTGAAAGGAGAGTGTGTTTTGAGTGCAAAGTCAAGGTAGTCAGTCCCTGGGCTATGAGGACCCTTTTCTCTCTGCTCTGAGGAGACATAAGGGTTACTCAGAAAAGGCGATCGCAGTTTGAGAAAAAGAGAGGAAAATGGTCGGAGGATGGGAAGAAGAGAGGTGGGAAGAGAATGAGGCAGTTTAGAAGCCACAAGGAAAGGGAGACACCGTATAGGTGGAACGGGTTAAGATGGCGAGTCGCAGGACAAAGTGAAAGAATGCATAGAGAAGAAGAGAGCGAGAGTCAGGATAGCAAAGTGAGGAGGTGGTGTCGTGAGAGACAGGGGAAACGGGAGAGAGGGCAAAGAGAGACAGGGAGAGGAAGGCTTAAGGTTAATACTTAACTTGGAAGGCTTTAGCAGGAGTGTAAAGTAAGTCCATGTGACGTGTGTGGGGAGAGAGATAGAGGTTAAATGGAGGAGTGAGAGAAGGGGTAAGCGGGATAGGAGGGGCGAAGGGATAAGAAAGGATTCGAGGAAGGAGAGGAAGATGGGGAGCGGAGGAGCCGGCAAAAGACTGGCGAGTTGAACAAGACGGCCGGGCTCGAAAGGGGTTGAAGTTGCGAGGATATTGAGAAGCTAGCTGCAACTGCTCAGCCCACGGGCTTTTCGAAACACATACAGAATTGAGGGAGAGAACCCTGTGACGATATTAGCCTACTCTTTGCGAGAAACATCACTGATTAACGTCCCTTCTGACGGACAGAGTGCTGACTTGCATGTCCTCCGTAAGTAGGGACTAGGCCAAGCCCGGGTGTAAAACCATCCAGCCCGCGAATTCGAATCCGGGCATTGCGCGTGGAAAGTCAGTACTCCAATCACTGCACCAATGCTTCCTCCGAAAAGGGGTTGAAGATATTTGTATGTAAGAGGGATGATAAGGCGAAGAAGAGGGGTAATGCGGGATTGGGAGTGGGAAAGGAAATCAGGAGAGGAGGGATGGGTATTCTGCATGGCATGAGCTGGGCTGCCTCGTAAGGCCTGCTCTAAATCCCTCCGCCCTTCTGCCTACCGCTCTTCTCCCCTCCAGCCTCTTCTATTTTCTCTCTATCCATACTCCACCCCTTACTCTTCTCCTCCTCTATCCCGCTATCTCAGCCGATGTTTTTTCCTGTGTGTCATTCCTCTTTTTTTAACCTTTCTTTCCATTATTTGCCTCCTTCTCCTGCCACCTTGATTTCTTTCGTTTCTTCTCATATCGACGCACTTACTCATTTTATTTTCCATTATATTCCCTCTTCTCCTATTTTTAAATTTATCTTCCTTAACTACTTTGCTTTTGATCTGCCAATACATCACAAAAAAATCAATATTCTTCCATAATCTAATTTTAAATTTCTTTTCATGATTATTATGCCATCTCAACAACTTTATTTCTCCTCCTAATGTCTCCTTCTCCTAGTATTTATTCGTTTATCCCATTTTATCATTTATTCTCTCTCTATTTCTGAGTCTTGTTTTCCTTGTTCTCATTCTCTACCTCTTATTCTCTCCATCTTTTGAATTTGTCTTCCACCCCTTTCCAGCTATCCATCGTTTCTTCGTATCACACTCCAAATGTCCATAATGTAGTCTATCGCAAAAGCAATTTCTCAATAATGCCTTCGTGGAAAGTATCTCTCGCTCTTTCTCTTCTAACTTCCTCAACCGAGCTGCTATATTACCTGAGGATTACTGGGAATTGCTCGAAAGGTGATATATATTATTATATTAAAAGAAAAAAAATCCTTTGGTGATCACTCTGTCTGTTTATCTGTGGACAATCAACGTTTTTGTTTAAAGAGATATTTGGAATTTCTTTTTGAATTAAATTGCTCTTATCAATCCAGCAAGTTTCCACCGATTGAATTTTCACAATAGTTCATAGATTTTCCATTACATGGCTTCGAATTCGGCAAATTCAAAACTTGGAAATGGTATTGTAGCCAAACTACTGAAGCTAAAGAGTGAAGTTTCACGGATGGGAAAATTCTAATGATCTACATTCCAACGGTGCGGGTTCTCCCCTCCTCATATGAGGCAAACCAGAACTCGGAAAATATTTTATAGGTTTTGGCTAGCAGCGTATTGATAAATTTAAAATGTAATGGATTAAAATATGAATGAAATTATAATAATGAAAACGTTATTATTATAATTATTGCGATTCAAGTTCATTTACATCCGACTTCAACTAAGATAAACCACATTTTGAAAATAAATTTTGTTCAGCGAGAACTACGTCCAAAATATTGCTACAAACTAATTATAGAGTAACCAAGAGCAGTCTCATTCTTCTTACCCAATTCTCTATCAAAAATAATATTCCTGTGTGTCTTATAAAGAATATTGTTCAAATCGCAATTCCCTTATTCGTATCTCCAAATGTACGGTGTTGAAAACTATTTTTACTGAGAATCATTAATGAATGATCGACTCAAAGAACAAAAAGACATCTTTGCTCCTTCTAACAAAAGACGCTAGACGTAAAAGAATTACTTTTTGACCCACGAGCCATTCTATACCCTCTCCGATAAATCCCTTACAACTATCCCTTTGACCCGTGCGAAACAAAAGCGACGAGTGCTAGAGATGAGGGCGCCACTACTGGGGTCTTCCTTGATTACCAATTTATCCGCTGAAGAAGCTCAGAGCATGAGGGCGTTAAGGTCCTCTTCGTAAGAAGGAAGTGCGGCAGTGTTTTGAAGGTGGAGAGTCGGGGGAGGGAAGGAATTAAGGAGAGGTATTAGGACCCTAAATAATTCCACTCTTGGAAGGGTGAGGGAATATTTTCTGAGATCGGAAATCCGGAAATAATGTGAGAAATGGGAGGTGGTGACTGCAAGTTGCTTATAATGAATAATAGGAGGCATATTTCATTCATTACTATATCAATATGCTTGACGGAAGAATGTCTTATTTTGATTTACCAGCTTCTAGGAGAAACTTTTAGACCAAGCTCCAGAGAAAATGTTTGTGATACGCGAACGCCTCTATAATTCAATGTTGTTATCTCAGTCAGAGAATATAAGGAATACGTTGTTAAAAAAGTTATGCGTTGTTATTGTTACTGTTCAAAATGTTTTTTAATCGAAGAACTTTTAATTTTGCATGTATATATGCTGTAAATATATGATCCAGCAATTACTTCTTCCCCTTTATCTTATGCAACCAAATAAACGTTATTTTTCGCGTTGACAAATATCGTAGTTTTATTTTATTTGCTAACATTACTAAAGTATTAGTCATATTTTCTTGATTAGATGTGATAAATAGTAACCAATTACATTTAGGAGCGAAAACGTGAATCTTCTACGTCATTGTAAATTAAACAAAAAATCGCAATTAAGTTAATATAAACATTTCCAATTAACATCTATGAAAACATTTAAAACGCCATATCAACTATGATTCCTCTTGTTAAATACATTTCATTCGGTTCACCGCACTCCATAAAAAATGCCATTCTCAGATTGAATTTATTACGAGGATAGAAAGGAAAACCGAAACAAATAGACCCGCACGATCGAGGCCTTAGCAAAAACAAACTCCTGCGTTTTATGCGAAACGATTCGCGCCGGCAAGGAATTGCTAAAACTGAATTTCCATACATCCGCATGTGTTTTGCTTTGGTTTTCCGTTGCTTCATTTAAAACTGTTCGTTCCATTTTGAAAGTAACGGCTTAATACACACTTAAGATCTCGGAGATGGAAGAGAGAGAGAGAACAAAAAGATCTCATTGCGATTATACAGAGAAATAAAATTGAGTAAAAAAGGTACCAAGAGGAAACCGCTATCGCGAGTGGTTTACTAGTTTAACCGGGTTTCCTTTGGCGCTATCATTCTCTTTTCAGACGGAACAAATCGTTAAGTGACGGGGTAGGAAGGACTCAGCCGACGAACCCCTCCGGCCAAACTGACGCTCGAGATGCAAAAGACCCGGACTTTATTGTTTTATCACGACTTTCGTCGAACAGTTGTATAAAACTCCTTAAGCCAAAAAAATTGTAGGGTAAGCCCTATGCATTTCGCCCACTAAGTGGGCATCTTCAGGGGAGAACCTGCCTCGTCATTGATCGAGGATGAAGTCTAAGATTCATGTTGTTATTGAACAGTTATCAGTAAAATAAGGTTCGCTTTTACGTAGGCGGTGATGGCGAATTTCGGGACTCAATTTATTGCGCGTTTGTTTTCTAACTCGGAATTAATTATTCGGCATATGGGGCTTGTATTTCAGGAATATAGATTTCATTAGTCGATTACAATTCATTGTTTCTTATTGTGTTTAAATATTCCTTGAATGCCTAATTATTAGAAGAGTAGATTAAAATCTGATTGCATACCATTCATGAAAATGTATCACTATGTTTCTGAATGGTTCTAATGCTATATTTTTTTCAGCGAAAACAGAAATATATAAATATTTATAAAAAGCGAGTTATTTTCTAAACATTATTGAAAATGCCTTTATATCATTAATATTTCATATGTTCCATTGCTCTATTTTAAATTATACCGTTGGGATTTTGATAACATTAGCTCGAAAAAAAATATTTTACACTCACCAAGTTATAATCTTAATTTTCAATGAAATTCAATAATGTTTGAGAAGGAATGGCTCGCTACATTTCATGTCATTGCCAACATCAGGTATTTGGATAAGGTAGGAGAATCTGGCACAACAGATAGTTCAGTGATAGATAGTCGAGTACGAGAAGAAGTTTAACCCACTTCCCAGGATCATATAAGAAAAAATAGTGTTATCCATGAGCATGTATAAAACTATAGCGTTTTTCTTCTATTATAAAATTCGCTAATATTTTGTTTTATTTTGCTATGAAGATTTCTCCCATCAACATAATTGAGAAACTGAGCAGAATTTGGAATTGATCACTTGTTGTATGCGTAAATTTAGCTTATCTTAACTTATTATTGTGGAAATGTACGCTCAAAATTTCAGCATTCCATCTTTTAACCTTCGGATGTATAAGCATAGAAAAATTTGAATGGGTCCCTATCTGCCCTCATATATTTTTCACAACTGAAATCTAAAGAAAAACAAATGGCAGCAGTACATAAATCTACCCTCTAGTTTCAGCTCTCTGTTGTTAATGGTTTCGTTACAATTTTAATTTTCGCATACACACGACAGACGGACAAACACACCGAAGTGAAACTATGAACAGCTAGAGTTTTTTCACTGCTGACCATTCATTTTGGTTATAAAATTTGGTGCTCGAGTCTTTTAACCAGTGTCATATTGAAGAGTACGCATGTAAAGGTTAAATAGCAATCGTCTACGTGACTCTCTCTCAATCAATTTACTATACATTTCCTTCGGCGTTGAAGTAATAACAAGATGTATTCCGAAACGCCCTCTAGGTTCGCTAGATTCGTAATAGATCGCCTTTCGGATATAAAAGCGAAAGATAAGTTTTTTGTTTCTGACGACGTTTCGAATTTCGGAGCGGCACGAAATAAAAGCTGTGTGAATCGTTTTGGAGAGGGAGATACAAGAGGTAGATGGTGGAGGAGGGCAAGGAAACAACTCCGACTATCGAATCGGTCGAAGAGTTCGTGGTCACGAACCTATCAGATGCTTCTCTATCATCCTCTATCTTCGCAGACTATATCCTTTTAACGCGTTTTTACCCATGAAACACTCGATAAAGTTTTTTTTTTGAGAATCAGAAATGTTTCGGCGGAGAGAAATGCGATATACCCAAAGAGAGAGGAGAATGTGGAATGGGATGAAGACAAAAAAATTGTGCGTCGGTGTAGCTGGGGACGAAGAGCAGAGGGATGGGAGGGAACGAGGTTTTTTTAGCAATTGAGTGAGAAGGAGAGAAATAGATGACGTTAGGAAGAGGATGTAGAACTTACCTCAATTCGTCAACGGTGTGGAACGCGCAAATGGCACGGATCCGTGTCTACCTTACATTAGTCATGGCGCGATAGGAGAGGTGACAGATGCTCGACACGTCGGATATAGGTGATACATTTTAGAACAATTGCCGCACGGAAATTTCCGTGTATGTTACGCATCTGGCCGTTTTATTTTTTCCATACGTAGTATAGGGGAAAGTATTGTTTTCATGAAAAAAAAATCGATTTCGAGATTTCAACGGAAATGCACGTTTTGAGGTCCCCTGAATACGTTTTGACCATTTTGACCATTTTCTCAATATCTGTGTGACAGTTTTTTCTGGGTGCTCTAACTCAAAATCTATTAAGCAGGTCAACGCGAAATTTTATATTTGACATTTTTGTTAAAGAGAAAAGAACTGATTAGTTTTTGATAAAAATCGGTCAACCGGAGGTGGGTGTTTACTCTTGTCACATCAGTTTTTTTGAAATATTTGCCTTAATATTTGATTAATGTGAAAAGATACTTGAATAAAACTTGTAGAAAATTTAATCTTCTACAACCTTTGTTTTAAAAATTTCCCTATATAATGCATTGTTTAAGAGATATCTTAAAAACTAATTATTTAGCTGCCACAACCACACCACCTACCGGCGACTATTGTAAACAGTTGACGCTTAGTTACGTCTTAGTAACGCTCCTTTATATTTTCTTAATTGTTGGAGATTCGTGGCTATATCCAATATCAGAAGGCTATGGTTTAAGTTTATTTCTGTTCTTTTTAAAGTTTAAAATTTTCTCTCAGTTACTTAAAATATTTATTATCATGTAACATATTTGGAATTTTTAGAAATACTACAGGTATGGAGAAAGTCATGTGGTGGCCGCATCAGATTTTTTCCTTATATACCTTGAAAACCAATTGTCTTGATTGATAATACCATAAATAACGAAATTTCAATTTCCTCTTAGGAAACAGTTAATCAGTTATATGGATAAAAGTTTTCATTTATATAGCTTTACTTCAAGCTCGAATTAGATTTCTAGGTTTCTATGAATTTTTATCTAGATGACATAACTACGTCATACTAATAATACCGTGTGAAAATTTTAATATTGCATACCTGCTTTCATTGTTTTCCAGTATTAAAATGACGTGCTCTTGATAGTTATATTGTATTCTATACATAACGAAAATGGTATATTGCACAGAATTCCTGCAATTGGTGGGAAAAGGGAAGCAAGTATGCTCGAACCAGAGCATATATGAGGAAACTAGCTATACCAGAATCGTATTCCTTGCGTGGGTGGATACAGATAATTGAATTTCTCTTATTCTAAACATATATTGTTGCTGGAAAACCGTTGCTAATCATATCACAAAAATCCTACAGAATGATAATTATTTCAATATATTGCATCCCTATGACAAGGAACGATATTTTAATGAAAACAACCTTTCCGTATGAAGAATTCACTGCGAAACCGTTTCTGATTTTTTTAAAATTCGGCCAAAATACAGAATCTAACATCAGAAGTTTTAATTTAAGATTAATAGGAAAATTTTGTGATGAAATATAAAAAACTATTATAGAAGTATATTCTAAGTTTTGATCTTTGATCCGTTCCTTTTAAAAACTTAAAATTCTTGAGCCACATCACTTTCTACGATAACATCCAAGTAGCACAAATAGGAGTTGCTGACTGAGAAGTGCCTTCTATTTTCCTGTATTATCGCATGCTTACTTCTTTCGCGATCTGACGAGGTTTACGCTACAAAACTCTGTGACTCTTGCTTCATTATAAATGCGAATGTGAGGGATGAATGCCCGGCAACAACAGTGGCATGCCTGATAGAAATTAACGGTAACATTTCCACAGGAAAATATTTCATGGCGCAAAACCTTGCGCTAAATCACGTAGCAATCCTATTGTGGAAAAATTTTAATGTTTCTTCTCCTTGAATAAGCGCTACTCTTTTTTTCTCTTCCCTGTGCGATGCAGCCTTTATCCATTGCTTCCTCCTCCTCACAGTTCTACTTCTTACACTTCTTCGAGTCTAATCGGCGACGCCTTTTAAGGATTACTCAACAGTTCACGGATCAGCTTTCCACGAACCATTTCGTTCATTATACTTCAATCCCATAGAGTCACCCCCTTTCTTCATGTCCTCTTCTTTCTCCTCTCGATCTCTTTCTCTCTCTCTGCTCACCGATTCGATTCCCATCCATCCGTCTCGCCTTTTCCTCCCCCTCATCTTTCTTTCCCATACCAATCCCCCTCTTTCTCATGATCCCATTCCTGCTCCGCGCCGGCCAACACTCTGACCATTCTGTCCATCCTCCCATCTCTCCTCTCTTATCCATCCTTCCTCACCCGTCACTCTGAATGGGCACCTCCTGCGCCTATTGTGCTTTTTTCCATCCCGTTCCGCGGGATCATCTCCCCCATTTCCTTTTTCCTTCCCTAGCCCAGACACCTACGCCCGCAATTCAAAAAATGGACCTCGAGGTAATTACGGTTTAAGTGCGAAGTCAGCAACACCATTACCATCTTTTCTTCGTCTCTTTAGAAGTATTCGATCTCCCGCTTCACCCTTCTCCTCCTCCTTCGTCTCTCCTCCAGGCAACCAGCCCATCCTCTCCCTTCCTCTGAAGAGGCTGTCCTCTCCTGCCCTAAATCTGTCCCATCTCTTTCCTTCCTCTACCGCGCGTTTCTTTGTGTTGAGTCCCATCCTTTCCTCCTTCGGGTACTGGGAGGACTATCTGTCTCTCCTTACCTTCTCGTCATAGTGACGCCCCTTTTTAAGAGGATATCCAGAGGCATAACCTTCTCATCTCCACCACCTCATTTCTCTTTCCTTCACCCTTTCCCTCTTTTCTTCCATTTGGATCCTATCTCCAAAAAATACGCCTCTCCATCATCTCGCGTTATCTGTTTTCATCGACTTTAAGAAATATTATTTTTTACTTTTCCGATGAGGCCGATTTTGTTTTATTGTTAGTCTCTGAAATGGTTTAAAACTAAATATTTGTTCACGATAAAAAATATCCTCGACAAGTTGTATTAAAAACAATTACTATACGAATGTTAACATTTTTTTTGTTTTTGTACAGCATTGAAAATAAGCTATTAAATCTTTATTTGTTAACGACTCCATGTTGGACTATAACTAAAAAAAATATTCGATCAAAAGTAGAACTCGGTGTAGAAATACGTATTGTGTTACATAGACATCTATCTAATAAACCTGCAAGATTCATTTTCGTATTATTGCCTCCTTCGAATTAAAAGAGAAAGCAATTCATTTTCTTACTTTTCACCTTTACTTAGTCATAGTTTAATGCCAATCCTCTTCAGCCAAAGTTTTTTATAATAAATTTAGTCTAGCGTTATTTAAGTATGAAAAAATCAACGGATCAGCAGCAATCTAAAAGCCGAGTTGAACGCACAACATTTCATATGTATTACCGCCGCATTCCTCCCTCTCCTGTCTCCTTCCTTTCCAACATTCCATAAAAAATCATCGCTTTTCAGAGGAAAAAAGGCAACCATTCCTCGACTTCCTGTCGCCTGTCGCTTCCATCGCAAACATCTGCCGCACCACCTAGCGACCAAATGATCAATCAAAAAGCAATAACCGGACCGTGATAGCGGGATCACCCGAACCGTAGAAATATATTAAGTAACACATGTTGCGGGAAAGGGAGAGAGGGGGGAATCGATGTGTGAGAGAATAATTTCTAAACGTCGACATCGACCAGAGAATGAAAGATCGTCCACAGAGAGAAAAAAAGGGGATGGCTCCATTCGATTCGCCAATCGAATGAGGAAACCCGAAGACATGTGGAAAAAGGTGGGATATATAGGTTTATATACGCGCCCTTAAAAAAACGAATTGCTCGCAGGAATGGAGGGAAGGAGAAGGGAACGGGAGAATGGAGAGGAGGAGGGGAAGGGTGAGAGAAGGTCCGTTCAAACCTGGAAACAAAAGAAAGGTGTAAGACCAGGGGCTGAAATTCGTGGTGTAGAGCCTTCCTCATTATAAGCCATTGGTCACGGTATAGGCCGAAAGCATTCATCGGCATTTTAAGTAACAGCCGCACAACCCTACGTGGTCTCGCTTTCTCTATTCATCTCCCTACCCCTCCCTCTCCCCACTTCGCCTCCTCTTACCTTTCCCCCACTCCCTCACTTATCTCCTTCCTGCCGCCTTTAGTCTTTACCTTAGTCACCTCAGCCGTCTTGAGGATCCAACCATCTGAAACGCAATGGCCAGAGCAAATAGTACTCCCCAGGAGGGGACAATTTTATTCACTGCGGGAATAATAAGAGTAACAACAATAGCGGAGAGAGTATCTCCGACAACGAAGGCCATTGTGACGGCGTTATTCGCTCCGTAGGTGCTGTTTACGCCCCCGCTGCGCAATTTTCGGAATGAGAGATGGATTTCACATGAGCGATGAATGAATTATTTGATTAACTGAACGATGAAGCGGTCAATATAAGAAAGCTTTAGCGGATACGTAATCGAATCTTACATATTATTATTTTTTTTAACGTACGCAAAAAACTGTCTACGAACTAGAAAACATGACGAGTTTATTAACTGATTTGGTATTAATATGTGTGGATTAGGTTACTTCCGTTTCTAAGACCATGGGTTCGTGACAGTCCGTGAGCATAGATATTATTATTTTGTTTATAAAATCAGTATGACAGTTTGAATACCGCTTTCGTGCAGCAGTTACGGATATAAATAAATAAATCAATTTACGTAATACTAGTCAATTTATCGCTATTTGCGTAAAGCGATGATAATAAATATTATTTTTATTTATAATTTTATCAACCGAATGTTTTATATTTCTATTATTGGCATTTTAAATATATCTCATAAAATTAAATCTAAACTGTATAGAATCAGAAAAACTTTATAAAGTGATATGCTCACTCATAAGTACAAAAATGAATTCTTTAGTAGTGATTAAATACTGAAGAATTCCTACAGCCTTCCTTCTTTCTAAAAAGTTAATTAAGCTCAGCATTGGGACTCCTAAGGTGTTCTTCGATTACTATCGTAATATTAAGGAACTATTTGAAAAATATAACGTGTGGTAAAACCCACAAAAAATTCACGACGCAAGGGAAAGCATATATAAAAGGAACTTCCAATCGACTAAATCCTCTGCAAGATTTCTGCCACTTTTTAAAGTCTTTTTGGAGCCTCTAAAATAAATTAAAACCAGTCCAGGCGACACGCACACAAAAAGTATTCCATTTCAAGTCATTTGTCGTCAACTCTTTTCACTCTTTCAGCCCACCCCTAAAGCCGGCACACCCTATACCTCTTCCCTTACGAAAATCTCGTCCTTTTCCCACTCCATTCCTCCCCCAAAAAGAAAAGGTCGAAATATAATAATATTTTTTCCTCCTCACGGACCCAAACAAAATGTCCGAACCCTTTACGCTTGGACGATCTGAAGGGAGAGCCGTCGATACGTGTTATCGTCAAGCAAGAAGGGAGAAAAATATCCTCCAGATGTCACCGTCCCCCACGATGAGAAATGGGATAAGAAAAATATGCCCGAGTCCTCTCTCCTTCTCTGTATTTCATTCCCGCTTCTCTTCTCGAATCTTATCGATCTAAATTCTTTTTGACAGCTCGAAAAAAATATCGAAGGAAGCGGCGAAGCTAAATAAACTCGGTTCCGATTCATTAAACGCGGTCTCTTTTCTTCCCTTCGGAGTGTCCCGTGTCGCACTCCCCAAGACAGTTTACGTTTGATTGAGGCATCGGAGGGTCGATAATAAATCACGCCGAGTTTACGTAATGCGAGGATTTCTTTTTGATTTTTGTTTGAACATTAAATCTTAAAACCTAAAAATAGCAACAAAGTTGTTCGGAAAAGCATTTCCTCGTTTGTGGTACTGAAAATGGATTTTAAAGCAATATTTTTACGTGAATATAATTGGTATTTTTTTAGACAGAACTGGACAATCAGATTCTGTTCTCAATAGTTATTCATTTAGCTGATAATACATGTGGCTTTTGATTACCTCGAAATACACTGCACCACAGATAAAAAAGTTGCATATTGTGGATAGAATCTGAGTCAACTGCTAAATTTCACTAGAGTATTTTCTATCGTTTAAGTTAAACAATAATCGCCATAATGCAGTATTAATTTCATATTATTTTCTTTTGCTTCCTTTTCATTCTTGTGACGTGAAATGGTATGTGCAAATAATGCGGAACCGTGAAAATAGTCAAAAATAATTGCGATGTATTATTCATTAGTTAAGTGAGCTAAGATTGATAATATTTGGAAGAATAATGAGTTAATTGAGACAAGAACCCTACAACAAAAACTGAAGCAATAAAAACAAAGTACTCAATGAATTTAACATATGAGAAAACGAGCGAAATTGATGGTACACTAAGCGATAAGGAATGCATTTAGTTTGACTGTGGGTTTCAGAACAATACTGGCGTCCTCTTTGCATACTCTTAAGAATTGACTTTGCTCTGCCAAGCTTATGTGTGGTCGACCAATCAGAAACAAAAACCACGATTTAGTTATTATGTTCCCGTAGAAGCAGCATCCGTGGGTAGAGCGAAAAAGTACCAAAAAAGAAACATCTTCTCACGCGGGTATTTAAATTTCCTCCGCTCTTGCTCGCTCGTTAACTTTTCATTTCCCTCCCAACCACTTTTTCCGTGACGTCATCCCCCATGGAAAAGTCATAGCATGGCTCCACGCGTCCTGCCAACCCACCTTCCATGCACCGACCCCCTCACCTCTAACGCCACCACCCTCTCTCTTCTTCCGTACCAAACCTATTCTCTCTCTCCCTCTCCAGGGAAAAATAATAGAATCCCACCTACCCGACCACACCCACCGAAAACTCGCCATTTTGTAATTACAACCCAGTGCGCCGAATTGACCGTGGAAAAAAGCGCTGTAAAATCCGAACATAAAAAATACGGCCCAAACTTAGGGCTTGGAATTTCGTTTTGCTGCTACCTCCTACTCCTTCCATCCGCCTACTCCAATCTCCCTTTCTCTCCTTCCCCCGTCGCTGCACCTCTTTCCGTCTCTTCTCTACCCCTCCGTCTTCCTCGTTCCACTCTAAAATAAAAAAAATCTTTTTGCTTCCATAACAACAGTGAACAGCGTCTCCCCCACGCACACACATGCGCCAGTGGGGTAGGGAGGAGGGAAGTAGGGAGTTTTGTCGGGAGGGTGGTGGGAGCTGTGCGGAGGGAGAGGTGAAATGGCGAAGAGAACGCTTGGTGAAGCGATGAAAATAACCTTGGCGATAAAAAAATGAAACTTTGCGATCCCAATTACTTTATGTTTCATTCCGCAATAACAGACGCTCTCTTGGTAGGGGGATGGAAGATAGTAGGGGGGTATCGAGGGAGATGGGAGGGAGATATAGCAGTGAAAGAGAGAAAATTGGGTGGGGGTTCTGGGAGGTACGGTGAGAGGTGGGAGGGTGTGAGGTGGGAGGGAGGGAGACTGGATGATGGTTTGGGTGCGACCCTTTTGTTTTTGATTGGGTGTGTAGAGGAGAGTCCACAAAGAAGTGCGGGAGAAAAATGCGCTAAAAATGCGGATAATTTTTTATAATTTAATTTCCGAGTAAATCATTTAATAGCTTTCGATGGATTCATGTAAATACAGTTCGATGTAAAAACTTTTAAAACCCCTCGATATAAATGCTATTGCAAATACAGCCGACAAAAGGTTCGATCCATAGGTTTGTTTCAGAAGGAGAATCCCAACCATTTTACCATTACTTGTTTAGATTGTTGTTTTTTGTATTTACTATATTTTTATATGATCCATGGTATATGAATACCATATCTATTTTTAAAATTGTCATCATTTAATGACAGTCCCCTGGATAAATCCATTTCAAATCTACGAAGGAGGGGAGCTTTTTTTCTCTTTTGAAAATATCAATAAATAAGTAAAGTTTCATAATAAATACATAGTTTAAATTAACATAATCGAACACTCAGCAATAATGCGCCCATCTAAATGATTGCAATAGCCCACCTTGGTAAAGAGTGTTTATCTACTCAACATAAAACATTATGTTCTTGCTTTGGATGTCCCTTGTGAAAATATACTCTCGATCTCTGTTCTTAATTACGATACCTTAATTTTGTCACAAAATAAAAGTACACCTCAAAGAGTGGACATAAAACCCCCTTCGAAAATGTTGATAGATTTAGCATAATGTATAATCGATACTTTGTAGATTGTGCATTGTTTTTATTTAATTCTGATATCGATTTCATTTTTCTCGATGCACAAAGAAATACGTCGTGTATAGAAAAGTCATGCGTGGAACCCAGCTACAATAGATTTTATTTTAGCAGTACATCGTTTATTTACGTTCGACGCATGATATAATATGCTTGCAGTAAGAGGAGAAGGGCAAGAAGAACAAGAAAAAATTATTTAGTGATTTTTTTCTCTCAACCCAACTCCATTTTGTGGAGTTGGGCGCTCATCCCGGTTTCCATCTTTTAAGTGGTAGCATTTAAAAAGGGAAGGTAATAATAGAGGTGGAGGGAAGAGCGACGCAAGGAGGAATAAAAGGAGGAGAAAGAGCAGAGAAGAAAGAGGAGAAAGAGAATAATGTAGAGAGGAAGGAAATCAGAGAGAGAAATCCAGAAGTGGGTATTGTGTAGTAGCAAAATGGGTGGGTGTGTTATAACATACGCAAAGGTAGGTGGGGAAGGAGAGGATTAAAGGGTGAACGGGAGAGTTAGGGATAAAAAGGAGTTAACATAGTAAAAAGTCATATACATATTTTCCAACTCCTTTTCTTGCCCTTCTTCCCTTCCATTCCTCACAAGGAGAAAAAATACCAAAACACCATTTCCCCCTTCCCCCTTCACTTCCCCTGCTTCTTCCTATTCAACCTCCGAAAACACTTCAAGCCCCCACCATCTCGCATACCCTAAGAAAAAAGATCTCGTTTCTTTTATTTTCGTGCGTCTTTTTCCCCCTCTTATTTTTAATTTTTCCTTTTTTTAAGCGAAGCACAACCGCATCGACATACCGCATTAATTCGAGACGGGAGAATATGGAAGTTGAAATGGGAAGTGGGGAAGGACATGATGGGAAGGGAGAGAGGAAAGAAGTGGTCGGACGGTGGGGAAGGAGGGACAGCGAAAGGGGCGGAGATAGAGAGTTGGAGATGGGAAAAAGAAAGGGGTTGAGGATTTTTTAAAGAATATTAATGCTCCCATACAAATGAAGCGAGCCTCCTCCCTCTCTCTCATTCTCTCACTCTCCTCAACCTTCACCACCGCTTGTATATTCTTGCTCTCCCTCCTCGAATATTCGCCACTGACACTCCTGCGATTTTTGTGAAAGGCAGAGAGAGAGAGAGAGATGAAGAAAGGGAAGGTCAAAAAATTTTGCGGGTGAGGCTAACTTCTCAAAATCGCCTTGCTAACTGGAGTGGTGGAGTTAGGAGAAAGAGAGAGAGATGGAACGGGTGTCGGGTTCGTGAGGTGAGAGGAATGCTCTTTAAGGTAGTGTATGTGGAGGGAGGGAGGAGCGGTATAGGCGTGGTCTCATGAGTATGGAAAATAGGGGAAGAAGAGGAAAGACAGAAACAGGGGAAAATGGAGTAGGGATAATGGAAGGAGGCAGGTTCTGCGGAGACGGTAGCGACAGTAAAAAAATTAATAAGCTGCTTTAGTCGCATTTGAACACGCGAATACTTCACTCCATCTACCCTCTCCTTCCCTTCACCTTTCTCTCTTGATAATTTCTCAGAACACTTCTATTTCCTGTAGTTGTGCTTTTTTTCGTTAATGATTTCCTTGTTTTTCCATCGTCTTCATTTTCTATAGGCATTTAAATGATCAGCTATGGAGCATGATCAGGAAATAGGAAACAATTCAAATACAAGAAAAAATAAAAACCCTAGGATTAAGAATATTTTTGATAGTTTAGTTAAGGAGCGACTACCCTTACGATAATAACATGTACATATTGGATTAAAATATCGCACATTAAGGCAACAGAGTTCTTCCAAAGGATTGCCTTCTCCAGAAAGCGTTTCCGAAACAAATTGAAACATGTATTACTAAGATAGGTAAAGGTGGAGATTACGGCGAAATTGATGTTAAATAAGAAATCTAACTCCTTAACTGTAAAGTTCAAAAATTAAAGACACAGGAAAAAGTGGGAAAAAAGGTGAAAAGTCAAAGAAAAGGAAAAATATTTAAAAAGTATTTTTCATTTTCTTTGACTTTTCACCTCCTTTCTTTTCCCCCTTTTTCCTGTGTGACTCTTATTTTCGAACATTACGGTTAAGGAGTTATATTTCTCTTTTAGCATGTATTATTAAGCTTTAACTTTTAGGATAAGTTTCCAACTATTGTTCTAGAGTGATTTTACTCGTATTGGAAAAGGTAGAATTAAAGAATCTTGTGCCTTCGAGCATAGTGCTAGCTGAAATCCGGCTACCAAGTATTGCAGTTTTTATTTTTCCGGTATAACTAACATTTCAATAAAATTTCCTGCACCGATGACATTATCCGAGTATTCGTATTAGTAATGACTTCCGCAAAAGTTATTTTACTGTCAGAATTTTTTCACGAATACCTACCCAATGATCCTTTTACTACAGATATTTCGTAAGTGCAATCTCAGCAATCTTAAAATATGTATCTTTACAAAGAATTGATCAACTGGCTCTTTTTGTTCAATCAGCTATACACAATAACCTTATTAAACCAAAATTTATCGTGAGAACTGGCTGAAATTTTTTCATTAGGGTATGTTGAGGTAGAAATTTTATGTATTTAAAGTTTTTTTTATAATCAATGGATTAAAGCAAAAATGAGAATAACTATTAACCGCAGGTTTAAAATGTGCCCCATTCAAGGATGGTAACTAAAAAAAGAATATGAAGATACTGAGGAATGATTGACTTTCCTTATATTGACATTGCGAGAAAAATAGTCTTAGAATATGTATTCTTATAAAAGAAAGGCAGCTGAAGTAATTTTATTGAATTTACATAATCAAAATAAGCTTATATATGTATCGTAATCAAAATCTAATTCACACGTACGTTATAACAAATTTTATTAATTTGTATTAATCCTTCCCCTCCAATTCCATTTTCTTTTATTTAATGTACCGTTAAAGAGAATTTCGCGGGAGCAATTCGATTATTAATCTTTTGATGAATAAAAGTAAATAAAACAAATCGTATCTTGATTAGCCTTTCGAAGGCCTTTTTAATTAATGTCTCCCCCCTCGGAAAAGATAAAAATATCATTTCATTCTTAGTATACCTAAATTGTAACTTGAGAAACTGCAGAACAAAAGTGATAGGACACCGCGCACACACTTTTAATATAATAGCCACTCTTTAAATAAGTTGGAATGAGTAGGATGGGGAAACAAGGGAAATACGGAGTAAGAGGTTTTGGCGGGGTTTTTCCTAACCCATGCGCCTCAGGGTCCGATACGGAACATTAAAGCCTGCTCCATACAGATAAGCATTGGTTAGTGGCGGGAGAGGGAAGGTAAAGGAGAGGGAAGGGAGGAGGGGTTTTTATGGAATCGGTAAGAACAAGAGGAAATAGAAAGGGTGCAGGTTAGAAGGGAGGATGGAGAAAATTCGATTGAAGTCTCTTAGATTACCGCCACGCGAGCGTTATATACGGGAGTGAGGAAGGGGGAGGTCTGAAAATAGAGGGAGGGAGAGAGAATGATAGAGGATCATGGTAAGGGGACATCGAGAGTTTTTGGGTGAATACAAAGGGTTGTTCGGGAATAAGAAACAACTGAAATATCTGAAAGAAAATCCATTAAAGTTCCCTGCAGGTCTTAGTCGGTGTGTGTTTCAGCGGAGATATGATCTCCAATCAAGGAAAATAACCTTTTCAGGAGAATTTGAAAAGAAAATGTTTTTTTTACTTGCGTTAAAGATAACTCTTAGATTTTCGACAAAATTCAAATTTTTTGGCACGAGCAATAATGTTCTGTAGCATTTGAACACAATTTAAATTAATATCTTTGTGATAATTTTTCATACATTATCCAATTACGTAAATGCACAAGTTCTAGTTAAATTTAGAAATAATAGAACACTAATGTAATTCTTAGCATCCACAATGCCTTTAGGGTATTTGGCTCTGCGTGTTCATGATATCGTTCTCCCATTCTCGGATAAACGTCCAATTGTAATCTCTACAATCAAATAAACTTCCTAACGTAGTCAGTTTTCGAGGTATCAGGCGTACTTCGTTTTCGCTAAATAACGTTATTATGTGGCTTATGTTAATACAGATTCAATCATTTAATTGAATAAAAATCAATTTATCTTAATCTTAATACGGTATTACTACCGATACTGAATGCCTCACCTAACAATATCAAACGATAACAAGATGGAAAAGTATACTCCATAAATGGAATACACAGAGATTTCAAAGGCGTTCTTAATAAGAAATACGCATGAAACTGTATCGAAAGATTAGGCGATTCTCAAATTTTTATCTCTGAAACTATTAGTCGTAATTATATGGTCTCGGGGACTATCTTGTAGTAAATTTTGTTCTCTATCCGAATAAATGTTTTAATCTATATCTCACAGATCATGTAAGAGAATGAGAGAGAAATATATTGATTTTAATTGTTGTTTGCTGATAGAACCATCTTAGCGATCGATGTAAACAAAATATGTGATGTTTCGCTCGGGATTTTCTCGAATTTTTATCTCCGAAATCATTAATCGTATGCGGCCTCTTGGACTTTCTTGTAGTGAATGTTATTCTCTATCCGAATAATTTTTTTAATCCATACCTTACAAATCATATAAGAGCTAAGGAGAGAAAGGTTTGGTATTTCATTGTTGCTTGACGTATGCCATTTAACGAGATACGAGTATAAGTTTATTAAAGTAATTATGTCATGTAAAGTGGAAATTCTAATTGATGGATTCAGTTGAAAATCACAATTGGGCGATAAATTTTAATAACGATCACTCATAATTAATTAAATTAAAATCCGTCCAGTGGCTTAGGAGATGAAAGTTACTACGGACGGGCGGACCAGACGTGCCCATAAGGCGTTCCTCTATTACCAATTCGCTGGTAAATAACGCCTAAAACAGGGCAGTTGCCAAAAACGAATAATCCAAGAATGAAAGAACGACCTAACCTTATAGTTTTGCTCAAAATGATAATCAGGAGAACTCCGGTAGCTATGAAGGATTTAACTAATCCAGATGCGTATTTCAGCTACACAGTAGTATTTACCACAGGTAATTGATCGATTTTACAACGAATGTTTATGAAGGATGTGCAGGACCACTGAGACAGCCTACTTTGTAGGTGAATATCAACCAATTTATTCAAACGCTTTACGGCCGCAGTATTTAATATGGTCATCAACAGGATAGTAGGTTAAATGTAAAATCATCTCGTAAACTTGTAAAATCACTTTCTTGCTGCAATATTCACGCAAAACCTTCGTTTTCCTCCGAATCCCGGCCCAACAACATTATCTCCACGTCCTGGGAAACACTTAAAACACTCGACCCATCCATCTTAAAACCCATATCGTCATCGGCACCCATACTCATCTCATCCTCTTGAAAAAATACGAAGATTCATCTCCCCAAAAAAACCCTCCTCTCGAAAGATTTCCTTCCATTTTCTGTTCTATTGAGCAGATCGTTTCGTATTACCAAATACGAAAAAGGAATAGCGATTTCTGCTTGAGTCGGAGAAGGGGAGATTTTGCTTTAAAAAAAACCTTTTCTCCTAATATACTCCCTTCTCCTCCACCCATCACCGGTGATACTTCACTCTTCTTCCCCATCCCCGTATTCTTATCTCCCCTTTTCCTATCTTTTTCTTTCCTCTCCGTGTCTCGAGTTCTCCTCTCCTTCTCTCTATCCCTGGCCATAAGGAGTAAATGCCTCCATTTCCTCCCTCCTCGTTCGTTCTTTCCCCTCTACCCTTCTCTCGCATATCCCTTCTCTTCCCAAGGTCCTAACTCCAACTCTCTTCCCAAAGCATCGAGCTCCCATCAAATTCCCCTTTGAACTCCCAGACTCGATATCTCTCTACTTCGAGCTCGTATTTTTTCTCTCCCTCGCGTATCAAATCTCTTCTTCCTCGTTCCCGTAGGATATCGCTCTCCTGGTTCTTTTCCATGAGAGAAAGAGAGAGACTACTCAACTATTTTCTCCGCGTCCAAAAAGGCGAAGGACGAAGGAAGAGAAAGGAAAGGATGAATATCATTTCGGATCACATGTCACGCCAAAGGCGCATCTTTTTTGTTTCGTTTTAGTTTTGTTAATAAATTAATCCGATAGGGCGGAAGAAGAGAGAGAGAGAGTAGAAGTTTTCTGTCGGCGCAGTGCAAGTTTTGAAAGTTATTAAGGCGAAAAGAAATTATTAGGACAGGATAATCGCCATACATCGAGGAAGGATCTTGGGGTTGTTGATCGCTTATTTGATGAAATGTGAAATAGAATTCGTTATGATATGAAAGGACTAGGACTCATGGTCGCTGTCTTATTTGGCTTGTTTTTAGGGGGTTTATGAAAATTACATAAACATATTTTGATTATCCAACATTTATAATGAATGACGATTTCGAGAAGCAAGAGTTGGACGACAGTTTGAGAATCTGTTTTTATCACAATCAAACCTTTTTGCTACGAGGGTTACAGAAATCTCGCTAGCTATTACAATACATGACATAGGAAATACAGCACGCAATGAAAGTGAAAGTTCATTAATTATATGAATTTATACATCGAATTTTGTAAATAAACATGAAAATGGACATCATCATCGCTGTAATACTTTAATTTTACATTCATTTAAGATACCTTTTAACTTCTCGAAACTCACGCTATAACACATTTCATTAGCTAATTTATAAATATTAAATGTAATTTAAAAATTTTATATTTAGTCATTTATTCAAATAGAATTGCCCAAAATCTCTTCCAGTTGAATTGTAATCCAGCTTAACTAAGAGTTTAAAAATTAATTCAGTTTATAAGATTATTTTCTACAAACCGCATTTGTTTGATAATAAGATAAAACTTAGTTTCATATAACACGAAATGTAACATTTTTGCATTTTTGAATTCTCCTGCTATTATTAGACTAAATTTTTCACGGAGAAAAGAATTTAACCGTTAATTTTTGGAGTGGTTTTATGAGATAGAAAAATAATGCCTCATTTTGTTCAAGCCAGTATTTTTTAAGACTCTCTTTAAGATTACTTTTAGAGCAATAGTAAACATTATGCTGATGTATTTGTATTTCGAAAATTAATAAAAGCAAGACCGAGACAGATTCAGAGGGGCCATTCCCTTAAGGGCCTAACTTGAGGCGCCTCAAAAAAGCTTCGACTATCGTAAATATAAAAAACGAGTTATCGTGATTTCATTACTTCATATTGATCCTGCAACTGTAAAGCCTTTCGTCAAGCGTGCGCGTGTATTTTACCTGTCATTTAGATTTCACTATAATGAATTCTTAATGATCGATCGCGGACGGTTAGTGGATCCAATATTTGAACACTAACCTGAGTAGTTTTGCCAGAAAGCCGCACCGCCGCTCATCAGGTCAAGGCCAGAATAGTTCCACTGCTTCTCGCCGGCGTCAACATGGCTCTGGCGCGGGTAGGTGGCCTCCGATTGGTCGCTTGAGGACAGCCTCGGCTCGCCCTCTGGTTACACCCGACAAGAGAGGAGGGAACAGAGCCCGCTTAGGTAAAGAGGCTACGTCAATTCATCGACATCGCGAATTGATTCTGTAGTAGGGCAATCGAAAGAAAAGCGGATCCAAAAATTATTAATTTTTAATGTGTGTCGAAAAAGCTGAATGGATCGTTTCTTTTTCCTAGAAAAAATCGGACAACTTTCAAAAAATTAATCGGCATAAATATCTGACAAAGACCAACATGAAAGAAAATCTTTCCGGTAGATGTTTTTGAGTTTTTCAAGAAGCTTCGAGATAATTTAATAAAAATATTTGATATAAACTCAACTTTATAAGTGCCATCCTTCAATTTTCAGTATTCATTATATATATATTTATATATAACCATATGAAATCTATAAATAAAAAAGCTTCAGCTATTCATATTGTCCCAGTAAAATGCAATGCAGCGGTACGCAATCAAGCAAATCATTGAGAGTATTTAGAGCATAGCATGGTAAAAATCAATCGAATGATTTTATATCGTCTTTAGTCCTCGTAGTCTTATTATCTTCTTTTTTTGACAGGCTTGAAGTGTTTGAAAGCATGTCATGAGTCATCTGTATAATTATATACATATACATACATCTTCCTCCTTTATAACAACTTTTTTAAACAACTGCCAACATAACTAGGATGCACTAAAATCCTCATTTTCTTGTTAACGTACATTTAGCACAAAAAGCATGGCAGGATATCCTTACACGCGTTGAAAATTTATAATTCAGTAGTATTAAAACCAGCAACGAATAAAAAATATGGATTCGAATAAAGATTTTTTACCTCAGCACATGATCCAAATTGTCTCTAAGTTGTTGCACGGAAAGTTTTGAGCTCTAAGAAAAGTTTCTTCATCCAAACAAGATATCCACATGATCATAGCCGGAATATCTCAAGACGTTTTAATTTGAAGAACGGCTCGTATAAAAAATAAGGAAACTTCATTCAAACACGGAAACTCACTCTCTACATTCCCGGAAAGCCCTATCCTATTCCGCGTAAAAAAATTTCTCCTCTCGACCTTTCCACCTTCCCTCCATCCTCTCCCGAGTAGCAACAGTGTCTCTACCAACCCCTAACATCATCCCACACCCCTTTTATAAGGCTACTCCCACCTCAATTACCAGGGGTTCGCAACTAATGAAGTTCCCCAGAAGTTAAAAATTAATCCTTCTGCGAGGTTTTGCTAATTTGTTTCCGCCTCGGCCTTTTCCACCTCCTCGTACTCCCACTTCTTTCGGTTTTGTCGTGAAGTAGCAATTGGATTTCTTAGGGTTGCGAGGATGGAAAAATGAGATTGGTTAAAAAAAGAGAGGATGGTTTTTCTTGAAGAATAGAAAGGGTTTAACGGGGATAAATACGTTTTGAGGAGGAAGAAAAAGGGTTATCCCTAAACTGCAATGATTTACCTTCCATTAGAAGAGAAAAGGCGAAGGTCTGTCCCAAAATAGGTTACGGAAATTAAATAGAAGGCATTCTTTTACTGATTATGGCATCGAGCAAAAGTTGATATGCTTCATTGTGGAGAATATCTCGTTAAAAATTAGAATATGAGATTGATAATTCAATTTTGATGACTATTTACGGAGGACGTTACTACTTGAATCATTCACGCTGATGAAACTTTTGGTTGCAGTAGCGCAGAAGGATAGGAGGAAGATTGGATAGGTCAAGGAAACGAGAGAGATGATATAAGGAAAGAGTTGACGGTTTAATTCGTAGAAGGAAGAGAGAAAGAGCCGAAAAGATATCGGGGCAGGGATTAGTAATGAGTTTTCGACGGTATTAAGAATTAATTTCTCTTGTTACCCCTTAGGGTTAGGGAAAAAGGGGTTTGAAGTTCTTGCAGAGGGTTGTAAAGGAGGAAATAAAGAGGTGGAGGGTATATGGGCATAAGGCGAGCGAAGGTGGGGGGAAGAGAAAGGAACTAGCGCCGCTCGGAATGGAATGGAAAATGACTGAAGCAAAGCCAAGAGATGATTTTTGATCAAGGGTTGGCGAAGGGGGATTTGAAAAGGCGAGAGAGTGTGTTTTTGAAAGACGAGAAATTCTCCTTTTCGGGAAAAGGGATTCGATAAATTATTACGCGTCCTCTTCAGGATACTTCTCTTTGACGTTTGGAAGAGAGGAAAGGATTTAAAAATCTTCTCCTCTCTCTCTCTCTCTGAAGCGATTAGCCCCAGGAGAGTAAAGGTTGGGGAGTGCTTTGAGACAAAATACGGTGTGTAGAAGCTCCGGTGAGAGAAGGATAGAAAATCCACATCTTTAAATAATATTTTCCCATGCTTTTTTCTACATTGATTGCGTTAACAGTTCCTCGACACTGCACGGATGTTCGGTAATTCAAGTTATCTATGTAGAGGGATTCGCCTGCAATTGATGCACTAAATGGTGATAGAGTTTCTGCATTGTGATAAGTGTATATTTTCATTTGAAAAACAACTTAACTTCTCTTTATTTTATATTTGTGGCGGAATTTTTGATCGAAGCCTGGGTTTTGCAACGAATATGAAATTTTATTGAACAGCGTCTTTTTGCGGGGAAAAAATTACAAACTTAGGTCCACAAACGTGGACCTTCGGACTGAAGAGGATAAATTGGTATGACGATTGTACAGGGTGGCCCATAACTCGAAGAGGTTACTTTGTACTTCTGCGAAAGTTATAATGCGAAGTGAATATGAGTTCCCTAGTTACCCTGAATTAGAGCACAGATGGTATGATTATCCCTTATTAATTTTAAATACTTTAGTTAGGCAAAGAAGCACAATGTCTATCGTATTTATTACTTAAAAGCAAAATTCTTCAGTTTTGTCCTTGAGAGCTTATAATACTTTCCTCTTTCAGCAATGTTAGCAGGGTGTGTGATTTTGATTTAGCTTGAACGTCTACATCACCGTGAGATTAAAGTTTAACTTACGTTACACAGAGAAGCCTTTCCAGTTTCAAGGAAGACTTACACGTAAATACTGCAATTAATAAAACTTTGATGCATATTTATGGGATAGGCGCGTTAAGCCATTCAGAGACTTCGTGATATCTGTTGACTTCAGCAATACCTCAGTCTGGGACAGCTATAATCCAATTGTTGTTTTTAACACGACATATTCAAAATTTATGAAAATTTTAAATTTAGAGCTCGCCTTAAGCTAATAATTTAATCTAAGGTAGGCATTTGACAAACCTGGATAGAGAAATAGAGGGCTTTATACTAATTTACCCCGCAAGGTATGTTCGCACCAGGAAATTTTGTTGCGTAACTTGGGGAAAAAAGCGAAAGAGGTCTTTAAGATGGATAATCATTTGCTGAACTGCCGGTAATTATGGAGTCGACTTAACCATGTAGAAAATTTTGCACGCGCTCTCCGGTTAGCAGGCCGAAAGAGGCCAATGAGACGCTGTCGCGCGGTTGAAAGTCTATAAAAACGAGGCGTGTGTGCTTTTCATGAGTTGGATGCATATAAAGAGAGAGGATTTTGTTGTGTGGCTTCTTCCGCAACGCTTCAGTGGAGGGTTTTAGGAGTCAAATAGAAGTGTAACCCCATTTGATGGAGTTGAGGAGAGAAACCCAGTATATGTTGCTAAGACGGAGATAAAGTTAAAACCTAATCAACGATCCTCTTTCGCTTCCGAATCGAAAAACCTAGTCTTTTTTCTCGTTACGGAACCAAGAACCCTAAAGAAAAAGTGGCAAATAAGATTTAGGATGCTGTCATGGAATAATATCGATTTTACATATTCTTCTTAGAGTACTGGTTGAGGTATTAGTCAAAATATTACATGAGGACGTAAACCTCGTTTGAATCTAATATGTGTACGAGGACGTGATTAATTTTATTAATAAAATACATACCGTTATAAAAAATATAAAGAAATAGTTAAATATACGCTGGAACTTAGCTAGTGAAAAATTCTTTTACTCAAGAAGTCGAAAGATTATGCTCTTGTATCTCAGGCATACCTCGATTATTTATATTGAAAACCGATAAACATATTTTTTAGCTTTTTCAAATTATTTAAATTTGAGTTCAATATTTCTCAGTAACATTTCATATTCAAAGTTTCTTGCCATAATTTTAATACTCAAATATATGTGTTAATTTTACAGATCGTTTTAGGCTGGTTTTCAAAGGAAACAGCCTTATGAAATGGTCCAGTCTGTGTGTAAACTTGTGTGTGTGTCCCCTACTAACAACTTTTACATCAGTGGACCGATTTTCATGAGACTCGTGCTGCCAGGGCCCACCTCCGGGCTATATTTTATTTGGCGAAGATTGAAATCCCAGATTCGATTCCAGGAATGTTTTTCCCTATTTGTTTTACATAGAAAATCTCAAATCCATCTTGCAGAGGTGTTTTCTTTAATTTAAAATATCTTAAAATTGTATTATCGGAGCGAAGTTTGTACTTTTTTAAGGAGAAAAGAATTTAGATTCAAATTCTTATCACGGAATTTTGATAATTGATCGTAATTTCTTGAATTTCTACCAAAACATTACGATCTAAATCGGATTTTATCGGATTGTTGCCATGGAGACGATTATTATCTAACTCGGCTTGAGCATAGACGTGTGAACAAATGGGTTATTTTTTTTCCACTCAACTACCTTTCAGAAATGGATAGTAGATCCATACATACTGGCGTATAAACAGTAACATTTATTAAATTCGTTTATTTAAAAAAATACATGAAAAATATGTCAGAAAGAGATTTTGACATAGGTTTTAGTATTTTAAAGCTGATAATGCTCTATCAATTTGTTTCCAATTTTTCTTTATCAATGATAAACTATGAGCTACAAGTGGTATTTATGGTATGAGAATGGTATGGAATGACTAACACGTACTGAAACATTTCCTTTCAATATAAGTAATCAATTTGGGATGTCGACTTTAGGAAACCAGCCTGCATTAATCCTGGTTTGGACTCCTTGTGTATTACTTATAGTTTCGCAAGTCTCACGAAAAGATCTCGAAGCCCGCATGCGGTCAGCGAGCCGCCATCTTTCAGATAAAATAATTCTAGAAACTAACGGTTGTCATCTTTTGAAAGACTGAGTTAGCAAAATATTTTTTGGAAATGCTCCAGCATTAAAAAATCTAAATCTAAATTATCAAGATCTATCTGCATGCGTGTGAAATCCTATTTTTAATTATTGTATAGCAATACCATCCTTGCCTTCACGCAGTAACTCAAGACTACTATCCTCCTCACTACCTACCTTAGCCCTCATGTTGTTTTTTTTCGTGGCTTATGGAGAGAAATAAAAATAAACCAGAATTGTCGAGTAACTAATCTTAAGATGGGAAGAAAAGATTAAAGAGTATAGTTTAAACTATATATATGCTATTGAATCATGCAGCCGGAAGAAGGATGTTTCCTATCGGTGGTAAATATTTCAAATATTTGGTGTGTTTTGCCGGAAATGTTCAAAGTATTATCATTGAAGCTTGTTTAAGAATAAATCTTTTTAAATGTCACCCGTAATTTTGTTTGCGGGCTTATTCTAAGTTACCTATACGGTATGCTTTTTCCCCTTTAATTTTATTTTTTAATTAGGATTTTTATTATTGAAATGTTAATTTATAATTAAGGTAAAGCGAAGGCAACTAAATTTTTAAAATTCTAATTCTAAATATTTTTATATTTATAGACCTTGTTTATAATTTTCATTTTATACCTAAAGTTTAGCACATTTTGAAAAATTTTAAAAGGAAAACTATTTTTACTTTACATGGAATGTCATTGGATTATTTCTAAAACTTACGACGCTTGTAATTGAGTCGTAACTGAAATCTCATATTGTTATAGTTAACAAAAATACTTTGCCTTTAGAAATTTGAAGGAATTAGTATGGAAAATTTTAGACCATTATCCTTTATTCCTTCATTCCCATCTTTAAACGTATTTTTCTTCCATCCTGCCAAATAGGTCGAACCAAAATCAGTGAGCGTTGGAAAAAATAGAATAAAAAAAACACTTTTTGGGCTTTAAGTTTTTAACAAAGTCCATGCAGAACTCTGTTAAAAAGTTCTTTATTTTAAATCATGGCGACTCCAATGGCCTTACAATGTCATGGTAATTTTAAAAACTACAAACTATATTAGAACAGTTGGACACAGTTGCAGAGAATTCTAAGTAACATTGAACTCCCATGTTTACGACAAAATGTTATGTCAACAAATATTTAATCTTTTCTCCAACTTCTTCATCCTGGGTTATTTTACCTTCAGAATCAGAGATATTCATTAATGATCAATAACTGTTAATTTAATGGATTTTTTGTGTAAACACTGCCATACACATTTTTCTCTTATCATAACTTACCGAAATCAACATCATAGGGTGGCCGCATAAGATTTTTTCTTAAAGAGAGCGGCTTTCAACACAATAAAGGTTACCTACTACTTTGTAGATATAATACACACATTTTTACGACCATTAAGATAAACTAGATTTTTTCAAACTGGAGCAACAGAATGCGTAAACAGGAAAATTGCATCTATGTAAAAAGGCAAACTTTTAAATATATCACAACACTACACCTCTTACATTAAAAAACGATGAGATATAATATCGTGTAATTTGCTGACTTCACAACTACCTGAATACCTCATATATCTATAAGATATGATTCATTTACAGAGTTCATAAAATATCTAATAATTAATATATATTTATATGCATATGTATAAAGTTCACTTTTAATATATTAAAACTTTTCGAACAAATAGTCACCATTTAATTAATAAAGTCTCAAACTTGCTAATCATTTTAGCATTTTTATTTTTAAACTGTCCGACATTGATGTCACCATTCTGCGTTACCAGAGGGTTAGCCACACACCTGTTTCACACTTAATGTGAGTCATTTTTCATTGCGAATAATAAAAACTCGTGTAATTTCCAAAGAAAGCACTTAAATAACGCGTATATGCTCATATATATATATATATATGTATGTATGTATGTATCTACATACACATATACAAACATATTACCATCTAAAATCAAAGGAAAAAAGTCCATAAAAGTGTTTGTCACACCCAAACAAAACAAAAAACTAAGTTTGAGAGATAAAAGCGTTTCTGTTTCTGCATCTCTTTAACACCACCCCTTAACAAACCTAATGCACTCTTTTTGTTTTCCTTGACCCATCCGATTTCTTGCAGGAGGGTTCTAAAGAATACTTCCAATTTAACATCGAGCCTTTAACTTAAGCCAAAATTCATTTCGAATTTCGAAAAGTCTTTCTCTTTCCTTAAAATGTCATCCGGAGCTTCTCCGCTTTTTTTATCCTTTCAAACAACCGTCACGAAGTCACGTTCTGGATGAGAAAGGAGATATATGATGGGGGAAAGGTTGATGAGTACACACAAATTCGTCAGTCGTGTCATATTAGGGGTTGCGAAGGGAGAAAAGGATGGGGATGGAAGTGTGAAACGGAAAGGAAGGACTGTTATGCAGTTTATTTTTCCCATCTTATTTCTCCCATCTTATTTCCTTTCTTCTTCATCCCTTCCTAATTCTCGCCTGAGTAGTGGGAGAGAGAGATAAAAGGAGACACAGAGGAAAAGTCGCCAATTTTTAGTTGCAGATTGGGGCCCGCAGCCATCCAGGTGGCGGCGGTTGTAGAGCGGTGGGGGCGGCTGCTATCTGGGGCGATGGGTGGGATATTTGTAGCGGGGGCGGGGGGGTGGGGCAGGTTGAGGAGGCGGAGGAGGTGCAGGCCGCTGGCGAAGACGACTCACCGTTGATCATGCGCAGTGTGTCTGCTGATGTCGTCTTAAGGGCCTCCTCGCACTGTAACCTCCTCTTCATCTCCAGCTCCAACTGGTCCTGGAGCCTCTTGCGAGCCTTCCTCTCCTTCTTGAGTCGCTTCTGGTAGAGCACTAAGGGGATAAATAGAAGTGAGATAAGGAAAAGTTTGACAATTTACATTTTCATTGATCAGTCAAAAAGTTGCATTTCCTTAACACTTAATGCCTATAGAGAAGTCTCAAGATTCAACTTGGTGAGCCTCGGAATAAGTGTTTTTTTTATTTCTTGAAAGTGTTTAAAAATTAATGGCTATCTTTGATATGCGTTTTGTTAAAATCAATATTTTAAATAATCATTCTCCTTCATTTGGATGTTAAGCGACAATTTTTTTTGGGATTTCTCTCTATTTCGATTTTTCTTGAAAATTGTATTTATTTAAAGCAGTTGTTGGCCCTGACATAGTCGAACCACAGCATATGAAAAACGTGCCAACATGAGGCAGAATGTGAATCCGTGTCCCCCTCAACGTCTAAGTCTCTACCAAAGCTATGCTGCGTTTAAAAATCTCCCCTAATACACCCATTGGACCCAATTCCAAAAATTCTAGGGAGATAACTTGACCTCAATAAAAATCCTACCTCCATCCATTCACCCTCACATAAACCGACCATCTCTTCCACCCTCCAGGTCCATCGGCCACCCATGCTTTTAATATGTTCAGTCGAAGCCGATAATTTCGATGATATTCACTTTGTCGGCTCGCACCACGCTTTCACGTAACACAGGGTGTCATTTTCAATGAGAACCCATGGAAAATTTAATAACTTCGAGTAAAAGAGTGCTAAAGACATGAAATTTAGAAGTAACAATCTTTATTATCTGACATTACTTGCATTATCACAAATAATGTTGAAAATTACCACCAGCATGTTGCATACATTGCTGAGCATGACGAAGCATGTTCAATGGCACTGCCTGCAGAGTGATGCATGAGATGTTGGAAATGATGTGGGATATGTTGGTTTTCAATTTATCCAGATTCTGTGGTTTTATCAAAGACAATGCCTACAACAGAAGTCCACGCAATCTGGATGAATTTAAAACCAACATATCCCAGGTCATTTCCAACATCACACCCTTCACTCTGCAGGCAGTGTCATTGAACATGCTTCGCCGTGCTCAGTTATGTATGCAACATGCTGGTGGTCATTTTCAATATTATTTGTGATGTAAGTAATATCAGACAATAAAGGTTGTAACTTCTAAATTTCATGTCTCTAGCACTCTTTTACTCGAAGTTATTAAATTTTCCATGTGTTCTCATTTAAATGATCACCCTGTAGAAGAAAAAATCGTTTAAGTCCTCAATCCGTTTTCCCACACCATTTCTTCCGTATATTTTGCTTTATCCCAGTACAAATACAGTATTCTCTATTATAATATCTTTCCCTCCCTTTTCTATACCGTCATCCCTATTTCGATAAAAAATATACTATTAAAGCAAGCAAAAAACTGGTATTCTGTAGAAGGAAGGCCGTATTTTTTCACGCGAGGAAGATTACAATTCTACCGTTCTTTTGTTCTGGTCATTTTTGTAAAATTTACCCCGAATACACTCGAATAAAAATATTTCGAACGTGCCACATTTTGGCAACCAACACAAAAAGTAAACAAGAAGTCCAAACCAGGACTAATGCAGGCTGGTTCCTCAAATTTGACGTCCCGAATTGATTACTTATATTGACCGGAAATGTTTCAGTATGTGTTAATCATTCCAAGGAATTCTCATACCATAAATACCACTTGTAGTTCATAGTTTATCATTGATAGAGAAAAATTGGAAAACAAGTTAATAGAGCAGCATTAAAATACTAAAAGCAATATCAAAATCTCTTTCTGCATATTTTTCATGTATTTTTTAAATAAACAAATTTAATAAATGTTACTGTTTATACAGTAATAGGTAGGTAAGGATCTACTGTCCATTCCTGATGGGTAGTCGAGCTGGAAAGAAAATAAGTAGTTCTGGGAAGAACTAATCCCCCTACAGTCCTTTCAATACAATTTTAATATATAACAAGTAGGTGTGTACACAGGGTTCCCGTGGTACAGAAGTAATTTTCATCAAATTCGCCATAGTATAATCGTATACTAATGTACTTGCTTTGAAATCAGAAAATTATTTTTCCTTATATTGTGGTAGCTCTGCTTTTTTGATCCGTTCTAAACATATTCATCCCATTTTTCCATACTCACCCTACAAACGAAATTTCTTTGAAATCCGTTCAGCCAATCCTTTCCAAATTCATAGTTACAGAAAAATTCGAACCTTGATATTGTGGTAGCCCTGTTTATTTGATCCGGTTTTAATGTGATATTTTGGTTATTTATTTATATTAAGATTAAATATGCTATGTTAGGTTAAAATCGATGTGGTCAGTTTTCTAGTAATACGTGTAAAAGAAATATTATTTAACTTTTTAGTGTGGTAGCCCTGATCTTTAGCTCCGCTTTAAACATATTGATTTAATTATATGTTATGCAAATCTTTCATACAAAATTTAATGGAAATCCATTCTGCCAATTCCCTCCAAATCCTTAATTACTGAAAAAGTTAAATTTGTAATTGTGGCTCCACTGTTTAGCTTATTCGATTTAAATATGCTAATATGGTTTTGTTTATATGTGTATATTATAAGCATTAAATTTGTTAAAAATTGATGTGGACAGCTCAACACAAATACGCGTAAAAGAATTTTTTATTCCTTGTATTGTGGCAGCCTTGCTTTCTATATCTATATTATACATCTTGATTTTGTTATTTTATGTTGCACCACTACATTGTATACAATTTCGTTGAAATCGGTTTAGCCAATTCCTTCCAAATTAATAATTACCAAAACGTTTAACTTTGCAATTGTGGCACCCCTGTTGAGTCGATCAAGTGCAAATATGTCGTTTTGGTCATTAATTTATGTGAATATTGTGTGTACCAAATTTAGTTGAAATCGGTTAATTCATGAAGAAGATGTTAGGGGGAGACACACACGGGCACCGAGGCGATCTCATAAGACTACTAAGTAGGCTAATAACCCTTTTGTTCACACGTCTATGCTAAAGCCGAGTTCGGTAATAATCGTCCCCATGGCAACAATCTGATAAAATCCGATTTAAAACGCAAAAACTTTGTTTTAGTAGAAATACAAGAAAATACTTTCAATTATCAAATTTTCGTGATAAGAATTAGAATATTAATTCTTTTCCCCATAGAAAATTACAAACCTCGCTCCGATATCTCAATTTTAAGATATTTTAAAATTAAAGAAAACATCTCTGCAAGGTGGATTTGAGATTTCCTATGTAAAACAGTAGGGGACACACATACCTACTCAGACTGAACCATTTCACAAGGCTGTTTCCTTTGGAAACAAACCTAACAAGTAGGGGTTTCCCGTGTACAGAAGTGCTTTTCGTCAAATTCGCCCTAGCATAATCGTATACTAATGTATTTGCTTTGACATCAGAAAATTATTTTTCCTTATATTGTGGTAGCCCTGCATTTTAGATCCATTCTAAACATATTCATTTCGTTTTCTCATTTTATCCTCGCCCTACAAACGAAATTTATTTTAAATCCGTTCAGCCAATACCTTCCAAATTCATAGTTGGCGAAAAATTCTAACCTTAATATTGTGGTAGCCCTGTTTAGTCGACACGGTTGAAATATAATATTTTGGTCATTTATTTATATGCAGATTATACACACCACATTTGGTTAAAATCCATATGGTCAGTTCTCTATAAATATGTGTAAAAGAAATATCATTTAAGTTTTTACTGTGGTAGCCCTGCTCTTTAGTTCCGCTTTAAACATTTTGATTTTATTATGATGTTGTACGAATCTTATTGCCTCGAGGTAAAGGAACAAGTTAGGAAAGTGTACAGTGTATCACAAATTGGCGCGTTTCGTGCAATGGAGTATTTGGAACTTAACGCTATAATTTAAACGAACGCACACCATAAAATAGCAAAACATCACGAACCAATTATATCTCTGTGTACTAAAAATTCCCCCCCCCCCTGATAAACATATTGTGCAATTTTAATGTCTAAATATTGCAAAACGATATATCAGAAATTAAATTTTTATTTACCAATTTATTTTCTAATCAGCTTTAATCAACCAAACAATTGAAAATTATTTAAAACTTACCTCACTTGAGTTCAGTAGTTGTGATAATTACGTTTACGTTCTTTTCTTTGTCGTATGTAAACCATTTCCTTCCGCCTACAAAACCTGTCATGCACGAGTAACGAAATATAACGTATTTTTGTAATTATAGCAGATATTATTTACTTCAGTAACCAATAAGATCGTTTACGTTGATAACAATTAGGTAACTATGCATGCATTTTTCTAAGTTCAAAGTGAATTACGACTTTATTGTTTGAGTTTCTTGATAACGATTACCCCTACGATAAAAATATATAGGAAAAGAAATACTCCTTTACTAGGTCTACAAGTTTTATTTGAAAACTATTTTCATATGACCAATACTTGATGAGATATGACGGAAAGTTCATTTTTTGTCACCAGTAATGTGGTACCTCTGATTGGTTATTCATTTATGAGATTTTCTTATTGTCTTTGAGTCCTTAATATCAAATTTCATGAAAATCCGTTCGGTAGACGCCGAGAGCGAACATGCAGACGGACGGACAGGCCGAAGCTAATAGGCGCTTATGCTGGAAGCGAAACGCGCTTAAAAATTAGTCGGAGAGACGAGGAAAAGGAATTATGGGGGATGGTTAGGTTTAGTGAAGAGGGAGAGAAAAGAAACGGAGCTGCAGGGGGTGAAATAGGTTTTACTATTTTGGAGGGGTGGTTGGTGCTTGGTCACTGCGAGGTTGAGAGGTAGCAGTGTGGGAAAGTGAAAAATAGTTTCCAGATTATTGGATATATTTATAAAATATTTTCTCAAGAAAAAAATCGCATGCAAAAATTTAATTAGAACCAACTTTAAAATCATAAAATGTCCATGTTCTACGGCTACGAGTAAACTTTAAAAAATCCTTAATTAGCCATTTGTTTGTATCATTATGTTTATTGTTTTGCCTTATTTGATAACTGAAGACTTCAATACAATTTTTTAAAACTAAAATTAGCGATCAATTTAACGCGCGTTTTATATTGCCTCAGTCGAGTATGAATTCCTAAGTTTAGGAATTTTTACGTATCTCACGGATACAAAATAAAATTCATTTTAAAAAATTGGTAAAAACTTTTCTTGGAAGTTATGAAAAAATCTGAAGAATCACACACTCAATGTCGGGGAAAAGAACAGGAAAAGAGACCAAACAGAGTGCATGGCTCTCGAAAGATTCTCTTTTCTCGTTTTCCAAGGACTGCGGATGAAGAATGTTAGCAAGAGAACGGTGAGAAAAGAGAAAGATGAAGCGCGTAGGTGAAAAGGGATGAAGTAGCGTTATTCCTTCAACAAAGAGTTTTAAAAACGTAGCGAAGCTTCTCGTACATCACGAGCAGACGGGAGAAGATGAGGAAAAGAAGAAAGGGTGGGAGAAAATGCTTTCTTCGCGTCGTTTCTTTGGAAGCGCAGAATTCAATCCTTACAGAAAATCATTCCCCATCTCTTAGCGCAGGTTAGTGAGTTTGTGCTAGTGGTGTGCAAAGAGGTATCTTTCTGGGACCAGTCTCCTTTGCGTGACGCGGAGCTGTAATACTCGGGCGAGAACACGTTTAGCCTCCCTGCAACTGATTTACCAAGACGGCGAAAGAAAGGAGATTCCCAAAATGGGCTCCTTCGATGCTCCGTCATAAATCCCCAATACCTGCGAAAAGCAGCATACGGTGTATTGTTGGAGCGAATAACTCCGTGCGATAGCATTGCTGCTGGCTATACTCGGATGAGAAATTTGGTTCGATTTCCGATTGTCGCATCGCTTTCGTGTGTATGGAGAGGTCCATTAAATGCTTGGGAATCCCAATCTGTCTCTATTTGTATTGGAAGATGATTTGTTTTGTCAGTCCTCATTAATGGCGTAGTTCTTAAGAATCCACTTTCTCATCGAATAACTTGTTTTTCTGCAATGGCAACATAAAACACAATCAATATTTTCCTGCAGTTAAATTCTTTATAAACAATTGATTTATATACAAGTACGAAGAAAACTGGATGTCTAAAACAAAACACCAAATTTTGCTTGAAAATAAAAATCTTGACCTCATCCGATTTCATGACCCCTAGCTAAAAAATATATTCATTGATTAATTTAAAAAAACTGCGCATTTTAGAGTTCATAAATTTTTTCTAACACTAGCAGAATATTCTATGTGCTCTAATGTCACAGCAAGGTATAGCTATCTACATGATACCCTGCAAGTCACCTTTTTGGTGGATGGCAGGGGGTGCAGTGCACCAAAGGTCCCTAGTTTTCCTACGATATCTTTTCCTATTATGTTCTCTTATCGTCCTAGGGAAAAACGATCCTCCATATCGCTCCGTTCTACAATCGATCTCGCGAATCTTATCCTTGCTGTCCTGCCTTCCGAGATACGTCGGGCTTCTGATAAGACCTACTACCTCATTCGCTAGTCCCTCCGACAAATTTTTCCAGCAGTTTAAATTTAACCTGCAGCCTACGTTTCTCTAACGATGCCCATTTCAGATTTTCTATTAATGATGTTACGCTTTGTTTACTATCGTAAGAATAAGAAAGCGGACAGTGATACTAAGAGGAATAGTAAGCGGGAAGTTACCCGTCCTGTATGCGACTAAATCTATAGCAATTACCGCGTACCTTCCTCTCATCATGCCACTGCTCATACGTAGCAGGAACGGGGGATGGATAGAGCAGCAGATAGATGAGGACCTTGGTTGGCCATCAATGTACAACGGCAGAGAAATTCCGCTTCAGTTTCCCAGTATCGCGGGAAATGAAAGACTTGGGATGAGAAGGGGTGGGTTAACCCTCTTCCTATATGTATACGAAGCGACGGGGGTTGCACATGGAGAGAGATAGCGGCGCAATACACGGAAGGCATTGGTAGCGAGGGGCAATCGACATTTTTCATCGTGACGCCCTTTCATCTGGGAAAGCCCATTCCCAAACAGAATGCCGGCTCATTTCCAACGTCGGGCTCTGCTCGGCCTTGGCAAATAATTTTGAGAGAAGACGTGGGGATAATGGGGAGGGAGAGGTAGGAGTATGGGAGAAGGGGTGGCGGGATGTAAGCGGCTCAACAATGGAGCGAACTGGGTGGTGATTGGGGTGGAACCGTGAGGGAGCAGTGGGTGGAAGCGAACCGATCACCAAAAGCGGCGCGCAGCAAAGTGAGGAGGCAGCGCCAAACGGATAGTCGTGCACCAATCTATGCCGCCATCTGGACGTGGTCTGTTGCAGGTATACGTTTGATGCGCGATGAGAGATATGGCAGTACAGATCTAGTGATTTGGAAGAGCCGGTTGCAACACTTTCTCGGATTAATAGTTTTGGAACGTGCCCGTCAAGTATTGTACCCTTTCTTGCGGGTTGGAATACTTCAATCCACATGGATTAATTCACCTCAGCTTTGTTTCGCAGTTTCGTTATTTTTCCATTCGATTAGATACGAAAAGCAAAATATTTCTACTTATAAATACTCCGACTGCATTGTTGGCACTTGGGTGTCATTCAAAGCTGTTTATGGTGACAATCAGCTTGCAAGTGTTTACATAATATGGCTTGACATTGAAAACAGATGACATTTTTTACTTAACCTAACAACTAACTTACTATATACAATATGTACATAAAACCGACCTATTTATAATGGAAAGGTGTAGTATAAATATATATTTTTAAATATGCTAATTTTTATCTTTTTTCTTTCTCTTTTTTAAATACAAACGTCTTATGACTTTTTCCACAGCAATATCTGTTAAAATATAAAAATAAAATAGAATACAACTTATATGCTATTATTTGATAGGTGGAAAGTTACATTATATTGTTTGGTAGTCAGGATTTACATTTCTTGTAAACGGAAGTTCCAGATATTTACGAAAATTTTGTTTTTTGTTGGTGATAATTTTGGATCTTTTTGGTTATAGCACCACCACTCAAAATATGCGGTTGTAGCACCAACTTTCAGAATAAGAATAGGCACGTAAACAAACTAACAACAACGTAACAAGAAACCATGCAACAGTTTTCACGTTATATAAAATAAAACAAAGAAATGCGTTATAAGGAATTATACATATGATTAATACTTTTATGCTCATAACCTTCGTCCTAAATCGTAGAATATGCACGCCAACAGTCCAAAATTATTGTCGTGCCAGGTAGAAGTCTTTCTTTAATTATCGGAATTAAAGTTTCTGCACTTCTATTTAGTACAGGAACTATGAAGCACTCTTTATTTTGCCTAAAAATACCACCAAATATCCACTGTTGTGGTATAACTCTTCCCGAATTATTCTTCCTTCTAGAAAAAAGACTTTCGTCTACTTCTGTGGTCAACCCCGGTCCTACAGTTATAGAATTTATTTGCTCCATCTTCCAAACATACCTCTCTTAGGTAGTTGTTGAAATCTACAACAGCATCATGTCCAATTTCCAGCTCTCGTTCACAAAAAGAGGTAATTTTATGAGCTCAGCAATAAATGAAGTATATTACTTTGTGAAACGCCAATCGAGATCCGGATAACCATGTCCCTTGACGAACGTAAATATCTTGACGACATTTTGGAACAACGCCACTGAATTATTGGTTTATATACCAATGCATTTTATGACCCCTTTTACATACTCTTTCACGATGAATTATTTCCCTTGCTTGCAGAAATCTTACTGAAGCTACTTCGTCTGAAACATCAAGAAATAGGTAATTTTCTAAGATTCACCTTAGGGGATCTTACTGCTTCAGAATATTAATTCGGTAATTTGTTTTATTTATTTAGGTTGTTACGATTTTGTTTCCATTGGTATTGTTGGGTTATTAGGTTTTAAGAAAATTCTTATTCTGATCGTTGGTGCTATAACTGCTTATTATGAGTGGTGGAGCTGTAACCGAAAATATCCATAGTTTTCCCAATTTAATAACTTGAATACTTCAGGTATACCATGAAATGTTCGTATAGCGCTCATGCAGCATAGGGAAATTTGTTTTGTGATAGATCTTAAACATTTGTCTTTTCTCTTTACAAATTGCGAAATATTTCGCCGCAATAAACCAAATGCGGACGTATAACAGCAAGATAAAACCGCTCTTTATTGTTTACAATGAGTGAACTGTTATAACACTGTGAGAGAAGTAGCATATTTTTCTTAACCGTTGCTTTGGCAATTGCAGCTTGCGTCTGTATGTTCCAAAGTATTTTATGGTCGATAATAACGCCAAGAAATTTTTGACTAGATCCCCCTTCCGCGCAATGGGGGGAGTGAGGGATGCGCGTCAAACTTCCTGCGTCTATTAAAAAAGACGTGCTCACTTTTTGCCAGGTTAATTTTAATTTTCTACATATTGGTCCATTTCTTGAGTTTACGTAATTCTGCACTTATTCTGCAATTCAGGGAAAGCGACCTTGACTGACGGTGGCAGCGTCGTCAGCGTACAGAAGATATAATTCACTCAAACATAGAATAGAATGGGGCTTAAAATTGCCCATTGCAGTGCCGTCGAAGACTTTACATGCTCTATCTCATATATATTTCTTTTACTCCGTCTGCAACAACTTTCACCACGCGCCACCAGACCGCGCCACCGAAGCACCCATGCCGATATAAATCGTTTATATCTCTAAAAAGGTAAGACATAATGGTTCGAAATTTTCCAAGATTGCTTGATTCACATATAGAAAGTGATTGACGAAAAATATTTGGAATAACGACCCGGGTTCGACTCCAGGGAATTATTTCTCTTTCTCATAAGGTGACACGTAAAAATGAACTTTTCGACGTGCAGACTTTTCTTCTTTTGGAAATTAAAATTAGAAAAATTTGGCCTTCGATTATCGGATCTGGACCATTCTAAAGAAAATTTTCAAGTTTCTTATTCTATTCGTCTTTTTTGCCTTCAGCTCGAAATCGCTCATGTTAATCGTTTGAACGGTATATTTAGGAAAAATCTTGTCATTTTAACGGGGTGTTGTCTTGTCTACCAACTACATTGTTAAACCTCGAAATCCTATCGTTACTTCAATCCATATAGGTTTAAGCGTGATGTGAAGGCTTTTATTAAAAGAAGGAAAGAAAGACGGAAGGAGGGAAAAATGATTTTCATAGCAATCAATGTAAACAACATTCGTTGCTTTATTTACGAGAAGGAATACCTAAAAATCTGAAATAATATTCAAAGAGATTAAAAATCGTAATAATGAGCTAGGTTCAATATTATTGAAATAGAAATGGTGTGAAAATCTGAGGAACGTGCTTGATGTTTTAATAAACAAACCGAACCTGTAAAAATTTTATGGGGTGAAGGATTGTGCGATAATTTACGGGAGTTAGGTAGAAGAATGGAGAACTTGAGGACAGTTTTGGAAATAGGGAGAGAAAGAGAAGTTTAAAAGAATCAAAAAATAACAATAAAAGGCTATGTTGTCCGTCCGTTGCTCTGACTGTCAAGTTAATAAAACGCGAATAACTCAATCAAGGATGTAGATAGAAGATTGAAAATTGGCAGAAATAATTTATTCAAATATAAAAATGCTTTGCCGACAGAAAATTCACGAAAAAATTGCCAAGTTCGACTCCAGGGTAATATTTCCATTCTTCGTAAGATAACACTCAAAATCGACTTTTTTTCATGCAGGCTTTTCTTCTTTTGGTAATTAAAATTGGAAAAACGTTGCCTACGATCATCCGATTTAAAGAAAAATTAATAGTCACTCATTCTATACTTCTTTTTTCGAAATTGCTAGTGTATTTATCTTGACAACCGACTGCTGTGAGAAACAAAACCAATATAAACAATGATTGTTAAAATAATTTATTTAAAGTTAAAAATTTTAATACCGTTTTAGTGCATTTCGTCATTGCTGAAAAGCACTATTATCTTCGTGATGTCCGTCCGTCCGTACGCATATATCAGGGAAAAATTGGCTTAACCGATTTCAATCATCTTTGGTGCGTAGAATATTCATATAAAATAATGACCAAAGTGATATATTTGAACCCTAACGACTCAGCAGGGGTGCCGCAATGGCAAAGTTTAACTTTTCAGTAATTGTGAATTTGGAAGGAATGCGCCGAACCGATTTCAGGGAAATTTTGCATGAAGGTGGTGTACAACATAAAAAAACAAAATCAATATGTTTTGTGTAGATATAGATATCAGGGCTGCCACAATTAAAGTAATAAAATGAATTTCTTTTACACGTATTTGTGTTGAATTGTCATAATCAATTTCAGCGAAATTTAATATTTATAATTTCACATATATATTAAACCATAATAGCATATTTTGACAGGGTCAGCCAAACAGGGGTGCCACAATTTCAAATTTAACTATTTCAGTAATAATGGATTTGGAGGATTTCAACTAAATTTTGCATATAAGATTCGTACAACATATCATAATGAAATCAATATGTTTAAAGCGGAACTAAAGAGCAGGGCTACCACAGTAAAAACTTAAATGATATTTCTTTTACACATATTTATAGAGAACTGACCATATGGATTTTAACCAAATGTGGTGTGTATAATCTGCATATAAATAAATGACCAAAATATTATATTTCAACCGTGTCGACTAAACAGGGCTACCACAATATTAAGGTTAGAATTTTTCGCCAACTATGAATTTGGAAGGTATTGGCTGAACGGATTTAAAAGAAATTTCGTTTGTCGGGCGAGTATAGAATGAGAAAACGAAATGAATATGTTTAGAATGGATCTAAAATGCAGGGCTACCACAATATAAGGAAAAATAATTTTCTGATGTCAAAGCAAATACATTAGTATACGATTATGCTAGGGCGAATTTGACGAAAAGCACTTCTGTACCACGGGAAACCCGTGTACACCCCTACTTGTTTATTAATATGAACCCGCCATTTTTGACAGGCATTTGCGCTAGTATGATAAAAAAATTGGCAATAATTTGATGAGATATTCCTATGTTTTGATAATTTTCCGTTTAAAAACCAATCCTGCATTTCAGAGTAATTATTAGATTTACGAAACTGATTTCGTAATTCGGCTGAAGAAATTCAAGCTAAATTTTATGAATAATTCTTTGTGCTCGTTTTGATTTTAAAAAGTCAATAAATCAATGTTGATTAATATTCTACAAATAAGAAAACGATCGTATTTGTTACCTAATTCGGATGTTATAGAATTCTACAATAATGAAGCCCTGATAAACTCCGGGATGTAAATAAATCACAACATATAATTCGTGTCTAGAGAATAATCCTCACTCCCTTCTCCGCTTTTCTGCACATAACTCGTTCGAAATAAGCATAAAACATCCCTTTTCACAAGGAAAAAGAAACGTTTTCCCAACGTTCGGCTCATCGCATGCACCGCTAGACACCGCGTTCCTACTGTCGCCCAGCACGAAATAGGATTTACTTATACCTGTTGAGTAATGGAAACAACATACTGAAGGGGTTCTTAGCAGGAGGCGAGGACAAAAGAATCTTGTTTGAAGACCGCCGTTTTCTTGTTTGTAGACGCGGGGGCGATCTCTGGGCGCCACGGGGGAGGGCGGCGGAGGGAGACGGTCTGACAAGAGATGTGGGTGTGAGATGGCGTGAGCGGCGGTACTACTTTCCGTGCGACCGGGTTCGAGTCCTGCAAGGCGAGGGGCTTTGCGCCGTGGGTCGGCAGTCGCTACCGGTGTTGAGTTGAGTCGACAGCTGCCCCACGGAAGAGGGAGAAATTCCCGCCACCCACGATGGAATCGGTAGAAAGGGGCAAAAGTTCTTTCAACACAGCCCTCGGCTGCGAACAATGGGAAGAAAAGGCGAAAGAGAAATTGTTTCCCAAAATGACCAAATGGCTAGTTTTATTTTCCTCTCAGCAATTTCTAAGGGGATTTAAAATGTGTGCATCGATGAATAAATTCTATCGCATTTATTCATAGAGACAATTTATTGGTCATAAGTGAGTGATAACTCCAGATTTTCGGCAGCATTCACTCGACAACTATATTTCTGCATACTTAAGTGCATCTTGAGTTTTATGTAAAGTATTACTTTAGAAGTTATGCGCTAGTTTTAATAGAATTGTACGAAATATAAAGTCCTCAGAAAGAAATAAAGCAAATAATTATGTAACCACACCATTAGAAACTCAGGCTTATAAGAAGTATCACGTCTAGCAAAATTATTTCAGCATTGCCATTTTAATAGTGTATTTCTTTCAAAAACATAACACCCTTCCTCTCCCATGCACCACATAGTTCCTGCCTTTTCTTTTGTCTTGTCTTTAGCTCCGCAGATCACCACGGTTCTCTATCTCTGTTCCGCCTCTACTACCACCGCTTCATCTTCGTGTGTGGCCCAATCGCCTCCCATTTTCTCTCTCTTTCCACCACCTTCCTACCCACTCTTCTACTTCGCCTTTTCCAATCTCCACTTGCCGCGATCTTTCTCCGTAAGAGGAGCGAATTTTACACTCACCCTCACTAACACAATACCCTCCACTCGGCAAATGGATGTGAACCAACAGGAAGGCACACCGAGCTGAGGTGCACGAGTGAGGGGAGAATAAATGCAGTCGATGTGAGATGCAAACAGGCTGAAAACCTCGGCGGTGAACTTTTCGTTGGTCAGACTAAGTGACGATTCCGGAATGTCGGCAAATGTAATAGGAATAGGAATTTTACAGAGGCTGAGTGGCGAAAGCAACACTAGAGTAGCGTAAATGGCACGAAAATAAATATTTTTGTCATATTTTAATGTACCTAAATGTAAAAGCAAAATAATTGCCTCGGTAAAAATGTATTACATAATAGTATGTAAAATATTTTGGAGTTCTCTCCCCAAAACTCTTACAATGCTCATGGGAACTATCATAAAGGATCTTCCTTCGCTTTGGACTCTCTCCGAATCATTTAAAAGAATATTAACTTTTTCATGCGTAAGTCTCTAAAACTGCCAAAAATATGTATAGAGAACCTGTAAAAAGTCATAAATAGCACATGGCACGCTCTCAAATAGTGTTTATTGCACTAGCCATATGATTGTCCGAGTATTAATGAAGATAGCATTTAAGCGATGGGCCATGGTTTAGTAAAAAATAGAGAGAGAGGGTGTGTCATCGAATGGAACCTGTGAAGGAGGAGAGGGGTGGGGATGAGGCGAGTGGGAATGAGGCGGGTGGGTCGCGTGAGGGGGAGGAAGGAAAAGGTGAGAGGGAGGGCAAGCACCGAAAGAACGACTCTCCATGGTGCGTCCTTGATGGCCTCCTTCGGGTGCCACGGACCAATTACCCCGTGTCCCTAGAGCAGAAGACGGAAAGCTATCATTACTCCCTCGCATATCTCATGAATTAGAAGGTGGGGTGGGTTGAGGGGGATGAAGCATTGATAGGAGGATAGAGGTTGAAAGAGGGGGAAGGAATGATGAGGTGGGGAGGACAAAACCCTCGAATATCAAAACTACCTTGAATAATTACTCCGAGGAGTTGGAATCGAGGCTTCTGTGGATGGGTTGAGAGTGGAAAGAAAATGAAAAGTAGAGGAAGGCGGCAAATTAACAAAAGATTGTCGAAAATAGCTGTAGGAATCTTTTCCTCCTTTAGTTTACGAGCTAAAATTGGGGTTTGCAGAAGATATCTATTCCCGATCCTTCACAAATGAAACCAAATTATTTTCTTTAAAGATGTAGAATAATTTATTAATTTCCTTATTCTTTCTGACGTTTTAAAAACTAGCATTGAAAATACCTGAAAAAATTTACGGAGTTAAGGATAAATTATTATTCAACAGTGTCCCAGAAGTGTGAACCCATAGGCATTGTAGTCTTAAAGTTAAACAAACGCATGTCTAACGTAGCAACACTAGTTGAAACCTCCCCCGTATACTCAGCCATCAGGTTATTTTAATTCCTGAAATGTGAAAACCCGGCATTAAACATGTGACGAAAAAGTATATTTATAATTCCGATCTGAAATAATCATTATTATTATTTTATTTCAGGAAAATTATGTCAGGTTCGTATAGATATGTAAAGCACGATAAAACGATAATACATATTTTAACAAATTGTCTTATATTAAAATATAAGGAGATAGCGTTTTGTTAATTTATATCTAAGAAATATAAGAAAGCATTTGGAGAATGAAGAAAAGGAAAGAAAAGAGCCATGACTGGGCTAAGGAGAAAGAGAGGAGAGGTTAGATGGGAACGGCGAAAGAAGTTGCCAGTATTAATTCTGGAAACAAGTCAGGTACGAGGATTTTAATCGTTCCAGAAAAGGGACTCGAATTTTGGTGCCGGATGTGGCGCGACGGTAAGGAGAGAGGAAGGGAGGGGAGGCGGGCGGCAAAACGCAGGCAGGGGGGAGGAAGAAAAGAGATGGAAATGGGAGAGAGAGATGGTTGAAGGGTTTCGTAGAAAAAAATCTTATATTTCGGGAGACGTCGGGTCGATCCATCCATCGACATCAAAACTCAACTCCCCGACTCTGTAATCAACTGTGCGACGCAATTAACTACCTTCGAGACGGCAATCTTCCGAAACTCACCCCCACTCCAGCCTCATCTCCCCTTTCCATCGCCGCCTCTCTAACCACTCTGTATCGATTGAATAAATGGAACGGACGTCAAGGTGCTGAAGGGAGAGAGGAAGGGGAAGGAATAATACGTAGATAACTTCTTAGGGAAGGAATGTGTGTGTGTATGTATGTATGTATGTATGTGTGTGTGTGTATATATATATATCGTATATGCTCCATATACTGTGTTACTTGAGTAATTTAACATTCGATTTTTAGTGTTTCAAATTATACTTGTCCGATTGATTAAATCATCTATCCATCTATTATTATCGTCAAGATTGTTCTTCACTGCAAAAAGAGCGTAGACCTGAGTATAGGGATAGATAAAATTAGTTTCTCCAAATACATATTTAGTTGTTTTGAATCCTTTTTTGGGCATGGAGGTTTGTCGCTTTCCATCTAGACACAGATAGAAATAACTTAAAATAAGAAAACTCTCTCCGACATAACGTTGTTTATAATGATTCTCCTTGAAGGATTCCATCCTTTAGTCCTATTATTGGTAGGCTTACTACCTCCACCAAAGCCGACCGTCTACCTCTATGTGTAAATATGTAAAGAGTGATGGAATTACCTTCACCGAAAAGGGTGGAGCAATGAAAAGAATTTTATGCTTGAAAAAAGGAGGAAAATCATTCATCTCCGAGATAAAAAAGGCATCTTCCTGATGAAGAAAGAGGGTTGGGCGTGAGGGATATAGGGATTTTTATAATTCGTCCTGGGTGTGTGTGTGCCCACTTTTACAGGACCCGTCTCATTAATATGCCGGTCCACTGGAAGTCAAGAGAGAGAGGAGATCGAAAAAGAAAAATAATTCCCGTACGAAGAGACCGACTTTGAACCCGCCCACCTTGCCGAAGAAGGCGGAGATACAGAGGAACGAAACGACCATTCGATTCTTGCATTCTTGCTTTTCGATTTTCTTGTTTTTGTCCTTTCCCTTTGCTGCTCATGTTAGTTTTGTACAATTGCTTCCTTTTTCCCTCTTCTTTTAACTATATCTTCCACGAGTCCCTTCTAACTCTCCATTCTCGATTTACATTGTTTTTCGCTTAATCTTGGGCTTGTTTATATGTTTTGCTCCTCGCTTTTTAACGCCTCTTCGACGCGTCACCTCCACGCTACCCCAATCCGAAACCGACCATTCTTCATTAATCGCCGTCTAACAAAAGGGGGGATGGTCTACAGAATCACAATGGCCGGCTCAACAATGCTCTTAGCAACAGTCTTACGTGGAACTTTTATAAGAGTAGGAAGAAGAAAAGAGATAGAGAGAGGGGGAGGGGGATGAAGTCACGGTTTGTGTACCCGGGTAAAAATCTCCTCCTTTGAGCCCTAAGAGGAGGAAAATGAATGAGAACTATAATTAAAGTTTCCCCGGAAACGAGACCGGCAGTGATGGGAGCCGAAAATAGCGGAATCTTGATGGACGTGGATTGAATTTGTTATCCAAACCAAGGAATATTTTTTTCACCTTTTTTATTCCCGAGAAATGTCTGGGACTCGAGACTTAATTACATTCGTCCCAAAATTATAAATAATTTCGGGGGTTTAAAACATTCTCGGCTATATTCTCAAACGCAGACGAACGATGGTTTTGATACGGTTAGATTGGTCTCCCGTGAGCTCCTTGACGCCAGAACGAATTATCAGGGAAGGGATGGAATGGAGGAAAGAGACGAGACATGGGGACGAGAAATTTCACGCTGGTTCAAAAAATATTGAACTGGAACTTCTATGTTATACAAGTGTCTCAGGTATCGAGTTCCAATCATTCGAGTATTAAGAATTCCCGTTCTGTCTTAAGCTGTGTTAACCCATTCGGTTTGAAAAATTCGTAAATATCGTATTTTTTGCTTTGCAACTTGTGTTTACCTTTATTTATCTCTCATTTCTAAATTGCTAAACAGTTAATTAGTTGGAAAAATAATTTCCCGCCGCAGAATCCCGGACTGGCCCTAAATTCGATATAAAATACTCCGCTTTTTCGTCTCTCATCTGCACTTGATATCGTATATTTCCCGCAGAATATCGTGCATTCGTATCTCTGAAAGATCGGAAGAAGATTCCGATCTTCATTTTCTCTCGTTCTCTCCTCCTTTCTTATTCCATTTTAATCGCCAACAAAAAATCGCTGAATGGATTTTTCGAGAGGGACAAAACCATCAAACGATCGACCCGCGAGATATTTACGTATAGCGTGTTTTTTTTCTCTTCCGACCTGTCCCCACTCTCTTTTATATGCACACGAAACGAATAAAAAAACACGTGTTGACCCGACAATATCCTCGCCCCTCTACCCAGCACCCTCACTTAGTGCGGAGAAGGAAAATAAATTACGACATGTAAAGATACGGAATATATAAAAAAGGTGTACGGAATTAAAAAGAGATAAGGGACGCGGGGTCACTCTGGGTGCGTGATATTATAAGGGGAGGGGAAGGTTGGACGGAAACGAGAGGAGATTGGAAAGGGGTGGGAGGGGAGGAGGAGAGAGAGCCAAGAAGGCAGGGCATAGGTGAAGAGGGCGGGGACAAACTGCAACACAGACGGCAAGAGCAGGGTCAAAAAATGTGAAGAGAGAAGAAAAAACTGTTGTCGAGAAGTGTGGGGATGTGGAGGGAGGTGAGTAGGGTAGGGCGTGTAGAATAGGAGAATGGAGTGTCTGTAAGCCAACCCGGTGAGATCCCGTGACACACACAAACACACTCCGCGCCTTTCTCTCTCCTCTTCGCACCGCCGTCTGAAATCCCACCCCCTTCTCCTTTTCATCCTCCGCTACCTCACTCCCACATCCTACGCCTCCCTAACTCCTCTTGCACCCCCCGCCAGTAACCTCCCTCACTCTCCCTTCCCACCGTTTCCTATGCCCTTTCTTCTGCAGCCATCATTATTTTTCGAAGCCAACCACCCGCCTCTACCGAAACCTCCCTCCATGCCTCCTCGGAAGACTTTTTTTATCTCTCCCTGCCTATTCTTTCCTTTCTCAGGCTCGTTCCTATCCTCTTTGCTTATTAGGATCGCGTAAACTTCTATCCACCCTTTCATTCGATCGGATATTTTACTCCTCTTTGCGTATGCTTTCCTCATTTTATCGACTTTCTCATATTCCCATAATATTTTTTCTTTGCCGTCACAATTTAGGCAATAATCGTCATACGATTCTCTCCATTCATTTCCACCTGTAAAAATGTAGATAGCAGGGCCGTCGAAAATGTAAGCATCACCGAAAACAATATTGCATACAAACCTAAAAAAAAACTCAATTTAAAAAAGTTATACGAGTTTATTTTTTATAATTTTATCTTATTGAACTAGTGTCTCGCTTATCTTGCCGCTTCATTCGTTCCCTCCTATACGGAGTTTTCTGCCTCTTCTTTTACAAGCTAATCCTTTCTATCTTTATTTGCGTCACTTTCTCCCTTTCTTTCCGCTTCTCTCTCCCTCCTTTCCATCACGCCAACTCCATTATATTCCCCTTCTTCCCCGACCCCAGCGCTCGTCGTAATATTCCCGGCTTCTTTTTTCATACCCGCCCTCTTCCGCGGCCGTCCTCCATATAATTTTACATTCTCATTCCGATTCCGACGTTGCCGGATCTCTCTCGCAGGCGCATTGGCCCCTTCTCGCCCTCCCCTCTTTTCCCCGACACCTCTTTTATTCCCACCTCCTATTACTTCATTACTTTTTATCATGAGGAGCAAGTTCATTCTCAGAGTGATAATAGATATTAAATTGCTCCCACATTAGATTCAAATATATGAGTTAACATTTCCAACAAAATATTTTCCGACGCATGTTTTTAATCTAGTGAAACGACTTTATGCATGCAAGAGAAGCGTCAAAAATAAAATAATTGAGTGCGTGAAAATAAAAACACGAGCACTGGTCAACGAAGATTCGGAATTAATTAACGGATAAAATTTTATTTTTCCAATTATTATGGTAAGCAATTTTATTTTACGGTGGAAATGTAGCTAAGAAGAAAGCAAATGTAATGGACAGCTTCATCCCTATTGAGGAAATATATAGCGTTGAAGATAATTCCGCGACTTGTTCCGATTTCCGTTCTGCTACGTTATATTCGAACTCTAACTTAATTAACCTACCATTTCTTGCCAGCCTCATCTCCAAGGATTCTTTGTTTTCCAACTTCTCACCCCGTAAACCTCTATCTCCCTATTTTCTTCTCCCCTCCCCCCCCCCACACTTACCATTCCATGAACCCTCTCTTTTCTCCCACCCCACTCCTCAGGTCTCCCATTATTCTCTCTCCCACGTTTCTCCTCCCTTTTTTCCCCGCCGGTAAATCCTTTCGACCCGCCATTACACCCGCCGTCTCGAGTCGTGGGATTGGTGCGATGGGCGGCCGATTGGCTGACTCGCCTGGCCACTCCCCCTTCTCCTGTTTCCCTCCCCTCCACCCCCTTCCTTTCTCTCTTCCTCCTACTTCTTCCTCTCCTACTCCGCCTCCTCCTTCCCGCATCTACCGCCTCGAGCTCTCTTCCTATCGAACAAGACTCGTCTTTAAAAGTCTCCTCAATTCGTATGCACGCACATTTCTTGCCTCTTCAATTCGCACCTCCACAATGTCGATCTCGTTCGATTTGTCGATTGTTTATCCATCCGCGAGTTAACGACACCATGCGTTTTGCCATCCATTTCGTCTCGAAAGGCAATTTTGTATTATGATTTGAGCAACTTTTTCATCATTTTATATATACGGCCGTAAAATTTCGATTCGTTAAATTTTTTCCTGGTAACTTTAATTACAAAGAGCCCCATTTCTCGAGTGGTTCGAGATCGCAGCTGCTCCGTGAGAAATGGTTTTACGCTAGAAGTAGCTTGAATTATAAAATATTCCATATAAGAAACTATCATAGTCATGTATCTTTAGTTTCATTTTTCTAGCCATAATGCCGATAAAATTAACGCAAAGTGCGAGTTCGTCCGAGGTTTTTAAATAGAAAGAAATTCTCGTGTCTTATATTGGTAGAGAGATGGAATTTGGAGTGTTTGAAATTGCTATTTCGTAGAGGAGATACACGAACAAAAAATATTCGTATTTTATATTGCGAGTCGTGGGATATCGCCCTTATAAGTAACGATCTTTAATGTCCTTCCTATGTCGTCTCCCTGGACTCTCCAAACTCCCGGAAAACAAAATCAGATGAAAAAGAATGGTAATGAATTTTCGTATTACATATTCAACTATCTCTCCTTTAACTCGTTTTGATGGAGGAAGAGAGGGACAGATGAGCCAGAGTAGCGAACTCTCAGCCAGAGTGAAACGGTAGGAAGAGCTGGGGTACCGAGCATACACAGGTTGAAGGAGGATGGGAAAGAGAGAGGGATGGGAGATATAAAAAATATATCATATCGGAACCGTAAAATATTAATTGAGCTCCGTAAATTTTCAAGTGGGAAAGTAATTTACTGCTTCGGATGAAAGAACCGGCGTCATCGGTCGAATTCTTTTCGGTAGAATGAATTCTGCCCCCGGGGGAGGCAGAGCAGCGAAGGAGGGGGACTCTTTCCAACCTCGCGCCGCCCTTCTTTCTCCCCCTCCCGTGGCCCCTTCTCTCTCCACCTCCCACAACTATCCTCTCTGTCTCCGCCGCTCCCCCGGGGGCCATACCCGAACACCTAAGCATAAGCACAAACACCTAAAAATACGGAAGCCCAAAGTAGCACGGTTGGAAGCCCGAAATGTTTTGTGTGAAAGAAACAAGCTTCTGCATAAAAATAAGGCGGTACTTCATTCATATAATTATTTTTATATTCAACCATTGAACAACATGACCATTGATGATACATTATCTTATTTAAACTGCTTTCAGTAACGGTAAAATTCATTAAAAACACGAAAAATTATAGCAAGTTTTGTATATTTTCCAACTATAATCACCAAGTATTCACTTTTACGAGTACAGAGTGATGAATAGATTTAATTTTGCAAAATATGTAGTTATAGTGACATATTATTTCAGCAATTTATTGTTACAATGAAACAAAACAGCATCACGTAAGCCAAAATATGCGGGTTTCGTCGCCTTTATACTTGAGCAGGCTGCTAAAACAATTCCTCTTCTACTTTTCGAGCCGTAAGCATAGAAATAACGCTCGAGTGATCAAATGTGCGAGGACAATCAGAGAACTCACTACCAGCAACTTTTGCCATATTAAACAAGAGCGGAAAGATGCACGCAGGATGTGTGCATGCATGTAATTCAGAGGCGTTCTTATTTGTATTATGTAATCATGTAAAAAAACAAACATTAAGGGCTTAGCATAACGTCTAAACAATGCAAAAAGATTTATCAGAAGTAATGCCAAGGAAATATTGTATTTTGACTTACCGATTCGTTTTCTTATCAGTTGTAATTAATAAAGCATTCAGAATTTTTTAAACATACCTCACTTAACTGAGTAATAGTAATGTAATCTTTATGTTCACGTTCACGTTACCTCGTAAATTCTCTTTTTATTTTCACTTACAAACGCTGTGTGTATGCGTTAGGAAATGAAGTGAATTCACGTTAATTTCTTCGTCGTGGATAATCCATTTCTTTTTAATTACTGAATTCTCTGTACGCAGGACAGGATGTTACACGGATTTACATATTTATAGCAGATCTTGTTTACTTCTGTTACTACGAAGATTGTTTTCGTTGATAACAATTAATAATCCCGGAAAATGTTCCAAGTGAATTACGACTTTGTTTCATTTTCTCGAAAACAGCTACTCCTTTGATAAAAATATGTAGAGCACGAAATATTCCAGTTCTACAATTTCTGTTTGAAGATGTTTTGTTGTGACTAATATTTTACGAGATCTCAGGGAAAGTTCATTGTTTTGTTTCTTGTTAAGTGGCACCCCTGATTGTGTGTTGTGAACTATTTATAACATTTTATTATTTTCTAAAGTACTAAATATCAAATTTCATGATAATCTGCCAGTGGTTTCGGAGATGAAAAATGGGGATTGACAGACGGACATGATCTGGCCATAAGGCGTCCATCTTTGATTTTGAAAAGAACGCTTAGTAAAAATATTATAGCAGGATTAAATAATTGTATTTTTAATGGAATAAACCAAGATATTTTGTTGTTTAAAACGGCAGTCCAACCCAATATCGCGCAAAATTTGTCGGAGAGTATGTATTTATTGCGCCCGTTAATAATTTTACGATTACTTCAGAGAATGTAAAAACTACTTTCCAGAAAAAAACACGACGGCTTATTGTTAGACACAAATAAAGACTACCGAATGAGGTGTAATAGAAGTCTACAGGTCTGAAGGATGACACTGGGTACAAGTGAAGTGAAAATGAAGCATTATGATAAGGTACACCAGATTATGGAAAGAAAATAGGAAAAAGTGGACTTAGAAATTCCATCCATCGGAGCACAACAAAATATTTTTATTCGTCCTTTCTTTTTGTACGTGTAATGCACATTCCTATTGACAACCTGACTAAAGGCATTATAGCTTTGAAAAATTTGGTAAATGAAGAGAACGAGAGTAAAAGAGAGAAAGAAAAGGTAAGGTAAAACTTAGAAAGGGTGGGATGAGGGACAACAAAAATACAGGAGTGTAACATAATGAGGAGTTCAGAAGCGGGTCGAGTCGAAATGTTCACGGTCGGCACCCTCCCATCATTATCCTCGCTTCGATAAGGGTTTACATGTATATATATATATATTTTTTCGTAATGATTCCGTAATTAACCTTCTATACGAAATGCATAAAATATTAAAACCTGGGTTTTCAAACGCTGTTGAATCTTTGTTGTTCGCTCGGGATATTGGAACGCTTAAACCATTTAAATTTCGTTTACCGCTGATTCAGGTCCGATTTGGACTTATATCGCACTTTCAAGACGTTTTAAACGAAGACTTAGAATTTCATGAAGTCCTAATTGACTGGATGGAAGATTTTATAAACTTGCGGTTTGAAAGCTGTGAATTATTCGCAGGTTATTGAGGGTTTCTTGCTTTGCGTATATACGTGCGCCAATTTTTAATTGTCTACTTACTATGGCACCAATCTGTTGGTCGTTTGTAGTAAAAATGGAACATATTCGTAGATTACAGTAACAGATGAGTTTCTTTGCAGAAAAAGGACTTTTATAAATCTGACAATAAACTAGTTCACGATGGGATGTGCTTTTCATGCTAATTGACCATCCTAACTTAATTTCCTCTGAAAATGGTCTAGTATAATAGCCAAATTTCAGGAAATTAAATATTTGTTTTCGTATCTAAATTTGAAGGAATTAGAAAAATCCATCATAATCCTCCGCTATATTTTTTGGGAATAACTTTGAAACAGAAAAAACTCTGCTATGACCGGGAATCGAACCCGGGTCTTCCACTTGCCGGGCGGATATTCTACCACTGAACTACCTTAGCAGATAATCTTTCCTGTTTCTGAGCGCGGGTGTTTTTCTTAGTTGGGTCCGGGCTAGCGAAGATATCTGTTAAGGTAGTTCAGTGGTAGAATATCCTCCCGGCAAGTGGAAGACCCGGGTTCGATTTCCGGTCATAGCAGATTTTTTTCTGTTTCAAAGTTATTCCCAAAAATTACAGCTTATGCCTTTCTGCATAGTTTCTATTATTCCATCAATTTCTGGCTCCGCTATATGCATCACATTTCCCCTTTTCTATGCATCCTTTTTTTGAGTATTTATTTAGCCGCAGGATATTCTTTAGCGAAATAGACTACCATTCCGCATTTGAGGAGGATAATATAAAAGAGGTATGAAGAAAAGTGGATGTAGATCTTTTGACGTGAAGCCTAAAACTCAATTTACATTTCTTGAATTATTGAAGGCTGAGATGAGGGAGGGAAGCAGGAAAGACTATTGTCCCGCGTTCTACGACCTCGCATACATGTATTCTCCCTTGTTGCCTTTCGACCGAATTGAATTCTGGGATTATTCCTCCAGACTGGGGGCATTTCATTTCTTTTATCCTCTCATTCCCCTTATGTCATTTCAAAGCTTCTCCATTTTTTATAAGCTCCCTCTTTTTTACCCCGCACTATAGAAAAGACTCATGGAAACATTCGAAGAATAAAAGAAAGTCGAGCATGTAAGAGAATTTCTGTTATAATAAGATAACGGACTTTATGTCACCAAGAGTTCGTATTCATAGTTTGGTGCTATTGTGCTAAACTCTAAACCGGTGGTGAGCAACCTACGGGTCGCATGCGGCCCTCGAAGGTCCGCGAAGCTATGACTAAAGAGAGATTTAAAACAAACTCATACCATACACATTCAAATTACGGCAGTAAAACCCTTGATATTGAAATGTTACCCCTAAAAACCTAATTTTGACGTGATTTTCACTGATATGATACCTCAGACTCTCCAGTTAACGTCACATTTATAGTCTAATCTGGCACGCCAAAACACTGACGACTCGCAATGCGGACCGCCGAAGAATCCGCAACCGCCCACCACAGAGAATTGGTTGCTCACCACTGCTCTAAACATTGCTCCTCATTTTTAATATAGAAACAGTTATCTATGTAGCAGTATACTTACTGAAAATGTTCTTAATGCATCAAGTGGTATATTGATAACATTCATCGGAAAACAAACAACTAAATGAATTATTCAGCTTTTCCCTTGAACTCAGCTAAAAGTTACATTAATGTATAATTTATATTATTGCCATACGAAATTAGTGTGTAGTTCAGTATGTGGTTCAGAAAGATTTAGACAAATGATACCGAGCAAACTGAAGACGCGCTTCACCTATATTTCTTCTCACTTTATTGTTTGTTGCTTCTACTTGACTTTCCATCGCACAGCCTCTCTCTATTCTTCTTGCGCCTCTTCTCTCCCGTCTTTCCCCATCTCCGAAAAAACTTTTCCTCATACATGTACGGCCCTCAACCATAACGTCATCACCCTCAGAGGCGTGGACGTCGGAAGGTATTCCATTATCTCGTGGAAGCGGGCGCCTCCTGTCGCCCCGACCCACGAACTGATCGAGAGAGGAAGAACGGCTATATTCCATTTCCTACCACAGGCGGAGGTGCTGCCACCGTCACGGCCTGTAGTTCTCTCCCATGCCTCTCCTCCCAGTCCTTCCGCTGCTAGGCGCGCGGCCTTACGAAATACAGCGCGTACGATACTTTTTGCAGCAGAATTTGTCCGTTAACGTGCCTATTAAAAACGAAAATTTCGGCGACCATGCGAACATGCAGGCGATGCCCGGTAACCTTAATGAATTTCGAAAGCCAGGTAATTAATTCAAGCATAAAAGGATGTTAATTTTGAAAAACAAATTTATGAAGTATTTACTTTATCGACAGCTGGAGTAATTTATTTGCAAACAAATTCCCACACTACAAATTCTACAAACATCTTTAACTTCCTTTTCTCATATTTTACAACTTGAATTTTTGACGATTTTTCATGCAAACAATACCAAATTCATTCCAGGAAACAAACCCGAACTGTTAACTAAGTAACCGAAGCTATCAACTCGTCTTAGGTTCTCGATAATCCTCCCCATCTCATCCGAAAAGGCTCCATTTCGCACCTTCAGCCCACCTCTTACCCCCAACGCCCTCTCTCCCACCCAACTGTATCCCCTCTGCCCCACTCGTTCCGCCATCCCGTCACCAGCCCCCGACGTCCTCGTCCTATCGGTGATTGGCTTAACTAACTGGCAGGCGAAGTGTGAGATGCGTTGTTGCCTTTAAGCATGATGAAACGCAAATTTAATACGAGTCTCTCCCAACCCCTCCACCATCCTCACATCCCTCCATCACCCTCACATCCCTCCTCACCCCTACAAAAACCACCCGCATCCTCCTTCCCGGCATGCTCTAGTTGTTCTAACGAGATTACCGGTGTATTAGCGAAAGACGAGGGAGGAGAATGAGAGAGATTCATGCATAGGGAAGGACAGGAGACGGAAAGCGAACAGGAAGAGAAATAGGTGGAAGAGCACGGGGAAAGCCTCGATTCGGCGGACGTGCTGTTCTTCGTAACGAGAGAAATATTCTTTGTAAATCTCTTTTAGGGAGAGAGACAAGGAGAAATGGAAAGAAGGAAACACTTGGCGAAAGATGGACATATTTTGGAGGTAATGCTGGTCTTTCGAGACGGTACGGAAGTTGGATCGAGCTCATCTCCTCGGCACCGGCTCCGCAGACAGCATCCCATCGCGTGTATCTTTACAAGGTCCTCATGGGCGATGCGGAATAAAAATGGCGAATCATCATAGGACCACAAAATTTGGGGTTAAACACGAATCTAATGAATATCTTTCGGGGAAAAGGGGGAGGGCTATTTATTTTTTACACTCGTCGATTTTTTTTACTATAACTCCGTCATTTCCCTGTCTCCGTAAGGTGTTTCATTAAGACGGATCCAATTTGATTAATTTGGAGGTGATCCCGGGAGACGTTAAAACCTGTCGAGCGACAGGGATAGTCGGAAGGAATTAATATTCTCGATTATTTGATCGAAGAAGGATGTCGAAATGCATTAAAGCATGGAGGTTTGTTTTTGCTGAAATTTAGGATATTTTCTGTAAAAATCAACGCAACTTATTTTTGTCTGTTACTCCAGAAAAAAATTACTTTACAATAAATATTTTATAATTTTGAATGGTGATATTATTCCGGAAATATCATTCCGATTTTTTATGTATATAGACTTACTTATAACTTAGATTTATGTACTGCTGAGGCAATAATTATCCCAAAAAGAATTCTCTCGCAATTAAAATCCGTCGCTAAACTTTTAAGGAAAAAGTCAATCTATTCAGGTCGACAGAGGAAATACCCGGGCTGTTTTAACTGCTTTTTACCGCGCGTTGATCCTTCCATAAGACTCCTCTCGCGAGGGAATATCCTGCAGCTTTGGAAGCCATATAACTTGAAGTATACATTCCCCATAACTCCTCCGTTTTATAACTCGCGTTCATTATATAAATCAATATTCTTCTCACTTTATGGGACGCTCTTTTTGCCTCTTTTACACACCCTTTCCTATGGTATGTCTTCGAACCAGGCTAGACACCTTTCAGCTATAGGAGGAGAGTGGATGGAGAGGGAGAACGAAATGAAGTTTGACGAGAAATAATATAAGTAATGGAATTGTTTTAAAAATATTGTCGTTCTCTTGCTCTTATCTTCCTCAGACACTCCACATCCATGCAAGAATCGTGGATTAAACTTCTATACTCTCAAAAAAAGTAGCGCTGTTTTCATTGTATTGCCTAAATTGTGTAATATATTCGCATGATTATCAGAATTTCACAACGGCATGCGCTATAAAGTAATTTATTGTAAAATAAAGGAACTTTCGGCTTTAATGATGCGCTTCTATAATGGCTGTAAACAATTCCGATGTGAAACCTAATTTAAAATTCTTCGCAAGTCAGCCTCGAGTATTAAAAATTATTTTAGTATACGCAGCAAACTATTTTAACCGATGTAATGCACCAAAGTATGACAAAATGAGGGATTGAAATTCCTCGGGAATACAACTTCCGTTGATCATAAGTTATCGAATCATTTTGGGGAAAACAAAAAAAAGTTTTTGTGCAAAAAGGATTGCCCACGTCTGGATAACAGTTAAATTAATCGCGAATATTTTTATGGCGTTTTATCGCTATGGCAACGAATCGATTGGCGCACGAACCGCCGTGTTTATATCGCAAGCTGACCGTTACCAAAGAAATAAATAAACATCAAACCTCTCCCCTCCTGTTCCCTCCTCTCCAGATATATTTCGACCTCTCTCCCCTATCCAACGCTAATGCTTCTCCCTCTCGTTCACCCCCACTCCTCACTCGCTCTTCCACCCTCTCCCTCCTCTCCCATCCTTGCACGGTTATCTGGACTGCTAGACCCGCCGAAGGGAAACGAGACGAAGGTCGTTCGATACGAGAACTTCTTTTTTTCTCTTCCTCACCCATCCCCTCTTTCTCTCTCTCTCTCTCTCTCTCTCTCTCTCTCTCTCTCCCTCTCTCTCTCTCTCCCCACTCCCTACCTCGCACTCTCCTCAAGGAAGAATCCTGGGCAGCAAAGGACGAAGCCCCGGAGGATACATAAAAAAGCGATATCGCGCGAAGTGTGGGGGAGAGAATGGGAGGGAAGGAAGAGAGAATGGAGGAGTAGAGATCTACGGATGAAGCCGCCATTCATTTCGGCCGAATGGTTTTCCGTTTTAGTTTTTAGGAGTTTTTTGGAGAGAGAGAGAGAGAGAGGATGTCGAAGGTGGCGGTAGAGCGAGGAAGGTGGAGTTGGAAGGAGGGAAAGAAAAAGATGGGACGAGGGTGGTTTGGTGGGCGGGTGGAAGTAGGAGGTAAGGGAACCATACCATAACCTGTGATTCCACTTCTCCGGTCTTGCCCTCCCCTCCTCTCTCCAAATGCAGACAAACCGAACGTTTCTTTCCTCCTTTATTTTCGATCCGTAAAAATTTTCGAATGTGCTTTATATTGCATTTTTTCGTCGAACCTCCCTTTTATCTCTCCCTCTCTCTCTTACCTCTTTTATATTTCAAAAGGTGAGTTAGTTCGTTCTCTCTCCAAACCGAATCTATCAAGCACAAAATGTTTTCGATTGGAACTGAATTAAAAGGTTCGATTGATTGACTTACTCATTCAAACACTCTCTTTCAATTAGTTCATGCTCATTGTCGGAAAGAGAATAGTTTCCGCCGAAGGAGCGTTTGAAAAGCAATCAATAGCAATAATTTATTGCCATCGTTTAGGAGCGCGTTTTGTAGTTGCTCGTAATTTCTCTCTTATGGTGTATATTAAATGATATGGCTCTCTCTCTCTGAAGTGGATGTTGATTTAACTATTACACAGAATCCGAATTTTTAGGGAATTTCCTTTAAAATCTATTAATGATATAATTTTTGCAATCACTTTTGACCGAAAAACTCGCGAAATACCTTATTATATGTTTCTGTACAAGGTGTGACTCTCATAAACGAACGGCTGAGTAAACCAGAAACCCATCTCTGTGACAAAATAGCCACTTCAAAGATAATTAATCGAGGGTTGATATGAATTAGGATCTAATCTCGTATCTGATGTACTCTGCCGTTTTTTAGGTTTAGTAGCTGTTTACATCGCCCTTTTCGATTAAAGATATAATTTATCTATTTATTTTTATTATTTGTGCTGTAGTAATCATCTATATAAACTGTCTAATTCCACGGAATAACATAGTTAATAATTGCCGCGAAGAAAAAGAACGATCGCATATGTCTTTGTAAATTGAGTGATATAATGATTGGGGTTTCACAGCGATGCGGATACTATTTCGGTTTTATTTATGTATAGAATATGTGAATTATTTATCATAGAAACATTATCCGCCTTTTTCTTTTATTATCGAGATTTATATTTTAAATCTTCCTCCCTAAATCATTTATCTCGCTCAACCACCACAAGAGCATATCTAAGTGGGACCTTTCCAACACGGAGGCCTTATGGGCTCAGCATCCGAACACGCGCACGCACACACGTCCCAACCATTCACTCGGAGATAGGCGCAGTGCTTTACGATTCCACCTCAGCAGGGATCCGAACCTCCTCTCTCTCCTTTTCCTCTCTCTCTCTTCTCCCGGTCACAGGGAGGGGCGGCTAACACAGGGTTCAGAGATTGGGCAGATCCAGCCACGCGTCTCTTATCAAGTTTACAACTCCTCGCCGGGAATAAAGAACTGAGTCGTAGAGAGAGAGAGAGGCGCGTTTCGGAGAGATAGAGGCGAAGGCAAAGAAAGATGGCGTTGGAACGCAACGGAGTGTGATGCATCCTCTTCCTTTATATATACAGCGGCGGAAAGAGAGAAGGAGAGGGTTTTTCGATTTCGTGCAATGGGAAGGGACTTGGACAGAGAGATCCATTGTTTGTTCCGATTGACCGGTTACCTTGGTAGTTGGGATTTTCTTTCAAACTGTTCGTTTACGTTATGGGAAATCGAGGATTTCGGGTTCAGTGATCCGGGAGGAATTTCCCGACGAACCTATGGGAGTATGATTTTTTCTGCAGTAAAATCGGCGTTTCTTACTGGAAGGGAAACTAGAAGAACAGTCCCGAAGAGAAACACTTTTTAGCACAATTTTGGGTGCTTTGAGTAGTATTTATAACTCGAGTGGCAATAATAAAATCCAAATAACGATTGCAATTTATAATATGTTAAGTATCATCGCAGCTATCTGAATGCAAGTCGAACCATTATATTAGAGTTAAACTGAAATTAATTTGTATGCTGGAAAATACCGCAGTAGGTATTGCTTTTATGTAAAAAATCAGTGGGATCGATAGAAAAATATATGCACAAATGTGTTTTAACTTCGATTTCGTAAACTCGCATCGGTTTTTTTGCGAAACAATAAAAATTGTTGACACGTCGAGTAGCGAAATTTAGCTAAAACTAGTGGTACCCGCAAAAACTTTTGCAAAGTCAGTCAGAAATCTGCATGTTTAAAAGTAATAATAGCCAATTTCTCCTTATAAAATTAGACAACTGATATTTTGAATGTCATGTTTGTTTTTATAATTTATATGTGGAATTTTAATTGTCTCTCCCATACGAAAAAGGTCACATTCCAGTAGTGAAATAAAGAAAGAAGATTTTTTCTTTTGGTCAATCTTTAAAAATGCCCACAAACCACACGCAGTTTACTGAATAATAATAATCTTTAATTATTAACGTTGCAATCTATTAAGTTTGACATTACTACAACTATAATTTCGATGCTTCATAAACAGCTCGAAGCGAATAACGCAATTATTTTGTCTGTTTGACAGCTTAATAGATGCTAATTCAATTGGAGGCAACAATGCGGGTCGCTTTGGCAAAACCCGGAAAGAGTATGAAAAGCTATAAAATTTCGAAAGGAAATGCGTGTTTCTGAGAAATTATTCCGTGTAACATCTACTTACACATCGTAGAACTAAGATATTTTATAGTTTTAGCCTTCGAATAAAGCAAAAACGGAGAAATTTGGTCCATATTTACGCATTTTAATGAATGAAAGAAATAAACCTTTCACCTTGAAAAATCGAAACTCCTGTGTAAACATATGGAATAATATAATCGTCTCCCGGAGTCACTTTCCGGGGTCTCCTAGTTGGCAGAAACAAAATGACGTTTACAGCATTTTTCTGTGACAAGCTGTTCAAGAGATAAAAGGGGGAGCGGGCGGACGGACAAACAGACGGACGGACGGACAGACATTGAGTAATGATATATAAAGATTTCTAATAGGCAGTGATATCATTTGGTAGAGCGTGCACATTTTATAAATATACGCTTAATACGTACTGACTGCAAAAGTCGTCGATACCCAGTGTAAGGACCATGAACCTGACCAAATGACACCAGTAATATTTTCGATACGTACGGGTAACGCATCCATGCGTGCACCCCATCGGTCGGATCAGATATCGACAGATGGAAGAATACGACCGAGGGCGCTGAGCCATGCTAAATTCGAAGTAAACGAGATATTATTAAGTCGCCTGAGAGCGAAAATCCCCGAACGAAAGAAGGAGATGGAAGGGAATTAATGTTGTGTGGGTTGTGTATGTTATATATCTATCATTATACGTATATAAACGTTCCTTACAGAGGAGTAACATATAACATAAATATAGGAGGATACTAGTGCGGCCGCTAAAAATTCGAAATTGTTTAAACTAATTATCAAGGTTTATGTATTTCCGAATGTGCTACGGAGCTGAAATTTTTTATAGATAGCATTTGTAAAAAAACGTAATAGGGATTATACAAATTTTGATATTTTAATTTGTTTGGCAGTTAAAAATTCTTAAAGTTTAAACAAATAGGTCAATGTTTAGATACTACGGTTCGAGATAGGGAGCTGAAATTTTAAAGTTATTTAGAGATTAGTCCATTTAAACGAATAAATATTTCAGTGTATTCATGAAATTGTTATTGCGGCCGTTAAAAATTAATTAATTTTAAACAATTAGATAAATGTTATGTCACTTCTAAATGTGCTACAAATTTAATATTTGGCAAAAATGTGTGACATTATTAACCCAATGTGGAAAAATTATAATATTCCTAAAATTGCAAAAATTAGTGATTGTTTTACTCCATTAGTGATCCACTAGGAAAAAACAAAAATCGGTCCAGAGGAGAAATCTTATGAATTAAAGAAATATTTCCCATGATGAAAATATCTCTCTGAAAAATTAATATTTTTTCAAGGTGAGATGAAATGCTTGCAGTATGCAAGCACCTTCTACTAGTTATATATATAGACGGTTGACGCTTCTTACAGAGGAGGATATTACATATAGGAGGAGATCTGGAGATTCGAAATTTTTTACGACGGCAGGATTACGCGCAAAACCAACTACAAAAACAAAAATCTTGAAAAAGTTCTACAATTCGGCCGCTAAAAATTCTAAATTGTTTAAACAAATTGTCAAGGTTTATGTATTTCCGAATTTGCTACAGCGCTGAAATTGTTTTATAGGTAGAATTTGTAAAATAACGAAATAGCGATTATTGAAATTTAGATATTTTCATTTGTTTGGCAGTTGAAAAATCTTAAAGTTTAAACAAATAGATAAATATTTAGGTACTACGGGGAGAGATAGGACCTGAAATATTAAAGTTATTTAGAGCCTAGTGCATATGCACAAATAAACATTTGACAGTCTCCATGAAATTGTTATTGCGGCCGTTAAAAATATTTCAAATTTAAAAAATTATAAAAATATAATTTCACTTCTCGATGTGCTATAACATTAAAATTTAGCACTGGCATAAAACAGTGGCATAACCGACGAGAAAAATCGAAAATCACAAAAAAAGTTAATGTTCCATTTCAATACCCCAAAATAAAGGCAAGGACTCAGTGCAAGGATTTCTAAAAATGCATTTTTAAATTACTTAAAATTGGGAAATTCGGAATAAAGCAAATATCTCAAAAAAACGGAAGCATCTTTTTTAATCCGATTTTCTAACAGTTGTCTAGCTGAACGAACGAGGTTCTTAATTTTATAAGGCAGAATTCAAGTACGTACCGAATTAGCGTAAATTTCTGCTTTAAATCAGAAAAATGTGAAGTTTTACTCTTTTCAGCAATGGAAATGTATAAAAACCATGGCAACGACCTTATTGCTTTTAAAGGAACTTTTAGCGCTTTTAATGGAAATTAATGCCTCATAACGAATTATTGTGGAACTTCCGTAACTCGAATCTCAAGGGAAAGTAAAAAATATTCCAGTTATAGAAAATTAAAAATACGGAAATATACTTTTTATATACATACCTATTTGTATATATACAGTGGAACTTCTATAACTCGAATCTCAAGAGAATGTAAAAATTATTCGAGTTATAGAAAAGTCGAGTACGGAAACATATTTTCTCATTTTTCTTTAATTGAGTTGACATCAATATTATTCCTTTAAGTAAAGAATAAGTTAACTTACACTAATTTTCAATATCACGCATATTATGAAAACAACATCACCTACCTATATTTTCTTCCGATAATATGTACGATTTTACTGTATCCAAAACACTAACTGCATCACGCACTGTGATTGAGGGTACCATATATAATTAAAATTCTAATGTAACACTGAAAGCACAAACACGACGATTAAATTTGGGATATCGACTGTTGGAAAGAGAATATAGATTTGTTTTACTCTAGGACTATAAGGGATCACAAAAGGAGAAGCAATCCTGATAGCACTGACGGTAAAACGTGAAAAGTATTTTTATGTTGTGTTTCGTAGTTTTTCGAGAAATTTTAACTCTTATCAATTGTTAAATATAATGGCTTCATACCTATTTTGCGATTTTTTATCCAATTCGTGCTAAAGGCATAGATGATGATGCCACAATCTTAACAGAAAATATCCTAATTTTTCCATAAATTTAATGTATAGGGTGTTGTCTTAATGATTATTATCCTTATTGCTCATGCAGGGCGATCTGGGTCACGAAACCTGAAAAACGAGTTGCCAGAGAATTTGGAAATTACGTATAGTTGCCTTAATTTCACGGAAAATTATAAATTTTCTGCTATTATTCATGGAATTTATTATTTAATACATATAGGCTCCACGTGGCTGAAGTGCTGTTGCCCTCGAGATCGCCTTGGTTTATTTACGAGATTAGATCTTGGTGTAAGATGATTTTTTAAGCGCTTGCAGTATGTAAGTACCGTCCAATATACATAAATATACGTGGATGATCAAGTACTTCTAGCAAGAAAGGAAGAAGAACTCCAGAAAATCATAAATAGACTAATAATAACAGGTAGAAATAACGGTATGAAATAAAAACAGAAAAATCCAAGGTCATTCGAATCTCGGGCAAAGGAGAGAATCTGAACATAAGTATTAGAGGAAATCCTTTAGAACAATTCGATTCAAATGAAATAGAAAAAATAAATTTGAAAAAATCTTTATTTTAAGGAAGTTTTTAAATTTTAATTGTAACGTGTTAAAACATCAAAATCAACAAAAACTACAAAATTATTTTGTTTATGAAATAAGAAGGTTCCCTTATCTAAGTTTAAAGAAAATAATATCATAGTGTGATGTTTTGACGACAAAAACAAATAATACATTTGACCTATTTGGAGCAATTCTTCTCTGTCCTTGCCATCTTGTATTTAATGTCATTTAACTTCAACTAGTCTGCAATAGATGGTAGTAAAAGTGCCAATAATGGATAAATTAGACGTCACACTAAGTGCTCAGCAAGTTTTCAATAAAATATAATGTAAAAGAATATTTAAGAAGTACGTTCGAAATTAATGTACATTGTAATGTACGCCAGGTCTGAAGGGGTTAAACTACAAAATCCTGAATTTTTTTTAATGAAAACATTTTTCTTTCCATGGCGACCGATATTGTTGCCAAACTCAAAATCGTAAGTCTACGACATTTAAATGAATTCAAGGTCAGTTAGTTATTCATGTAAATAAGAGATGGCACAACAAGCTATTTTATTAGTTTCCAAATATTAAAAGACTTGCAAGGGGAAGGAAAAAGAGATGGATGGAGAATGGGAGAAAGGAAGAGAGAGAATGGGAGGGAGGGAGAGAGAGAGGAAGAGAGAATGGGAATAAGGAAGAGGTAGAAGGAGAGATAAAATGGGAGAAAGGGAGAGAGGAAGGGAGAAAGAATGGGAGGGAGAGAGAATGGGAGGAAGGAAGAAAGAGAGGGGGAGAAAATTGGAGATATGGAGAGAGAGGAAGAGAGAATGGGAAGGAGGAAGAGATAGAGGGAGAGAGAATGATAGGAAGGGTGAGAGAATGGGGTGAAGGAAGAGAGGGAGAGAGAATAGGGGGGAAGGGAGAGAGAATGGGAGAAAGGGAGAGAGGGAGAGGAATGGGAGAAAGGAAGAGAGAGAATGGTAGGAAGAGGGAGAGAGCGGGAGAAAATAAGTAGAGGTGGAAAATGTATTTATTTGTTGAAAGGCATTGCAACTAAATGGTTTGTCACGCTCTATCGACGTTTGACTATTCTTTTTCTCTTATTCGTTTGTTACTGCTTTTATAAGTTTTGTTCGTCTTCACGGTTTTATCTTTGTTCTTATTAGTTTGTTCCTCATTTTGCCACTCTCTCCCGACCTTTAATTCTTCTTTTCTGTTCGTTCTTCGCTTACTGTAATATTATTTGAAGTTTCTCAAAATTTCCCGCAATAGAACTGTTGGCCTTCTACTAGTAATTAGCAGAGAGAGAGAGAGAGACAGCTCCTTACTCCATAACACATTACTCTCTTCCTTAACACCTATTAAAAGCGTCATACACCCGCACTTTTCCATATTCCCTACACTTTCATCTTTATTTCTCCTTCCCCTCATTCCGTACGATACTCAGCTGACTTCTTATGTCCTTTCACAATTTGAAGAGAGCTGTAGGGGAGGGAGGTTTCGAGGGGACGCTTATGACTGCGTGGTAAGATATTGTCACCTTCGGAGAAGGCGAGGGATCTGTTCTCTCAGCAATAAAGAGATAAATAGTACGTATGGACGAGAGACATTTCACGTAACTGCCGGACCGCGGGAGAGTAAGGAAAAAGAGAGGGCTGGTCAAAGCAAATAAACTTTTATTCCTTCTCTCTTCCACTTATCGAAGACTAAAGCCAGAAGAGGATCCTATCTGCGAAAAACAGTCTAGGGTCATAAATAGCATCATTTCGGAGGATATAACTCATATTACCAAAAGTTTTATCTTCTCTCTGCTTCTCTGCCACCTCCGCAATTCCTCTTTTCTCTCCCTCAGTTTCTCTCCTCCATTTATTCCTTGCCCTAACTGGTACTCGAGCTTTGTCACAAAAACAGAGATCCAGTTCGACCTTACTCCGTTTGTTTCTTCCTTTGAATTTCGAGTTCACTCCATGTCGTCAATCTTCTAATCCTATCACTTTACATTATATCTCATCTCTTTCAAATAAAATCGAACTAGTAATTGTATCGATAAAATTGTCATTTATATTAATTTTTCACTTATATTTCAATTATTTCCATAGACCAAATTTCCAACATGTTGTGGTTATTTACTCAATTAAATTTGTTACGACGAGTTTTTATGGTATCCACATACATGAATACATTATCTGTATAGAAATTTAGAAAATTTTATTATTCAGTTACGACCTCCAAGATATTTTTCCCGTTGTTAAAACAATTAACCCGAGTGTGAACGGGCTGGGTCTAGAAGACCTATGACCAACAGTTATCTAATGTGTTATTTTCACCCGTGCACTTATGCACTAATGCTATTTTATGCGATTCGTAACCACTGTCAGCTAGATATAAAATTTTTCAGTTTGAAGAAAAAAGCCGTAAACAGTGACTGATCTTAGCAAAATTAATTTTGTGAGACATGAAAACTAAACTCCTTTATCAAAGTCGATATATTAATGGAGGACAATACGTTCGGATTAAGCAAAAACAAAAACGTTGATATCGAAGAAAAATAAGGGGAAAGAGAAAGATGGAGAGTAAAAAGGTGGTCGGGGAATTTTCAGGAGATAAAAAGGAGGACGCTTATTGGGGAGACAGTAGAGCTAAAGGGGAAGTGAAAAAACCAAGTGCCGAGAGATATATCTGTAGAGAGAGAGAGAGAGAGTCATTGTCAATGACGAGGCCATCACGCTTTCTAATCAACAGTTTTCACGAGGAACGACTTCAACCCACCCGTTCTCTCACCCTTATCATTTTTCTCGCAATGTTCTTCCTTTTTTATATTTATTTGCCGGGTGAGTGTATTATGGCAAGGAGATGTGGAGGGAAAGAGTGGAGAGAGTAGGAAATAAGAAAAGACAGAAGAAAGGAAGGACTGCGTGGGACAGTCTTAATGTCTCCGCCGGACCATAACTCGATCAATCCCCCGAAATCCCTCACACTCCTTCCTCCTCCCCCTTCGATAGCTTCGATAACTTGACGGCTCGATTCTTTCTCTGCATTTTCTCCTCTGCCCCGCCCTGTTCCCCAAACCTATCTTCCCGCCGCCCCTTCCCGCGTCCCCACTCGGGAAATAGGTTTCGGTCACGGTTCGCGAGTGAATTGGACCAAATCGCCATCGCTTGACGGCACTGTTATGTGACGCTCGGCTAAATAAAACAAGGGAAACGTTTAATTACTCAAGGTCAACTTTCGCGAAATTTGAGACTGTCGCGAAAAAAGCCGTATGAATCGAAGTTATTAATTTCAATTAGACGTTACGGATTTAGAGCAATGAGATGAAAATCATCCACCTTACTTCTTAGAAAAGAATTCCCAGTTTTTTTAAATAACGCTACGATATTTTTGTACGGTAAATCTATAACCAAACATTTATTTGAAAATTTCTATCTTTTTAAAGAGAATATTCCATAAATTTTCTATGCCGATATAGGAATGTAAGATGCAAACAGCGAAGGCTGTAAGTGCGCCTTCCACTATCCGTTCGGAGGATTGAGGCGAAAGGAATCGATTATCTTACGAAACGGAACATCGGGAAAGAGAAAGTATCAATAATAACTGGGCGTGTCCAATCCATAGAACGCCAAAATTGTCTCCGGGAGAGAGATAAGAGAGGGGTAGACAGGGAGGAGGGGTAGAATGTTGAGGGAGGGGGAGGAAGAGTGTAAGAAGGAGAAAAAAACGAGAGAAACTATGATTGAAGGAGACTTTTTATGGGCCAATAAACAAAACACTGACTCAGGTTGGTCTTCAAGCGTCCAAGCGTCTAAAATGCGACCTCCATTACGTCGTGTATTCCCACTGCCAAAACAACCTCATTCGCCCGCACGCATACTATCCTTGCCCTTCCCATTCTCTGACGACCATTCTGCTCCCTCTCTCTACCCCAGATATTTCCCCACCCATATAAATACCCCAAATAATCCTATTCTCGTATCCTTTCCCTATATTTTTCTTCAGTAGGTATCAATGGAAAGGCTTCACTTAAAGGAATCAATGTTGACTGGCGCTTAAGTTTAGCGTCAAATCTACCTTGGGTGATATTTACCAGTGATATTAATACAATTGTTTCAAAATTAGCAAATTATCTATTATTGAATTAAAACTTAGATTTCTAGTGGCATTACATGAATCATATCAAAGCAATACATTGTCTTTTATAAATATAATTTGTGACCAAAAATGTCTAGTAAATTGACAAGAATGAATTTGAAAATTTATACAATTGCAAGGAACAAACTTTTCCCATAGTTGAGCCACCTACATTTCTTACTAATTCAATAAGCTTAATTTAGTAAAACGTACTGTAAGATTCAAGAAATTTGAATAAGAACACACCTTAAAAAGATCTGGTTGACATTATCTTCCCAAATTATAAAAATTTGCATGCACGTCACACCCGAATGGGTAAGAACAGAACACCGCCAGGAAAATTGCAAAGACGTGGAGAAGAGAGCGTAAGGAAAAACACATATAACCCTCTCAATATGCCATTTTCCTTCTCTCGGTTTCCCTCCTCTTCGCCGTATACCGGAGACAAGTGACACGAGAAATAGGAATTGAAGGGGAGGAAAGGATGGAGGACAATCGAATCTCCAGCAGAGAGGGAAAGAGTCAAAGGAGCAGAGAACGAGAGAGGGCCCCAGAGAAAAAGGCGAGATGGAAGAAGGGAATATTCCTACAATTCCAGTAAGAAGAGGGATGTCTGGGGTGTCAGGGGTGAAGGGAGATTCAACTCGATTTGGTTGACCATGGGGGAGAGCTAAGGGGACGAAAACGGACATGGCTTTGAAATCAACAGTCCTCTCCTATCCTTCATCCCCTACATACATTTCCCACCCCCCCCCCCCCCGTAGAGAGCAAAAACTACTCCTTCCTTCCTTTCTACGCTCTCCATACGAGGAAAAAATCATCTAACCTAACCCATATCCTCAAACCCAACCCCATCCTCCCCTCTCACCCTCCCAGAATGCAGACGCAAAACTGACCCCTTACCTACTCCCAATCTACCCCTCCTAAAAATCCCCCCCGAGGCATCGAACAGATCAGAGAACCGAATATTTGAAATGGCAGCGGAATTGGTGTTGGGAATAGGGTAAGAGTGGACTGTTATACTGCCCCGGAGGAAAGAGGGAGAGAGATGTATGAGAGGAGAATCGTCGGAGGAATTCAATGAATATGGCACGGAGGGTTGAATTATGAGGAGGTGGACGGAAAGTGGGTATTTCCTCGAGGCGTGTGGGCAGGATATGTGCAGGGAGTGGGTTTTGGGGGAAGGGGTATGAGTGAGCTGTTTTTTTTAGGTTGGTGGTCAAGTTGTTGCTCAGACTGAGGGCGCAAAGTAAGAACGAGAGAGAAAGATGGAAACCTATTTGCTGTCGCCGGAGGCAGCGGAGAGAGGTTCTGACCGCGGTGATGGGGAGGAACTGGGAGAGAGGAAGTAAATCGTAAGATTGTGGATATGCGTGAAATGGCTGGCAGATTTGATCGAGTGCTGGTCAACCGAAGTTTTGACATCAACGGCCAAGAGTTGGAGGTAAGAGGGGAGAAGGAAAGATGATTCGGCCGAAGTTCTTCGAGGCAAAAATCGCATTTGAACAGTTTTGGAGTGTTACCTAATACTGAAAGCGGAAGAGGGGAACTTCTATCGTATGATTACGAAAAAGTGATTATGGCTGACGGAGGATGTAAAAAAATTCTGTTCGTACATATCTATTAGGACTTAAACATCAAAGTATAATATTCAATATAAAATTCATTTAAAATATCGATTATGATTTTAATGCTCATAAATTTAATTTTGTGGCCGTGTGCATGTAAGTTTATTTTCAAACTGTAGCATTTTGGCTCTTTTGGTTGGAAAAAACGAAGTAATTTCGACAAGAGAACCCTTTACAATTTTGTCTGCAGTTTTCTATCCAAAGCATTCATCAACTTAAGAAAAATAAGACCTTGACGAAAGAGGAGAAAAAGCCAACCCCAACACGGTAACAAAACGAAAGTACTTTTGTGGTATCCTGAAATAATGCTCCGGCAAGACGATGGAATTCTGCAAAACTACCTTTCTTGGAAAAAACCCAAAAACATGTGTGTGAAATTCATTTTTACTCCTTAGACTTAAACTTTCGGGTCAAATGTTGTTTCCAAGTTATGAAACGTAAAAGCCAGCGAGCCGAAGTCGCATTAAAACTTAGGAAAGACAATTGGATTGGAAAGTATACTGAAAAATACACTCGCGGGTGCGAGAGAGAGGACAAAAAAGGAATTTGAATTATGGCAGGGTGACTACGCGTTCTGAGAGACGGAAGCAGGCAGATATATTCCTAAGGTTTCTCGTCGACGCTTGAACGAGAAAAAATTCAGGAAGTGGAAGATTCTTTCGCCTGTTTTAAAAGATTATGTATTATGTTTTGCGGCATTAAGGAAACCAAGTAGAATGAAAACGATATTAGATTAATGAAGCTAATTGACATGAACTGAAAAACTAATCTAACCAACAACACTTTCGAAAATTATTAATTTAAATTCTCTATCATGCTTTAAACTTATAAAGTGAGTTACCAATAATCAAATCGCGGATTATATATAAATATCTAAATAAGTTAATGAAAATAATATAAATATAAATTAGTTAATTTACCCGAGGCAAATAAAAGCACATCGCTCATACTTGTGTAATTAGTTAAAGGACGTAAGATATTAGGCGGATATCAACAACCTGATTTAAATAGTTAGCTCAAATACCAATTCGTTTCATTCACGAAATCTTGCAAAAAAACACACGCTACCACTTCTTCCCTGTTACAATTAAGTTTCAGTTAATTGGTACGCCATTTACACGCAGCCCTTCAATTACGGGTGCATTACGCAGCCTCCTCCCTTGAACTCAACCCCATCCACGTCTCCTGCCCAAGGGGTGGCCATTTTTTTCACCGCCCAGGCACATCTCTCCTCCCTCACCCCTTCCTCGGTCCACCTTTCTTCTCCTCCTCCCCTCCGCTCTGCCAAAGTCCTCCTCAAAACACTCCTCACTTATTAGGTTACCCTTCGACGAGGCATTGAAGCCCCTGAAATTTTCCGCCTGAATAACGTTCGGTCAACCTCCTTCACCCTCTCCCTTCCTCTCTCTCTTCATACCGGCGTCTTGTTTCTCCGGAGGCCTAAAGTACCTCTCCCTGTCTTCCCTTTCTTCTCCATGTCCTCATCTTTCCACCTTAGTCATCCTCTTCTCTCTTCCTAACCTCTATCGTAATTTCTCCTCTCGTCTTCCTTGGTCGCATCATAATCCTGAGAGCGATGTAGAAAAAAAATTTCTCCGACTTATTCAGCATACACCTCATGGGCAGTGACCAAAGCTTTTAATATATTTAGGTCGTAGGAAAATGCGCAGCTTTTCTTACAACAAGTTTTTTTCTAGTTTTTCACGTTGCCTGTGAGCTGCTGGATTTGACGATGCGATATGAGTAATGGTTGCGCTAGGGAAAAAGTCATGTCAGCGTTTTCGTCGGCCATCTTTGATATGGCGAGCAGTTATGCGGATCTCTTAATGGCTGGAGGCAAAAACAGAAGAATTAGCAATCGCAATAAGGCTGAAAATCCTTTCTGAAACGCTTTATTTAGAATGGGTATCGCAAAAAGCCCGTTCATTTTCCTGACTAATCCGTTTAAAAAATTTCCGTTCTCGCGTAGCTGGTCAAAAAAATTAAATTTAAAGGTCTCAATATGGAAACAATGTTTTACACTTTGTGCTTGAGTTTCTAATAAATGCAAAATACGTACACGTAAAAGAAAAGTGGGAGCAAACAAAGCTCCATTTAAAAATTTTCAAAAACTTCTATTCTACTTGTACATTGTCATATATGCTATTTTAAATTATCTTTAATAGTGAAGAATATAAGCGTTGGATCTAGTTCTATATATATTTTTTAATAGTGAACAATACGCTATAATATTTAATACTGCGCCTATTGCCGAACGTCATTCGCGCCGCACTTCCCATAAAAAACCTCGGATGTATTAGAAAAAACGAAAAAGGACGCCTGACCCATCAATCACATTTCACGAGAGACATTCGGTAGAGTAACGCACACAAAGACGTAAAAAACAATTTCTAAAAAGCCAATCACGTCTTGTTTTGTAAGCGCATTTCCAACCGCAGCGTCAAAGTAACGGTAGAATCCGGTAGAGGTCTCTGGTTGACAGTTTTCCGACGGAAGCCACCGTAAACGCGAAAAATAAAATGCACGAAACAAATCGATTGAAAATTTTAAGGCAAAAAAGAGGAAAAACGAGAGGGAAAAGGAAAGAAGATCGATGATAAAATAAAAGAAGGAAAATGGCGGAGGACAGAGATTAGGGATTGGTGATGCTCGCTGGAATGCTCTATTTTTGACCTCGGTGAGGCGAAGAGTAGGTCGGGAAAGGAGCGAACGGAGGTGCGAAAGGGATAGGGCTTGGTGGGCTGGGCGGGACTGAGAGAAGGAATAAAAATTTTTTTGGTTTTCCTTAGCAAGGAGCAAGACTCGCAGGATATAAAAAGAGGAAAATTTTGGGGCCTGCGGTATTGGTACAAAAATAAATGTTTTGTAAAAACTGCATTCTCCTGGGTGTCATTCAACTCTTTTTGATCCCATGTTTATGGCTTTTTTTCTTAGACTGCATTTATATGCATTCAAGCTTCCGCGGTGAAATACGTGCAAATGGAACTATTTATGAATGAATTAGAAGAAATGTTTTCGGAGATATTTTTCTATAGTGATTCATGCAGGAATACATGAACTTGACATATTTATTACGTTTATAAATTGTGGGCAAAACCTCTTCACTTATTTTGCCAGCTGAGTTTTTCACCAGATTGATCAAGTGGAAACTAAAACATCAATTCCACATTTTGTCATATTTCTCCTTTCTAATTAATGTCAGTACGTTTATAAAATTTCGATCGTCAGCATTTTTTGCAACTGCCAAAGTTTGCAGCTTGTCGTTTTATATTGTAAAAGGAGATAAGTCATTCTCTTGTTTTCATCTCTGCATCCAAATACTTTTCCCCGAGGTTCTGTCATCATAATCACAGCCGCTGTAACGCATTCAGAAAAATGGCGAATTAAAAGCATGTCAAACGAAATATTCCCGAGGCAATTCAACACCACCGTTTCTTCTTTCTTTGGCTGAATTACCTTCCAATTACAATACGGCACCAACTAAACTGGCGATGCTTAAAGCGACATGTTTTCCCGAATCGGATAGGCGTAGAATGGATTCGGATGTTCGGCTATGTCACGGGAGTGGAGGTTTGGGCCCGATACGCTTCGGCCAAACCCCCACGTGTCAACCTGATGAATGGCATTATACGCTGACTGACTGACCTGCCCCCGCCTCCCCCATGTGGAACAGACTGGTGTCTCTTTACGCCGGAAGTGGTGAGGGTTGTAGAAGGTCAAGTGAATGGACGTCCAGGCCACAGAGAGTGAAAGGTATGGGACTGAAAAGGGTCCGAAAGGGTTGGAAGATGGGGAAGAGAGAAGTGGGTGGATGGATCCAGAAAGGTGAGACGCTCCGAACATGGAGAGTGGGGAGACGAACGCTCAGAAAGGACGAATTAAGTAAAATTAACCTATAATTTAATGCGACGGAATGAACTTCGGGAACTTTAGTCAGGAAAGCAGGACGTAAAATTTTCTTGATAAGTTGCCGTTTTCATGACATTCCGCGAATCACCAAGTTATCTTCCAAGAAGTGCTTGCTATTTACGAAAGAAAAACTTTTCCTTGATACTGTAATCGCGCCTGCGCCTATTTTCATTATATCTCTACATTATCATATTACTCAATTTGATGATCTGGGCAAGATTTTTATCCTAAATAGGGCCGGTATTTGATGACCAGGAAAAAACTATGGAACTCAAATACAAAACAACGCTTTGGCGAGCAACACTCTTAATAATGCACAGTTCATTGATGTAGCGAATCCGATTTTCAAAAATACGACTTCAGCTGAAGAAGCACTATAAACATGTCCGCAAAAGTGTAATATAGCAGAAAAAGGTTTTAGATTCATCAAAAGATTGTGTTAAAACAAGACTGCTATTACATTAAACAGCGTCATACAGGCGAAGAAATTCTAAATTTGGAAGATATCCTCTTCTGTCACATCTATAAAGTGAAAATACTACATTTGGAGTTTTCGAAAAAACGAGGGAGGCCACCCAAGAATCAGGACGTGCGGTTTGTATAGCCCAGAGAGAGAGAGGCGGGGAAAAAGGGAGAAGGGCTCCCTGAGGGGGCAGGTGCCGGCGGTCACCGCATGTCCCGGGTTCGGTTACTGACGCTGAAAGCGTTTTCGATTTCATCGATGGAAGGAAATTCCTTAGAGTGCACGGAGGCCTGCTGTCTGGCGTTCTGAGCTGGTGGTCAAGAATCCTCGCCTCGGCCATGGAGAGAAAAAGAGGTAAAGAGTGTGAGGTAAACGGTGAAAGAGATGAGAATTGTAGAAGTGAGATAATTAGAGCTTGCAGAAAGGAGGGATATAGAGCGAAGAGAAGTGGCAAATAAGGAAAGGAAAACTTATTTCTGTCCGTAAGGTGACATTTTTCGAGCCGTATATTAAAATAGTGACTTCCGACTTTTCCTATTTTTTCGTAGCCTCGCTTTGAGAAGTGAATACCGTAGGAGTTTCAAATTTCCAATAAAACGATGCGATGTGTGGCAGAGAATAACTTCATTTGATACTGCTTTTTGTAAACATGGACCCTTTTAAGCACTCCATTTTTCCATTTTGATCACTAAATATACTTTTTTAAACTTATACCATCCGTTATTAAATTATCTGGAGTATTGTGTTTGTATGTAGTGCAAGAGAAACGCAGATAAATACAGTAAGATAAATACAGTAAACAAAAAACTGCCAGCAGCATTGCGACGTAGTGTAATAGACTGTTATAGTGCCCGCCAAATATATTTCTCTATCCTAATATTAACAACCTAAAAGTCGTCCCGTCTCTAATTTTTTAACAGTTACTACAGTAAAAAAAAAACGAAATGCTGCCTGTCCGGTGAAGCATTTTCTCTGAATACATTCCATCCTTGGCTATTCACCAACGCGGGTCCCAGCGTACTTCTTAATTTATACCATCCGAAAGATTTGAAAAGTTTCCGTCTACGGTTGCGAGAAAGAGAAGTAAATAACTGGAGAGCGCGTATCGCAACTCATACCCTTTCCATTTGCAAGCGCAACCTGAAAAGCCAGAGGAAGTGGAAAAAGTTGAAAAACGACAGGCGGAGGAGGAAATTTAAAAAAGCCGGGCGTACGCAAAAAATGAATAACGCCCGGCGTGGAAAAAATTCCGAGGTCGACGAGTGAAGAAGGAAAGCTGTGGGCCGGACGTCGGGTATTTTTCCGCGTGCGACAGAGTAAACAGTCGGACGTTGGGCATTCATCCCCCACGAATTAATAACGCACAAGAGTCCGCTCGAAGAATAGACACGGAGAGTGTGGATATGTTGTGAGGGGGTGAGAGAGAAGACGCTTCAGACGAGGGGAGGATTGGAAGTCGTTCCTCGCAAATTGCGAGAGAGAGAAAGAGAGACTGTCCTCCTGATGAGGAAAACCAGAGAGAGAAAGAAAGAATCGCGGTTTTTCATTTCCCCCGGAAGATAACGGAGCCGCACAAAACGACCCGAAGCGAAGGAAAAGAACGGACAGAATGAGAAGGAGATCACCGGTGTCATCTCGAGGAGGGAGGCACATTCAGCGGGGAGAGAAAAAATAATTACGATAAAACGAGCATTACTTCCGTGGTTATTCATTTCGCAAAAACTAATCATTTTTTAGTATAAAATAACCCTTCTTGGAAGAGCTTTTCAGATTCTTTTCAAGTATTCGAGAAAAATAAAATGTTCTTATCTTTTGAACAGACCTTAGCATGACTTGGTAAAATATTTAATGAATTTTTAATCAGCGGTCAGCGAAATAGCTGAAGTTCATCTACTCAAATAGCTTATCGTGATATTTCAAAATATCCGCGCGTATTCTGTTTGCGAAATTATAATTAGAGTTACGAATTCCTACTCTAGTTTATTTTCTTATCGAAAAATTTCCCTGCAGCGTAAATCATAAAGGAATTAGCGTATTAAAAATGTAAATAAGAAACGCCTTTACAACGTTCTGGAGGCGTAGCCATGAAAATATTTACACTGATTCCATATCATATTCTCACTACATTTTATTCAACGACCCGCAAAATCACACTCGGGAATATTTATCAACTCTTTATTTTTTATGAGCCATCCATTATTATTTATCGCCCGACATAAATGGGTTAAAATGGCCTCGCAAAGTGTATCACGGAATATCAACGCTAATCTCACCCGAGTAACTACAACGGGCGAGTTTTAATTATCCCTCGGGAATGCGTTTTTTACAGTTAAGTAGATGCAAATAAATCCTCATTAAAGTCCTCGCAATCGATTGCGGAGACGACGATTCAGAGAGCGAGAGAGTTACGATAGGATTAAAGAGGTTTACTTCCATTTCCTAGGGAGACACCGTATCTTGGGACAGCCAACACATTAACTTCAACCCCTACCTTCCCTCCGCTACAGCGCGGCGAAGAATACCTGCGTGCGGCGCCACCTGCTTTTTCTAAAAGGTCGCAAAACCTTTTCTCTCTCTCCATCTTCTTTTCACTGTATTTCTCACGAAGATAGGGTGATGCGAGAGGCAGGTCAACAGAGTGCATGATAGTAGAAAACAGAGAGAGAGAGGTGAAGCCCTGCGTTGCAGATGGCGGGATTGAAAATAAAAAAACTGTGGGACGATAGGAGAGAGAGAGAGAGAGAGAGACAGAGAGAGAGAGAGATGGGAGTGAATGAGGCAAGGGGTGGGAGAGTGCGAAGTGGTATGGAGGGATGTATATGGGTTTTTAAAAAGGATAAGTGCCTCTCTCGCGGAGCGAGACAATTTACTGTCCGTCGGAGCACAGCGAGGGAGAGGAGGATTGTGGGGTGGCGACGCGAAAAATGAGCGCGCCTACTAGGAGGATGGGCAGCGTTGTATAAAAATAAAAAAGAACTATCTAGAGCCGTGCTGAGAGGAAGTGTTTTCGATGTTCTTTTTTTGTCGTTCGGGACGATGTAGGCACGGAGCGATAGAAAACTTATTAGCCAGCGTCCGATCGGAGGAAAAAGGAGTAATTTTCTAAAGGGCGAAGTTATTGGAAAAATCCGAAAATGTTCGAAGAAAAATATCAAGGACGTGATCTCGAATCGATATTTAATTAAAGCAGTTTTTAAGTGACTTTGAAGTTTACCTATAGGGAAAAAATTGAATTGATTTTTTAATTGTTGAACATCCCCAGGTAAAGGAATAAAATGGGATATTACCGATTCTAATCGACGAATGAATAGTTTTGGAGAATACTCGTAAGTTCATCCCAGCACTTTTTTGCGATCAAAGAGATTTGACATATCGAAATTATAAGGATTTCCTGATTTTTGTGAATTAGTGTAATGCATTTCCGAAGTTATTATATTGTATCCGAATCGAAAAGTAGCTGAAAAGAAGCACTCTCAAAACAAGACCTAGTACTATCTGATTCCAATGGAGTAAAGTTGTGGATAAATTAAAATGAAATTAGATAAACATGACTTATACAAAGACTTCTTGAATAAAACACACCTTGGGTCAAGAAGCTGAGTGGGCATGCAAGAAAATAAAAAAGATAAGCTGTGAGAAGAAGGGGTTCAAATTCCCGTGTCTCCTCCTTCCCTGCAACGGTTCCGGTAATTGTTTGTCGCCAATCCATTTCTCCTACATTCTCCTTCACACTACAGTCCCACCCCCACTTTATCCGCTGCTTTTTCACACCTCCTATATCTCGGTACATGACGCATTCCTCTTTACCTATCACTTCTCGAAAAAGAGCAGCGGATCTCTCACGAACACACTTGCACTAGAGGTGCACACAAACACACCACGGACATCTAGATGCAGATCGGGACCCGTGTCATTAGGAGCACGATGTGTGAGGAGAAAGACCCGTAGGATGGGAGGTTGGCTCGATCAAGGCGTAAGAAGATGGTGGGAAGGTGGAATGGTCGGGGATCGTGGCGGGATCGCACCACAGCATCAGCCGCTGCCTCCCGTGAGTTTTAGGGTCTCCTAAGGTCCTACGCGTGGGTTGCGTGGCAGAAAGGTAGGGTGAATTTGGGAGGGGAGAGAGAGAGAGGGGTAAAGGGATGAGCTCTCTCGCGAGAAAGATTGCGGGAACACGGAATGTGGGCGCAGAGGTTGAATAAGGAAGGGATACGAAACTGGTAGAGGTTATGTGGTCATGTGACGAGGAAAGCCTTAAGATGGTTTTAACGGCGTCGAATGACGAGTAAATGAGGACTAATACGTGTATTACTAATTAAGGATCGGAGAGGGAAATAAAAGCGGATGCATGCGACTTTATAGTACCATAAAAGGTTTCTTGAAAAAGTATGGAATGGCTGGTTATTTGGAAGATTTTCGATGAAAATGTTACTCTTCTCACAATGCTAATAACTTTGATAAAAATATCTGATTTTTAATTTAACTGATTTTATCAAGAAAATTATTGCTTCACAATAAATTGTATTCTAGATGTTATGACCTCGTGAACATTTCGTACATTTGGTCCTCTTCTGAACATCTTATACGGTATTACGCAACGGTAACGATACGTAGTCGTTCAGACAATTTATGGTAAATTTGATTCAAGCGCTGCTAGAAAAACCGTCATTCATACAAGTAAATCTTTACTGAAAAAAATAAGGAATTGCATTTAAAATAATGACTGCGAGATAATCATCTCGATATAAAAATCTTTATGAATCGTCATCAGGAAAAAATCTTAAAACGCGATTATAATTATTTCCTCACTTCCTCAGTTTCAAAATTTCGAAACCTGAAAATCCGGAATATTATGAAATCATGACTAAAGCATCACTTTTTCCATCAGTATCTGATTCCGCCAAACATTTCAAGTCCGCCATTTAACCGCAAAAAATTTTCACGTACTTCTTTTTGGGGAAAAAGTTCCTCTCGCCACAAATGTACGCAAAAAATCTCGTTTAAGAAGCAATACAGGTCTGAAAGTGGAGACGAACGGAGAGAAAGTCGCCCTAGAGTGAATGTGTACTTGCGGGTGAGGGAGTGGCCGCTTTCGGAGAGGGCGGAGTGCGTGGGTGTTCCACAGCGAGGAATAAAAGACCTTTTACACTCTCGTACACATTAACCCAACCTCAGAAAAAAACCGCAACAGCAAGAGTGGGAATGGCAGCTGCGATAAGTCGGATTTAATTACGCTAATGAATATAACACGGTGAGGACATTGGGATGGATTCCGCGGGTCACAGTGGTTTCAGAGCAGGTACCGAACAGGGCTTGTGGAATGAAAGATTAATAGAAAATGCTACAACCTTTCATGCCTGAAGGTATCTACTAACGTTTTCACACACAACTTCTTTTTTTATGATTCAATAAAGTTGAAATATTTGTGCTGACTCTTTATCCTTATTTAATTGATAAATTAACTGTTAGTTTCCACATTTCAATATTGCAAATAAAAAACTCTATACATGGATACCCCTCTTATACGGACAATTTTATTTCCTAGCAGGCTCCCATAACAATTCTTAAAACAAGTCGAGGTGTACACGAGTTTACCGTGGTACAGAATTGCTTTTCGTCAAATTCGCCGAAGTATAATCCGATTATGCCAATACCTTCCAATTTCATAGTGGCAGAATAATTTTAACCTTGATATTGTGGCAGCCCTGTTTAGTTGGTCCGGTTGAAATATGGTATTTTGGTTATTTATTTACTAGGGCAATACCGCATGTTCTGGTTGGAAGAAATGATTTTAAAAAATGCTTAATCTTTATTCTCGTCTTCTTTCAAATAAATCAAAACATTTGTGAGAGTTTGGCCTTGACTTTTATTTATTGTTATTGCAAAGGCTGGTCTAAGGGGGAATTGTTTTCGTTCGAGTGTAAAAGGAAGACCCGAATCCAAAGACATCAAAATAATTCTAGGAATCAAACAATATTTCCATTGAGTGTTCCGCCAAGGATTTCAGCTTTGATAATTATTTGAAGGATGAATTTCCAGAACCTTGGAGTTCCATTACATAAACCAAGAGTTGGATTAAGGTTTCTCATAAGTATGACTCGACAGTTTTTTTAGCACTAACTTATGAAGAGGGATTCCACTGATATTAATAGTATTTAAAAATTCTGCAAGATATAAGTTCTGACATTCTTCTTCAACAATTGAGTCTGAACTTAATAGCGTTATTTGTGATCCTGGAGTTTTCCCGAGAATGTATGTGTTAATGTCATCAACAAATTGATTTTTTGTTGTTAAAATTGTCCAATTATGTAATTCTTTCTTATCAATCAATTGGTCGATGAATGTTTCGAAATTAGAAAGAGGTGACAACAGATCTTTAGGTAAAGTTATATGATATTCACTGTCATCATCTTCCCCTTTTCCGAATCGTAAAAGATATGAAGCAAATTCCTGATCTGAATGTTTAGTTCCGTCATAAGGATCCCTTCGGTAGTAAAACTGCAGCAGTTCCAGAAGATACAACAGCCAGAGCAATATCTCCTCTTGATGTAACTTTTCCTAAGACCAATTTGTAGATGAAAGTTTTACCGGAAGCCCCCTTTCCATCGATGAATAAGAGCCTTTTGATTCTTTGTTTGATGAATCAATTGTAATGATGATATTTGTATAAATCAATTCTTGTTCCGCACTCAATTTATTAATATTTTCATTGAAATAAAGCTCTAAACTAAATTAATCTTTGTTTATTTACTGGTTGTGGGTAGCAACTAAGTAATTTGTTTTTTTACTGGTTGTAGATGGCAGCGTAATAATTTGTTGCACGCAAAAATAAGTTTTCTTTATATATAATATAGATATGAAGATATACCATATTTGGTTAAAATTCATGCCGTCAGTTATCTATAAATACGTGTAAAAGAAATGTTATTTTACTTTTTATTGTGGTAGCTCTGCTCTTTAGCTCCGATTTATCTATATATTAATAGCGTAAAAAATGAGGTTATTAAAGCGAAGGTAACAGTCACATTAATGTGAGATGCATCAAATTAAACGTCTTGACGTGCAGGTTTGCAGAAAAACGATAAAATTGAAATCAGTCATACCGTTGGCGAGATATTGAGGTTTTTCATGACCGGCTAAGCTCTGCTCGACGTAGGTGTAATGGTTGATGTTTAAGATGACGCTGTAGGAAATTACGTGGCGCCCCTACCGGACAATAGTAGAGGTCGCTGAGTTTCTTGGTAATATGTTTATTTCAAGTTTAAACAAGGAGGCTCACTACCAAGATTTGTGTCAAGATACAACTGACATTAATTTGCTATAAACGTTTTGATATTTAAATAATCTGGACAGTAATTATGATAATGAATTATAACTGTTTTTAATGCACATGTCACATTAATATTTCCTTTTTATTTAGTTTCCAAACTGACATTTTTATTTATTAACATTTTCAAATTGAAATTATCGGGACATAGTAAGTATGATAATGAATTATATCTGTTTTTAATGCACGTCACTTTAACATTTCCTTTTTATTTTGTTCCAAGTGCAAACAATACAGATACACCTCGTGATATGCTTTCATCGGTTTGACGCTCATTACACTTTCTGGCTCTACCTCTCGATACGCTCGCTTGATTCCGACATACGCTCTTACAAAACCCGGAGAACGAAGAACCTTTCTCTGCCCACTCAAAAGGTCTCAACGCGAGCAATGAAAAACAACTTTGTTTCATTATATATGAACTACTTTTAAATTGTTTAATATTCATTTCATGTGTACACAGTATTGCACCGGAGAAATAATGTAATCGACGAGTTTCTCTTTATGTCCAAGGTAGTGTTTCGGCAGACTACAGTCAGTTTTCAGTCGGAGATCGTGGTGGTGACACATTGAATTTGTGCTCGAGTTTTTACCCTTATGTTTGAAACGTCGCAAAGGAAAAAAATGAAAACGATCCTATCTTTGACATGGTTTTCAATGGGATTTTGCATTTTTTAGCACGATTTAACGCAACAAGGCCCTTTTTTTAGGAACATATCTGTCGTGCTTACCCGTGATTTTAATCCATTTAGGAACGTATCTTTTTTTATAGCATTGCTTTAATGTAAAAATGTGTTTCGCAATACGTTGATTCGCGATACGCTCTGGTTTTTTGGAACGCAACCCGAGCGTATTGCTAGGTATACCTGTATATTTCCTTTTTATTTTGTCTTAATACTGAAATTTTTTAGTTATAAACATTTTCAATTATATCTTTATATTCATAACGTAAAAAATGAAATTTTTAAAGTGAAGATAACAGCCACCTTAACGTGTGATGCATCAAATTAAACGTCTCGACCTGCAGATTTGCCGAAAAATAATAAAATTTAAATCGGTCAAACCGTTGGCGAGATACTGCAATTTTTTGGCCAAAGTTTTGAATTTTGAATTAAGTAGTTGTAGTGTTTGATGTTAAGGTGGCGCTGCCAGCGGACATTAGACGCTGTAGGAAATAACGTGGCACTCCAAGCGTACATTAGTAAAAGGAAATAAACCATGCAGTCGCTGACCTTCGTGGTAATGTGACAGAAGGTTAACTACCAAGACGATATTTAATGTAACCTACCAGGCGATTTATCGACGGGCAACTGCTAATACATCTTGATTTCAGTATGTTATGCTGTACGAATCTTATATACAAAACTTACAAGGAGAAGCTACGACCTTCGGGCCACGGATTTTGATAAAAGGTGACCAGGCGACTCTAAATTGAAAATAAGGCGACCCGCGTCTTTGGGTTTTTGTGAATGGGCTCTTGTGTTCGAGAAATCAGCGTCGAAAATATGTAAAAACATCGTATGCAACTCAATAGGTTTTATTGTCGAATTGTTTAAAAGAAATGGAATGTCTGAGGGGATAGATCCTACGGCGTGGGCCTGGGTTCAATCCCAAATGTTTTCGTTTTTTTTTCAAATTATCCAAGTGTTATTTAAGAAATACGCTATATAATTTTTATTTGGAGGTGATGAACGCAGAAACTTATAATAATGTGCATTTTAAATATTGCAGCCAATGAAACAATGCTGTCGTGCAAGAAATGTCATCTATAATTATATATTATTGTTACATTAATTATATACTTATTATTGACAATATTAGCCTTGCCTTGGCGGACAGCGATCGGAAGAGAAAATATTGAATACTGTGAATTTCCTTGAATATTTTGCATATGTTAACGTGAAAAAAACACCAAAGTTAACTGTGGAGTCGTTAATTAAGAATTTGAAATGCCCATTACTATATGTTTCTGAGTTCATTACCTCCAAATAAAAATTATACAGGGTATTTTTACCGGAGAATATTACTCTTCAAATAACGCTTGGATAATTTAAAAAAAAACGAAAACATTTGGAATCGAACCCAGACCCACGCCGTAGAGAACTAAGTTGCATACGATGTTTTTACATATTTTCGACATTGATTTCTCGTACCCAAAGTCCCATTCACAAAAATCCCGAGCCACGGGTCTCGTTATTTTCGATGTAGAATCGCCTGGTCGCGTTTGATCAAAATCCGTGACCCGAAGGTCGTAGCCTTTCCTTGTTAGTTGAAATCCGTTCAGCCAATTCCTGCCAAACCCATAATAACTGAAAGAGTTTAATTTGTAATTATGGCATCTCTGTTTACCTGATTCGGTTTAAATATGCTAATATGTTTTTGTATATATGTGCGTGTACATTATAAATATTAAATTTTGTTAAAATTGTTGCGGGCAGTTCAACATAAATGTGTAAAAAGAAGTTTTTATTTCTTGTATTGTGGCAGCTTTGCTTTCTACATCTATACTAAAAATATTGATTTTGTTTTTTTTTATGTTGCACACCTTCATGTAAATTTTCGTTGAAATCGGTTGGGTCAATTTCTTCCAAATTCATTATTACCGAAAAGTTTTATTTTGCAATTTTGACACCCCTGCTTAGTCGATCCGGTCGAAATATGTCATTTTGGAATGAACCCAAAAGAAAATGTGGAACTTCTAGAACTGTCGAATAAAAATTTGCGATCAGAAAGCTTGTTGACGTTTTTTAAGATAGGAAAAATCAAAGCACACAAAATAACGAAGAATAGAGAATAAATAATGTGGATTAGCAATAACAATGACTAACGAAAAATGAAACTGTCGTCCACCTAACAACACACAAAGCAGTTTCCGAGTGGATTTTCGAGTTCGAACGCAAAATATCCCAATATCATTTCCTTTGATCCAAGAAAAAGCTTCAGAGATATCAAAAGAATTGAGGTGCCAAATTTTTTAAGCTTCAAACGGGTAGTTATAAAGTATCGTTCGAGACATTTTTTTAAAGCTATATGTTTCTGCTATAAAGAATGGCTTTGCAATTTGGACGGAAAAAATTGGGACTCCATTACAATTTAAAATATTTTTGAAATTTTTGACATTTTTTACATTTAAAAAATGGGATTTCTGAAAAATTTCAAAATTTTGAAATATTTGGAATTCTTCAAATATTTTGAATTTCTCAAATAATTGGAATTCTTGAGATTTTTTAAATTGTTGACATTCATGGAATATTAAGAATCCCGAAAATTAAAAAAATTCAAAAATTCCAGATTTTGAGAAGTTAAAAAAAATCAAGTATTCAAAATACATGGAAATTTAAAAAAATCCAAAATTTCAAAAATTCCAAGTATTCCAAAATTTTTAAAAAATCATGATATATTTTATATTTCAAACATCAAAAACAAATTTTTTAAAATTTAAAAAATGCCCTTAATTTCAAGAATTTCAAAAAGTTAAAAATGCCGAAAATTTCAAGAAAATCAAAAATTACATAATTTCCAAGTTTCAAAAGTGTAAAAATACCAAAACTTTCAAATGTTTAAGTAGAGTAGAATGTATTTAAAAAATGTGCTCCTTTAAAAACTGCCTCAGTCTCCCGTTTTGCTGCCTACTCAATTTTTCCATGTATGTTCTTGATACGTTTTTACACCGTTGAAGCTATCGAATTCAAAAGTTTCATGGGCCATCCTATGGACCAAAGGGAGAACTTGGTCTAGGTTTGCAGACCGTGGGGTCTCTTATACCCCGTGTGGTCAATAAAATACTATTTCCATAAGAATGCGTGGGAAATGGTGTGGAGAAACCCCAAAATGCCATGCAGTCCTTCACTGATGTGGATATAAATATACTTAAATATTAACTTACGATCACGGGGAATGACTTATTTTACTTTACTTTACTTATTTTACTTTAATTCTGTTCATGTTTTGTCGTATTACATGCTAAATCGCTAGAAAATTTTCTTTAAGCGCGAACTTTATCGGTTTAGATGATCATTTTCCAGGCGGCAACAAAACTAAATTTCTTAATTGTTGTCCTCTTCAAAGGGAGATAGCCACGTAAAGATTAATACGTATAAGAAAAATCCACGCTGTGGCGTGCTGTAGAGGAAGAATAGCAACGCCAAGATAAAGTCTATATGAATACTTTTAAAGTGAGTCAAATGATTTTTAAGTAATGTTAGAACATTTTTATCTTTTGCCATTAACATTAAAAGATTTATCGCAACATAAATCGATATATCTACTTACATTTGTTCGGTAACCAAGAGTTTTTTATTGTTTATGTTTTAGCTAATAGTATTGACATAATCCACATAATTTTACTGCTGCTTTAAAAGCTTCGGTGCATCTATCCATGTGAATATTAAGTAAGACGTTAATGCGTATTATATAATATGTTGCATGCCACAAATTGCCGAGAGTGCCATACAATGACGCATGCCATTTTTCCTGGAAAAGTTGAGTGGCAGAGACTGGAATGAGTTGCCCAACCTGTGTCTTTTAACACTTGCCTCTTGAGGCATGCAATGATGCATGCAATATTGACTGCGATATTGCACAAAATTTGGCTCCGTATAAACCCGCCTTAAGGGTAAGCGCGGAAATGGATGGATGGAGAATACAACAATACAGGGAAATAGCGAGAGAGAAAAAAAGAAGCGGTTGAAGCAGCGGAAAATTTATTTAGATGCTGTGAAAGTGAGGCACAAACTTTTCGGCTCGAGGACTACATAACCCACTTCCGTCCTCTTCATGAAAATAGTTAAATAATTATTTTAGAAAACTTATTTGTTTAGTTGTGGGCAAATATTATCTGGTTTGTTTTAGCTATCATGGGAATAGAGGAGTAAAGACTAAATATTTTATAATTTTCTATTTTCAGTTTTCATTTTGTTATATTGTATCTTCTGATTGTTAAACTTATGGTGAGCCCCTAACAAGGAGAGATTACGCCCTGCCCCTCAGGGATTCGGAAGAAATTTGGAGAGTAGCAAGTATACATGAAATAAGAGATCCTTGTATCAAAATTCTTTCCATTGGCCCTTAGCTCCCGAGTAATAACCGTTCCAAATGTCGTGGAAATACGCAAACGCGATAAAATTTCATTTGGAGTATAAACAATTAAATTATAATATATATAAATACCTAAATTATTGCCGTTATAATTTGCGCTTCTTTATATAGTACGAATATGCAGCACGGTATGGATTAATAAAATTATTTCCCGTCCTTAATAATAGTTACTTCTACGAATAGAAAATGTACGTGGAAACCAAATTTATAACAGCAATAATTTTGGTATAATAATATTTTATAAAGGTTATTTTTTAAATTATTAAATAAATATTATTATAAACAATATCATTTGGTATAATGATATACTTTTATAATAATCATAATACGTATTGAATAATATTAAATATAAAAAATATTCTCCATTCGGGGTTCGAACGCGAGAACCCAAAAATTATACGAAAATGGATTATCGCCTAAACCGCCGCGGCCACAGAACATGTTTGCTAATTTTTACTCCAAATTTGTGTATTTCCGCGACATTTGGAACGGTTATTATTCGGAAGCTAAGGCCCAATGAAAATAATTTTGATACAAGGTATCTCTTATTTAATTGTATACTTTCTACTCTCCAAATTTCGTCCAAATCCCTGAGGGGCAGGACGTAACCTCTCCTTGTGAGTTATGCTTAAGGAAAATATATATTATAAATATTGGTCGCAGGCCGCATGGTGTAAGTTTACGGGCTGCAGTTGGCCCGCGGGGTCACACTTTGGGAATCCCTGCTATAATACATTTTAAATAAAGGGTTTGTCACGCTCTCTCGACATTTAACTATTCGTTTTATGTCCGTAAATAAATCTATCAGTTCGGTGTTATTTTTCCTTATTCACAAATATCAGCATATAACATTTTTTAAGTTTCTCAAATTTTGCCGCACTAGAACTGAGTTTTCTACTAGTCTATAAATAATAGAAAATTGTCGTCATTTCCGCTTAAAACAATCCATCCTCCTACGAATTACCAAAAACTCTTTTAGAAGGACCCTGGTGTGGAAAATTAAGACGAGCTTCAGAAAGAGGAAGAGACAAAAGAGAATTTTTAGAAGTAGGAGACTGGAGGTGAAGGGAAAGGGTAAAGGATCGCATTATGCACACACGCCATACGAAATGCGGTGTAAACCTTAAGGGGCAAAAGTGTCCCTTCCACCTTCCTCATATCCCTTTCCCTCCATTTTCGCGATACTCTCTCACTCCACCCTCCAGCCCACACACATCCTTCCCTCCTCCCACAAAGAAAAAGAAACACCCGCCACCTGATCCAAACACACACATTCTCTTCCTGCCGCTACTGTAAGGACCTGAAACTCCTCTCTCCTCTAGAAAGGACACAGGAGACGTGTTCCCGTGGCGGAATAGGCCATTAGACGAGAAGGCGATTACGGCACAGCATGAATGTTGATTAGGTTTAACCCTGCTCACGTTTTGTGCCGAGGTAAAAGACGGAAGGGGAAGGAGAAAGAGCGAGAAAGCGATTCTGCCCAGATTATCAATTGAATTAAGAAGTGATTCTTTCACAAAGTGTGGAAGGGAAATGTGACTCAAGTTATAGAATAAGAAAAAATCATGCGACATTCCTAATTGGAACAAAGTTGTAATGAACGCACTGTGGTGAGCTATGGAATTTTTACTTGGTGAATATTTACCTATTAATTTAAGGAATTGCTGTTTTTACTGACAAATCCTCACCTTCGTGAGTGTTGCAGTTCCTGGCGCAGTATTAAAAATATAAAAAAATTTAAAAATAATTATACATTGCATCAAATTTGGGGAACTTTTTTGGAGATATATTTGATTGTACTTGTTTGGAAAATTCTGTCGTTTTAATTTTCCAACAGAAAAAAAGATTATGCGGATTCTCAAACGCCAAAATATTAGGTTATCACAACAATGGCAAAAAATACGAAAGAAATGTCAAACCGTGAAAGTGATAGGGAGTCTCAATCGTAAATGACTTAAATATAAACAAAAAATATTTCTTTGTCGCAAGATGAGTCATATCTGGATTAAATCGCGCAAAAGAAAGGATCCCCTCTGTTATTGATGGTTCTGCAACCCCCATTTCTCTCTCTCTTTCAATCATCTGTCATGGTGTGTCGTTCCCTCCTCCCCGTCTCTCTGTCCTTTCTTCAATACAGGTGCTTTACACTCCCTTGTAGAAACAAGCTTCCGCATACAAGCAGTTTAAGGCCCTAACGACTACTGGGATATCACCACACGAATACACACTGTCCTTTAATGCGACCTCCAACCTCCCCCAGCATCTCGCTTCTCCTTTTTGCCCTCCTTCCACCCCCTCCTTTTCTGCTGAGGAGTCCGTGCCTCAAGCAGTAATGGAGGCGATCCGGGGGCAACTTTTAGCTCTGGGCGTGTGGAGGGGCGGAGGAAGAATTAGGAGGCCCGACCTCCCCCTTCCTTCTCCGCTACCCACGGTACGCAATTCTCCGCATCCTTCTCTCTTCCTGCGATGTTTAAGTTTGCCCCCTCTTCCTTTTCCGTCCAACATTAGGAGTGAGAGAGAGAGTTAGGTGTCTGTGGGTGTTCCACCCCGTCCTTATTCCTGGACACCGATGGCTCCAAATTGGTTTCGCGAGAACGTGGGAGGCTGGAGGATAGGAAAGAGGAGACGGATGGACGGGGATGAAGAACAGAGAAGGCGGAAAAGGAAGAGAGGTAAGGATGTAAAGGTGCACGATAAAGAGAGAAGCGCTTCTTATTACAGCTTATTTTAGTGAAAATGGTCTAATGAGAAGTTTGAATGTTTCCTTCGATTATTATTAATATAAAGGTTGAGTGGAAAGATTCGGTCTCAGAATTTGAAGACAATTTTTAATAAATAAAAATATTTTAGATGCTTATCTAAGCGAAAAACAATGCAAAGAAAATTAATTTGAATAAATCAACGACTGTGTATTTTCAGTTTTAAGTATATTTATAAAAAATTATAAAAACCAATTGGTACTACTGGGTTATCCCGGACCCCTATTAAAAATGCTAAAATATTTCCATTGTACTCTTGTACCCCAATCCAAGTTAAGTTGCTGGAGGTTGGATTCGTTCTATTTTCCTCCCTTCCCGGGTTGAGTTAAGTGGTTGGGTGTTGGATTCGTTCCATTTTCCTCCTCCCGGGTTGGGTTAAAGTGGTTGTGGGTTGGATTCGAATACTAGGGTGCAATGAAAATATTGTAGCACCTTTAATAGAGGTTCGAGATAACCCAGTAGTACCAAACAATTACAGTTACACTCTCACAAACCCGAGACGCTCGAAGCCAAGACGTTTCCGAATTTCCTGATTTTCCGGGTTTTAAAATCATTTTTCTCATAATTAACACCTATGCACATGGTCGGATTCCCCACTAGACGCAATAACTCGTGCACGTATGAGCCGGCGTAATAGAAGTGAGATCAATGTCCGTATATTAAAAATAATTTATGTAAAGGTTTTATTAATTATTTTCGAAAATGAAAAGCCATTGCGAACTTATTGACAGTTATCAATGCATTGTGGCTAAATATTTCATTTTTTAACCGAAAATACGAGGTAGCGTATAGCAAAGAGTTGAAAACTTTCCGTTTTTCTGGAAATATTCACGAATAATTAGAATGATTATTTCAAATGTAAAAATAGCTCGTTTTATTAATACCGGCTTTTAGGGAGTGCATCTGTATATGCACATTATTTCTAGCTTTTATCCAGTGAAACTTTGTAAGTAATTAGTTGGCGCTTTAAAATGACAAGAAAGGTTAATTTCTTCAGAGTCATGCATTCGGAACTTTAAAAGGTACAATTATAGCACAAATTAAAATGTACACTTAACTGAAATGGCACTACACAAATATGCATGGCACTGAAAGAATTATGGAATTATAACTTTATGTAAGAGGAGTTATTTTTCGGTCCTAACTTCCTTATCTAGTTTGTCTAAATAGTTCCTCCTCGTCTTCAGATGATAAATAACATTCTCAATATTCATAACTTATTGTAACAAAGACGAGGTGGATAAAAGGAGATGGTAAGGAAACCGGGCAGTGGACCGAGAATTGTTCAGATATTGAGGCCGCAGATTCCAGGAAGTTTGCCCCGATCCTATCCATGTTCGTGTAAATAAGCGGACGGGGTGAAAACAACGTTGGCAGAGTTTGTTGTCTTACGTGAGTTCGCCTTAAACTTAAACCTATTTCCTTGCGAGGGTCACCAACGCCGCCTTCTATAAGATTCGCTGCAAGGGATGTGGACATGAACCCAATAAGGGACGAGAGAGAGAAGGAGTGGGCAGTTATTGAGAAGGCAAACAAGAGGCCAAGGAGACCGGAGGTGGTGCAGGAACACACACGGCCGACCCCGCGATTTCACCCCCGGGGCTAACCCCACTACAGAGACTGTGGCTGGGCAGTGTTAAGTTTATCGAGGAAACGCTAAGGAGCCTAGATGACGTAAATTTAGAAGATCCTAGAAAGGTTAGAACGCCGAAAACTGATATGATGAATTTTATGAAAATTCTCACATTTTTTATCCGAGTTCATTTATTTTAATATGACAATATGACTTTGACTTGGAAGAAGCAGGTGCAAAACTTATTAAAAAACTCGACAGAATTCGAGGTAAAATTATCACTAGAATTCTAGTACAGCGTTCCTTAAGGCAATAAATGTAACGCAATTACCATTACTGGATCTTACGCGGCGATATTGTTATATGCACTCTCATTTTAATTGTTTGGTGGCATATATTAAAACGAGAAATATTTTAACAAAGGTGCAATTATATTTTCAGATGATGAAGAAAATACAGATTGAAATATATGTTCTTTTATAATTATATTGAGTATATGCACACGCAAACCCGAGTTTATTTCAATAATTATACGGTTACCCGTAGTTCGATTGGGGTGTTCCCTATCCAATTTCTCATGGTGCCAAAAGGATTGGAACGGGATGGGAGGGCTCGAGAGAGGGGTTGATGCAGTTGGTTGGCTGGAAAAGGAGGGACCCGTCGAAGTTCAATTAAGGAGCAAACCCGCAAGAACTTCCTCCAAAGCGCCTCAGGACTTTTGGCCACTTCCATGCCGAGCTACTACGATTCCCTCGCTTCTATAAACGACTCCTCCTGCTCCTTCCGCTCACTCTACCCTCCCACAATCCATCCAGAATACACCCCCTAAAAATATTCTTCCCCTTATTATCCTACCGTCATGTCTACAGACATTTTCACCGTAAAACATCCCAAGGTACCTCCAGATCTCTCCGAGACAAGAACGTCAAAACCACAAACTCTCTCATCTTAGCAAGAGGCAAAAAGAACTTCGAAGCAGCAACATCGAGATTTCCACGAATAAAAGTGAAAATAACTTGCATTCAAAGATATTGAAAGGTAGCTTTATTGTGAACGAGATGAAAGTTTTCCGGACGGAAGTTATATTTGACTGTCATAAGTAAAAATCAAATAGCATAATTTTCCTCAGTGAGCTTAGGTAATATGATTTTCACTAAAATCATTTCAAGAGACGGTGATACTCTTGCTCGATGTCTTAAGATGCGAGAAAATCATGCATAAATGTTTACCAAACAATTCCATAAATCATTCCGATTAGTGAAGGGTGCTTAGTGAGGAAGCGATTTCCAATCAGTCTGAGAAGAATAAAAGAAATCGGCTATCAAATTAAAATAATCATTTAGACGATAATCCTGCTCAGAACTTTACTCCAAAAAGTCAGGTCCTTAAGCGAATAGTATGAGAGAAAGAACGAGTGATCTGGGTTGGAAAAATAAGGATGAAATATAATCTACCTCGCCCATAATTTTTTATTAATAGTCCCATAAATCTAATCTAGATTTTATAGAGTTTTCGTAATTATTTCGATCTCGCGAGGGACGCAAGATTATCCCACAGTCCCGATATCTCAGCCGATGGAAAAAAGGGGAAAAGAGAGACCCACCTCCGAAACCAATAATAAGGAAATAGCGCGCGCACACACACATACGAAGTTGGCTCGACTCATTTTCCCCATTCCCTTGCCCGTTATCGATGGAGAACGTGTTGGAAAAAAGAGGGAGGGAGCGATCCCTCATCTCTTCCTCTTAATTTCACCTAATCGCGATCTTCATATTTTTTATCCTACTTTTTAGTACGACTACTAACCAACCTACTAACCTTTTTTTCGTACCCGTTTCCCATCCAGACCAGCTTTAAAATACCTCTTTATCTCCCTTCCTCCCTTACTATCATCAGCTACTCTTCCCTTCTACAAAATACCTCCTCTCTCTCTCCCGACACCTCACTCCCACTATTTCCTAACCCCTTGTGTTTTTTAACCCCCTTATTTTTCAGACTCGTCCTGCCTCCTCTCCTCCCTTATGGGTATCCGGAAAATACGCCCCAGATTTTAATATGATAATCCTTTTTCGAAATAAGATTTTTCGAGCAATTTACTCCCGAGCTCGGTCCGTTCAGGTTCTCCCTCCCTTCCTCCACCAATTTCTCTCCTTCATGCTCCTCATCGTCGAATCTGCCTACACACACATACATGCACACACAAAGAGGCGCGCGTATGGCCATCGCCTTCTGCCCTCTCTCTTCATCCTCTCTCCGGCTTTTTTCGTCGTCCGATAAAAATCGATTGGAAGAGAGTTTTATCCTTTCTCTCCTCTTTTTCGCGAAAACTGCCGCATACTGTCTGAACTGCGTCTTAAAGCGAACCAAGCAAAAACAAAATTGGAAATGATTCGACGAAATTTATCTTTCTCATTTTTTTAATGACTAAAGAATGCGAGTGGAGAGTGATGGGCGGACAGGAGAACGACATATGAGAGAGAGAGAGAGAGAGAGAGAGAGGGCGCCTCGTTAATATGCAAAGCGAATTACTCGTTAATTATGGGTAGCGAAAGGGAGAAAAAATTAAATTGGAGTCTTCGGTTAAAAGAAACGATTGCCAATCAATTAGCTTCCACACTCCGACTTTTTGTTATCTTCCGGATGCCGTTTATTTTGGAAGAGTACCTAGAGCAAACAAAGAGAGATTAAAGTGAGATAATCTTTTAATGATTTCCGTAACCTTTGCTTCCTTTTTGTGTTAATTCACTTTTGGAACGAGGTATTATTAAAGCCTGCGAATTTTTTCTCGTAGCATACTTGCTCCTCGTTTTGAGTTATTATGATTAAATTCACGATTCGCATACTTAAAATATAGAAATAATCGGAAAAGGATCGGTTTTAAAATCTGTATTGTAGAAAAATGAAAAACTTGAGATGAATTTCACAATCGATTCAATCAATACAGGGAAAAATTTATGAAACGTCGCTTCAAATTTCTTTACTACAAGATGGCTAATATTTTTGATTTGTTATTTACTTGTCAACAAAAACACTTATTTGCGACATTTTTACACATTTCTCTTGCTATCCCGATCCAATGTGTCATTAGCTTGCCTATTATGTAAATACCGTACCGAGCGTCTTCGTGTTCTTCCTACGTAGCCACGCCCTCCATCCTTACTTCTTCTCACCATCCCCTTATATCCTCCCCTTTTACCCTTTCACATATAAGCTTCCACTTCGAATTGTCACCGGGAGCACGTTCGGCAATTACAAAAAGGCTCCCTTCGAAACCCATACGACATCCTTTATTCGTGTTGTCATCAGAAAGGAATCTGCTCCTTCCCTACACCCTGCCCCCTCCTGAATCTTCCATTCCTTCCTCTTCCTCCTCTGTCAATAATAATCATTCCTCCCCATCGCCCCGTGCTCTTATCAAGCGTTGACCGTAGTACTCTTCTCTCCCCAAACCTCTTCCGGAGACGCAGACACTTGATTCCCCTATCCACTTTCTTATTTGCTCCCCCGCCCTCGCCCTTCTCGCAGCCCGATGGCCAAACAACCCTTTTACTTTTGGTCCGTGTGAATTCGCATACGAATGGGAAACGTAAAACCTTTTACACATGGAGCTCCCTCATTTCCCCCGCTGCTCCCATCTTTTCTCGAGCTTCGGTTTGCTTTTCATCAGACGCTTCGGAGGAAAGAGAGAAGTGGGAGATGACGGAAACGCTTCGAGTTATTGAAGGGATTGGGAGGAAGAGTGAGAAAGATTTGTTGAAATTTATTCCGATGCCTCTGCGTTGTGGTTTGAAGTTTTAATCTGAAACTAAAACTGGTTTTGCGTGATTTTGATAATACTATTTTGCCATAGCAGAGTTTTCTTTGTTCATTTTCTATCATATTACCTAGCAAGTTTAGCTAATTGGTTCTATAATTATAAAATATTTCATCCAAAGTACAAAATAAGCCAAGTGAACAGTTCCAAAGAATAAAATTATGCTCATGGTACAAACAACATAAACAAATATAGTCATCTAAAGTAGTTTTCAAGTGAATTTTCAATGTGAACTATTCCGATAAGATCGCATTAATGATTATTAAATAGTAGAGCAATACGAATGTGATTATAATGTAATAATAATAAAATGCATGTATAAGGCAATATTATAAGAGGAGCGATAAGAATTTAATAATAGAATTCATCAAAAGCTTACATGTACCTTGATTTTCCGGACGTAATTCTTAATTCTCAGTAAACGCAACAATCACAATTCACCAACGAGGTTTTAAATGGTCTTTTCATAGGAAAAACAGTTTTCAGAATGATCTTAAATAAATAAAGATAAAAAGTTTTTTAGATAAATAAAAACGTACTATCAATTAATGATTACGATAAATAAAAACAGAATTATCAGCAGATATATTTCTTCAAAAAACGTAGGAATGCTAGTATCAATACAAATCCACAATAAAATAAAGAGACTTCTCTTACACCAACAACGACAATAGTTTGTTTAATCTCGCTGCTATGATTTACGCTTGTCTATCTTCCCACGCAAAATTCAAATACATATTTATCGCGGCCCCAATGTAAGGATCTGGTGGGCGAGGTGACTAAATCATTCGTCATTATCGATGGTGAGGTGAGGTGGTTCGAAACCTGCAAGCAGCTTTGGATTTTTTTAGATATATATATATATATATATATATATATATATATATATATATATATATATATATATATAAAGCGAAGTAGTAAATGGTGAGAATTTAGCAGAAAGTAGTCGGGTGTCCGTTTTTTTCCAATTAATATTTGGAAGTATTAAACCGAGTTGCGCTAAAAGTTTGTTGTATTCTGAAAGAATTGAATTCATTTTTTTACATATAATATGAATACTCTACATGATATATAAAAATCATCAACTTTATGGCAAAGCACTTTTAGCTTGGATTTTCCATGAACTTGCAGCTGGACTGAACTCGTTATTTTATCAAATTCTGCCCCTTAAAAAAACAAAAAACCTATTTTAGATTTTAATCTACAAGCAGTCCCCGCTTTTATGTCAGTTTACGTTCCTGGAAACCGCGATGAAAAGCGGATCGCTATTTTCCACAGGCACAATATTAAAATGAGGGATCTATTTCTTGACTTAGGATGCTAGACTCAAAAATCCTCGGAAATACCTACTTTAATATATTGTAACATTAGCGTACAAAGAAAAAGACGAAACACGATTACTCCAGACGCAATCATTACTTCATATTTCAACAAAACGCATTCGAAAAGCAATGTTGCTAAACAAAATCATAAGTTTATATTTAGATCTTGACGACCTTTACTGGCGACGAATTATTAAATCAACACTGACACAAATGAATAGTTGTGAAAAATCGAACGGTATTCAATAAACAATTAGACCACGAAGATAACTGAGCACCATCCTGTCAAGTAGGTAATACCAGATGCCATTACTGCTCAGTGTCTTTCAAAACATTGAGATGCAAAACCAGTAAAAAGGATGTAACCATACTGAGATACTCCTTAAGTGTTACTCGCAAACGTTACTTCTATACAGACCATACAGATTAATTCATTAATACAATTACTATAAATACCTTCGCAGATACATATATGTATATTGATTGGTTATGTAGGAGATATTAATGAAGAGCTGTAGAAATAATTACAACCACTGGCATTATGCGGACGTGGTAAAGCGGTACGACAAAAAGCTTCAATGTGCCGAATAAGCAGATCACAAGGACCAAAGAATGAAACAATGCTGTCAATTAGAAACCGACGTATGAGCGGAAAGACGGGAACTGCCTGTATTCAACTCTATAGCATCTAGTCTAAGAGAAGCGGGGAGAAGAAATATTATTTCAAACTTAATGTGGGATTAAAAAGCCAAAAGATATTCATGACTTGTAGCGTCAAGTATGCTTTAAATGATGCGTTTCCGATCGAGAGAAAAAAATTCCTCTAACCTCAACATCTGAAGGAACTTTGCGGTTGTTAGAGCATAGTTGGAATAAAGCACTGGAAAATATATTTACCAATCACTCGAAAAAATTGAAAAGGGCTCCGCGTCCCCATTTCCATTTCTCTTTTGACGCAAAGAGAGAGACTCTTCCGAGTTAAAAGCGGTAAAAATTCTCTAACGGAAGAGAATGCCTGGAAGTAAAAAACCTAAAATGCTTGCTCCTGAATTTTTGCATTTTCACTGATCACACATCTTGGAAATCGGGAGGGAAGGGGAGATTAAAGAAAGAAGAAAGAGAAATGAGAAAAATGTTCGTAGACGAAAGCGGAAAAAAATCTCAAGTGTCTATTATCGTGTAGTTTAAAATGCGGTATTTTACAGCCAAATTATTTGCATAAAATACATATGAAAATATAATTATATTCTCATCTGTTTTGATAAGATAGCTAATAACTATAAACTTAATTTAAATTCTCCTAAGTCAAATATTCATTATTACCAATCCTGTATAAAAAATTGCTGCTATTAAATATATGTAAAACTTTCCTTTGCGACTAAAATTGTGTAAATATGACTAAAATCGTTATACCTCTCCGTATGGCTGGCCCTAGTGAGATTTCTCCTTGATTTTCATGGTCTTCCGACAGGTAAAATATCCCTACATAGACCTCAAACACTCGATCCTCACCTCTTCCTCACGCATCAATTTTCCCCTCCAATCCTCTCTTCTCTTTTCCTCCCACCAAATTCCACTTCCCAACCTATAGCTCAACCCTTCCAGCTTCCCCTTCCATCTCCATCCCCCGCGGGGTTATCTCCGTCAAGTGGACTTTTTCGACTCTCTTCTGCTAGTGAGAGAGAGCAGCACGCTTCGCTCGCAGCAGTGGCTGGAAGAGAGAGAGAGAGTGCGATAGGCGACGTCGTTCTCTTCCTCTCGCATGAATATTAATCGCTTCGGGATACATATCCTCGTTTCGTTCTTTATACGTACCCTTGGAAACGTCCCTTCTCTCCTCTTTCTCCCTCCCACCACCACCCCAGCCGGTAATATATTCTACCTCAAGTCATTCGCGCACACCATCCAGATCTCTTTTTCGTGCATTTCCCACGATCTGACAAAAGAAGGGGTGGATGCGGGAGGGGAAAATATGGCTTCCCGATGCGAATCCGCATAAGAACGTGAGAATTAAAAAAATCGATCCGAGCTTTCTGGGGGAGGGGGGAAATGTAATAAATTAGAATAAATAAGGTTTGCGGATATTTTTCTGCTCGATTTATTCGTAGAATGGCGGTGAGGCGAATTTTTCCGTTTCATTTACTTGGAAGATGTTTATCGAAATAATTTCTGAATTCATAAATTGATCGACAATACTCCGAAACGATGGAAAACTATGACAAATTTTCATTATATACCACTCGTAAAAATATTTCGATGCCGAAGATCTTCACATTACAAAATGCAGAAAAAAGAAAATGAACCTTAACATTTGTCGTGAAGATAAATGTGTGCTCAGATATGTAAATAAACAATACAACAATACATTTTGGCCAAATATTAATTAAAAGGGATGGTCGTGATAATGTCCAATTAACATACGCTGAGGTATGTCGACTTAGGAGCAGATTAACAGATTTTTCCCTTCCCGATTCAAATTTAAATAAAATTTGACAAATACCTACGTCATCCATCTAGAATCGATTAAAATTTCGTCATACGACATCGATTCAATTAAACGTTTTTTCCAATCTGAGATAAAATAATGCTAGGGATTTAAAAAACACCGTTGAAGGGCCAAAAAATTCGCTAACGAGTCCATATTACGTAAAATTTCTTGCACCTATGCCATATTTCAGCAGCTACATCGATGCTATCCCCTAATTTTATCCCTCCTCCTATCTCTTCCTCTCCAAAATCACCTCACCTCCCGCCAGTCCTTTTAATCTCCCTCGGGTCAAGAATACGCTGGAACGATGTTTTTCTGCTTATTGGTCCCAGAGTGGAGACGGATTAGAAGGGGAAGTTGAGAGAGAAAGAGAAAAAATATTGAAGAGGAATGAGAAACATGATTTTTCAGAGAAAACGAGGAGAGGGAGGGAAGCGATAGAGAGAGAGAATTAAAAATGGGCTTCATGGTCGAGAAGTAAAATGAAAGAATTTTTGGAGAGGTACGAAGTAAAATTGGGCAAGGAACGAGTGAGGTAAAATCAGATAATAACAAAAATTACTAATATGTAATTGATATACGAAACAATTAGACTAAAATTTGTGCAAAGGCAAATGAGTTTAATCGAGAATCATAATTAGTCACGTTTGCTCAAATAATTAAGATACTATTTTTATTCGAAAGCTGTTTTAATAACCGAAATGTCTTTCTAAATAGATTGATCGCTTAAACATAGACAGTTCTTTGCAGAAAAGAAAAAATAAATAGAAATGCGACCGAGTTTTTAGTTCATTTGCGTATCGACCTCTAGAAATCAATATGCATTGCACAAACTTTCTCATATACGTACATATATACGTTTGGACGACTTTGTACGCTTATATAAAAGAAAAACGCTTATAAATCAAAGTTAACCGTAGTTTAGCGTAAATTTTAATGCCACTGAAAGATATACAGTAATTTTTTGGGACATATGGCTTCATTAGTATTATTTGTGACATCAGGCTGTACGATTGGATGGATTTTAATGGAAATCCTTAGAGCCATTTTTTAGTAAATCAAATTTTGTTTTAAAATGTCCAAAAGTAAAGTACCCTTAATTTTTGCGCAGTTTCGTTCATCTCTTCAGAATGTCTTTTATGAATGATGTTATCCACAAATATGAGATATCATTCGATTTAATTTAACCCTCTAGACCAGGGGTTCCCAACGCGGTGCCCGCGGGCGCCATAAATTACTAATCTAAAAAGACTTCATGACTTAGGGGCATAGGGATTATCAGGTGTAGTCAAGATTAAAGACAGAGTGCAATAAACCGATCATATTGTTTTGTCCCGTATCCGTGTCAGCTCAGTATGGATCCTTAAGACGTAAGCGATCTTAGAAAAGGTTTGGAATGCCGAATGAAATGTGGCTGTTTGGTATGAAAAATGTCGATTTTCTCTGTTGTTTTAGGCGTTTGGCGTTAAAATATATCAAATTTAAGTGTGATAAAGCAAATTTAATAATCCTGACAATTTCATAGAAAATTTAGTAATAACAAGTCGACGACAATTCATTTTCGTCGATTTTGAAATTTTTACGAATTCGATTTTTATCGATTTAAATCGAATCTTACCAAACCTAATTGTAAATAAACATATAGCTACTAGCTGAACTGTAAGTGTTGAGCGGGGGGGTTATTATCGGCGGCGCCCGCCGCTTTCGCTTTTTAAGTCGAAGGCGCCCTTGCCAACATAAAGGTTGGGAACCCATGCTCTAGGCGTCTAGGCTGTAGTAAGATTGAGTGGATCGCGGCAAAGGCGTGACGTCATAGGGCTTAGGTAAGGTAGCTTAGCGTACATTGTAATGTCACTGGACACCATATAGTTATCTTTCGAGATATATGGCTTACGTAGTATTATTTGTGACATCAGGCTCTACAATTGAGTTGATTTTAATTAAATGTCCTATAGCCATTTTTTAGTAAATCAATATTTTCAAAAAATATCCAAGAATAAACTACCCTTAATTTTTGTGCAATATAATTTTTATTAAAAAAGGGACTGCAAAAGATGATATACATATTGCACAAATACGAGTTATCATTCGATTTTATGTACGCGTTTTGGCCCTAGAACCGCGAACAGAGAGACACGGCATGGTGAAAACCACTTTTATGAACTCAGGGACACCTAACACCTGTATTTCCATCAAAATCTCTAAGTTGAATTTTTTCACGATTACAATACTTTCTCTACGTATATGAGAAAGTAAAAATTCTCCACGATTACAATACTTTTTTTATATACTACGTATATGAGAAAGTAAAAATTTTCCACGATTACAATACTTTTTCCATATACTACGTATATGAGAAAGTAAAAATTTTCCACGATTACAATACTTTTTCCATATACTATGCATATGAGAAAGTAAAAATTTTCCATGATTACAATACTTTTTCTATATACTATATGAGCAAGTAAAAAAGAATGGTTTCTCTACATGAAGGATCGTCACGTTTGTCATGAGAAAAGGAGGGAGGAAACAGAGATGAGTGAATCTGCAAAGCTTCGAGAGTGTTTGGACCGTCGAAATGGTTTTCAGGGAGAGCGAGAGATGTGGGGAGAGGAAGTATAGGAGTTGGGGAGGGTAGCGAAACATTGGTCGTCACCCCAACCTTAACCACTCACCCATTATCCTCGGTAAGCCTATATAAGCTCCCATGTCCTATTCTTCCTTCTCGCTCCTCCCGACTCTCTTCTCCCCTCTCCGCCTCGCGCCGTCCTCGCTTCCCATTTGCTCAACCCTTTACTTATTATAAATTATTTTTCGCGATTCCAAAAACCCCTTTTCCCCTCATCAACGAAACGAAAAAATCATACTCCGCATTTTTTTCAGTTACTCTCCGCGCCTAATCTTATTCATTTTTCATTTTTCCCCGTCCAGTCCCGAAAATTTCGCAAACTTTTCCGCCTTTTCTCCGTTCTTCCCTCGAACATTTTCAAATATTCCACTATTCCGTCCACTTCGGCTTCCATCCATTCCCTTACACTCCCATGACCGCAATTCTTCGCTGACGTTTCCTTTGTTTCGTATTCCCGCGTCTCTCCCCTACACATTTTTACTCCCTCGCCTCCTTCTCCTCAGACCCTCGCGAAGAGTGCACCCCTTTGAATCCTCCACAAACTCCTTTTAGAGACCAGTAGGAACGCAAGCGAGGCGTAGCATCTTTTAATAGAAAAGCTGTTTCCGCTGGGGATTCGCTGAGTGGGCGATGGAGGAAAGGGAGTGTGAGACGAGAGCTAAGGGAATGAAGAATAAGCTTTGGGGAAATGCAAATTAGGATTGTTAAGGGTGTCTTAAGGAGCGGAAGAGTCCAAGTGCTCTTTCTGCCTCGCTACCGAATACATTCTCTGAGGGGAGAATTAAACACTCCTGAAGGAAGAATTAAGGAGGTTGAAATTAAAAAAAGTTTTTGTCTCGCTTCACACTTTTTTAGATAAAAGACTAAATTTTACGTCATTGCAACTGCAGATAGAATAAGTAAGGGCGATGAGACTCTCTTGATGTGTCGCCATAGCTTCGCTCTCACCACAATTGCGTATCTCTCTTTGGAAATTTTTACATCCGACGCTGTGTTAATCTTTTAATTAACGTAGACGTCAATACTGATTTGACATTTATCTCATTATGGCATGGTACAACTCTGCAGAATATATTTGTAGAAAATTGAGCTATTCGCATAAAAATAAATGTATATAGAAAGGTTTAGATTTTCTCAAGATCATCGCTGAAATAATGTCATCTAAATTTTTGAGGATTTTGAGGAAAAAAATTGCATACAATATTTTGATAAGCTGTTTTATAAATGCACCGCGCGAAAGATGTGACGTGATAAAATTACTCCTTATGACAGAAGTACCATCCGCTTCCCGAGGAAAGATAATTATATTGCCTTCCCAAAAAAGAGCATCCCGGCCTATTGTATTTCATTTCCAATTTTATAGCTTTTTCCTCGCCTTTCACGAAGCGAAACGAGAACAAATTTAAGACTCTCCCATTCAGAAAAGTGAAGGGAGAAAAATCTGCATAAAACACGCATCAAGAGTCGAACTAAATTCCCTAGCAAGACGGTCGTAAGGCTTTTTAGAAGAAAAATGATGCCGGAAAAGGGAAAAGAAACATTCTCTATGAGAGCAGGATCAAGATTAGTCACCGCCCCTGCCTAAGTAGATGCACCCCCGGAAAAAAATTGTGCTAATTCGTTTGTCTGCATTTTTTACCCTAAATCCAATGCGTGGATTGACTAAAAGGGCCGTTTACTTTGCCCCAAAAGTGGGAGGCATATGAAAAGAAAAAAGTTTTGCTTGAAAGAACAATGCTGGATTGACCTAATGATCTCCATTAATGACGGGTTTTCAGGTTTCGCTTTGGAAAGCATGATTAATTTCGACGTATCGCACGCGTTGCAGCGTGCAATAGGTCAAAAGTTAACCATGATCTCCACGCAGCGAAGTCAGAAAATCTCCGTCAACAATCAAGTAACTTCGCCAAAAACTAATGGTCTTGTGCCTTCAATAATGAAGAAAATATTCGAGTAATTTACCCATCATCGTAGCAAGGAAGTCTAGCGCCTGGTGTAAGGCCTAAGAGCACCGTCCCAAACTTAAACAAATAGAAAATTAATTATTAAATTACAGTTAGACCCCGATTTAGCCCCCCCCCCATATAGTGCCACCTCCGAATACCGCCTATGAATCGTTTTGAACAAAACTTCCATCTTCTGAATACAAAGAGCAAGCATATACCTCGATTTACGGCCACCCCCGCTTTAGCGCCAATGTCAGTGAAGGATAAATTGTGGCGCTAAATCGTACATGAAAAATTCGAGAAACTGCATTTATTATCGTATGCAGGAAAATTAAAATTCAAGAACGATATTTTAAAAGATATTTATGACAAAATATCGACTAGCGATTCGCTAGTTGGTGTTTTTTCCCTTACTCGCCCGGGACGGTTGCCCCGCTCGGCTCTCCCTCGACGACACTGAATGTGCCTTCTTCGCGTTGTCGATATTTTTTGCTATACAAGACTGTGTTATTCATGCTCGAAAGCAAATATATTATAGGTCATTTTAAATAGGCATAGCTCGTTGGCATGATCGAGACAAAAAACAAATAAAACTATCTCGCCATATCACGAAGAATAGCTGAAAGGAGCATTAAAGCAATCAATGATAAAAAATAGGAGATTTTCATTACCCCAATGCAAGGATCAAGTCACAAAAAATATAAATAAAAAATGGTTTGGCGTTAATTAAAGGAGCAAGGAGGATATAAGTGGTAAAAATTTCACCCATCCACCCTTTCTCCTTAATAATACTTGCTCCCTTTTCAAAAAAAATTCTCGTGACAGATTCTCTTTACTACTACGCACCCCGGACATGGCGAAAAAATAACACCGAGGGGTGAGATATGGTGGGGGTAAGAGAGAGGTCTTGGAAAGGGGTGAGAGAGCCGTAAAGTGACTTAAAATTTTCACTCGAGACAAGATTTCAGGGTAAAAATGAACGTGGAAAAATGAAAGGGGTTAGGATAGTGAGAGGGAGCGTGCGCATTGGATTTTTAGGGGAAAAGGCGAGGCTCGGATGTAGTAGGATGAGAGAGAGATGGGGAAGAGATGGTGATTATAAGCGTTTTAATGTCGACCTTTCCCTCCTAAAAACCTTTCCAGCCGTCCAAATTCCCCTTTTCCCCGCACCTTCTCTTGTTTCTTCCTTCATCCGACCGCCAGCAGCGGCTCTAATGGGACTCGTAAATATTACCGCGGTTAGATAAGAGGGGGAAAAAGGTGCGGTTGGGGCAAATATGGCCGCCTATCAACGCTTGGACGAAATAATGGTAAGTCGAAAAATAAATTTTCGTCTCCAGAGTGAAAGAACAAAAAAAAAGTCTTAGCGTTCGTAAGGAAACAAAAACTAGTGAAATATGTAACACGATGTGATTTCTATTGAATTTTTTTAAATTGGAAATTTAATTTGGCTTACCCCGCAAGGGAAAGCGTCAAGGTGTGTTGTTGTTGTTGTTTGGAAATTTAAAATTCTCATTTCACCTAATGAATTAAAAGAAAGATTTTAATGCTTGCATTAAGTATCCGGAAACGATTGTTTATAAATGACCTTACCGCTCGATTGCCGTTATATTTTATAACATAATGCTGTATAATTCATATTTGTTTTTATCATAACGAAGGCTGTTTATGAATAAGGACAAACATATCGAGATTTCCATCTTCAATAAAGTTAATAAGTTACTCACAGGATATTTCAATGCAGAGAAGCACGAATAGTTCATTCAAGTATCAAATTCCTTCATGCAAAAAACTGTAGCATGCTAGATAACTTTTCTGTGAAAAATTAATAAAAACTTCCGATTCGCATCTGTCACGCCAGATGAGAACAAGACACCATCTGCCAGATGTCGCACCTATTCTTTTACCTCTTCCTTCCACTCTTCCGAAGGGAAATTTTAATCGTTCCAAAACTTCACGCACTATGGATATATTTTTTCAGCTATTATTTGTCGAGAGCTGAAAATTATTTTGGCGTGTAAGACTTAATGTCAATTAGAAACAGTCAAGTTTACGAAAATATAATACACTAAACCTATGTGACTTGAAACCAGCCTGTCTTTTTATCAAAGTCATTTCTCAATAAGAGAGTCGAAGAACGAGAGAAGAAAGTAATTCGCAGAAGAAGAGGAAGAGGTTGCATCGAGTGGAAAGAGGAGAAAGGAGAGACGGGACAAATGGGGAAAGAAAAAAGAAAACAATACTGTTTGTGGCTGCGAAATCGGAAACCCGATTTCCTGTGAAGACCTGTACTGTATTGGCCTGAATATTAACGGTACCCGGCGTCGACTCCAATTCCCTAGGGCCATTTTTATATTCATTCTTGTCATTTCTTTTGTTTTCTTCCTCGAAACGTTTTTTAACGCCGAACACGTTTTCTTCATTCATAGGGTGGGGAGGAGGAGAGTGGTATAGGGGAAGGTCCTAAAAGGAGTCCCTTGGAACATAATCACCACCAGCTCATGTTATCACCGTTCCCCTACACCTAACTGCACCAAAACTCTCCTTCTTCTCCTCGCCCCCTCTAATCCGCTCAGTTCGACACCATTTAGATATCGAAATTAAAATGATGGGTACTTATTGCATGCTTACATTGGTGCCAATTAACAATGCCCAACTACTTGGCTATGGACTCTAAATATGACTCGTTTGGCATTTACTTAAATCAAAATTAAGTTATCCTTAATATATGTACGAATACATAATGTTATATTTATAATACTAGTTATTTTATCTTCCATTGTACGCAAACGCTTTGTCGTACGAATACATCAAGTTATGTATGTAATACTAGTTATGTTATCTTACATTGCACGCAGACTTTCCATCGTTTACACACGGATGCAAAGTTTCATGTAAAGACCTCATTACAAGGTTCGCCTTGTTATGCCTTTAAGAGACAATTCTTTATAAAATTCTGCTTTTCAAGTTTAAAAATTAATTAATGTGTGTATATTGAAATAACTCGCCCAACTAGATTTTCAAGATACAGCTTACTATTCGATAAAAACATTTAGGGAAAAAAGTGTTCGGGCGAAGACTGAGAAGGAAAAGATAGCCCTGAATCCCATGAAAGTCCTCCATAACGTATTGTATAACGCAACGCAGGAATGAAAGAGGAAGTGTAGCGAACATCATGTGGAATAGATTTATGGTCCCGAGAAATAGCTGAATGATGCAGAGGAGTAGGGTTGAGGTCAATCAGATGCGATTAGCACAAAAAACCCAACTTTCCGTTTTGTTCAAGGACGCAAATACTGTAAAATATGTAAATAGTAATCCGAACTGACTTATTTTGGTTTGGCTCTTTAAACAATGTTCTTGCATTAACATAGATTAATGAAGTATCTTAACATAGATCAATTTTGGTGAGGTTTTCGCTTAAGGACATGCAATTTCCCTTACTGCATAATTTACGGAATTTTTACTTCGTAGGTAATCGGCAATGCTTTCCGGGCATGATATATTTTGTATCCATAATGTTTTCCTTAGATAATTACGTCGGAAACAAATTAACCAAATGAATATCGATAATTATACAGATATCTATCAGTAAAATCTCTAGCAAATATCTTAAATTGTTCGCGTAATTTCATCTGCAGTTAATTTTCATATAGGCTGATAAACACAGCGCAAAAACTATAGAAAAAGTACTAGTCACGCGATCAATAAGAGTAAAAGTCAGTATGCATCTAAATAGCGATTATTTGCCAAGAAAAACGACTTTTTTCTATTTTCGCGAAGATCAGGCGCCACGCTGCTGTGAGAGGAAAGGGTTCGAGGAAATTGTAATCGGAGAAAAAGGGTGGAATTGGAGATGTGAGCGGAAGCACGACCAAAATGAAGGGTTTTTTAGAGGGCCAGTCAGAAATGGAACACCAGAAAGGTTGCGGAAAACCAGGAATAAAGTTTTTTTTTCTAAAAGAGAATATAATATTGGGCGAAAAACATTGAAAGGAATTTCCTTTTCGTGTCGTGAACATAACAGAATTTGAAAACTGAGACTTCCTGCCTGTATGTCTCTAGAGAAAGAAAAAACCCGTCCATGAGGATCTTTGAGCAAAAATTTTATGCTAAAGGAAACATCAATGAACACTTGGACCGTTTCCTTTTGCTATATTCATGAACGGTTTTTGCATATAAATGAAATGCCTTTTCCTGTATTGTACAGAAGAAAATCTCTCTATCATTTTCAATGATTTATCTATCATATTTAACAAGGTAGACTTGGTGAAAGCCGCACTCGAAAAAACTAGCGACTACAAGATTTCGTCATTACGGCACTGAAGTAAAGTTAATTGCCCAAAGATTTTGCGAAAAATATTTTTAAAATATACTTTGCACTTAGAGAACTCTTTCCCATCATATTTGTAAGTAAGACGATGCGATATGATTCCTTATAATTTTACATCAAGACATAGCAATCTTATTCTCTTCTACGTTCTTCATTCCACGAATACATCTTCTCCATCCATCCTTGCTCCGTTGTCTTAAAATATCTCCTTCCCATCCTATCTTTCTCCCTCTTCCTGTACGTATATAATGTACATCCTCCCTAAATGGCCCCTTGCATAATGAAGGGCCAGACTCTTAAGACCTCTTGCATCTGACCCGCACCTGCCTTACCTTCACTTCCTTCCGATCGCTAAGCTCACATTATCCGCTCCTTGAGCCACCGCCACCCTCTCCCTCCCCCGCTCACACAATCCCGTTCCCATTCCAAACCCTGATACCATCCACATAACACCCTCCAATGACATCTCCGGGAGAATTCTCGAATTTCGAAGAACCGCTTTCTTATGCATCGGTTTCTTTTACGCGCAGTTGTTCGTCTCTTAATTGTTCGTTTAATCAAGTTTATGTCCTTTTTTGATGTGGCGATGACTCGGATTATTTTCACAGGTTTATTCGCTGCCTTTAAGGGCGAGGTGGTTAATTTGAGCAGCGAGGACATAATACTATTATTGGAGTTATATGATGTGCAAATATAATGACCGATTTGGTCGGACTGTTGAACTATTTCGAGTATCTCACGCATTCGGAATATATCGGATATATTTCTTTGGGAAAGCTTAGTAGAATGGTAAGTTCTGTCATTATTGGGTTTCTTAGTAATTTTATTTCGTTGAGAATGGTTTAAAATTTAAGAAATATCCAACGAAACAATCTAGTAAATGCGACATGTGTCCCATATAATACGCACGATAAAAAGCATACCTCTAACCGATCAGGTCCATCTTCCATACCTATCGCCTATACATGCATGATCTCCGGGGTTGAAACTTCTGATGTTATGTCTTTGTACATCGTGAGACCGAGTTAAAGGAATGCAGGAGGCATGTTAGCGAGAGCGAAAAACTCTCGTGAAAGATTTGCGTGGAGGGAAACATAGTTGTAGTAGGAGTAAGAAGAGGCTTGTGACAAGATGGCTACGATGCTGCGGCTACCACTCCCACATGCCCCCAATATGAGACCCTCCTCCACCCACATATCGGCCACCGCTGTATTTCCCGTTCAGCCCTTTTCCTCGCCCCTCCTCCCCTCCCCCTCATGGCCACATCCGTTTTTGCGGCCGCGGATGTGATCTTCGTGGTGAAAGATACTGTCCCTGAACCGAGACCGATATTTCACTCGCCTAAGTCCTTATTCCCATCTACTCCCTACCCTACCCGGTAACCTCCCTCTACAGACCACATCTAAGACTTCCGACCTCCCATAGCTCACCCTTAACTTTCATCCGCTCACCTCTAGACTGCAGACTTCTTTTTTGCATAACTAACAGGTTGATCGTGAATACGAATACGACAAATTCCTTTTCTGTTGATTTATTTTTGGATTTTTCGTCTAATGAAGAATTTTTAAAAAGCTTTTTCTATTGCAAGTTACTTCAGTATGGTTGATTTGTTGCCTGAGGCATAGGAAGCTTTTCTAACCATCTTAAATATTACCATTCTTTTGCCTGTGATATTTTATCAAAACGTCGAGTTTAGTAATTGTCAGAGTAATATCGCGTTTTGTTTCAGAAAGCAATTCACATTTCAATTAATAGATTGGTGCGTGCTACTTGACACAAAATAAACTAAAAACCTGCAATTTTATATTGATCCTTAATAATAGTTCCTGTTTGGAAGCTCTTAAAATAAAAAACAAAGGGCAATGAGGTAGCGACGCTGGTCCACTATTATAACTTGAATAAGATGATGTCCATTTGTTAAACTATATGTAATTTGACTCCATGTAACATCTACTTCTCATACGAGTTATTGCTTCCTCCCTCAAACTTCCGACTATCCGTTATGTTGCTGGCAATCAAAGAAATTTCATCCTCCTCCTTATTGGATGACACGGTACACCGGAGCCCTCCACTGCCCTGTCCTGTCTCCTCCATTTCTCCGATACACCTTAAACCTCCTCCTCCGTTTAGAGTTTTCCATGGGAACGAAGAAAGAAAAAAAGTTGGTATGCCTTTGGCTGGCAGAAGCTTTCCCTCTCTCTCTCCCCATCTCACTTCCAGACCGCAGCATCCCTCCAATCCGTTGCCTTTGCCACTCCTGCATTCCCATTTCTTCGTAAACCCTGTATCTCTCCTCCATTCCTCCTCTCATCGAGCGCACTTAACCAAGAGAAGTTCACCGTCATAGTCCGCAAGGAATTCGGTAGCGCCTTCAAAGTGGATGGCCCCTCTTGGAGTGTTGCGGTAAGCGATCACAAGAGGTCGTCGAGAGGCAGGAGAGAGAGGAGAACCCGCACGGCCGCGGATTATCCGTGCCACATAGCCCTCTACCCATCCCCCTTCAACACGACGCCCTTAACGATCGCTTTTCGTAACCCTTGGAGAGTCTTTTCCCGTTCCTTCTTCCCAACCAAAACTTCCGCACTCTGTTCTACTGTGACCGTACATTGGAAAATGAATACTGGAAAGGGGACATCTTTGATATGAACTCGGTGGAGACGCTGGTGGATATTTTCTTCGAGAACTTCTTTACTCACAGAGTTGGGATGGAAAGGTATTGCATGGGTCTTTGAAGATGAACGCTGACAAATGTGACGTGTGTTTTCGCCTTATTCTTCTATAGAGGGTAGATATTATAGGGAGGGGTCGGGGAAGTGTTATATGCTCACCTAAAAGGGTGTTCATTTTGGTGGCACTGCACAAAAGGCAGGTAGCCAAACCGTCCAGATATTAATCGGTAGGGACGTCGGGCTGATTTATTATGGGAAACGGAATTAAATCGGTTGACTAAATTCTGCTGTGAACTTATCTATGGTTAATTTCGTATTAATGCCCTGGAAAATGTTTCGCTCAAGGTGATATTATGCTAATTCCGCAGATACAGTGACGGATGATCGTAGACTGGTTTTTCAACCCAATTTGTCACTGACAGTGTTTTTATTATAATTATCAACTTGCAAAAATATAGAAGTGCCCCCATTATTTTCCTTCGAGACGCTCATATTTAAATATAATTTTCGCTTCAAAAATCTCTATTGTCTCAAAGACACTGCATTAAACCTACGTCGTAACAATCACTGAGCAAACATTTACGACCTGACACGTGAAAGGCAAAGCTCCAAATCTTTTCTTTCGACAAGTTCTTGGAAAATAATTATAGCAGTGAATATCTCCATTGTCGTAATGGTTAACGATTATGCAGAAAAATCCTTCGAGTTTTTATGATCATGATAACTATTGAGACAGCATTTACAACCCAATAAATTACGTCTTGTTTCACAAACTATTATACTCAACAAGGGTACTTGGAAAATAACTACAGCCTTAAGCATCATTGTAAAACCGCCTGCCATAAATCAAGTAGCATAAAAAGTGAAGAAAAATTCCATATAACTTTTGTTCGATATTTTCAAAAAGAAATGCTTCGTTTCCATATTGGTATAATTTAGGATACAAAAATAAATTTATAAAAATTTAATTGCTAAATAATCAATGGAAATTTACGAACATTGAGCGAATTTGGGTAATTCATTTCTAAGGCATCGGCAACCGATTAAGACTATCTCTCCTTGGATCCATCGTCAGTAGAGGTGGTTGGATGAAATTAAGCCATCAGACAAACTGCTTGGCTTAGAGTAGACCAAGTTGACTAAGCCTGACAAATCGCCGCACTGCATATGAGAGATTAAGAGGAAGCAACTGAGAATTCCGTAAAAGAGAAGGCAAGGGAGGTTCAACGGTATGGGCAATGTTTCCGCTGCACTGCCATACATATTCGAGTAAAGAAAATACATTTTCCTGTTTAAAAAGTAATATACGATTACTAAAATTTTTGTCGCCACATGACTCTTAGCATTCTTTTCCTCATTTGTATTGCTTTTTCCTTTAATAAAATAATTATAACAATAAAATTGCTACTCAACTCATAGGACCTAGACTGATGTCATGCATGAGTGATTACTGCACTAACATAATATTTATCGATCGGAGGACGTGTGGAAAAACTCCCGCTATAACCAATCAACTAACCCTCTACCTCCTATTTATTGGAGTCCAAAGCTATTCGACCCCGGACAATTTCGAACTATCCTAATATTCTAAATTGCTCTTCGCGCGAGGCGACCGGCATCTGTTTCGCAAGGCACAGTAATGACTCTCGGCCCTTTTCTCCTTTTACCCTTTAAACCCCTTTCCACTTCCTCCATCTCTTCCATAACTCCCTATAGAAGTGGTGAGGAGGAAAGTTGGAGATATGTATTCAGGAGGATATTGAAGGAGGAGAGGAAAGTAAAATGGAGAAACTATAACGGTCTTAAAGACCAAGGTCTTTTATTGGGCGATTTTCCTGAAATGGAAAGGGTTCTGGAATATATTGGAAAAGGATTATTTAGGCACGTTATTTCCGATTAGAATGACTTTAGAGAGTATTATGCAGATAGTACAAGTAATTTTATATTGCAACAATTGCAAACTTAGTGATTCCACTGTGGAGTATTACTAGGTTCCTCGTTATTTTAGATATCAGGTGATTTTAATCAAGCACTGGTGTAATCACTTCTATATAAAACCTTACTAAAAGTTCGAAAAAGTTGCGTTTCCGTATTACTTTCGATTAATCTTATGGCTACTATTTTTTGCCTCTCGAAAAGTAATCTATTCAGAGCTATTCTCCCAGAGGAATTTTTCCGCGGAAAAAAACTACGGAATCGGAGGTTAATGGAATGAGGGAAATAGAGACAACGAGAGAATAGCATGTTAGGACGAAGTTTTGTTCCCGAGTATTTTTTCCTCCCGATGAGCACGATCAAGACATAAACAAAGCCTCATGAAGAATGGAATCGGGAAAAGAGCGTTTGAGAATAGTTGTTCTTGAGAGGGGAAAAGAACGATAATTGCTCATCGGAACTCTTTAAGTGAATATTTTATACCGACGGTTAAGAATATAATCATACCTAATTTTTTCAATAATCGTTTCTTAACTCACTTGTAAGCATTAATCAAGAGACGAGCAATGATTAATCATTTTTACTTTCTCATATTCGTAGTATATAAAGTATTGTAAATGCGGAAAAATCTACTTCGAGATTTTGATGTAAATACACGTTTTAGGTATCTAAGTCCAAAAAAAGTTGTTTTCGCCATGGCGTCTGTCTATCTGTGCGGTGCTAGCGCCTAGATCAGGGGTTCCCAACCTGATGCTCGCGAGCAACGCTGTGCTCCTCGGCAGCCTGGTTGTGCACCTCTGCAATGGTTTAATCTCGTTTACTAACATCATTAATTTAATGTTTCTTTCTTTCTAAACCTATATAAGAACATTACTAATAGCATTGACGTTGGTTTGATTTTAGTATTTATGTTAATAATTTTTTTAGAAAAAGCGGAGTGATGCTCGATTTATATTCTAGGATATAACTTGGTTCTCGTCACATGGAAAAGGTTGGGAACCCCTGGCCAAGATGGTTCAACAAACTCAAACATTTCGTATTTAGGCATACAATTACAGAGAATTGAAACTTCGAAGAAATGTACGATATAGCGCAACAATGAAGGGTAGTTTATGTCAATTTAACTCAAAAAGAGCTTTTACGTTGGTGCCATTAACAATACTACATAAGTCATATTTCTTAAAAGTTACCTATATAGCGTCCAGCGACATTAAAATATATCGATTTTTACAGCCAGCTCTCCTCAGTTATCTCAACAATATTCTTCCAGCATAAGCGCTTAAGTGACTTCGCCACTCCGCATAATACTTGATATATATTTTTAGTATAATTTATAGCTTGATTGTCACATATAAGGGGTAATCAATAATATTAATACCATTTACGTGCATAAGACATTTTCCGCGGATTTGTTGATTTTGTAGCATCAGGAGTTCCTTCCATTCAGGAAAGAGTGTAGGGAGACCAGATTCCTACGTAGTACATGAGAAACTTTGTGCAATTTATATTGTACCGATTTTTAAAGATAAAATTATTGAATCTTGACTAACTTATTTTTATAATTAAAAAATATCACGTATTTAGTTGTAAATAAAATTTTTCATTAATAAGAAATTTTAATTCATATAAGTAAATTTATCTAGCATAGAATATCATAGCGTAAGACAAATCTATCGTATAGTATTCGATAAAATGTTTCGTGTTTAGTGAAGGAGAGATGTGAAAGTAGTTTTACTCTTAATTACTCAACATATATAATTCAATATCGATGAAGCCTATTGTTTGACAGCGCGAATGGACTTTGCAAATTTTAACGGATGAGTTTTGTTTAAATACTAGGGTAGTAGAAGGGGTCGGAAAAGGAGAAAGGGAACGAACGCTTGAGCCAACCTTATGCTATATAGAGTCGTCCCCCCGTATTGCAGGGCGTAAATCAAGAAGAAGCGTAAATGTGAGCAGTAAAATCTGATACGTCCTCCTTTCCTTCCTTCCATCGGGCCAAAGGAGGGCCGGGGGTCGGTGTAGGAGAATAGAGAAATAGGGAGGGAGAGATCTAATTAAAGGAGCTTTTATTATGCCCATTCATATTCGGGATTTGTAACCCCTTTCCTCCACCCCATCCTTTCCTTACCCCCTTACTTTCCCGCATCCTCCTGCCGTATCTCTTTCCCTCCCTCCCCCTCTCTCTCATCGCCTTAAAAACCTCTCCGACATCAGCCTGCAAATGCCGAAGCAGCCCTAACGTTAAATCCGACCGCCGCATCTCCCCACCTCGCCCCGCCTATAACTTCCCGCGTCCTTACCCTAGCTACGCATTCACTTCTCCCTCCATTCATCTATCCTACACTCGAGCGTATCGCTTCTTAGTTCTTTGTACCCTTGAAGATTCGGCGATCAATGCACGTAGTTTCATACACTTATAAGTACACACATATCAAAGACAGACAAATTTTTTAATAGTTTGAATCAGAGAAAATTTGTAGTTTTGAGCGTTGATTACGGGAAAAATATTAGTTACGGAAAATTAGACATTGATATCAATTATATTAATTGCTCTGGACTACAGCGATTTGAAAGCTACTGCTAGCTTCAATTGGAGCCGAGAAACAAGATCTTTTCTGACGTCGATCGGTACCGATGATTTAATACGGCAACAAAATTTCGATGAAAACACCTCATCCTCTCGGTTGTTTCTAGTTATTGCTTAAAGATGAATGACAATTTTTTCTGGAACTGCCCCGATGCATTTATTTACCAATCCGTTGATGTAATAAATAGTTATTATACCTAATAATGTCGACTACGGCAAAATGATGTCCTTCGCACAAATCTAGTATTCTTCATCCGAATAAAGGTTTCGTATCGACTATACGAAAATCCATTTGGATCTGAATCCTTGACAGCACAGCTTTGTCGCGCAAAGGAAGAGGGACACGGAAAGAGGCATAGATGAGATGTGAGGTGAAAAGAGGAAGAGGGGAGACCCAAATGGATATAATAACCCTCTCTCTCTCTCTCCAAAGACAAACCAAACTAGAAAGGGGTAAAATATTGAATTGTGGGTTTAGATTGGACGGCGGTTGGTGTGGTATGCGATAGAGCTCTCCGAGGCTGGGTGTTAAGGGAGGGAGAAGTTACGCGGCATGAGATATCCATACTTTCGAGAAGGGATAACAAGATGGTGCAGTAGAGAGCTATGCACGACGCATGGGAAAGAAGATCGGGGAATGAAAGAGACGAAGAAAAGAGTCGTAACCGTCGGGGAGGCTGTTACCAACCTCGATCCCCCAGAGGGTGTCCGTACAATTGAAATGCGAGAAATCGCCGCGTTTACGACTCGGCCGCGTCATGCGGACATCGTGTGCGAAGGCTGTTGGTGAACAGGGATGGGAGACGTGCGGAGGAGTTATAGGGATGGAGGAGGGGGACAGAGATAGTGGAAGGGTCCGCATTATCGGAGACAAGAGGGTAAGAGGGAGATGAATAAATGGGGAACAGGTTGAAAAAGGCTGGAGCTCGATCCATAACGAAAGGGCCGAATATGGGTTTGGTCATAGAGGCACATAAAGGGGGCGTTAAAACGTTTACAATTCGTAAGGTGACACTCGAAAATATGGCGCTTTTAATGCCATATTTCTCTATACTTTATATGTTTATTTTAATGTCTGCAAGTTTTTCGATGAAACAATAGTATAAGACGTTCAGTCGGAAACATTTTACATTTCGTACGTCAATTTATTTACGCGAATGAATTGGCGCAGAGAAGTTCCGGACTGTCTTGGAGAGACATGTATAGTTATAAATAACCCGTGTGTATATGTTATAATCTATTAGTAAAAAAAACTGAATTGTTCAACTTTGACTCATTCTTAATGTTGCACGCTTTTGGGAGTTGATGTTAATACGTAAAAATACCTAGCAGAGGAAATCCGACGAAAGAAAATAATGCTATTCTCCGTTAAATTTTATCATAACGAAAATCCGGAAAACGAAATTAGGAGCCATTTTTCACACTTTTCTGGAATTTAATGGCAAGATATTCCTCATTTTCGCCACCTCTGCCTTCATGAAATACAGAAAATTCGATTACGCGATCCATGCGAAACAAAAACTCGTGAAAATCTGATTTCGGCGTCCTCATTAAGAGAGAAGAATAAAAGTATCAGAAAAACAATGGGCCATGAAGGAAACACAGTAAAAGGCGACATAATCACAACAGAAAGCTAACGTGGTTGAGAACGAATTGAAAATCCTTTTATCTCAAATGGGTAGAGATGGGAAAGGCTGGACACAGGATTTTTCCCTCGGCAAAAGAAGCGAGAGAGAGAGAGAGAAAGTGGAGGATAAATGGAACAGAGTTATCAGGGTGAAGTGTAAAGGAAAAGGTAAACGTAAAGATCTAGCGGCCTATTGGGCGAGGTGGAAAAGCTTGTTTCCTCTCATTTTCCGCCGACCTCGTACTTTTAAAAGATTAAATAAAGGAATCGACGATTTTCTGATAGCGATTACCAAAATTTGATGCGACAAATGGAGAATGGTATCATAGTAAAAGAGAGGATCGAGAGAAATGCAACGGCAAGAAATGAGAAAGAAAGTGCGACATTTAAATTAGAGAAAAAGTATGAGAGAAAAATTGCGGAAAAGGGATGGAAAAATACAAATGTGCAAAAGTTGGAAGAAATGGAGAAAATAAGGCGAAGGAGGGGAGAAGATGAGGAAGAAAGAGGAAGAGAAAAAGAGTTCTTAAGATTGAGAGAGAAAAGCAGACATTCTCTTTTTATTTACGGCCAATCACTAGTGTATGCCTGGGTTTTGTGTATATGTGTTAGTGGTACTACTATGCCCCTCTCCCACTTGCTGCCGTATTTCATGCGAGGCCTCGTAGAGCGGTATGGAGGGGGGAAAGAAAAATAGAGGGGGGGACGAAAATTAATTTCATTTTTGCTCTGGAATGGGCGGAGGCTGTGGGGGCGGATGTGGAGGATGCGATGGAGCAGGGGACGTAAATCAAGTTCTTAACTGCTTAAAGGCTTTTCACCGTCTATCTGGATTTGTATTTTTTCCTCCTTTTTTATTATTATTATTTTTATCGCTCTCCTCTTCGGCCATTTTTCTCAAAACGCCGCGTAAGCAGGCCCAACCGTGGAATCGCGACTAACTCTCTTAAGAGGGATAACAACATTTTTCGCGAATGCAATCCGCAGGTGGGGCAATATATTTTCGTAGGTGATAAAAAGATGGAACTAGAAGATCTTTGCGTTGAATCAGGCAATATTCTTGTAGCCTTCGACGTATGGATTAGGCTAGGACGCGAGTTTAACGGTTGATTTAGCTAGTAGATTTTTTCTGACCACCTCGCGAGAAATTGCTGTCCCCAAGTGGAGTGTTGACGTCATTAAGTGCGAAATTTATCGGTTTTACGAGATTTACGATTCTTATTTGACAGGGCTGTCCCTTCACAGATATGCACAACGCATTTTAATGTAGACGATAAAAATATTTATTGGAAGCAATTAAGTTAGCCGGGCATAAAAAATGGATGTTTACTCACGGCTTCATTCCCAAGTTATGCGGTTTTGAAAAAATAGAAAAATTTGAAGCACACAAGCTTACCTGCGGGGAGAAAAGAAAATAACGAATTAATGCACAAATAGGGCAAGGTTGTCAATATGAATATATAGAGAAACCATTATTTATTATATAAATTGTTTTTGCCTTAAAATAAAGACATATTAGATAAAGGCATCTGCACAACATTTATAAAAGGTACGTTTTAGATATTCAATTTTTCGTTATATTGCATAAAATAATCCGAATAATCTTAGTTTTAGGAAATTTCTACATATGAAAATAATTTTTTAATCAACTAATTATTTTCGACATCCTCTGGCACCTCTTTAATTTCATCTTATTCAAGTCGTGAATTTCCGTAAATTTAAAGTCTAACAAATCCTATTTTTAGCCAGGTTCGAAATCGTACATTTTCAATAATTCCTATAACATCAATGAAACAAAGCCTTATTTTAATTTAACGGAGGAAGGTTCTTTCTAGCATAAAAAAGAAACGCAGAAAACGAACCTAAATAAATATGCTGCTTCGATCTTTTAACGGCAAATTCGACACCTAACTACAAGTAAAGTAATTTTAAGACCCATGCGCGAGGATGGCCGGCTCGTAAAATGAAGAACTTACGCGCGAGCATGAGTTTTAAAACTCGGATACCGATTTTCTCACTCCCAGAAATCCTCCGACTTTGACCATCCCCGTGGACAGAAAAGACGAAAAAAGGAGAGATTTCCGCAGCTTAAAACGCGTTTCGATTTTTTTCCTCTTTTTTGCCTTCCTCACCAAAAAGGGATGAGATTGAAACGCCTCCTACCGAACATTTGCTCCATCGAAAGAATTGCGCTCTTTAAAGAATATACACCTTCCTGGCGGATTGTTTTTTAATTTATTGCTTATTCAATTTTCAGGTGGCGTTGGATGATTGAGGAATGAGAAAGGCGGAAGTATAAGAAGAAAGCGACGGATAGAGATGATAGAGCGGGGGTGAACGAAGAATGGAGAGTAACAACAAGAGAGATAGACCGTATGCACGACTTCCACCGAAAGAAACAACGTGAAAATAAAAAATAGAAAACATTAGCGGCTGAGATTAAATGAAAGGTCCATGGATAGTGCAAAGAATGCGATTTTTTAAAATATTTTGCGAATTCATAGCTGATATATTCGAAACCAAATTATAATGACGGAGTAAATATAAAAGTAGTGATTTAAAGGAAATCTCTCATTATAAAGAAACTAGCGTTTGAGATAAGTGACGGTATATAAATTGAGTGAAGAAATAAATGCAACGACTCGCAATAAAATCAGCGGGGAAAGGGGAATAGGATTGAAAGAAACAGCGAAATAACAGCGAATAGAAGGGAAAATTGAAATAAAATATGCAAAAACAGGTAGTAAAAGAAAAATGGAAGAAAAAAATCCCGTCCTGCGTGGTTACGAGTCGAGTGTTAAAGAAAGTGTGTTTTATATTCAGAAAGGATGAGTTGTAAAAACAAAGTCAGGATGGCTTTGAAGGGATATGCAGGGGGTACCCAACCTGGTGCGCGAGCACCACTGTAGTCCTGAACAGCCTGGCGGTGCTCTTATGCAGTTCTCAAAATCGCCCTCATTAGCACTAAGAATTAAATTTTTTGTTTTTTTCTCTAAATGTGTTAAAATGCCTCAATTATGACTACTCGTAATTAAAAACATACAGTAGTGCACACATGATCATATAGTAAACAAATTGGCGCTCGTCAGTCTGAAAAGGTTGGGAAACCATGGTATAGGCAAGAATGGTTTGCGCTGCACGGACGTGAGGGTCGGAGGGCGGGCGGGGCAGAGAGGGAGAGGGCGGCACAGGGAGAGAGGGTTCTGGGAGGGGTTGAAGGAATGCCGCCAGTTTCCGCGCCGTCGAACGACGCATTGGCCCAAATTTTCACTGTCTCATCGGTTGTTCACGGAAGGATGACCGCAGTATGCCTCCCCCCTCTCTCTCTCAAGTCCGAGGCTGGTGGTAAGGGAAGTGATTGTGTGGATGGCTGTGTCCTATCTCCCATCCCTCCGCCTCTTTCCCACCTACTCCTCTCTCCTCCTACAACTCATGTACGTAACCTAGCAACGAGCCAAGTTCTCTGCGAAGAAGGACGCGGGATCGATCCTTTTTACCTGCGAAATTTACTTCTTCCGAAATTTTTGCATTGGAAAACAAATATCGCGTTATTGTTTTTAAACTAAGGGAAACGGTGGAATAACTTCGGGAAAATGGATACCGAAATGAAATGGCTTTATTGCAAATTTATAAACTATATATATAATTTTCGTGCTCGCATGAATGACAAAAACTAAACTCGTATCGTGTGAAACAGCTTAAAACGCCCTTCTCACAACAATTAACCTGCATTCCAGTCTTAATATTACAACCAATTTTGAATTAGTGTTAGTCGACTAGGAACACAATAACATTTCCGCTGAAATTCTTCCTGATTAATTATTACCCGAAATATTTGTCGTCTGAGAAGTTCAATGATATAAAAAATAATCTATTGGAACCGCTAGTTTTAGATTCTTAAGTCGTCCGAATTCAAATAATTTGACATTGTTTTCCTATCAACTCCATCTGTTCATTTATCGATCTCTCTAATACACAGTATGGGCGAATCGGTTGGGCGACAAACCAACCCCATCCTAATTATAAAACCCCCTTCTACCCTCCTCCTTAAACTCCCACTCCTATCCAGAATCTTTTCCAGTGCTTCGAGAGGTTGCGCATGCCCAGTGGAAGATGGGCGTCGTAGTTCGTTAATCGGCCGATAGGGGCGGAGAAGGCGCTCGGGAGCGAGGAAAAGCAAGAGAGAACGAGGACGGAGGTGGAGATTTATAATTAGCGCCGGACGTGGGACCAGTTTGATAAAAAAAAACGCTCTGAATTTTGCAGAAATTGAAAAATTCGAAGTCGGATAAGTAAAATAGCCTGATGATGAGAGTGGTGAGAAAAGATTCGGCGAATATGGTACGGTAAAAGATGGTATTAATAGAAAACTTGCGTCGTTACACTGAACACGGCTAAGTTAGGTGTATGAGGAAAACATGTGAAGATAAACGAACAATATACTCTTATTACGTTGCATCCGATGCTAATATTTTCCCTTCGACATGGTAATGCTAAACAATTCTAATGGAACCGGAAGATTTAAAGAGGAGATTATACTAATTCCCACAAAAATTCAGGCCATTTTCATTCGGATATGAAAACTACGTAAATTTTAAGGGGTGATTATAGCCACGATATTGGGTAGTTACTTATTAAAAGTCGCCAATTACGAATTGAACTTCCTGGTACGAGCAACAAATGGCAAAAAGTCATTGGATTTATAAGAATTTTAGCTGAAGTTTGAAATTTGGATTGCACGACGGAACGATGAGGAGACATCAATGTGAAGAGGGTTGCTCAGACCGTAAAGCCGTTATACGAAGAGGTATGAGGCATTAAATAGTAAAGGGCCTTAAGGGAGTGAGAGAGAAGAGGAAAACTATCGCACACGTGCCTTCGGGTAATATACAGCCCTTCTCTCCCCCTATGCTCCGATAACTTTCATCTACTTAACTCGCTCAGCAGACATTTCACCCACCCAATCTCTCGTCTCCCGCAGACGATTCCCTATACGCCACGCCACATTCTCAACTTACAACCTTAAGATTGTCCAAGTTTTGTCCGAACATGCAAGATGCCAAACTTGTCCGAACCATACCAAATCTGTAAACTACTACGCTAAAAGCCTCCCAAACCGACCTACCCTCAGGCCGTCAAGAAACGTCAAAACTAACAGGCAGGTGAAAGAGCTGCTGACATACAGATTTTGCTGTTGGTGGTGGTGTTAAAGTGCAGAATACTCGAAAACGCAGAACCAAGATTACCCTTCGAATATAATGATTTCGTAAGACATGAAAATTTACCTTGCTTGGAGTTGCACGATTTTTAAATGGACATTCTTTGGGATGTAGTTATAACATTATTGGACAATATTCAAAGTTGAGTCCAAAATGACGATGGGATTAATTAATGGCATTCCCACGTCATCACAGACAAAAGTATGAGTACAATTTCGCCTAAGCAATCCATATACCAATTAAATATAACGAAATATATATTTAATCATGAATAAGTACTACTGTGGAAACTAAACTAGATGTTTAAGAATTAGTTAAATTAATGAAATCATCAGCTTCTGGAATACCCCACCACGCCCCGTTTTGCAACGAAAATTGTGTGAATATAGCATAAGTTTATCGAAAACATTTCATTCCTAATTTTCTCTAAAGAGACTGAGGACTCAAGTTGCTTCTCCTAAGCTAGAGGAATTTCCGATTGATGCTTATTGCAGTGTCTTGATAGCAGAAACGCCCCGGAGCTATTGAACCCACTAAAGGGAGTTTTCGGGGGAAGGAGATCGTGGGAGGTGTTTTAGGGGTTTGAGAAGACTTGGTCTGTATGCGGCAGAGGAAGGAAAACGGCTGAGGAGCGGATGAAGAGGGTTGGATTCTTGGGTATCTCAAGACCGCCGGAATGCGATACCGAAGCAATGGACACCCTTAGGGCGAACGGCTTGGGGATATCCTCTGGGAACGAACGACGCATCTCCGTGCATATTCTCTCCTTCCATCTCCTGTGTCAACAAAGCGTTGTTGACGCCGAAAACAAAGGGATCTAGTCGCGATAATTCATATTACCACGAAGAAGTATTCCAAACGTCCAAATTACAGCAATTTTCTAAATGTTTAGCTCTGATTGATTGAATTAATTCCATATTTTCGTTTTGAGATAAACTTGTAGAAGTTTGGCGTATTTTTCATAACAAAACAATGCCAAAATTACTGAACGCTAAAAAAGGAAAATATACAGGCTAATAATTTGGATTCTATAATTGAAAGCTAGCTTAAGAGACTTCGGGTATACTGTTTAAGAACGATAGGGATGAAATTTTCTAACGTATTAATAAAATAGTATATACAAATCTTTCCTTTATTCCCTCACTACATAGAATATACAACATTAAAAATAACCGCTTCAGATGTTCTATATTCGTGTAATTAAGTTGCTGAAAATTGAAGACCATAAAAAGTTCAAATAATTCTCCCCTTTCCTCCACAGGTCAAATTAACCTATCATTAAATTTCCATCAACGGCTTGAGAATCCACAAATTCAAACGAACCATGTGATCCATATCTCTTCATAGCCCGAATTTTATTCTTATTCTCATGTCGCTTTGACTTACAAAGCGCAGATTCGCCCTTTTTATCCATCTGCAATTTTTTAGTTTACTCCCTCTATCAAGCATCTTCCGTAGAATAGTGTTTCTGGGAGTTGTTAATTTAATAATCCAATAAAACGCTTTGTACATCTGATAGAACCAGATCGTTTCCGGACAAGTGTAAAAGGATGACATTTTAAAGGCTTGATTTTAATACCAGACAAAATCATTAATTTTTCTAACTTTGATATGCTGACGATCGCTCCATCTTTTAACCAAAATTCATCTTCGTCACTGAACAATTTAGCTAAAATAATGTGCATGAAAAAATAAAGAATTGAAAACGATTGAACGTTGTATTTTAAAAATTATAATTAATTTTTTTATTGGTGAATTGGGTGTCTTAAACGTAGGCGAATTTCTTTTAAAGCATTTTTATTATCCTAAAAGTGACAAAACAAAATAAATTCTGCAAAAGGCAACATTCTAATCGTCCTTAAATAAAATTGTTTCGGCTAAACTCAAGCAAATCCGTGATAGAAAGTGTTTATAAACTAAGGAACTACTTTTTCTCTAAATTTGAACGAAGAGGGTAAAAACATTTTTTTCTCTTCCTTAAATCTCTCGTATCACAATAGGAGTAGGACAAACTATTTAAGAATGCATTACAATGAGCAGTCTCTCCCGCGTATCTAAAGGGCATTTCCTCGTAATCCTCGCTTCTTCAGCTTCTTTTCGAATTCCCTTTGCCGCCCTTATCCTTTCCTTCTCCCTCTACGCACCCTCCGCCCACATGAATGCCCTGAAGGGGAGGGAACCTAGCTCCTCCTCCTTAACCTCTAGCACGAAGGTATTGAGTTATCCTTGGCATGTCGAGAACGTGCTCAATACAGTTCTCTGTCCAAGATCCTGGGGGTAGGGACCCCCAAAAGTGTAGATGTATGAAGAAGCGCGGTAAAAGGAGTGTGGGAAGGAAAGGAGAATAGGATAAGAAGAGACGAGGATAGAAGAAAAGTGGAGGAGCTGAAATGAAAATAAATTGGAATGTTGCACTTGGATGACGCTTTGGGAGATGGGATAACCCTCTCAAAATTAAATAGTCTCTTAAGAACTTGAGGGTGAAAATTAGAACGCTACTAATCAACGTTGTGTCAACTTCATGAGTATCATAACATTGGGATCATTCCAATATATGAGTTCAAATCTGATCTAAGTGGTAAAATATACGGCTCGCGTAATCAAATGAACCATTTGAGTAATAAATAAATCGAAGACCGTCATCACAAAATAATAGGTAAACGAATGATAATTGAGATTACGGTAAAGATGATGTTAGAAGTTATGAAAATCACTCCTTATCCGTATGGTGGAGTGGTTTTTACAACTTTAACACAGCAATAGGCGCGAATATTACCTTAATACGTTAATGTTAGCTTTCACTAAATGTGGTGTTTTGTATTCATTTACACATTTTACCGACTAGTTCGATTTTTACTCGAATTCTGTACAAGAAAACGGATATCGCACGGAACGATATAACAAATATCGCAGTTTGAGAAAAATAACCGAAATTGAGGAGGGAGAGGGGAACGAGATTGGATGGCACCGAATGCCCCCCTATCGGCGCGATGTGTGAGGAATCTTCGATATCGTAATGAAGGAGACAAATGAAGTATGCGGATCGCACGAGAAGATATTGAAGGGAAAAAAATAAAGGGAAGAAAAGTAAAAGATGCACGTATTTAGGATGAGTTGAGAGCATTAGAGGGTCGAGAGAGACCGAAAAGAACGAGATGACGTCAGAAGAACGGAACTATATGGACGGTGGTGGAGGACGGGGTGATATTGAACGAACTGAAGAAGGGCTTGAGAGGATAGGGAGGGAAGAAATGAGAGTGGCAAAGGATTAGCGAGGAATCCACGTGGGAGTGAGGCAGAGAGGGGGGAGGATGAGAGGCGAGGAAGATTCGACGGCAGAATGCGAGAGAAGAAAAGACGGCGAAGCCATCAAGCGGGTAGTAAGAGAAACGTGCTGAGCAGGATGCCTATCATTCCTGGAGAGGAAAGCGAAGCTGGGAGGGAATGAAGGCAGAGGTGGAAGGAGAAGGATTGGGAGGACGAAGAGGAGGAATATGCGCCCCATAGGTGAAAGGGTTTCTGCGGATTACAGTGATGAGACAGCGGCCAAAAAGAGTTAAGATTCCGAAACAACTTCTACCTCAGTTGGACGTGACGCGAGGTTTGAATATTTCGGTATTATTTTTATTTAAAGTAAAACAATACGAGAAATTCCGGTTTTTCCTCATCATTATTTAGGGGTGCAATATGGAAAAATTTTCTTTCTACACGATTCCTATATGCTTCGGAAATTCCGCTGCTCGTTATATACGATGCGTCTTATTTTCAGACGAAAAATTCTCATCCGACATCGTTCCTTTTGATATTGGAAGAATGATGCGAAGATCAAAGGTCACATTTGTAAGTCAAAATAGACAAGAACCTTAAAATCTCACATAATTTCATTCTGACTCCTTATATTTTTAGAATTGGAATTTTAACACACTCTTCTATTAACTTCAGCGAGTTAAGTTTCAGTTTTAACATCAAGCGCATGCGGCTTCATCCTAGCATTTTTATCCCATCGAACAAAATTACATAATTCTAGCGTATAACTTTATTTATCTTGTTTTACAAATTGACAGAAAAATATGACACTATTTTAATTGAAACATCAGATTCGAGGAGCACTCACTTGCATATCGACCAGCAGTAACGCATCGGGTAAACTCGGAATATAAATCCGTCACTCAAAAGTATCCAAAACAAAACGATCTCTAGGGCGGAAACGCAACCCGAGGTCGGCAACTCAGCGTGAAGTCCAATCGGTCGACAGCGGAACGCGCGTACGTGCGTGTTGGCGTGCCAGTTTATTTGATTCCACGATTATTAGATGTATGTGAAAAGCAGCGGCGTGATAAGATAGAAAGAGAAGATTAGCCTCATCTCTCCCTTCTCTTCTGTTATTTACCTTATCTGTTCGACTATACATCTAAATAAAATACAACCCCCTCTTTCCACTGATCTGAGAGGGAGAGTGAAAGGATGTAAACCAAGGTATAAGAACCTCCCACCAAGTGAGCTAAAAGAAAATAGAGAGGGAGAGCAATAAAATAAAAAGCGGGAGAAGAGCTGGAAAAATAATTGCGGCATATATCTTGATGTCGAATGAAAAATAAAAGGAGGGAAAAAAAACAAAAAAAACTTACGAAACGGCATCGGAGCACGCCACTTCGTAAAGCTGTCGCGTGACGTTCTATTACCTTTTTCAACTCCCAGCCGATCCCGTAGAGGAAGCGGGATTTTTTAAGCTCCATTGATTCATCCTTATTGAAGCTAATTCCTGCGGCATCTCGATTATTTCATTTTTATTTTCCATTTAAAAAGTACAAAAGATAGGTCGATTGAGAAAGAAAAAGTGATTGTCAAGTGTTGGAGGTTTAGGAACAATTCTTCACGAAAACATATGGTGGAATTTTACAGGTTTGACATACCTTCAGAATCGTGATTTCTTAAAACTTTTTTCTATTTTTTGGTCAGTCCATTAGCCGAAATGATAGAGCTAAAGTGATCATTTATTTGGTTATGATCCTCATGGTAATTCATGGAAACGTTTTGTCTATCTTACGTTAGTCCGTTTGTTTGGAGCGTAAAATTTGTCAACAAAAGTCTTATATAACTTAAATAAACTTTTGTCATAACTTCTTAATCATGCCAGCGGAGTATTAAAAAACAGCAAAATAATTACATTTTACAAATTTGAGTAAAATTTGTTCATGCCTCATAAACCAAACAAATGTTGTCACAGCTTTCCGATGCCAGATTTTCAAAACGCTAAGACGCAATCCGAAAAAAAAAATAATTATATGCGACCTCCAAACGTAAAAATGCGCGTATTTATGCCTTTGCAGAAATGTTTCGTCTCTATCCGATGGCCAAGATCGGTATTTAACAACACCATAAATTACAACCTAACAGGTAAACCGTGAAAAATCTGGTTTTTCCGTCTTGCGTTTTTAACGGCAGTCATGTCGAATGCACGATGACGCCAAAAGAAGCGTGCGCGCACACGTTACAAAATGCTCGTTTCAAGCCGGTCATCCCGATCGTGACGCGTATCTATACGCACGGAGAGGTCGCAAAGCTCAGCAGGAAAACGCTTGTGAGAGACAGGCTGAACACTGTTCAGGAAAAAGTAAAATATAAATTAAAGGAAGGAAATAAATTTCTCACTTCTTGCTGCCAATTTAGAAAACGGAAATTTATGAAGAGACACTAAAAACGAATGCAATTACATTCCGGAGGAAATAACTTCGCGATCCTAGAAGATGATTCAATCTCGAGTTGTGCTCATTTCCTTCGGTACTTCTCCACATGGTGAGAATATTAACGACGAGGTGATCGGAGAATACGAGAGAAATACGACCGCCTACATACGTCTTATCCGTATATATTCTTGTATCGATGCCTGTAAATTGTGAGTTAATAATTCTCAAGAAGGTGTTTTATTTATCGGTTGCAGAGTTACTTTGTTTTCTTGCCAATAAAAATGTCGCGACGGTTGGCTTATTGCTAGTGCGATGTGTGTTTATAATGTCGTCTGATATTTTCAGATGATAAATACAGATATTTTAAACTAAAAATATAAAATTTAATTAAAATAATAACTGTAAATGAGATCTCTCCGAGAAAATTTAAAAAAATAAGAATTACGAAAAAACCGTTCAATATGAAGTCTCTATAAATAATAACAAATAAAGTAAAACAGCCATTAAGCAAATATATCGATTTCCGTGAAAATTTACAAAGATGAATCATAATGCAGAATATTTGCTGTTCTTAAAAGAGGTTCCTCACTAGTTATTTAAAAACAAAATTCATGTTTCTCGCCAAATCAGAGGACGAAAAAGACGTATTCACCCCATTCCGAAATATCAGTCCTTGTCTCGCCATATTCCAGAGCGAGAGAGACCAAAAATGCTTTTCTCCACGCACACATCTCTCATATCCATCCACCCCTTCCTCCTTCCCCCGGAGAGTGAAGTAAATGAGACGGACCCACTTTATTTTTGAGTTACTACGTGGGAGGAAAGGGTCCAGAGAGATAGAGGGGTGTAGGGTGGAGAGTGGGGCTAGGTGACTGTGTTAAAGATGGAGTGAGGAACAGGGGGAGAGAGCTTTCAAGGGAGGGATAAGTCTGAGTGTGAGGCTGGGAAGAGAAACAGGGTGAAGAGGAGGAGAGAATGTGGAGCGGGGAGTTCGGTGCTCACCCGAGCATCGGCTGGGTATCTTTTCGAGTGTGACGCCTGCATGTGCGTGCATACACTAGGTCGTAATGGAGAACCCCTGGCGTAATCGCAGCGGGGGATAGAAGGGAGAAAGAGAGAGAAGGGAACCAGGATAGAAAGAGAACGGAGAATTTGCAGACAAAGATGTGTAAAGAGAAAAGGAGGGGGAGAAACGGAAAAATAAAATATTATGGAGTAAAAAAGTAATTTTCTCGGGAATTCTTAGCATTACTAAGCAGCTTTATCAACTGCCGCATGAAAAGTATTAAACAGGTCGCGCTTTATTTTGAGGCGTCAGCCATTACTAGACAACGAATAGATTGATATATTGAAACTTTATCGAAAATAATGATCACTAGCAGCTGAGAAAAATATTTGCTAAATGCGCGTCAATCAAAATGTCTGCATAGAGACTTCTTTGTGGAAATGAGATATTTTTTAATTATGACCAATTTTCCAAATGTTATCAAAAAGAGAATATCACATTCCCGCACAATTTATTAAGTAATAGCGCAGAATGTGCTTTTGAATATAAGTTAAACTACCCCGAAACAGTTACATTTCGATAAATTTTTCACGCTAAAATTTTTCTCAAAGACGTTTTTACGCACGATGAATAAATATTCTTCCGTCCCCCAATCCTTTTAAAGACGGTCCCGTTTAAGAACTTCCCACCCATTCCAAAACTACTTCCGCACCAAAAGAGAGGCAAATATATGAGCGACGACGGCAGTAAATTTTAAATCACCGTCAACGGTAGAGCGGTCAGATTTCAATTTGAGGAAAATCAGGAAGGAAGATAAGGATCGCAAAGAGAAAAGAGATAAAAGCACAGGTACGAAAGAAAAAAGGTCTTGATGAGACTGAAACGTAAAGAAACCTCGCCTTAAAAGACACCGAGAGATACTAGGAGAGGGGTTGAGGAAAGGAAGGTTATCATGTGGGAGGAGTAACCCTTAGCAACTTCCACCCACTCAGAGACAGTAAGGGGCCGCCCTTCCGTGTAATTCTAGAGTGTTATCCCATTCCACCTCGCCATTGTCTTTCCTTTCTCTCTCTCGGGTAAAATTATTATGCCATTTGCGTCAACCCTTTGTCGCCGAGCAACTAACTCCCCTCCTTCACCCCTCCCTATCCCTTCCACCTTCCCTCTCCTTCTCCCTTTCCCCATCCCGATTACTTTTTAGACACCCTCCCCACTTTCCCTCACCCCCCGTGGAGCGGACCTTGTTGCGGTACCCCCTCTTCCTCTAACTCTATCTCCTATACTTTTCAAACCCTTCTCCACCTCCTCCTAAACACCCTCTTACCCCCTCCACTTCACCGCCGCAACCGGTCGCACACCCCATTTCCAGCTCTTTCGTCGCAAAAACTCCCTCCTACGGATTTTCACCCTTCTCCTCGACACCCTTGGGTCCCACACCCGAGCCATTCCGCACCGTTAACATCAAAGGGATCTTCATCTCCTCCTCTCCCTCACCCCGCCTTATCCCTCTTCCTCCTCCCTCTACCGAGCCTCTTTTTATCTCGCAGTCCTAACTCTTTCCTTCTCTCTCTTTTTCTTCCTCCCTCGAGCTCCTCTTCAAATTCACCTTCTCCTCTTCTTCCCCTCCTACACTATAACCATCCTCTTCCTTCGCTCACTTCGGGACTTATGTGCTGCTTGTTCCTCGCTGTCTTTCTCCGACTCCTCCGTGTGTCTTTCTCCCACTTCCCTAGCACTCAATTGCCACCGGCAGAGTGGTTGTTTGGAGGATGGGAGACGTGAGGGAGTGGCACTGGTAACGCAGCTTTCGTTTCGGTTGCAACGACGCCCAAAACAAAACCCACCATGCGTGAGAGCGTTTACTTTGAACTCCCAAGAGTTCTTCAGTGTCGCAGTGGGAAGTTACGAAGACGGAAATTTCGCCCAACTTTACGAGCAACCTGTTACAAAACGTTTCCTTTTTTGTAGTTAGCCCAACCTTTGACCTTCCTTAATTCCAAGGATTCGTTTTTCGTGATGAAAAAATAATGATTTACTAGAGGAAACACGCGAAATATCATTCGGTGAACTTCACTAGAGGCATGAAAAGCCATGGGTCGAGTGTCGATGCCTTGAGGCGTCGAGCTGTTCGCGAAATAGGGTGACGCTTAACGCAGGCCGAGCAAACGAGGACTAATGCCGTTATGACGAGTTCCTCTTATTTCGCAGACATCATTAAAGAACCTCAAATTTAAAAAAATGACGATGATAAACGAAACGCTGTTAAAAACCTAATGAATATATAAATGCGAAGGGAATTTGGAAAGATTACCATTGAGTGAAATACAAAAAAGAAGAGAACAAGGGCTCACCGTTCCACGGAGCGGGGAAGGAACGTGGCAAATTTCCAGTTAAGGCATCAAAGACAGTCGAAGATTGCCATGGGACAGCCTAGGGGCATTGAGATATTAGGGGAGAGAGGGAGAATGGAGGGGGGAGGAGAAGAGAGGGGCTGACAAAGGGATGAGATGGAGGAGGAAATTCTTCTCAGATGTGACGCAAGAGAGGAAAAGAGAGAGAGATAATTTGGACACCAGCAGAAAAAGAACGGAGGAATACAAGAAAGAAATTATCAATGGTTGAAGTGTGAAGAGAAAGATAACGGAAACAGAAAATTTGGAAATACGTACAGACTAGTGAAAATTAATTATAAAAGGACTACCAGTAATAAATTTTAAAATACATTAAGAAATGGTGTCTTTTTTAAATAACATGTAATACATTTACAATGAATTTTGGCGTTTTTTACTTTCCTTTTCGAAAAATTTACCATCTTCAAAAACGAATACACTACTAATTCCTGTTCAAGGAACCAGCTGAAGAAGAAATATCGTTTCAATTTAAATCATTAAATCAGAATATATTGCGAGGTATGCATAGAAGTATATATGGCAACTAGAGCTCAATAAATACAAAAATTTCAACGAAAACACTATTTTTTATTGACGCAAAAGTAGCTTGAATTCGTGTACCGTTCATAGATGTGCGATATACGAATTAATGCTGTGAAAGGCGATATAGATGGGAAGTGAAAAAAGTTTAGAGAGTAAGGAAGCGGAGGGGTGGAGAAAGTGTAAGAGTGTTAAAGACAATCTGATAGAGAAGGGAAGCCTATTTAAGCGACTGAGCGTGATAAAAGAGGCGAAAGGGTAAAGAGGTGTCGACTTGGATGCGTGGTGGTTTGAGATCTGGAGAGAGAGGAATGGGGATAGATGTTAGTGGGAAAGAGAGATGGAGTCTCCTGAATTTGGAAACATAATTTCATTCCGTTTCCATTCCCCTTCCCACCTCTCACTTTCCCCTCTCTCGTCCCTCTCTTTTGGGAAACAGAGGCGAGTGTGCGGTTGTTGGGGTAAACGGAATTCTCCATTTCTCCCTTCTTTCCCCCGTCCTCTCACCTCTATCTCATCCCTTCATCTTTATTCCTCTCCTGCTTCCCTCCTCCTCCACCTAATAGCCTATCCATCCCTCAAGCTTGAGCCCACCCAATTTTAAAATCCACCCCCGCCCCTTTTCCATCCCTACCTCCGCTACCTTCTCCCCCTCTCACTTCCAAGCATATATATTTTTTCTAATTCTCCTTCCATCCGAAGGAACACGAAATTACCCTTGCCCCCGAGACATCCTCTCTCTCTCTCTGTCTCGCTGCCTATGCTAAACGAGACCGTTAAATGGACCTTTGTTCCTCTCCCTTCCTCCCTTCCCCTCTCTCAAACAATTCGAAAACTGCGGAATTTGAGTTGGACTCACTGAGCGTCCAATTTGGCGCCCTCTTCCATCTCATCCTGACGCCTGTGGGGCTAATGATACTCCAACCCCTTCAAGCTATCCTCTCGTTCTCTTCGCTTCCTCCATAGATCTGAAAAGCTTCGCTAAACAACGCGACCTTTCCCTCCCGAGGTTCAACTTTTCCTTCGCTCCTTCACCCTATGTAAAAATGTATGCTACCAAGGCGAGAATACTATGAAAAACTTTTCCCGGATATCTAAAATTGTGACACGCTGTCTTTTCTTCTACTAGATGAAAGTAAGTTTAAAAATCATTTTACATAAAATAGTGTTAAACACACTTCGTCTTTAAATAGATGCATTTTCAAAATATCTAATATTTATAGAAACACGTTCACAAATACCACGGAATAAAATAATATACGCAGTCCACTAGCTTTTAATTTATAAACGTAGATCAACGTACTCGTCAGGATGTTGAACAGCTTATTAAGTGAAAATTTACTTACTATTCTATACCTTTGACTACAAAACGCTTTAGTATAAATAATACCATTCCTAACTTGAAAAACCGCGATTAATTAATTGCTAGACAATGGCACACAAATTTGCTCACATTGCATATCGAGGTCTGATGGTGTAATGGTTAGTACTCTGAATCCGTGTTCAAATCTCGGTGGGGCCTTCCTCTTCCTCTAGAGCTGACAAATATTGATCGAGTTAAAATTTTCTCTTATACATCTTAATCTCACTTAAAATCAATATGCATTTTCTAATTATTATTCATTTAAATTATGATTTTTTTGAAACCTCTTAATAGTGTCGACAACGAAGAAAATTCCCTATTCTGAAACAAGAGGACTAGCCTGCCACGAAGTTCAGTGGTAGAATATCCGCCCGGGTTCAATTCCCGATCATAGAAGAAAATTTCTTCTTATTTATACTTTCTCCCAATCTTATACTGATTACAATCCTGAAATGAATTATAAATTACAACACATACGATTTGAGGCAGTTAAGATTAAAAATTGGAACCAAGCAGGATGAATCAAACGCGACAAAAAATTTCGAGATAGCAAAGATCAAGTTAATAGCTTTCAGCCAAGAAAAAATGATGTAGCCTGCCAAACGAGAACAGCGGTCGGAGGGTCGAGTAGAAAGGGAGTTTAAGAGGTACAGAAGTCTGTAAAAAGAATTACATGATAGCGCGCAATCAAAGAAAAGAAAGTACGCAAACCATCATTAAACTGTTATTCTCGGTAGCGGAGTCCATTTGCGCCACCATTCCAAGCAGAAAAGCCTCCTACTCGGAATTAATCAGCGGAAGAAAAATGAGGAAAATTAATCCCATCCGGACGAGTTAAAAATGTAAATCGCAAAGCTACAGACGAGGCATGAAATGAAGCATTCACTCAAAGATAAACTACTTGAATGTTTGATCGAAAAAAGATTATCACAAATATATAGCCAAGTAGGGCTAATGAAAATTATATGAGGGAAAAAGAATGTAAAAATGTATAATCCACGAAATATTGGGGAAAACAAGTTCAAAACTTAATACATATATACTTACACACACACACTAACAAAATCATGCGCATAAAATTTTGTCCCAACAAATAAATACAGGTTTCCTTCCCTCTCTTTTTGCGGGGGTTGCGTTCCAGGAAAGTGACGCATAAAGCGAATTCGCATAAACAGAACCCATATTTACATGTAAAAGATACGTTCCACAAGCAATCCTAACTCCCCTCCAAGACGCTCTTCTTTTGCTCCATAACGACTTCTTATGCACTAAATACAAAATTAAAACAACACTGTAAATTATACTCGCCAATAAAAGAAAGCAGACGAGCACAAGTGTGTGGGTGACATAATAGTGGAGGTTAAAAGAGCTGGAGGGTTGTCTTGGCCCAACCCAAGTTACGCGGGCAAGGAAACAAAACTTCTCAAGTGTACTCAAACAGTATCACCCGAAATCTCCGTCTCATCTCCACTCAACAATATTTTCTCCACTCTCATCTCTTTTACTGGAGCACTAATACGCACAACATAAGAGAAAACGAGAGATTCAATGGTCGCCTTGTGCTGTAGTGGAGAACTTTCTTGCATTTGTATTGCACTGACCGCGTAACCGCATAAGAGCGAATCAAAGACGCATAAAAAGAAATTCCGGTAGCAATAAGTTTGCGGCATAATAACGAATTTGCATAAAGCGAACCCGCATAAAGAGAGGGAAATCTGTCTCTTAAAAGTTTTATAGAAAAAATATTCATTTGCATACTTTTTTCGATCGATGCGCCGTGCTTCCTTCGCGAGCGAATTCACTTGGAAAACGAGTTCTTTCGTTACATTCCTACTTTTTACGGATGCCTTGAGGAGAAAAACCGGCCCTTTCTTACCTCCCTCCACAGTTTCTTCTAAAAGAATAAACATTTCTTCCCCTCCTCCATTCCAGAGCGCGACATAGAATAGTACTTTTCAATGAATGCGAGGAGTAGAATCGTCCGCCGGAGATCGGGTGTTAAAGGTGAGGATAGAAGCGATCCCTCATACTTCTCCCGATGAACATAACACCCACACGATCATGCACACACAAAACACACGTGTGTATGTGTCGTATCCCGTGACATTCATATGGAATAAAAAAACTATGTAACGTTGAGGTTCTATCTTTTCGAGTAATAGCAATAAAATACGCTATCGCTTTTAGGACGCGGGTGAGTGCGGGGGGAGGGTGGGGGGGGGGGATAGGCTTTAAAGGAAGAGCGTTGGGGCAAAGTGCTGCGAGAGCCAAAAGCGTTGAGGTGACGCCAGGCCGAGAATGTCATGATCGGTCTCGAAGGCACGGAAACGAAAAATAAAACTGAATTACCCCTCGCCAAGAGAGTGAGGGAAAAGAAGAAAGAGGGAAAGAAACATGGTGAGAGAAAGAGATAGAGAAGAGAAAAGAGGGAAGGGAAGATGGAGAAAGATGGAGGAAGGGTGAATTGAAAGAGGGAATAAACACGTCCGAGAGTCTTGGGACCTGAAAGGTAGAGGGGGGCAGGGATGAAAAATATAAAAAACAAGCCTCTAAGGCGAAACGAAACATCGGATGCAATCCCAGCAAGACGGCAATCGCCACTAACTCAGCTAAGCGGGAATACTGGAGGCGTCACCTGAGGCAATGTGTGGAAAGGGGATGTAAGGGATGGGGAGGGGAAGGAAGGCGATAAGGAATAGAAGTTTGCGACCTCGCGATGCTCGAAGAAAAGGCGACCGATTTATTGGGACAAGGGTCTCTTTCTTCTCTCAGGACACCATTGTAGCGAGTTCCTTTGATTTTTCTTCTTTCTTTTCCCCGAGCGGTCGTATTACTTCTAACGCTACGAGCGATATCGAACAAGTGGGTGAAGTGGAGGGTAGAGAGAAAGGGGTTTGAGGGATAGGAGGGAAGGGAATAGTACGAAGTAAGAGAAGTTTAATGCGCTACAAATAGATAATATCGAGCAATGGAAAAAACAGGTTTTCGAAACAGTTGGCTGGATAGAAATTTGAATGCATCTTGAGGAATGTATCCAACAATTATACGCTTAATAATTTCAGTCAATAACACAACGTGATAAAAGCACGTACTATGATAAAAAGCTCAATATCCTACTAAAAATCAAAGGAAAATATCAATTATAGTTTTTAAAAACTGAGGGAATAACTGACTGCGCGGAGAAAATACATATTTTTCATTTTTTCTCGTCATCATTTATCACAAATTAATAATTATCTTGTTTTTCTTAATTACACGATGACCAAGCAATCAATATTTTAATTCCTCCGTGTACCTCTACAGATAATACGGCTAGATTTAAAATAAAAAATACTCGTATCCAATGTAAATCGGTATTCCGTATTTCTGTGAGAAAAAACACAAAAACTTTTTTTATCGTAATAGCTAAGAATGCACTCAAATTGAGAAACATTTAAGTTCGCTGGATGTACATTTAGAAAGGCTTGCGGCGGAGGCTCTTAGTCTTACCTCAACCTCAGTTAATGACGCCGCGATACGAAAGGTAGATTTTCATTACCCTTTTCCATGTATAAGTGGCTGGATGAAAAGACCACGTCATAGCAGCATAGGCTGACTCAAAAGCGAAGCCGACGTCTCCAGTGACGTGTGCGGCTTTCCAGACGTAAAAAGGCGTTAATTCGAGATTTGGCGACGTGGGAGAAAAAGGGATTCTCTTTAACGTTGAATCGCCTTGAGATGCGTGTGAAAGATTCGCTTAACGTGGCGGATGTAAGAAATGCTTCCCGAGGAAGTCTTGAAAATAAATCTTTTTGTGCGAGGAAAAAACGATATGAGAAATTATGTGAATAAGGTATAACGGAAAGATATTTAGATAAGATACGATTGGATTTTCGCTTGCGTTAAATATCGCGAGATGGGGCTTTGGCATCAATTCTAATAAGACAAACAATCTAGTTCTCATTCTTGATAACTGTGAGAGAAAGGGAACATGAGATAAAAAATCGGGTTATATTAAGTGATATATTAATAAGTACGCCAACGCAGCATATGTTTTAGAATATGTGCGGTTGAAATGGCGATTTTTTATTATGATGGTACTTTGTATTTACCCATTTTTTATTTAAACATAAATAAACTATGAGAAGTTTTATACATATCTTTTAGTACGTTTAATCGCTAAAGAAAATGTAATTTTATTAAAATCCCATGTCAATTCTATTTCTATGATTGAAAAGTGGTACTAAAATCTTCGATAAATGTACATCACACCCATAGGAACCCAGGAAATACGGATACCATCTGGAGAGTTGAAATTAATGGAATTTGTCAAATTTTCCTGAAAAAATTATTAAGTAACCCCCTCCCTACTTGTATTGGGGCGCGTTTCATTTTATTCATGGTTTATGTCATACCCTCGCGATGCACGCCTCGTAGAATATGTTTTAAAACTCCAATCCCTTCGAAAACAACGCGGAAGAAGTTTATAATGGACTTAGGGCGCACCTTTTAAATAATTATTATTTTCATCTCCATTAGTTTCTTATTGGATTCAAAGTTTTTACTCATTTATGGGATGAAAAATTCATAAATCTAATTTTATTCCAAAGTTTTATTCCAAGTTCCATAAGTTACGCGCAATCCTAACCGCCCGCTGCGGGGACCAACCGGGCCGACCAACCAGTTCCTGACGCGGGAGTGACATGAAATTCACGTCCGGAGGATCACGGGAAAGATTTTTAGGGACGGTTCTCACACACATTCATGCAATCACGCAAGAGCGGGAGAGTAGAGGAGATGGACCGTTATAATAAACGATAAAAAGAACCGTACTCAAATCGAAAATATACTCCCACTCAAAAAATTTCGGGAAAAATAATACTACCGTACAAAAAGATAAATATATAAATAAAAGTGTATAAATATCCTAAAGCACTAATCTCTTAACGAAAACGCCATGGGAAATAAGTTAACGTCATTCGCGGATGCGAGAAGAAAATAAATAAGCGTATTTATATAAGAAAAAGCGAAGAAACGACTGTGAATATCGCGGATTAACTAACGTACGTTTATGTGGCTTGACGTTTTTGTGGAACTTTTTTACGGCCGTCGGTCCGTTCGCCCCGTGTCTGAGGAAAAAACTCCAACAACCTTAATGGAAAAAGCTAAGACTCGATTTCCATTCCCATCAAGAGATGGCGGTGAAATCGACGACATAGAGGTAGGCAAAGAGAGAGAAAGAGTGAGAGAAAAGGGCGAGGATGAGGGAGTGGAATGAGGATGAAGAAAAACTCGAAGAGTGGATGATACGAGTTATGTAGTAAGTAATTGCGGAGATGTGCGGGCGAAAAGGGTGAGACGAGCGAGAGAGGAAGGTGGAGTGGGAGAGGGGAAAGAGGATGGAATAGGAAGAGATTGAATTCCACACTCGTCTCGTACGACTTCCCTGCGTGACCCCTGACCTCCCAAGGCCTCTCCCCCTCCTTCTATACCTCTTCCTACTCCTCCAGTTCCAGAACAACTCCGCATCCGAAAGAAAAAAATTTCCCCTTTTCTTATACACTCCCACTCCTATCCCTTCCCCTAACTCCTACGTCCCTCCTTCCCCACCCACACCTACGCTCCTTCGTGAACGTTCTCTGAATACGCAATGAGAAGGAACTTGTCCGTTTCTAACCTCTCCCTGACCGGTGGGTTACCGAGTGCGAATGAAACGACCGTCTTTTGGGTCTGGGATCGCTAGGAATGCCAATATGAATCGAAGGAGACGGGTGATCGTATTGACGCGAAAGTAAAAAAGATCGATTGAAGACTTTTTTATGCGGCTGATGGAAGCGAGATGTGACCTGAAAACTGCATGTGAATTTTCTAAATTTTTGGACTTATTTGCGGTCATCGCTTTGATACGTACGAATTTCAATAGGTCAGGACATTTAGCGCCAATACATCGTCTGACCTCAGGGTTAACTAGATATTTTAGCGAAATTGCTTTTGTTAATCTTTTAATTGATTTTCAATATGTTGACGACTTCTTCTTTATAGAAAAGTTTTGTTTCCATAGATTTCATAAACAGCTTGAATACTTAAAATGCTAAACTAATAATACCTTCGAATACTACTGTTAAAAATTCCTCAATCTCGTTTCTTGCTGCTCAGAGAATCCTGAACACAATTACGGGCAAAATGTATATTTTTACCTCTCTTACACTATAACTGACGGCCACATACTACTTTTAAACCATTCCACACACAGAAAACACTTCTTCGCAGTTATGACTGTTTAGGCAGTTTACGGTCAATCGGATTTGTAAGTCTCCCTCCGAAACTCTCCCCCCGTCAAAACTTCTCCGTTACGCTGACGCTTGACCCCTCTAAGAGGCTTCATTCCAAAATAAACGCCATTTCATTCGAAAAAGAGAAGGTTAACAAGGAGAGAAGCGGGTGGAGTTACAGAACTTTCTTAAGCCCATTTAACCCTCTCTCACTGTCCTTTTTTCACCCTTTATCCTTCCTATTTTTACTGTCCCCGCTTCCTACAGTTCACGAGGAAACGAGAAGCATTTGTACTGCCTCCCGAAAACAGTCGTAGCAGTTTAAATTTGAAGAACGGGAACGGGAAAGGATTCCTCTTCTAGTGGACTCCGTACATCTTTTTTCCTTGTCTCCTAATGCTGGAAGACATGGCTTTGGAGAGAAGCCCGCAAAATGCGACTGACCAACCAATCGTACACTGCTCAAAAAATAAGTTTCTCCGCATCACGTTTTCAGGCCGAATAAAGTGTATATTTGTGTCGCTAGTGAATGGAAAACGTAGCTTATTCGGACGAAATGTTCGTGACTTCAAACAAATTCTTTATCGACTAAATTTTTGTTTAAAATTCACAGTAATTGCTCGATCCCTAAACTACAAAATTTTCAACGGGTAAAAATATTTTATATAAATTTTCAACGGGTAAAAATATTTTATATAAATTTTCAACGGGTAAAAATATTTTATATAAATTTTCAACGGGTAAAAATATTTTATATAAGTTCTACGCGCATAAAGGTCTAATTTCTCATTTTAAAAGCTTATTTTTATTTATAAATAGAAATAACTGCGACTGGACTTCAGGAAATTTAGGATAAAATCATTCTTTATCGATTATTACTATTACTTCCTTACATAAAAAGAAAACCTAAACATCAGCAAAGAGTAAAAACCTTCATTTGAATTGCACGGTATAACGATTAATATAATAGGGTGCAAATGGATCATATTGTTTGTCGTATCGCTATGTTAATTGTATATGACGCCAATAGGGGCGTAAGCCTATAATGATCAAAATGGACCCCAAACGATAAAATTTCCGGGGATATTTTCCTCCGTTGAAAGGAGAGATCGAAACGTAGGAGGCTATTTTGGATGATTAATCGCATTAGGAACAACACGTGGGACCAATCTGAGAAGAAGAAGAAAGAATGGTTTTTCGAGAGGGATGGAGACTGAGAATGCTGCATGGGGTGACCGCCGTGAGTGGACAGCGGATGGCGAGAAGGGGGAGAGCAGTGGGGAGGAAGACGGACGGACTGACCCCTTGTCAACCCAGCTGTCCACTTGACATCTCCAACACCCAAAGCATGTCTCCTCTCTCCTTTACTCCCCTTTCCTCTCCCTCACTCTTTCCCCCTAGTCTTCATTCCACTCGAGCCATACTCTCACGCTGGCTGGACTCGTCGTCGTCCATCTTACTCAACAACAAGAGCAGGAGGTACATACACATCATGGAAGAAAAGAAAGGGAATGCCAGAAAAATCTTCAGCTAGTAAGACTTCTTGCCAACAGGAGATGAGTATCGCGGGAAAACATCGCCATCGGCAATCACGAATGTAAAAACTTGGAGTTATCCGGTTGGTGGTTCGTATCGCCGAGCTTAAATCTCTAGACTCCTCCAACCAATATCGGTTGAATAGTTTACGCTCGAACTATACATATAAAAAAGGCAAAATTCATTCGCTGCTGGTCTGAAATTGGCTCGATATAGCTATGCACATATAAATTATATGGGTTGGTGATACCTACGTTATCAAATTATTTCCGCCGCGAGCATCATGAATTTCAGCAAGCCATAACAACGAAAATCTATCTAAATAATGGAAAAACGAAACAATATTTACATTTGCCTCAGATTACTAAAGAATCAACTATCTCATAAGAAAGAATAGTCATTCGTGTTTGTCTCTGAAAATCTTTCTTTCGTCCAAATATCTTCTAGAAGAATATCTTGGTAGCAATTCCATTAGATGACTCTTTAACAAAATATATTTCTTAATCAAAGCAAATACAGGGTGTCCCAAAAAGATGTATACACATTTTAATGCTGAAAAAATAATCCTTTATAAATTAAAAAAGAACAATATTTGGTGTTTGCGAAGCAGATGTTCAAAATGACCTCCATTAGCTTCAATGCATTGTCGGCAACGGGTAGCTACCGACTGACAAACGTCCACCAAGATATCCGCTGGGATGGCTGCACATGACTGTTCAATTGTTTACTTGAGTTCCTGAAGCGTTGCTGGTTTCATTGAGTACACTCTATCCTTCAGGTAATCCCACAATTAAAAGTCGAGTGGAGAAAAAATCAGGTGAACGTGGTGGGTACTCAACACTTCCTCTCCGACCTGACCACCGGTCTGAGAAATTGTTATCAAGAAAGTACCTAACATCACGATGGTATTGTGGAGGTGCCCCATCTTGTAGGAAAAAATACTCTCTTTCATAAAGCTGTTGAATTTTGGGAATAATGGATACTTTAAGCAGGTTAAAGTATTAAGCACCAGTAACAGTCCCCTCGAAAAAGTATGGCCCTAAAATACTCCTGGACGACACACCACACCAATCTGTAAGACCTGGTAAATTCATTGCCTTGTCTAAATGAATTTGTGGATTTTCTGATGACCAGTATACGAAGTTATGCCGGTTAACTGTACCATTGAGTTTAAATGTTGCTTCATCAGACCAAACACTCTTGTGAACAAAATTTGCATCCTCAGTCACTTTCATTTTAAACCATTCACAGAAGTCAGATCTGCGGTCAGGATCGACTTCAGACAATTTCTGTAACAGTCTTGGAACATAACACTTCCACTTAGCAGTTTTGAGAATCCGGTGTACATTTGTTTTACTGATTCCAGTCTCATTAGCACATCGTCTTACAGATTTTTTTGGTGATGGTTTAAATTGCTCTAACACCATGGCAGAATTTTCTGCATTCGTTGAAGTTCGACATCTCCCAGATCGTTCCCTGCACACGTCTTGCACGGTACTGTAAGTCTCGAATTTATCACGCATTCTTGAAATTGTGGTTCGTGTTGGTGGCTCAGTCTTGAAATCATGTCTCCACTGTCTTTAAACCTCACACACATTCTCAAATTTCCAGTATCACTTCAAAATTGCTTTTCTTTGCTCGAAAGTCAAATGATGCTCCGCCATTTTTATTATGTTGTGAATTATGGGTATTGAATTGTTGCATTTCATTATGACTGAAGTCATCATTTAATTACATGTCATGCAACAATGAGTCGCTATAATTTTCATCCTAACGATAATCCGTGAATAGATATTCTAAAAGAGAATGTGTATACATCTTTTTGGGACACCCTGTATATAGACAAGCGTGATTCGAAATCCCCAAGTCTCTCACAATGATTCCACTCTGTACTTCACAATTTCCTCCCCAAAAATACGTCCTCTAAACTTGCATTCTCTATCGATCCCTCACCCCATCTCACCTCTCTCACCCCAGCTAACCTCAAAGCAGCGATGACGACGTTTCAACCTAACGTCCGTCTAACAAAATCTATCCTCTGACCTCTCTCCCACCCACAATTCCCGCCCACCTCCCCTTCTTCCCCACCCCTCTGAGTCCGCGGTTGATGAATTTCTGTTTGCCAACGTGTCCAGATCTGGTGAAGAATTGGCCATCGAAATATTTCACAGGAAATTGCACAGGAGAGAGTTGTGAGGGGGAATACGGAGGAGGGAAGAGAACAGAAAGGAGAATGGATAAGGGGAGCGAACAAAAACGAACAAGAAAAAAATGGCTACGACATAGATGAAAACAAGAATATTTCTAAGAAGCATCATCAATTCGATTTTCCAGATTTGAGTGCAATTAGTAGCTTTTCTAGTAACAAGGTAAATCTTGAATTGGATTGCGTACAACGATGACCTTCAACATTATTAAAGTTTTAAGGTTATGAAGGTTTTTGGTGTAAAAAATAGCTAACATTACGGAAGAAATATAGGAAAAGGAAAGGATAATTTGATAATCTGTTCTGAATTGAGTGAAATGTTGAAGTACTAACCAAATACGGGCGAATAAAGAAGTCGTAGTGGGTGTAAAGTAAACTCAATGCTTGAAGAAAATAAGAGAATGTTTTCGGATAGGAACAGCAAAAAAGAGTAAAGTAATGGAGGAAAAGGGGAAGGGTATGAGGACAGAATAATAGGAAGAATGCCATGAGTAGAACAAGGTAGGTTACTGAAATGATGAGTATGACTTCGCAATAGATTAAGCGCAGTTATGAATCCAAGAATGGAAACATTAATGCTTCGTGCATGGAAAATCTATACAAAAAATGCGAATGGAAATTTTTAATATATATTATATTATCAGTATTTCTTATGCCATCTTTGTTCGAGGATGGAGCTGAAAAGTTAGCTTGTTGGCACGCAGTAAAAACCATAGGTGTATTGTAAGCACCATTCTACTTCTACGTAACACCCTGCAAGTCACCAGACAGGTGGGTGGAAGGAGTTGCAGTGCATCAGACACGCTAGAAAACTCAATTTCACTTACACCACCCTCTCTCTGCTGCCGTAATGGTTCATCCTTCCTAGTTAGTGTTTTTCACGTGTCCCAATAAACTAACTTCTAAACCCACTTGTTTAGCTACCAATTAATCTTTTGTCATCATTTTAATGTCGTGCGTTATGAAGTCTTATTAGTTTTGACGTCAAATACTAAACACCGCTACCCGCTTTACCCAAGAATATTTAATCTTATAGTAAATTTTGATTGTTTTGCCAATCGCTGTTTTGCCGAAATTTAAATGTTGCCGAAAAGTGTGAATTTTTGGAACGCTAGGATAGCCTGCCATCATCCAGCCAATGTCAAGCCGCGGTAAAATTAATGATTTTGGAGAAAACATTGTGTACTCTCTTGCGAGATGAAGCTAAGAACGAAACTTCTTTATGTAATTATGAAGTTCGGAATAAAACTTACAAACGAAAGAGGAAACATGACAACATGAATTGTGATATGAAATTAGCTCTCTTAAGATAGTTTTACCAGACTCGACCATTGGATGCTTCAATCAGTGGGTGAATCTTCATGGAAAAAGCAAGAGAATTTGCAAAATATCTTGACGGCCATGACTTCAAACCAACCGATATATAGTTGACAAGATGGAAGGAGAGAAACAATACTGTATTAAAAATCTCCACGGAGAAAAAAGCAGACGTTTCTGCAGCAGACAATTTGGTCAGGGCAGTGATTGACAAGGAACTGATTGTCGTTGTTAATGCGAAGAACCCGCACTGTTTTCAAGTTGCTTCACTGCCGGAAATATACAAGAATAACGAAAATGAGTGGATAACGTCAGATATGTAAAGAGAATTCCTTGCAGAGTGTAACAGAAAGCTGCTAAACAAGAAGAATAGGGGTTGATAATTGTACGGTTCATTTGAAAGTGTTAACAAGAAACATGCAATTGATATTCTTTCCAGACAATACAACCTCAATAATCTAGCCTTTGCGTCAAGATATAATTATCAGAGTTAGTGATGCAGGTGATAATGGTAGGAAAGAGGCAGAAAAAGTTGCTAAAAATATTAACCTGCTGAATGCAATTTACGCAATAGTTAACATGTAGAATCAAATCACCATTGCCCAAACTGATTCTAATAAGCGGAATCTCCTATATTAACCCTAGTAATTACCTATAGGTAAATAGATATATATACAAGTACTTACACATTGTTACATTATATGCTATAATTCGTTTGAAAACTATAATTGTTATCGCATGAGCTATTTTTTACATTCTCAAATCTACTAATACGAAAAGTTTATTTCATATATTACATTAATTATCCGTGTACTTTTTAAAAATATCATCATACGCTGATGCGAGATTGTACTTCTCTGCTTCAAACGCCCAAAATATTTATTTGTCAATCAGAAGAACGAATTAAAAGGCCATCAATCCTTTCCAAAATCTCACCAAATTACTAGCAATTTGCTAAGGAAACTTTATACGTCAAACTTAATGCATTGGTTCCTGAAGTAGTGTGTACAGGTGAGAGAATGGGAAAGGCTGCAAATGAGAGGATGTGGAAATGGGTTTTGCAACACAGGAAGACGAGAAAGAGACGGAGGGCGGCTAGTAGTGGTGAGAAAGGTACAAAGAGGAAAGGAGAGAGAAAGAGGCCGAGAAGAGTAGAGGTCGAACACCATTTAGGCATGACCTTTTCAGTGCCCATCACCCACTCTCACCTCCTCCTTCAATGCCACCCTCCGTCAACTCGCCGCCCACCTCATTTCCGACTGGTTTTCCCCTGTGAATCCGACAACCCAATACGCCCCGCACAAACACATCACCCTCTATCTTGATAGAAACCAATCATAATATAGTACGAGTGGAGAGGTTATCAAACATTTTTAAATAGGTTGCTAGGCGGAGAAAGTGGTCTAAGAGTGGTATGCGAGAACAAGTTCGAACTGTGCATGGAGTATGGATTTTCACGGAGTTCTTCGCCCCGTGAACAAAATAGCGCTAAGAACTTCTTTCGGCTACACAATTTAATCTTTATTAATTTCATGTATATTGTCATATTTTTGAGCATCAAAAACTTCGCAGACGGCTGTAACTTAACCAGTGACACTCTATTACAACAAGCGAATGAAATGAAATCACATATAATAGAATCTAATGAGTAAACTTATAAAAATTAATTTCATTAAAAACATTAAGTTTAAGGAAAATTTTAGACGTAATTACGATTCGCATATCTATTGAAAGAATAAAATGTAACGAATTTATTTGCTACTACGATACTTATTTTGCTTAGTGGTAAAATTGACGTAGGTTCAATAAGACATCATCGCTTCGATTACTATTTTTTCCCCATTATTCTATGAAATCTAGTTTTATGATGCCAAATATCTCTCACACACGTGAGAGAGCACAGCAAAATTTCCGAATATTCACTCTGGATTGGGTGACCTTGAAGTTTGACGGTCCCAATAAACTAAGAATTGGGCAAAGGAAAGCGAGATGGAACAATGGGAGTGTGTACGAGCGTGGGTGTGGATGTAGAATGGAAGAAGGGTCGAAATGGCTGGAAAAAAAGAAAAGCAGCGGTCGCCTGCCAGTGGCTAATGGCTCTCTGTTTGTCACCTCTACTAAAGTTACGTTTGTCGGCTGAAGAGAGAGAGAGAGAGAGAGAGATGGCGTGAGATGGGGAAGAGTCCGCATTCGGTATCCCTTTCTGAACCGCGGGCGAATAATTGCTCCGTGTCGACCCCTCTTCCTTCCTCTCTCCCACCCTCATCCTTTCTCCCTCACTTGCCGCTCTTCCCTCTCCCTTACACGACCGTACTCCGTTTCGTCCTCAGAAAGTCATCTCACGACAAAAGGAATGACAAATATTATCTTCCCGTCTGCCTTCTGCCACCTCTACTTTTGCCTCCCCCGCTAACAGCGTTAATACTGTAGCCTATCAACAACACCAAATGTCTCTTCTTTTTTGCCCCACAGTCTCATTTTGTATAACATGAAACACATTTTCGTCTTTCCCTGATATACGAATGTAGTTGAAGGGTTCTGAAAGAGCAAATACTTGCTCTATACTACTTTACGAAATGATCCAGCTTAAGCTGCGTCTGCCTGATATCACACGCAATCCATCTATTACATATATTAAAGAAAATTCTGTCCTTCTTTCTGTGTGTTTGCACAGTTGCAGCACATTTTTCATTTGCATTTTAAAATCACTTAGAATTGCGATATGAATACGGGACTTACACCAAACGACGCCTAAAAGAACGGATATCTATTCATTTTTCGGCCATCGATTTTCGAATACGCATTGAATAGTTCCACGAATTTGTTATTAACACGAAAATTTGGCTAAATTTTAGACGAAAAAATTTCGTCGTCGAGCGCGACGGCATTGTTGCTGATCTAGCAAAATTACGTCTATATCTAAAATCAATGACATGAATCTTGATAATGTATTTTAAATCAATTGTGAGAAGTCTGCTTATATGTTTTGAATGCATTTTAATCGAAGGTAATGATGGTAATGATGGCTTAATTTGAACGATAGGTTTGTTTACTGCAGTCCCATTTCTTAGGCGTGGAAGAAATGCGAACGAACATACGACCGCTAATATTTTAATTAGCTTTTTGTTTTGTTTACCTTGACGACGAAAGAACTTAGCAAGTAGCTTTTTTAATTCAGACATTTTTTGTAATCATTATAAATGCTCCGGCCATGCGTGCATTGCTTAATTATTGAAAGAAATTAATCATATTCATTGTCAATATAGTAATTTTCTTTAAACTGGCCAATAAAATTTGCAGACGAAAACATATTTTAATGTACGCGTGAAGTATCTTCCTATTTAAAATGTTGAGTTGTTTATCATTACAATGTATTGGAGTCGTTTCTGACTTAAAGTTTTTACGCTACGTGTTTGTTTTAAATTTACATGAAACTTTTCACAAATTTTCAATTGGTTTTTGTCATTCATGATTTTGTTTCATTGCAACCTCTTTATGAAATGTCGAAAAATCGGGAAAAAAATCGAATATAAACTTAAAATATGAGGGAGGAGAATGGAAGAGAGAAACGGAGGAAGAATGGGAAGTCCCTTAAATTTAATATTTAATCCGCGCATACCCGTCATATTGACGGGCTTTTGTACTAGTGATTAATTAATTAAAATATGAACTCATTTTAAAAATTCGAGCAAAATTAAGTAGAGAACTGATCGAAGTCACGAATGTAATCCGAATTAAAATTATAACTATTTAATCGCAGTTGCTGAGTTTGGAGAAATCATATGGTTTAGTGGAAAATATCTAGAATATTATGGATATAAAAATGAGCAATAAGAGTAAAACAAACTACATAAATGAGCAGTTTTCCAAATGTAAACAAGTTTAATGCCCTTGCTAAGCAAGAGGTGGAAGCACCTTTTCTTCAAAATTTTCAAGGCTTTGGTTTGCCTCCTTAAGGAGGGAGGCAACCCGCACCGTCGAAATGTAGAGCCTTGCTAGACCGCCTCATTCATGAAAGCTTTATTCCTCTAGATTCAGTAGTTTGGCTACAATACCATTTCCAGGTTTTGTAATTTTCGACTTTGAAGTCACCTAGCGGAAAATCCATGGACTACCGAGAAAATCCAATCGTTGGGAAAGCCATCGATTGATAAGAGCTTATCTCGTAAAGAATTTTCCAAATATCTCTTAAAACAAAAATGTTGATTGTCCGCAGAGAAACTGACAATCACATCGGCACGTTTTTCTTGTGAGAAAACGTGCTAAAAACGCAACTTTAAAATTAGGACCGTCTCCTCACCTTGTTCGGCCTACGCACAGCATAGACTGAGTAACTGTAACGTCCAGAATCCAATATTTCTCGAAACCTCACATTTTTAGGTAAGTGTTAACCGACTTAAGAATTTCGTTCAGTTGGAAAAGGGACAGGTTACATAAATTGTGAAAACTTGATGGTTAGTATGGGACAGAATGGGCCGACACTGTAGAGAAACCTCACAAAGTAAAAAGTTAAGAGTACCACTTACGTTTTGGTAGATAAACTTTTGATTCGACTGGTTAGGTAGAGCGGCTTTTACGTTTATAACAAATTCAATAGAAAAATTCAGTAGTTAAAAGTCTTTCTTCGACCTCAATCGTAATATCTCGGCTAAGATCCATTATCTTCTGATTCTTCCGCTATGCAAATTAAAATGTTTCGAATTTTCCCAACTATTTCCATGAAGCTTCTTTAGATAATCATAGGAGCAATTCGAAGTATCCGAGTACATTTCACTTATCCTTACACAAAAAAGCAAGCAGCCTCCGAAGACAAATTTTCCCTCTCACTAAATGACGTCCTTAAGGAGGTCCAATGTTCTTTGAGGGAGGGATAGGGGGCTAACTAACGGACTCCGGTGTTTAAAGGAGGCGGGGAAAAATTTTTGGCATGGTATCCCTTGGAAAATTAGGGAGAGTGAGGAGAGGCTAGAGATTGATGATGAAAGAGAGAAAGAGGGAGAGGAAGAAGATGGAGAGGTAAGAGGGAAAGAAGCAGATTTTTAGAGGGATACGAGAGAGAGGGTGTAGAGATGGCTTGTGGTGAGGAAGGTGCGGGGGTGATAAAAGAGGAAAAGGGAGGGCTAAGGGAGAATTAGGAGATTAATGACTATCTCTGTCACCAGGGCGCTTCAGATTGAGATGTCGATGACAGAATGCGTATGGGAGGAGAGAGAAAGAGAATCCTCTGAAGAGGATGATAGGAAAGAGAATGAGATAAAGAGAGAAAGGAGAAGACAGAATCCGTGCTGGTCGATATCAAATAGTATGAATAAGCTCTCTCTAGAGAGATAGCGCAGTGAATCAAGTTGTGGGAAATCAAATTCAAACAGAATTTCCTCCGGTGACTGGGAAAATATATCAAAAGCGTAAGAAGTGGTAAAATACGACGTTAATTAAGTTAAAATGCCATTCATAACTTGCATGTTTGTAGCCTTGACATGGGAGTTTTTTGGTTCACAAAAATAAAGTGACATACCGAGGAACACATATCCAAGACATCAATCTTAAGTGAACTAACAAAAAATACCTTAACCAAATCCGTTATCAAATTTGTCGACTGATGGCGGGTAGAGTATCATCATACTCTCGAAGAAACATTTCCAAAGACGCTTTAACATAATTAAAGCGTCTGCAGTTATGTACTTTCTGATAGAACATTAGACCGAATACAAAAACACTTGGTTCAATCTCTGGATGGGTGTCCGTGACGCCTGCTTGCGTATTACGCCCAGCGATAGGGGAGGGAGTCTGTGGGAGGTTGGCTGAGGATGTAAGAGGTAGGGAAGAAGAGAAAAGAGAGGGGGCGAGTAAGTGTGTGTGTGCACGCGCGGAGATTTGAGACGAGGGTGGGTGTGACAGTCGTGGAGCAGGCGGCCCGCGTGATTGATGGCCGAGTTCAAGCCCCTTTCCATCCGTAAGACCACCGACCATTCTCGCCCCCCTTTTCCATATTCCCTTTCTGCACACTCCCACACTCCTTTCTTGCATCCACTCTACATTCTCAGTCTTGAACTCTAGAAATTCTTTTTCCTTTGCATTTCGCATATATTTGACACAGCCATTGGTATTGTACTCTTATGCTGGAAATTTTGATAAAAATAACATTATCTCCACACATAAAAACTAAAATACGACCCTTAATCAGCGGCCAACACATCTTTTGCACCTCATCATACTGTTCCGTTTATTTTATCGAGCTCCAATGGAGAACAAATGTATTGTCGCTTTTTATAACCATTAGTTTTATAGCGGGGTGACGTAATAGTAATCAATAATGTAACGAAAAGGAATTTTAAGAAATTATCCCATGATATTATTTCCATTTCAGAGTAAAACTTGTATTTTTTTTTAGTTCTCAATTTTTTTCGAATTCAAATAAAAGCTTGCAATGTAACCAACCTTAAGGATTGGCTTGAACTTTACAATGTATTAACCAGCAATTAATTCCCTAAATATTCCTCAGTCCCGCTTGAGATATTCAGAGGTATAAAAGAGCTTTCCCTTAGGACAATAAAGCTCTCCTCGCCGTATTTATATACATACCCTTTAGTCAGGTTGGGAATAAAAGGAGAGGGACTACACGACTTTCGCTCCCCCCCTTTTACCGATCTGCCCTTTGAGTGGAATGTTAAAAAATAGTTAAAAACGAGCGGACGTCATCTCCTTCTGCTTTTTCTTACTTCCACAAAAATTCCCATTCCGGAATAACCCTCCACCCTCTCGGTCCCTTCTCTCCACGGCCCTTAAACTCCAGAGAAGCGAGTAGTCTTCTAATGTCTTCCCTCCGGTTCCTCCTCCGATGCGAATTGCTCCCAAGGGAACCCCAGATAAGGAGAAAGGACTGCTACCCCCGCGAATAAAAGGGTCTCCTCTTCCCCTCCCGCTTATTGCATTTTTTCCCACTCGCCAACCCCCACTATACCCGCCACTCCTTAACCTACTAGTCCACCACCTCCTCCGTCAAGGATGAGTGAACAGAAGAAGTGGTGTTTTTCCAACAGTAACGTATCCCACGCACGTTCATGCACAAAATAGTCTTCCCAGTGATTGCAGCGCACGATACTATTTTTCTCACTTATATCCGCTCTAAAACCTCCTTAAAAGCTCGATCAAATTAAGAAGCGCAGTAAGTAATTCCTTTCGCAATATTTTTCACATCATATATGCATGAATATCGAGTGCATGTTGCATTTGATGTGCATGCTGGATTTATTAAACCTTGGCAGTTTTTATGTATTAGTTAAAATAGCCTGTAAGACTAGGAAGTGTGACTACCTTCAGTTTATTTATAAAGCACTTTAAACGGCTCGGTGCCCACTGTCCCCTCCACAAGTCATAGGTGACCCATACCTCTGAAGGGAGATTGACTCGAAGTTATTTTTAAGTTACCGACATAGTGTCAGTAGAGTCAGCTGAGTGCCTGCCATCCTTTGCTGAGTAAGTGGGTTCGAAAACCGCCGGTGTGCGTTCGCTCGTGGAAAGAGTAAAACTTGAAAAGCTTTTGCAGAAGACACTGTTACGGTAAACCGTGGTTGCGGTAGGCCTATGTGGCAGGTTTTTGGATTCATTTATAAATAATTATCGCACTAAAAATAGATAAAACTTTCTATATGTAAAAACTATCAAAATTGATTCAATTGAAATATTTTTAGCAGCAACTCGTGGTTCATTTCCAATTCATATTATTTTGTGTTCTTGTTTGCGGTATTAATATTCCCGAAACTTTTGCAAAGCCATCTAACTCGTTACTTAGGATGAATTTCGTTAGGTAACTATTAGTCCGATTTAATATCCGAAGTGCATTACTCTGACAACTCGAAAGTGTGTTTTTGATACCAATCTTCCCCTTTTTTCTTCGCGCATCCGTATTTCCTACGTAATATTTCCAAAAAGAAGAAAAATTTATGGTGTTGAGGAGGTGGTGAGTGAACGAGGGCCAAGGTAAGGGGGACAGAGAACCTCACGAGTTTGAAAGAGGGAATTTTCATAAAGCCAATATATGATGCTGGAAAAAGTAGAGAAAGGAGAAAATTGGAGGGGGAGGAAACCTAACCACACGGGCAGAGAAAGGGGAGAATAAAAGGGGGAGAAGTGGAGGCATTATGGAGGGAGGTGAGTGAGAGAAATCATGAGGGCAAAGGCTGAGGAGTCTTTTCGAAGGAACTACGTTTTCTTAGGCGATCGCGGACCGTGGTAAGATTTGACATTTCGCATAAAATGTCAGCGTGGCTGGTGGTGGTGACTATGACCGTGTGGAAGGGGTGGACGAGTGGGATGAGGTAACAGGGGTTCCTTCGAGGGAAGCGAAGGAAGGAGATGCGGAAAGAAAAGAGAGGGAGGGTAGAGTTAAGGCGGGGGAGCGAGAACAGGAGGAAAGTAGGGAAGAAGCGTGGGAGGGCCTTAAGACGTATGGGAGTTCATTTTAATTTCCTTTCCTTATACATTTTTTCCACCGGCCGACGTCATTATAACTCCCCTCTGTTCCCGCAGTCTTTCTCCCCACAACGCTCTAAACTCCACGGAAACGCATAAAATGTGAAAGGAACCCTCTTTTTTTTAAAAAGAGCTTTTCCCGAAGTGCCACTGAGAGGTGGGGAATGTTATTCTTTTTTTTTACAGAATTAATATGACAATAATAACGGCGGAATGAGTAAGAAGAGAGAGTTGGCCCATCCCGATACCAGAGACTAACTTTTCGTAGATGGCAGCACACTTTCTTCATGGCGACCCCCTGAAAATTCCGTCTCTCGATTTTACCCTCTGTAAATTCTCCCTAAACTTCCTTCCTCTACATTATTTCAAAGGTATAGTTTCTTGTAACATCCTCTCGCTTACAAAAATTATTTTTGCTTGGCTGGTCTCGACAATTATGCAAAAAACCAGCATGAGAATATATGCATAGGTAACATATTGGGATTGAGAATGAAGATGTTTTGTATACGTACACTAGATGGTACTTAAATTAGTATTGCCCTTAAAAATCTACGCTAGATGCCAGAAATGGAAAAGTGGAAGAGAAGAAAATGGAAAGATGAAATAGGAGAAAGTTACTTTTGACTTTGGAAAGATTCTCCTGGCTATAGGAAGCATAATCAGTATAATATATGAAAATGAATTTCTTCTTTTTGAAATATATGGGGGTTTATTGATGATGGAAACCACTGCAAAACTTATTTTAAATTAGATTTCCTTGTATAAATTTCAAGCGAATGTCATAAATGGAGATCATAAGAAAATGCTACAAATCGGAGGAAATAGGTTTGAAAAAATACTAAATCTTTAAATAAAATGTTCTATAGAGGAAGATTAGTTGACGTTTAAACGATATGATTAGAAATTTTTTTAAAAATTATAGAAAGGGAAAGCGTATCACAGAGGTTACTCGGGAGCGATCTTAAGAAATAGACAAGGAGAAAAATAAGTTTTTTAGGCGTTCTTTACAAAAAGTAAACAAAGAACGACTTATGGTTAGATCATGTCCGTCCGTCCGCATGTTTCATCTCAGAAACTACTAAGCGGATGTTGATGACATTTGGTATTTAGGACATAGGGGCAAAGAAAATAAGAGAATTATATACATAGTTGACTTGACCTAAACGGGAGCGCCACTTTAATGGTGACAAAGAATTAACTTTTCTTTATATCTCGTACAATATCATTTATAACAAAAAAGTCTTTAAAGAACTTTGTAGAACTAATCAAATAGCATATGTTTTGTTCAGTACATTGTTATCGAGGGAGTAGCCGATTACAAGAAAATCAAACGAGAAAGTCGTAATTCACTTAGGACTTGGAATAGATTGAGGTAAGTTTTAAATAATTGTCAATTGTTTTATTAATTACAACTGATTCCTCTCTTGTTTTCAACAATCCAATGATCCACGAAAACAAAAGTAACTATTCCGAAGGTAAGAAACAAAATTCTATCGGGAATTAAATAATTTTGAGTCATTAAATCAACCAAAATATACTTTAAAGATATTGCGTCTGAGATAGAGCTGTGTTCGTGTGAAATTATAAGAGAACTGGTGTTTAGATCTAAGTTCTTTCATTTCCCACCTCGTATTCGCCAAACCGACTCGGGTAACCAAATCCTCTAGGCTATATTTTAATATTCCCTTCTTTCTTTCTCCCTCTATAGTGCACTACGTGCGATCCAAATGCCTTCAAGGGGCGACAAACTATCTCCCTCTTCCCCTCTCCCTTTCCGTCGCCCGGAGAGAAATACCGCATACGGAAAACAACCCCAATCCTTTTTTTACCACTTTCGCCTACCACCGCCGACGAAACGGAGAATCCATTTACGAATCAGGCGCCCGGCAGAGGTGTGTGACGGGCAAATTGCTCCGGGGCGAGTTGATTTACGGGAGAAATTTCGGTTTTTATCTCCTCCTTTCGGTGGGGAAAATTCCCGTGTTTTCTTGCCGTAAAGACTGTTGTAAGGCTCTGCTGGGATCGGAAGGGAGTAAAGTAAAAAAGAAGAAGCGCGCTCCGCGTTTTTCTCGATGACTTTTTCCCTCTTAATAAGGTGGAAGAGATTCAGAAATGTTTTTGGATCTTGTAAAATAAAGCGCCAAAATAAATCCCAGATTCTGCAAGTTGCGAATTCTCACCATTTAAGCGATAGATTTGAAATATTTTTGACATCAGAATAAATCGTCTATGTTTCCGCATCGCCAATTTCATGTAAAATGTTTCCATAATCATGGTTGGTTAATTCTTGATAAAAATTACATTATCGTAATGATAATGATTTGATCAAGAGAATGAATTCGCGATAAAAATATTCGTACGCAAAAAATCGTACAATTAAAACATAAACTTCGAATAAAACTTCCTCCTTCGAATGGATTTCTGTATTAGTGTTTAAGAGTGGATGACTCCCGATAAACTCCAAGCAATTATATTTGTCTCTATAGAGCTTTCAATCCTCTGCATTTAGAAATTTGGCAATAAAGTCATTTTTCATAGTTAAATCCAAATAAAATTCATTAAAATATCCAAAATGTTATTTTTAATCCTAGGTGAGAGATTAATCGCATGATTTCTTTCTTTTCAATATTTCAACAATAACAAAAACTTCATCGCTCTATTTCATATATGTAGTTCAAACTAACTACATTTATATGAAATGTAAACACTTTCAAACACCAGCGAATTATTTCGGAGTGATACCAGAATTTTGAGGCGAGGCTAAAAATGGCTTCGTGCGACGAAAGCACTAATTTCTAAGAGCCGATGTCTTCTGGGAAATGTTAAATCGTTTTGACGTCGAAATGTCAATCAATTTTATGGTGAGCTTATGTATTGTGGAGTGATGATGTCACCGACAAACGTCCTTTGCCTCATAAAGCCTTTTCCCTTCCGCGATAAAACGGAATGAATCGTTGCTTCCCTTCACACTTCACTATCTTCTCCTATTGCCTTCGTGTAACTCTAGAGCTTTCAATATACATAAAGGGTGTGAGTAAGTGAGTAAACAGCTTTGAAGATTTATTCCGAATAAAATGAGAATTAGAAGCGTTTTCAGTAAAATTTTAGGTATTTTACGTCTTGACATATATTATTGGATATCCAAATAAGGCAAACGTTTTCAAAATACATTCATAAATTTAAATTGACTTTTTAAGCAGAGATAGAAAATATATTGTATGTCCACTCGTCATTATATGTTCTCAGAACCGTAAGTGAACGAGTCTTTTGTATAATGAAACAGGTTCTTAAACGATAAATTGATAAACCAAACAAATCAAATTCAAGAATTTTCAGAATGGCAACATGATACACGAAGAAGAAATAGAATAAATAAACGAAGAAATTACCTAGTTTAGAAGTAAAGGTTAGCGATTCAACTTAGAACGTATTTCTTGTGACTGCGTGGAAAACTATCACTTCCAGAATATATTATAAGAAATACCGAAGGTCATTTAGCGGAGAGACTATTTGCTCTACATTCGCTTCGCGAACATTCACAATAGAATTTCAAATGCATCAAGTGTGACGACGAACGTGTCTGGGAATGAAGCGACCAACTACAGTATGTCATGCGCCGAATCTGACGTAAAAAAATAGTAAAATTAAAATTAAAATGTTTTCACTTACCTCTTATCTTCTGCTCGTCCATAAGGAGGCGCTCGAAGTTCTCTTTCATCTCCTTCTCTCTCAGATACTTCATCTCCAACTCGGCTGAAAATAAAAAAATACCCGTTTTTATTAAAATGTTCGATATAATATTTGTGCCTCATAAAAGCAAATATATAACCAAAGTTTTCAGAAGACAGTGTTAAATTGTCGATACCTCAGATTTGCCCTATTTACTTAGAATGCTTTATGTTTGCGAAAGTTCTCTACGGAGTATGTCGTGCATGTAATTTATAATGCAAATGCAAATTTGAGGTTTTGTTAATAAACAACTATATTTTATTGATCATCAACGGCTGAGTATATTTTCTTCTCATAAAAAGTTTTTAGTATTACTTGAAAGATATTCAAAGCATCCTAACGGTAAGGTATATGACAATTCCATACGTTTTTATTTTTGCTTAAAAAATTCTTTGTAGCAGAAAATAATCCATATGAAATTAAACCATTCTCCGTGGACGGAAATACCGAAGTGAACGCTTCAAGAGGATTTTCAGACCTTTCTCCGTACAAATTTTATGATTCAAAGTCACACTTGAGATGAACGATGCGGATAAGAATACAAAAGCATTCACATTATGTCTTAAGACAATTATTTTATAGAATTTCTTTTAAAATTTTGTAATATGTTAAATTTATTAAATTCATCTTCTATTAAATTTTGAGCTGAGGGTTACCCTATCTCTCAACCGTTTTAACAAAATTTTGCTATTGATAGAATTTTTGGAATACCTTTGATAAAAATCATTGTACATTTCTTAAATATTTTTGACCAACGAAAAAAGTAGAAAAATCTGAGATCTCAAAATTAATTTTAAAAACCGACAATGAATCAACACCGTTCTTATTTAATCCTCGTAACTGTTTTGCGAAGAAATTGAACCATCAATCCCTCCAAAAAATACGACAAAATAACTTCGAAAACTTTTGCGGTCTCGTTTCTTTTTTTACAATTATAAACAATAGACCCAAGTTAGGAACACCTGATGCTTTCGGGAAGGAAATGACGCGTAACGAGGCAAGATATGGCCCCGGAATGCGAAATCAGGGCACACTTCCCGCGCTACTACCCATCCCAACCCTCCGACTCCTCTTTCTACTCCTCACCCCTCTCACTGCGCGCGGCGTCACCTTGAATACAACTACACCAACTCCCGAAACATCCTTTCCCAGTGGTTATTAAACAACTAATACATTAATAATAATAATATCCCACGGCGAGAATTATCATATATATTAACTTATAAATCTCGAGGTAGATCGGTAAAGACGGTGAGTGAGATAGAGAAAGAAGTTAGGAAGCAACGACGAGGCGGAGGAGAATCTTCCAACGTCGCGGCGTCAGAATTAAGACGCCCCACTCTCGACTTAGAGGTCCCCGGAGGAGGAGAAGTTCCGCAACCCGTCGCACCGCTTCTAGCGCCAACTTCTCTCTCCCTTCTAACTACCTCTCTCTCTCTCTCTCCCACCGCCTTTGCTCCCTCGCCCTCTTCGTATTCCTTTCCCTCTCGAATACTCTCCTCTTTTTTGGGCGAAAAAAGAACGCTGTTTTCATTTCCATAGAGAGGAGAAATGAGGAAATAAGGAGGGTGGTTCTTCAACGGGAGGTCGCTCCGTCCCGCGAGGGAAAGGCTAAAACCTTGCGGCTTTGTTAGTTTTTAGATTTGGAAATGATTTACTTGTTCCTTCCGAGATCTTAATTAGCATTTAAATCTAAAACATTCTACGATGGAGGCGGAAGCTATGGGTGAGATTGGGAAGCGGAGCGTTTAGGGGGGAGTTGAAAATAAGAGGAGGGGAGGGTGAGAGAAGTAAGGAGGGGGTAGCGAAAGGAGGGGAGGGAGGTCACAACATGCAATCACCCCACGGGCAATATAGGGCTATACTACGTGCACTATTGTTATGCAAATTTCGGGGCGGCCGGAGAGCAGAGAAGGAGGGTGTTATGGGCGAAAGGGTAAGGGGAAGTAGGGGTAGATATTGGAGAAAATAAGCGAAGGATGGAAGAGGAGGGATGGATACAGGGGAGGTAGGGAAGATAGGGGATGAGAGGGAGGTCTTGGAAGAGCAAAACTTGGGAGTCATGGTAAGGAAGGACTTAAGTTTGCCCGAGGGATGCACATAGACATCTTAATACAAGTATAGCCGAAGAAAGGTTGTCTAGCGGTTGATTCTGCTGGGATATCTCAGTTTTGATTCTTCTCGGTTCAAATGCTCTTCCCTGACCGTTATATATTTTGGTAAACAGTAATTAATGATTGTCATTTGCTTCAAATTAAGTATCTTATGAAAGGAATATGCAGTGATATTATGGACACGACATCTGATCTCATGAACTTTGTTTTCTAAACTTTTTCTTAGACCTTTAAACATGAATTTAACTTAAATTTGATCCCAATATCTTAATACGTAATTTTATTTGTTTATGTAATTGTCATTCTATCTCGCTCATAAACAAATTTGCGCTCACTTTTCTGCTTTTATACTGATTGATATAAATTATTTAGGGTGCACTCTTGGTACACAACCAAACGTCACCTTTTAAAATCTCGACTTTAACGGTCCAAGTTCGATCATTTTATTCCTCCGTTTTAATTACATGGGATCTTTTTTATTTGCTTTGAAAAATTGTTTATTATCACCGTAAAAACTCTGGATTTGAACCAAAGAATGCCTAAAAGAATGATAATTCAATTGCCTGTTGTTGCTTTTCAAATATATGCTGAATCTGTCCATAAATTTATTTTGAACACAAAATATGGTTTTTTGAGGTTAAATCTTTCCCCGTAAACGACAACCGCCTTGTTTTTGATTTCGCAAAATTATACGACCGTTAAATTTAATTAAATGAAAAACGATAAAATATTCGTGAATTATTTACACATATTTAATGGAAGATGTTCAAATTAAATATTAAAACGAAATTGAACGTTAAATTTCAATTAATCTTAGATTTAACTAGCCAATAGATAAATCAAGATTGACACTTTTTTGAGAAAGTATTCTCAAGGAGGGAGGGAAAGACGGAGAGAGAGAGAGAGAGGGAAGGAGGGGGAGAGAGGAAATTTTGCATTAATGGCATTTGTAAAATATGGTTATTTCATTAAATTATTTTCATTATAATAATAAAAGTTTGTATTTTACTAGGAATACTTGTCTTTTATTAAATCAAAAAATAGAAAAATACCTTAAATTTGATAACCCGTAATTTTTGATGGATATAAACGCTTCTAGTATTACGATTACTACAAGTTGCATTCGTTCTTCGTGTTATGGATATCGCATCTTATAATTCTTTATTTTCGAAACGAACATATGGTCTTTTATCCGCAATACCTTAGTAAACTCACCATCGATCAAACGGCGAAAGTTTGGTAGAAATTGGAACTGCCATTATCTGGTTGTTGAAGTTCACACGAAGGCACATTCAATATTTTATTTATATACAGGGTGTTTCAAAATTATGTATACACAACTTAAAAAATTATATTTCGTGAACCAAAGGTACAATTTGCACAATTTTTTATTTAGTTTAAAGGTTAAATGCATAATAATGTCTGTAATGAACAAAACTCAAGTAAGATGTTCAAAATGTCCACCACCAGCACTGATACATAAGTAACATCTCTCTTTAACAGAATTACATACTACAGTGCACAAGTCAGTAGAGATTCTGTGTGTTTCTTGCTGTGCTGCCATCCACAGATCCTCCAATGTTTGCGGTTTCTGACCGTAACTTTATCTTTCAAGTATCCCCATGCAAAAAATCCAAAGGAGTGAGTTCTGGAGACCTTGGAGGGTATTCAAAAGCACTCGCCCTGCAACCTATCCATTGCTCAGGAAATTCATTGTTCAGGTACTCCCGCACAGTTGTATGAAAATGTGGGGGTGCACCATCCTGTTGAAAATACACCAATGTATCCGGAAATATGTTTAAGATATTAGGTACTGCATAATTTTTTAACATATCAAGGTAACTTTCTCCATTAACAGTGCCATTGAATCTGTAAGGTCCGATTATTCCACGAGAGGAGAGTCCCATCCACACAGTAAAACCTGGTAGATTGACATCTTTCTTCAATATGAAGTGTGGATTTTTACCTGCCTAGTAAACGCAGTTATGACGATTCACATGGCCATTCAGCTTGAATGTGGCTTCGTCAAACCATACAATTGAATCTTTAAAAGCATCAATTCCACCATTTTTTTAATGTACCACCCACAAAATTGTGTTGGTCGATCTGGATCATCTTCTTGGATTGAATGCAGTAATCGAGGTATAAATGCCTTCAATTTTATGTTCTTTAGGATTCTAAAAACACTTGTATGGCTCAATTGTAGCTCACGTGACCACTGTCTTGTAGACTTCCTAGGGGAGCGGGTAATTGCATCTCTGACAGCTTCAACATTTTCGATACTTCTTGACGTTCTTTTCCGCCCACAGCATGTCTTGTTGATATTGTTCACTGCTCCATGTTCCTCAAATTTATCACGCAGACGGGTAATTGTTAGACGAGTTGGTACTTTTGTTCCATATTTTCTTTCTCATGCACGCTGAACGTCTGTGACGTTTTCAAATTTCCAATACCATTTTAGAATTAACTTTCTCTCATTAAAACTCATCTCTAGTTCTCTATCGTTTCCATGGATATTTGTAACTAATCAAACATTGTTAAAATAATTTATTTATTTTGCTTTAAAATAAAAGAAAAATTGTGCAAATTGTGCAAATTGTATATTTGGTTCACTAAATATAAATTTTTAAATTGTGTATACATAATTTTGAAACACCCTGTAGATTACATTAATAAGCTTCGCATTATTTGCTGGAAACACATTTTTATATTATGAAATACTTAGTATGCATAAATGCATAGCCTTAAAATTTCAACGTTTTAATCATAAATATTTCTCACTGATTACTTAAGGTTCTAGTTTATAAGCTGTTTTTTTTCTTTTTGTACATTTCAGTTATTCAAAATACTTGTAGTGTGAATACAATAATTGCAGGTAAGATAACAAATTCGAACAGAATTTTCAGCGGTTTGAGAATAGGAGAGTCTATTCGTAACTGTAAATGTTAAAATCTCAATCCCAAATATATAAATATAACAAAAATATTGAATACCGCAATGAAGCTGAATTCCTCCCCATTTCAGATCAAGTATGAGAAGAAAAAATAGTAAAACAAATAAACATTTAGTCCCCAGGGGAATTTCCGCTTTCGTTATCATCGTCTATAAGACGCCTCAAAGTTGCGCTTAAAAATCTAAATGAGGAAAGACTTCTACTTGTGACACCACTTTAAATAAACTGAATCCCGCCACCTCAAAGAACTATCATCTCGATGATCTCAGATTTATGTGCACCGACGAGAACCGTTTTATATGAATGAGTCCGCAGCGATGTGACCTCGATGAAAAAATCATAAGGAACGAAAATGTATCACGGCCTCTCCTCTCTCCGTATTGAAATTCATATTTCAAGATTAAAAAAACCGCAGAGGCTACACGTAAAAGAAGGCGATGGAGAGCGAAAACAGCAAAAAAAGCGTCGAGCGCATGGAAACAAAAGACAATCACAGCGAGAGAGATTTCAAAGGAAGCCGTCTTTCATTTTTATTTTCGCAGCGTATAAGGATAGGAAAGCCGCTCCCTCCCCAACCTCTCTCCAGCATTCCACAAGATGAAAAGATCTCTCGGCATAACCTCCAATCCCGACGTGCAAACACACCGAAAAACGAGAGACAGAGGAATAATTGCGGATCAAGAAAGAGGGAGTGGGAGAAGAGGGATGAGCAGGAGATAGCGAGGGGAGGGGGAAGAGATAGAGAGAGATGCGGGGAAGTGTAGGTTGGAGAGGAATGAAAACGATTCGCGGTCTTTGAAGAACGTTTGAATAGAACAGACTCGGGGAGTCATTCCCTCCCTCCCTCCGCTCTTCGCCCCTCTCCTCCTCCCTCCCTCCCTGTTACCCCTCACCTTGCATATCAACTTCGCCCCTTCGTGCTGCCGAACCCATATCACAATCTCCTACCCTCTCTTCGGGAGGCGCCCTGGCTAGAGAAAGAATTAGAAACATCGTCCTTTTTCCCCTACCGTTCATTTTCAGCTACAACTGTCTTAAGAACGACTCGCGTATACGTCTTCATCTTTCCACCGCCATTATCTATGAATAAATAGCTCAAGTTTAGTTTAATCAAAAAGTTACAACAGAACTCGTTTCCGATCAAGTCATATTTTGCATCTGATACCAACTGGGACAAAGTAACTATTCCGTAATTCTTAATATAAAACGTGTATGGATTGACGAAGAAATACGCCCTCGATAAGAGCCTAAAGCTGCGCCATGTATTCATTTTTGAGTAAAGGTAGAAGTGAGCTGAATAGACGAAGGAATAAAATTATAACAATCAGAAATTTAAATTTAACTTTATGCACTACAGTCACGATTAAAATAATGAATTGTTTTCAAGATTCAAGCAAAACTTTTAAGAAAATATTTTGCATGCATATCCTTCCAGTTATGCTCAAATACTCTAAAATTCTTGAATATTATACTTCCATTTAACCATTAACATATATCTACTTGCGCCATAACGTGATTACCCTAAACTATAGTCGAACACGAACACGGAGATGATTACATTATTTTTTCCCTTTTAATAAGTCAAGTTTAATACACTACGAATTTAAGTTTCTTTTAATCGGGACAATCAAGTAAAACAGTAGCAATATCAAGTGGAAAATATGATCGTTTTTTGGAATGATGTTCTCTTTCGTTAATTTCCTCACATTTCCTCACATTCCATCAATTCCAATCAATTCACGTCGATTACCGCAAACCCCGCCTCTCAAAACCTCTTCCCTCTATGCCTATCTATCTCTCTCTCCCCACTATATCACTCCCTGCATCCCACATTCGATGGAGAGAGAAAGAGGTCTTCTTTTCTTCCTATGTTTGGAAGCGTATGTTCGTTTCCGCCCATTAAGCCTTTTGGAGGCTGCTCCAGCAGAGAGAAAGAATTGAAGAGAGAGTATGACAGATAGTTTGTGGAGGAAATACGAAAGAATGGTAGGTAAAACGCGTGGGTGGGAGCGCAACGAAGCTTCTGGGAAGAACTACACTCCCCTCCCCCCCACACGCCCAACCCTTTCCCCCTTACATGAAGGACAGCTTACATTCCATCCGAATGAGGTTGAGTCCCTTGCCACTCGTACTTCTCACCCTCACCGACCCACTCCTCCCTCCACACTACCCCAATTTTCGCAACCCCCCTTTCTCTTCCTCTTCCAAGAGCCAAAACATTTCCTTTCCGCGGCGTATCCTCTCCTCCTACAACCTATTCTCTTGTCTCTCTCCCTCCGAGTGGATTAATTCAATTACATGGGAACAGAACGGCCATGATAATACTCAATGTTCTGTTATGTGTGTAATTATCCTTACGTTATTGGAGCCGGAGTTGAGTGGTTCGAGAGCGAACGCGTGGAAGAGAGAAAGGAGAGAGAGAAATTGGGAGGGATGAAAAGGTGGGAAGACGTAACGGAGTAATTGATATGGAGAATGGAGATAATCGAGAAAAATTGCACTTGATAGCAACTCATTGAAGGGGGAATGGAATCGAATTATATCGAGATTTATCAAGCATTTTTCTTGAGAGGATTCCACTCTCTTAATTTCTGCTCTTCTAGTGGGGTAAATGCTTTTTGGTACCAATGAAATATCAGTAATAATAGAACGCTATAAATAAATAGAGTTAAGGCATCGTGTGACATTTATCCTTAAACTTTGTTTGCTCAAGAATCAATAGTGACTGTAAAAATTGGAATTTAAATGCTTTTTATGAAAAAATCCTCATTTACAATGAACATTTTTACATCTGTAGTGGTACATTTAATTAAACTCGTTTAAACAAAATATCATCAGAAATAAAAAACTGGAAAAAAATCATAACTATTTATTATCAAGCATTGTGGACAAAGCGTAGAAATTGGCCGCGTCCCTATGAAGTATTAGAGAAAGGTTCCCATGAAGAAAACTTAAGAAATCTACAATTGATTATAAAAATATTTGTATAAAAATACTCTCTTATATGGAAATAGTTTTAAATTAATTCTTTAATGCGACTAGCACGTAAGAACGTTCCATGAAAAAATAAAGACCTCAAATTCAAAATCATGAATTAATTAGTGATAAATGAATCCGAGTTATAACTCTAAGGTACGCATAAATCTTGGTAATGAAGAATCCTTTCCAGGGGGAGAGAGGAAGAAATCATCACATCAATTCTAATCAATCGCGCAATTACAATTTTCTCGCAAATTTTACGACTTCGATAGGCGCCTTCAACATTATCCAAAGTCCCCCATTCTATCGGAGATTAGGTCTCTCCCACCAGATCACCCGGGAGCGGAGGGAATGAAGCGGAATGACTTTGAAGAAAAACGATTATCGCGTATGCAGTTGCCTTATTCCTTTGAAAGCGGGGTCACAAGGGAGGAGGAGGGTTGAGGGGAAGGAGAAGGGTAACGCGGAGAGATGGGAGGGAGGAGTAAGGTAGGAGGTTGAGACAGAGGGGACCTCCGGATGGCTCGGGCCCCTGAAGGAAACGACCCGTAAATTGGCAAAAGCAGGAGATGGGAAATTAGAGAAGAGGAGAGGAAGGAAAGAGGAGGGGACGACGATAGAGAGAGAGAGTAGGGAAAGGGAGTGTAGGTGATACCACCCCACTTTTGAGTAGGGGAGGAAAAAGAGCGGGATGGGAGTGGGACGAATTGGAGGGAGTTAGGTAGTGGGAAGGAGGCTGAGGAGATTAAGTAAGGAATAAGGTTTTCGCCAAAAGCACGGAGGGGCCAACTATAAACCGCCGCTTTTGCTACTGGAGTTGTATTCGGTAAAGCTGAGGGAAGGGTGGATGAGGAGAACGGAGGAACGTGGGGAGACGGTGGGGAAGCAAAAGTGGGCGGGTAAGAGAAAGGGAAATGGTATAGCGGATGAACTCAATTCGCGTTTGATACATAGAAAGGATGAGATAGGGCGAGGTTTTAATCCTATTCCCTCGGCACTTCAGAATTCGGCACCCGTAGTTGTTCTAACATTTTAAAGGAGTCAACTTATACATTTACTTATATATGGAATTGTCAAATAAAATATTAGCTAATAAAAGTAAACATTTACTTTTGTATAAATGCAACGCATGATCATGCTAGACAACTTTTTCAAAGGATTGGAGGAAAGCTAAGAGCCCATTCGCAGATCGTTTCAATTTCTTGAGATTTCATTTCCTAGTAATATAATCGACATCGGCCTCATTCCCTGACATTTTTGGAGGTAACGATTCACAAAAAGCATTTGCATAATATGCAGAAACACTTTTATTAAAAATGTAGTCAAGAACCTGATTTAGTGCCTACCTATATAAGTAGCGCCATCCCTGCATACCGTCCATGAATCCTTGTGAACAGAACTTCCATCTTATGATTGCATAGAGCAGGGGTCCCCAAACTACGGCCCTCGCAGTGATTTTATCCGGCCCGCCTTATCATCAAGAGTGTTCATTCGATATAATTTACGATATCTAAACGACATTTTCCGAGTGCTTAGATGAAATCTACTTTTAATATAAGCGAATTACATATTACAGAATCGAAAAAAATTCTCAAAACCTGCTCTGAGATTTTTACACGGCCCTATCAGTCATTTGAAATGCCGTATGTGGCCCGTACAGTGAATCATGAAGCCTCATGTGGCCCTTTCAGTAAAAGGTTTGGTGACCCCTGGCATAGAGCAAGCATATATTTCGATTTACCGCCACCTCCGCTTTAACGCCAATGTAGTGCTGGACAAAAGGTGGCGCTGAATCTGAGTCTGACGTATGCATATTTCAATACAATTTATAAAAACTGAAAATTATATGAATTGTAGTTAATTTCTAAGAAGTTCAGCATTCACAGTGAGGCATCACATTCCAACTACCCTGGAATGAATATTTCCGAGAATGGAATGGGAATGATCACCCCAAGCATGGCGGGGTTTTGAAAAAGACGGATTGAGAGGATTGGGTTTTCAACGGATTGTAAGGATAAGCCTTCTCCGACCCTCGCTTCTCCCTTCGAAAAAGGGGGAAACGTTTTTCTCGCAGTGTCAAGTGACTCTCGAGAAGAATAACCCTCCATCTCACCACTCGGAAGAGAATGGAATGAAAACATTTTTTCAAGTTCCGTCGACGTTCTTTTCTTTCTGCATTCCCTATGAAAACAACTCCACACATCCATTCTTGCGCTCGATTTCATTCCAAGGACAACAATTTGAAGTTCAACGTATGATATTGCCGAACAGAGTGAATGGAATTTTCACCGTTTTTAGATGTTCTGGTATCATTGACAGAAGTATACTTATGTCCACTTACGTAAAGATATAATTTTGGCGCGTTTCCAATGCATTATAGTCGAGAAATCAACTTTTATAGCCTGGGTTGAGCAATGATACAACCCCTTCTTATCTCCATCTAATATCTTCATTGCTCTTCTATCTTCACGCGATTTCTTATTTATTATTACCAAATCAGTTTATTTATAAAGCCGCCTTTCAATTAATCGCATAAATCTTTTCTTTGCGTTTAGTGTATTATTTTACAATTTTTATTAACGTTTCTATTTAACTTCATTTTTAATGATGTCCAAATTACTTTGGTATTTGAAGATAAAAGTACGTAAACGAATGGAGCAGATAAAAGGTTTAAATGAAATCGATCCCACAAAAAGAGCCCAAACCTTAAATAAAGTTTCGCGTAGCTTTCACACAAGCGAGTCACGACTGCGTGTTCGCATGATCTTATTTTTTATAGTCCAAACCCGATTCGATTAAAAAAACGAGAACGTCCTGCACTTCGTAAATCACAATCTTTCGTAATAGTATTTCCGAATATATTTACTAAGGGAACGGCATTAGGATTAGCATACTCGAAATGGAAACTTGTAAACAACTATCTATATATACTTAATTCTACAGATTGGCCGAAGGAGATGAAGTACCGTTTGACACGCGGCAAGACGATGAAGGAGAGTAAAAAAACAGACCTGCCAATCCAAAGACAAATTCCGAACCCCCTGCGGACCAAAAACCACATCCATCCCATTTCCATACTTCCCTACCCTACCACCTTAAACAATGGAGCTAAGTGGAGAAAGTCATCCGATACGCGAGGAATATTTTTCAATACCCAACAATCCGACCACCTCCAACAGCCCACCCACCAATTTTCATTTTATTTCCCTACACCGAGTCGTCTCGTGTTTTTTTTCTTTTTTCCTTAAGTCGCAAGAACAACAGAGGGTGCTCCGATATGGAATGATGGGAACCGGGAGGGGTAAATGGGAGCAAAGTTTGCGTTGGAAATGTATAGCCTATGCTCGTGGCAACTCAGACTTTTCTTTCACAGTTTGATGCATAGTACACATCTTTTTCTATCACTCTACAGAGACATTATGTACGCGGCATAACTTTCAAAACCGAGAGAACTTCGTGTCTTCTGATACCATTTCCATAGTTAAACCATGGAAAATTCAGTGAATTGCCAGAATTGGTGATACCTGGCGGAGATAAATCCTGCCGCGTATTCTTCCATTTGAACGCAAAAATATATTCGGTTTTATCTTACCGAAAGTATTAAGGAGATCCCAAGTACTGACAACTAGTTAGATATTCAAAATTTAATTTAAAATTTCAAACTGTACGCATGGTTACGCTCATATAGAAATGCAACAAATAAGAAATAAAAGTAAGAAGCTGTATTGAGAACTCCTTTCTGTCAAGAATATGAAACAGTTGAAATACATTTTGGTAAATTAAATTAATTTTGGGCCGAAGTTATAGGAGAGCTTATTAAAATGTCGAAATTTGTCTTGTAGGTAATTCCGATAAATTGAAATAGCTTTAAGTAGCAAGAAATAATTTTGATCTTTATTATAGATGTAGAGGTTGGACTACATTACTGTTTTAGCAGTAACTACCCAACGCAACAGTTGCTTACTCCATAGGTGGCAGTTACAACGTCAAGAGGAGAACACCAGAAGCAGCAGGTGTAGTAGGCAAAGAGACGGCCTCGCGGAGGAAGAGATAATGCAGTGAGAGAACAAGAGTATATGAGAAGATAGGACGTAGAGAAAGGGGTAAGGAGGGTAAACTGAGGAAGAGACGAAGGGGTGTGTGAGAGTGAAGGAGGAGGTGAAATGAAAATGGTCCCATAGGAGCACTCAAACCTATCCAATCCCTCCACCTCTCTCCTCCCTAATCGTCCTTCTCCTACCTATCTCCACCGACATATCGCCCACTTCCCTCCCCCACGCATGCCACCCCTCTTCATCCCCCTAAGGTTACGCGACCGTCCCCTCTCCCTCATCTCGACTCCCCACTCTCACTCCCATCCACCCCCGTATCACTGCGCCAAAACGTTGGACAATTATTCCGGCTCCTGCAGACTAACTGGATTTTCGTAGCCATCAGGAGTACCTAATGAGGAGAGAGCGACCGGGGAGGCCAAGGGAGAAGGATGAGTGAGGTAAGGGGGGATAGGTGGGGAAGGGGACAGTTAGTTAGAGAGCATTGGAGAGAGAGAGAGTGTGTGCGTGTGCCTATGTGCGTTGAATGTGTGCGTATGCGCGTGTGTGTGTTAAGGGTTGAGAAGGTTTTGGGAGCGGGGAGCCAGCACGTGATATTGGAACGAAATGGGTTTCGCCAGAGGAAGTTAGACGTTGTTGAACCTCGTTGGAGATTGACTGTTGAAGGGTTGTTGAGGAGGAAGGGGGCGGGGAGAGAGGAGAGAGGAAAAAGAGGAAAGGGGAGGCGACGGTAGTGTGAGGGAGGCTATCTGGGAAGCAGTTTTGCAGTTGCCATGGTGAAACTGTCAAAGGTCTCCGGCTAGGGATGTGCAGGGACGGGTTGAGGGGGAGTGGGGCGGAGTATAGAATGTGGAGCTTTTAAAACGGGGACACGGTGTGACTCACCGTCTGATATTGGGGTCGGTGATGGCGTTGGGATGATTCGATTGGCGTTGTGACGGAGTTTCCTCGCCGAGTATGAACGAATGCCTGAATTAAATGAATATTTTATGGAGAAGATCGGCGGATGGATGCGCGAGGTATTCGTAATTGAGGTTTTTGATGAGAGCGGCTTTTAGGAGAATGAAACGAAAGCTGAAAATTATTCATGAATAGCGCGGCGAAACAATTACAAGTCTTCTTCGAATATTTTACTCAATACATTGGGACTATACTATACCGAGTGCGGATATGGCTTGTAAAAAATTTGGAACAACACCAATTCAATGCAAAATTTCATGCTCGCGACGACAATTTCCTGTTATTGAAATTCTATGAGTACGATTTACCTCAACTTACATTCTTCTCTTTCTCCAATACCTGTGTTATAGCAGCTAAACTGTTGATACATTTTTTTAGACCACGATTGCCCCCAAAAATCACCATATGATAAAGCCTTCGCTGAATTCTGAGCGTGATCAGCTATGAAATGAGTAATATTTAAATATTTCCGATTTGATATCCGTAAAAAGATTGTACGACTGCTGTTCAAAATTTATGCCACGATAAAAAAGTTAACCAAACGGTAATTCGGAAACTTCGTAGAGTTGAAAAGCAGTTGCAAATCAACGGTTCCTCCGTGATAGAGGGTTCAGTTTTGCCTTGTGATCTCTTCGAATGAAGAACCATCCCACTTAACAAAAAAATCAAAGTCCGAAGCCATATGTCACGCATATCCAACTATTAGGCCGAGCGTGAACGGAGTAAAATGCGTCGTCAACCGTGCATAAGATAGGGCGGCCAATGTTAGCGGTCGAGGGGGGCTGGAAGGGAGCGCAGATTGAGAGATGTGAAAAGAGATGGAGAGGGGAGGGACGTAAATAAAAAGTGAGGCAGAGTGACGGGAGAGGAGAAAGGAGTGAAGAGAGGGAAAATCTGAGAAAGAACGCTATGGCAATGCATTGACGAGGGGATGAGGGTGCAGATGGGGGTGAAGGAGAGGGATTGGCTGGGAAGGGAAGGCTAAGGAAGAAGTGCGCATGGGAGGATGGAGAACGAGAGGGGAGGGGGGGAGGAAAGGCGGACTGTCAGCTACATGATTTATATCAAAATAATTACTTTTCGCGGTGGAGAAGAGAAGACAGAGGGAGGGAAAGAGGGAGGGAGACGGAAAAGAGGGTAAGGTGGCAAAAAACGCGCGGGGTTTTGAGAGGGAGAGGGTGAGTGTAATGGAAGAAATTGATTCCTCTTTTCCACACCGCACCCCTCCCTTTCACCTCCTCCACTCTGCCCCTTGCTATTCCCTACCTCCATCTTCCTTTTCAAAGATGTTTTTGTTTCTCACTCTTTCTCCTCCCCTTCATCTCTCTTTGGATTACGCATCTTGCCCCATCCCACAGCATCCCTTAACCCCGCGTCTCTCCTCCACTTTCCACTCTGCACCCCTCCCCAGCATTTCCTCTCTCCCCCTTTGAAATTGCACTAGGCATACAGCAGTCACCACTACTCTCTCTCTCTCTCTCCCTCCCCCACCCTCTCTCTCCCTCACTCTTTATCCTCTACCGCCGATGATCTCCATCCGTCATTCCACCTCTCCCTTTATCTTTATCTGTTACGCTGCTTTCCGGTCTCTCTGCATCTCTCTACCTTCCCCTCCTTCCCGTCTTCCTGCGCTCTTTCTCTCCAACTTTCTTTCTATCTCTTTATCCTTTCCATCATTTTTTCTAACGTCTCCCTCCGATCCCTCCCTCTCACCCTCTATGTCAACTCAGTTCGGCCATATATATATATATATATATATATATATATATATATATATATATATATATATATATATATATATATATTCCTCCCTCTGGCGACTCGGAATGAGATTCTTTTTTCTTGCTTTCCAAAAGAGATTATCGATCGATCGCATTTCCATCGCCTAAAGTTTTATTCGATTTTCGTCGGCTGCCGGATTCTAAATGACTTTTTTAATCTTTTCTTCGGTTCAGCATTCAATTTTACGCTTGGTCAATCAGCTCTCCTTTGACTTCCACTTTTATTCGGATTCTTTCGTCCATAGATGTGTGCGCGCATTCGATCTGCGTGTTAAGCCAAGCGAATAACTAAAGTAAATTTTAAAACTAGAGAGTCGCATTCCATTTATCGCATTGCACACAATTGCGAAATATTTTGAATAAATACCGGAATAAGATTCCCTGATTTAGGGTCCTAATATCAGATTATTCATTTTTATGCCTAATGCAATGGAAATTATTACGTCAAATACAATCTACTACACCAGGGGTCCCCAAACATTTTGAGAGGAGGGCCACATAGGAATATTGAAAGTACTAGGCGTGCCGGATCGAAAGAAAAAAAACGTTTCAAAATTTAAAATATTTTATTCTATAATTACCTAATCATATATAACTATAAGTAAACGTGAATAAATGTAAGAAAAAATTCTAATGCGAACAATGCGCCTGTTTTTTAATTGGAAACAGTGATTTTATGATGTTTAATAAAATTTCCGCGGGCCGGATAAAACCCTTTCGCGGGCCGTAGTTTGGGGACACCTGTACTACACGTTCAAATCACGAAATTGAAGAAAAACATTGCAACATTGCAAGAAGAAAAAATCACCCAAAAAGAAATTCATATAGATACAGGCAAAACAAGTTATCACAATTTGAATAAATTATATTAAACTTCAACTTTCCTGAAACAAATTTCAATTTCGGAAATCAACAGGAGATATTAAAGTAACCTCAATGTTCGCGTTTGATTGGTGTAAATAACGGCAGCATATTAATATCCTAGAAGAATTCCTCTCGATATAAGATTCTAAAATCAAAACATGAGCACATTCATGCATAAATCATCAACCATATCGGATCAGTGGTTCATTTTAAAAATTGCCACCTCCCGTGATATTCGTCATATCAGTTAAGTAACTTCTCCTCTTTTCGAGAATGAGATAACTCCGAATAGAAACCGGGCACTACAAGACAGCGCTCGTTCCGCCAACTGAGATCTTCCTCGACCTCGAAAAGACTTCCCTACCCACAATGCTTTCCATCCAGTTACTCCTTCCCCTTCCAATCCCTACCCCTAATGTTAACTTTCTCTCCCCCTAACTGGCACCCTAAACATCCTCAATTCTCCCTCTCACCCTCCTCCTTTTGTGTATTCAATAATGGAATGCACCTTAATTGAACACGCGGGGGCAATGCCAGAACCTCCAAAAACCCCCTTATCCTCCCCCAGCTCATCCTGATCTTACTTCCGTGCTATTCAGTTTCAGCACCTCTCCCTCATTCCTCTCCGACGACCTCTGCTCCTCATACCACAGCTTGTTTCCCATTAGATAGCGAGAGGTAATTATAACAGAGAAAGCTGTAGGGTTTTTAAGAAAAAAGCCACCCTCCCCTCTTTAACACCATCTTTACGAATAAGACACCCTCCTCTATTCCCCTTCTAAAAAAGGACCTCTTGAGGCAAAGATACGCGAGAGAGAGAGAGAGCAACCAGCCATCCCCAAGATAGAAACACTTAGGCACCCACCCCAGTTAAGGGAACGCAATTAGTGGCTTCTTTACAATATACATACATGTATATGTACGCATTGGCGAGACACCGCCTTCATTTTGTATGTTCGAAAGATTTAAGAGGAAGATGGGAATAGGTTGTGAGCTTTTATTTCATTTCGCGTGTCCGCATAATCGTATCACATGAATTATTTTACGGTTCCGTGCTTAAGACGCAACCATAAAACGCTTTTTGTGAAGGGAATCAATAGTCCCAGACATTACTGCGAAGCACATGCGTCACGGTGGTGGCAAAGGCCTCTATTAAAATTCCTCGGTTGTTAAAACCAGAAGGGTATCGCATTGTTGAACACGCTGTCGATTCAAAAGGATGGTTTTCATTAGATGGTTTCTATGGAATAGTGGGTTCGCGTTACGATTATTACCGCTTTATTACATCAATGGTATTGCTTTCTTTATCTGATTGTCTGTTCCTCCCGAGCTTAGCTTACATTAGCTTAACATTGGTGCAATATTTTAACAATAAAATATTTTTCGAAATGATATAAGTAGAAAACACGAGATTTCTAAAACAATGGAAAATCCGTTCTGTATTTTATTAAATTTTCTATCTTGACTTAATGGACAAAAAAATTATCTACAATATTCCTAATGCTTAGTGGCTTTCTAGATTTAATGTATGGTATCGAAAAAACAGTTTTTTTAAATTAAAATCAGAAATCGAATAAAAACTAGCCCGATACTTTCGGTCGTAATTTATAACAAAAAGGACTAATTGGAATAATTTATTTTTCATTAATCTCCTAAAAAATATTAACTATAAAAAATTCAATATCAAAAAATCTCTTCCTTGAATTATATTTTAATGCAAATATCATAAGAAAATATCTTTCAATTCAAATTTGTTAGTAGTTAGAAAAAACTTTCGCCACTTTCTATGAATTCTGCGAGGTTCAGCTAGCAAGGCAAGCAGCTAAGATTCGCAACCTCAAGAGGAACAACCTTTTGACGATTGGTTGAGCCAAGACATTCGCTCCTTATCGATCAATATTCCGCCACAGAAAAACCCTTACATGAAGCTAAGCCTTCCGCGAACCTATCTGATCCGCATCCAATCACCGAGCACTAAGCCGACAATTCGCGCCGGCGAAAAAATATGAAAAATACCGAGCGCAACTCTACTCCATTCTCTTAATAATTCCCGCGCCCCCATGCGGGAGAACAAAAATACCCCATCCTCCAAGTCCCGCACATCCCTACATCCATCGAGCCAATCTAACCTCCTCACCCCCTTTAGGAAGGGAGAGGAGGGAGAGAAACATCCCCACGCACGCACAGTAACCCTCTTCCTTCCACATCTCCCCCTTGGAAGAAAGCACCCCCTCCGTCCCCTTCGCAGGAGAGGGCAGCCGGAAATCCCTCTCCACGATCCTATCTTCAAAAAAACTCCCCTCTTCTCTCCTTCCGCACAATATGCTTTGTGGATTATTTCTTCATATTGCGCGGATCCTGGGAGAGGTGCCCATAATAGTGAAGGCGGAATGACTGCGGTTTTCGTAGGAGGAGGAAGAGGAGAAGGGAGTAAGTAGTCGGAGAGAGCGGGAGGAGGCGGCGGAGTAAGAGAGTAGGAGGGCCGTTATGAAATTTCGTAAGCTCGCCCTTCCTCTCCTCCCCACTCTCTCCCTATCACGGTGGGGAGGCAATGCGAATCGGTAGAGGAGGGAAGCGAATCGAGGAAGTAGAGGGATGAGAGGAGGAAAATGGAAAGCGAAAGAATGAAAGCAAGATGAAAAGGAGAGGTTTGGATCGGAGATAAGAAGGGAATATGTAAAAACGAGAGTACAGGAAGAAATTGAAAGGTTAAAAGAGTGAAATGATTTTCTGCCCCCATAAAAAAGGAATAGAAGAAAAGCAAAAGATATCAAAAATATATTTCCGTCTATTTTTGTCAAAATACGATTGATAACAGTAAAAATCAAATACATCGAAATAGCACTTAAATGGAAAATGGAACGAGATTAGAATTGTTAACCTAAATAAGCATTTCTAAACGATTAGCGCTTAATCTTTCCTCAACAAAAAATGTTTGGAAAAATGTTTTGAATTGAAAAAAATTAATGACTACAAAGACGTAGATTACGGAATATGCTTTCGTAAAAAAATGTGATATAAATATATTCCTGGCAAGGAGATGGGAATGAAACTAAACAGAGCGTGCAGGAATAATCCTCGAAGTGTTTGCTGTAGCCTTTTCTCCCAAGTTTATTCGAGAAGGAAGACACATGGTGGAAGATTCATTACACAGGTAAGTTAAATTCCGAACAGTTCCTTTGAGAAACTCATAAATAAACGGACGACGCTAAACTTCGGAGAAGATTTTAATCATAAGCAAAAGCCATAAAAGGTGAAACATTTGCATTTTGGGATCAAGCTCGTACTTAGTAGAAAGCCCAACCAACATCTTTCTCAGCCAACAAAGTGTTGTAAGGATGGCCTGAGATTTAAATCCTTCGCCTTAATTGATTGCTGCGAATTTAATGACGGTTTAATTGAATTCCGCGAACCCAGAAAAACAATCTGTTAAATTCCCGCTCGCTAGGAGAGCTAAAGTTTTACGGGAGGAATAAAATTAAGAAGTTTTTTCAAAGCTCGATAAGTAAATGCGTATACATATTTTTGATGACGCTCGAAAATCCAGAATCAAAATGTATGTTGAACAATAATTCGTAGAAAGTGAAATACGCAGTACTTTTTAAACTCTTATAGAGGAGACCTGTGATGTACTGATAGCAATTCTCGCAAAAGGAGAAGCGAAGTGATGACGGCGGTAGGGGCGAAGATGATGATGGGAAGAAAGTAGAAGGGATGGAATGATCCCTGTCCTTATTTATGCATAACATTCCCAGGCAATCACCGCCACTTCCTCTTCTGATCCCGTTGTTGGCTTTGGGATGTATCTCTGTTTATTTCGCCCTCACTTTCATTCCAAGACTTTTGTTAAGAGACATTGAGTATGGATCTCTTCTCCATTATGGCATCATGGGCAAAGAACTCGTCTATGCTAGTATACGCAAATTTTCATATATAATATTACCAAAAAATTAGAAGGAACGCTTCATTACCATGATTCTTATTTTTTATTTATTATGTAGTTCGATTTAGTCAAGGACGAGAGTTAGAGAAATGCATATGGAATACAATGTGACAAATCATAGCAATTTTCCTGTTGATATATGCCTTTAACAAGAGTCGTCTAACTTGCTTAACCGAACAATTATTTTCGTAACTCATCCCAGGTTTCCGAGTAAATGGCGTGGAATTTCTTTATATGATACCTATTAAGAATATAAGAAAATTTAGTTTTCTATAGAACACATATTATTGTAATCAGTGAGATTGTCATTCTCTATCTGATGTTATATAGCATATCCAAAAATATATCATGTCTCTAAGTATCAATTTTAAAAGAATAAAAGTCAGAAAATATTAGAAAAAATATCCAATGAGTGCCTTTAACGCAAAAGAACCTCTCTAAAAATAAAGATTTGCTATGCATTTCATAAGCTTATCAGCCTTTTATATTAGTTTACCGCGATTAAACATTTTACTAGAGCGGTTTATAAAAGCATTTTGTATTTGCAGTCAAACCATTAAGTGTGGCCGGAACCGGGGTTTACCACTCTCTCCTGACCCCGAAAACCTAAACGTCTCACGGCAGCCCCGAGCGGATAAGGAAGCCGAAGGGTCGCGCCTTTAGCGTAGTGGCATCCGCATTAAAACCTTCGTGACTAAGAGTCGAGAAAAACTTTCTTTTGTGGGGACGACGCCACGAGTATGCGCTTTGATCTCATTCCCTGAGAGGGTGGAGATGGGAGAGGGAGATACGGAAAAACAAAAGACACCGGAGGAAATTCCAAAGACCGACAACCCGACCGACACAAACAAGCGTGCCCACACGGGGTGACGCACGCGGATTACGCCGTCGGATTCCCAAACGCGGGAGCACGAAAAAGCGCGGTATTTTTATTTCTGCGCGCTCTTCCTCTCACCTCCTACTATTTCTTACCTCATCCTTTCTAGCAAAAAGCGTACGATCTACCCACCCTTCATCTCCTTTACGGAAAAAGACAACCCCCTCCCGCCCACGCGAAAGCTTCCCCCTCTATCTCTCTAAGATCTCCCCCCTGGGGCCATCTTATCGTCACCCTGAAATACCACGCCTCAAAACCCCATTCCGAGAGACAGTCTTCGAGCTTCGCATAGGAAGGAGGCACTGTGTGGAGGAGAAGGGGTGAAGTGGTGGGGAGGAAGAAACATTCTCAAAGGAGGAAAAGGCGACAGAGGAGAAGAGAATGGCAGAGGGAGGTGGGGGGAAAGATATGGAGGAGGATGTTGTGGTATTGGTCCACGAGAAAGGGAGAGGTAGAAGAGGATGAGGAGGGAGGATGGAAGTTGGGCGGAAAATTCACGCAGGGGTCCGTGCGGGACGGTAAAGGAGAATTGAAGTTTCGTAGAAGCGGCGGTGTATATGATGTGGCAGAGTGGGTGGTGAGAGGGGAAGCGGGGGAATAGGGGAGGGAGGGATGCCGAAGCCTATATCCCTAGCGTCTTAGGAACGGGAGAGAGAACCGGAGAAGAGAGCTGGAATGGGGAATAAGAGGGGGACCGTGGAGAAACGAAGGAACTGAGGGAGGGAAAGGGCAGAAAATACAGCCGAGTTGAGGCTGCGAAGGCAAGTAGAAGGATGTGCGACGAGAGGAAGGAATAAGATTGTATAAACGAACCCACAGACAATGAGATGGCGTGGCAATATGAAGATCTAGGTAGCAGATTACCTTTTCATTGAATAGTTTCACCCGAGTAATAATTTCGAGGGGAAATTACCGTAATAACAGCTGCTGTATCAAAAAATGTCTGAGATTTTGGAGCAATTACTGTAGTATTGTATCAAAACATATATATATATATATATATATATATATATATAATAATTTAATTCTATTAATCTATCAAAATTTTAGAATTTTGGTACATATTTGGATAATGTTTACTGATTAATTTGAAATTTTCAGGATCCGTGTCCCCAAAAATAAACGTATTTGGTAGAAGTATTCAACACGATATCGTAAAAACATTATTTTGATTAATTAAAACCAGCCATTTTAAAATAAATTTTACTTCAAGTTAAAGGCGACATGAAGAAAATCGCTACGAAATTCAATCACTAAATAAATCTAACCTCAAGTTTCAGATAACACAACTCATGAACAAAAATCACAGGGGAATTTCCAAAAAAATCTCTCTTTGCCGAGAAGGCAATTGCGAGAGAAAAAGCCAGCCAAGGGTTCTCCATCTCAGCCATCGGGGTATATGAGATATGCGCCCGTGGGTTCGAAGGAAACCGCATCATCTCCTTATCATACCCTTCATTTCGAATCCGAGGAGAAAGGAGGAAGCGAAAAAGGGAGTGGGGGAGGCGAAGAGAACGACTAAATCGCCTCCCACAACCTTCTTTCCCTCTCTTAACCCACCCCGAACTCAAGAAGTGATCACCGCTATTTCTGATCATCCCCCAAAACGGAGCGCACCCCCTTTCCACCCACGCGCACTCACAACGAGACCCCCTTTTCTCTCCCGAGAACATAAGGAGCGTAGGAGGGAAACGATGGTCTGGGAACCCATTGCGAGACCTTGCCAATGGATCCAGATATAAGCAATGGCAAAGACCGACCCCACTTCCTTTCCTCTTCTCCGGACCATTCCAAAATCTTGGGTAAGGCAGAATTTCATTCATCCACACTGCCTCCAGCCCCCTTTCTCCCTATCTCCTCCACCTTCGCCCTAAAGCAACTCCGCAAATCCCTCCTCCTACTACTTGGTTACGAAGACTCCTACATCGATAGTCTATTCCTTTCTCGAAACAACGGTAAGCAGGAGTTCTAGTGAGCAGAGGGCTAAGGGGCGAGACTAAAATGCTGCGTTCCGCCTTTCCCGAGCCGGTCTCCTTCGCCTCATTTCGCAGAAAACCATGATTTTAGCCTCCCCAAGGTGTAATTTTATAAAACCCAATCTCAAATCTCGTACGCAAAATGCAAACCATAAGGAGTGGCTGAATGCTCGTTTGAATAGGTTTGCAGTGGAATAACGGTTGGAAGGAGAAAAAATCTTTTTGAAACACAGAGAAGACTAAAAAGAAAAAAAAGAAAGTGGGCAAATGACTACAACTGTTATGCAATATCAAAACGATCTTCCTCGTTTATTAGTAATGCCAAATCGTAATAAAAGACACCAAGTCAGTAGTCCCTGAGTAACGAACTTGGAAATATCTTAAAATGTTTGATACGTGTTTTCCTTTGCCATTCCACATATTGTAGCATGAATTTGACCGAAGATTAGCACATACCTTGTATCTACCCTGACGGACACTACTTAAATGACGAAACTAAAGAGAAATATCGAAATTTGAGCTAAAAATATACAAGAAAATGTAATAGACAGTGCACATACTAAAAGTGGAATGCGATAATTTACAAAAAAATACTTTTAAACGGTCCTATAAAGGTAAATATAACAATATTTTAAATGATTGCTATCAATAGTACACAAATAAAACGAGGAAAATAAAGACAAAAGAAACAAGATAAACTACAAAACGCGCGCCAAAACGTAAAAGAAAGTTTTAAATATTTTCATTTTTTGCACTTCTCGTACAACTGTAGCGGCCAAATGGGTTTGCATTTCCACCGACTCGTGTGACCATATTTCTATTTCAGGTACAGTAGTCCACGAGAAAAAAGATAATTATATTACAATTATATTACAACTTTTCATCTATTGCAAACTTTTCACAACAAACTCTCGTGTGTTACAGTCTGCTTATCCTTGACCCAACGATACTACCATTCTTTTTGCCTAGCTTGGTTTTTTCGGTTACATGCACAGCTCGTCTGAATGCCTATCATACAGTACGGTGAATGGGGTGATGCTCACTGCAGATGAGTGAATGACACCAAACTAGGAGGGGTGCCCCACCGGAAAAGTGCCATGCCGTGACTGTGAGTGGTACTCAAAATGGTGTGAGGAGATGGCCCTCAATGAGTGATGACTCATCGTGAGAAAAGTAGGCGCTGGACAACGCGAAGTGTGGCTATGTATGGAATGGCCGAATATGAACACGTCGCCATGAGAATACACGGTGTTCCATTTTTCTTCAAACTGCTTTAAGTTTTACGCCCAGATTTTAAAATATTATTTCAGTTTGTTTTGAGACAAATGGACTGCAAGTCCAAAGAGGTATGAATAGTTGGGCTTCTGTCCTATGCAGTCGCTAGCTGAGCCCCACAAATTAATGCCGTCACTTTTTGTTAAATTAGCCCTCCCCAAGTCGACGTTCTGATCAAATCTGTCAGTATTGCTAAAATATAAACTTAGAAAAAATATGGCTATAGCAACAGTTATTAGGATAAATTTAATATCTGGATGTTGCATACTTGACCGCCAAATGAAAACATGAACCAATTTAAGGTCAAGTACAGAATTTTTCTCCTTCTAAAATGTGAAAAAATGAACCATTTCTTTTAAATAATAAATAATTTTGGGATTTCGAATGAAAACACCGGGAGTCGATTTTTTTAAACGAATGAAAACTGAATAAATTGTGTCATTCGAAAATATATGACTTTACGAAACAATCCATCGAGGGTCCAAGAAACCTACACTCATTAACTCTTGGGGTACGAGAGTGTTTAAAAATCGCTCAAAATAACAGCCGAAACATTAACAGCATTAAAAAAACCTACACCACATATAAGCGTTTCGTACCACTAAGAGATTGATTGATTAAAATGGAGGTGTATAAGAGTTAGATGCTGAAAAGGATACATTTTGACGATTTACCATGGAGGCAAAATGAAAATTTCTTTTGAGATATTTGAGCGGTGACTTCGAATGTGAGAGAATTGAGAAATAGGAGGAGCGATACGATAGACCTGTGTCACGTGACGGATAGGAAATGGTAGGAGTATGCAAAAATATATAAGTGGAAAAGAGCAGGTAGTGGGAGGGAGTAGGGAGTGGGAGAGACTAAGGACTAGGAAGGGACAAACGAGGCTAACTGCGGAGATGCAATGAATCTAACAAGAGAGGAAGAGGTGCATTTTGCTATAATGTGTGGAGCTAAGATAAAACTTTAGATGAGGAATTTTCAAACATGGGAGCTTTGCTCTGTCGATAAGTGTAAGTGATTCCTACCACTCTAATTCGTCTCGATGACGAGACAACCCACGCTCTCTTTGATGGGTGACAAACTATTTGTTTCTCCCATCGAGAATGCCAATCGTAAATGGTAAATATAATTACATAATCTGAAACAAACCGCTGGTTCGATTCCTTTTCAAGCAACGCTGGCTTATCATCTTCCGGTTCGATGTGGGAAGGCAACCAGAACCACGTCATCGCGACAAGCTGAAACCGACAAGCAAATCACTTTTCGTCGTTACGAGGAATGACGTCGTTGACACGTCCTCTATCTCTTGTCTCGAATCCGCTACGCGCCACCTCGACATCTTCTCGAAAGAATTGAAAAAAAATCCAGGATGCCATCTGGTGGACGCTCTCCAGCATTGTCCGATGCGTTAGCCATCTGTCGGAGTCGCGACGCAATCTAACGCGAGAGCAAGCCAGACTATAAGTTGCTGCGCGGGAGTGTCGCACCTCAAAAAATTAGCGCTCTTCTAATGTTTACGTGTCTAGGGAGATCACTCTGCCGTCCACAGCGTTGTCCAGCTGCCGCGACCACAAAAGTGGCGCCGCGTTGCGATAAGGCAATTAGTTAGGGGGTAAAAACGTTAGTGAGAAGCAGGAAGATATGGCGGTTGCGGCCGCTTGTTATGATAACCGTGTTAAAAAGGCCAATCAGTCAAAACGGAGTGTGCACACTAGAGTGGGCGAGATGTGTTGGGAAACCTCGGCAAGGAATAAATCGTTTTCCTTATCAACGTCAGAGGGCGCAGGGAAAAAACCGTAACACCCTTTTTAATCTCTTTAATGGCCCATTCTGTTGCACAGAGGCAGTAAAGGATTGATAGCGGCATTACATATCCTATATATATTGTGAATCAGATAGGTATTTATTAGGTGAAAAACCAAACATTATTTTACAATTTCAATACATATTTTGCCTTTCCTGTTTTATTTTGACTTGAGCTTGTTTTTTGCCTTATATAACATGAATTCTTGCTTTAAAAGACACAAGAAGCTAAATTGTATAGCATAAATGCTAAATTGCAATCATAATTGAGCGTTAAAGAACAAGCATTAAAAAAGTACTTGTCTCGGGTATCTCCAATAGCCACAACAAAGTAGTAAAAACCATATTCGCATTTCGGCTACAAAACAGCCGTATTCACTGGTAATTTATCGAAAATAGATTCTAAAAGAACTCGGTGAATTACCACTGAAGACGGCTGCCGAAATGCGCATCTGGTTTTTTACAACGTTATTGTGTCTATAGGAGATACTTGGGACAAGTATTTTTTTATGCTTGTTAATTTTTTTCAGCCATAAGACGAGCTCGATAGTTCCCTGTTGAAATAATAAACTTTTTCCCTGAAGTGCGAGTCCTAATCATAAAATAAACCGCCATCAGGGAATTTCCAAGGTACACAAACGGATTAAGTTAATTGGTTTAGCTACTTTTAGATATGTTAAAAGTAATTTCATGAAAGATTTCCGCTATTCATAAAAAAAATCAGCAGCATTAAGTTTGACTCTAATTCTATCTTCCCAGTTTCTTCTGTTCGATAAAAACCTTCAATACGACCGCTCTTTTTCCTATTTCCTCCATACTGAATCCACTTGGGTGGACTGACGCAACAATGGACTTAACAGAGCTGAATTCTCGAGTAGATACTCTATTGCTACCAGTATTACGCGTTGGAGCCTTATCTATCGAAGGTTCGGTACAACAAAAGCTGCGAAAAACGATGGGGATTAGCCATCCATTATCCTGGCTTTCAACCCATTCGATCAAACAGTTAATCTCGGAAGTCCTATCCCAAAAGTAAACTCGAGGAGGTCCCATCCATCTGTCAGCGATCGATGTTATTATTGTGTTAAATTTATGTCAAGGAAACATCTTAGCACAGCGATTCTCACGAAAAAAAATTCTGTGGCTGCAAGCTTTGTACAATTTTAATATAAATGCCTCTTAAAATTCTTATATGATCAAAAATGGAGTTACTGATGTGAAATTATTGGTTACTTATGATCATATAAATTTATTATACAGAAATTCATCTGCATTCTTGTTTTTTAAAGTTGACATTTTGAGATTGAAGTTCCGAATTTTGGAAATAAAAACAATATCGATATCTCCATCCTCTACATCAGCGATTCTCGTGCAGAAAATTGCTTTGGTCGCAATATACGCCTTAAAACTCTTGTAAGATTAGAAATTTAGTTATTAATATTAATTTACTGGTTAAAATATATACCTTTTATGTTAGAGGAGTTTATTAAACGGAAATTCATCCACACTCCTGTCCTCTGCAGCTAATCGGAGCGCGGCTTCAAGATGCCATATCATTGTATACCAAATTATATATATATGACTACTAAACGTATTTTATATGCAAAACTTTACTTACTTGTACATTAATACTAAATGATGTCCGACAACGTTTGTTAAGTTTCACTGTCACATCGAGGGTATGAATACTTTTGATTACTACACGACTGACGCACATGTTATTTTATGCAATGTTCACTATAACATTGGTGAAAAATTCGAAAACTAAGCATTCAGCACAGTATTTTTGCAGTAGACAATCCGTATGCGAGACGTACCTACTAGGGATGAATCCAGGTATTGGAAAACCAGAATTAATACCGGTATTGAATTAGACACACAATGCCGATATCGTGATTTACATTACCTGGTTTTCGGAATTGAAAAGTGCACATTGTGGGAGCAGTGTCAAGTTACCAAAAATGTATTTGTTACCTGTGTGAGTAGAAATAAAGTGGGGGATTCTTCCGAAAAGTGACTCCGACGGATCGGTATGAGAGTTTTATAATATTACCTAGTTCGATGAGAGAAAACGATTGGAAATGGTATCGTCCTCCTGAAATGCGTTTTAAATGAAATAATGAAGGATAAAGGATGCTGTTATAACGTAAGCAGTGTCAGCCATATTGTATGGATTTACCCTGTGTTGCTAAGCGCTCTGTATTTTCGCTGTAACAACTAACAATTACGTAAATAACAGCTTAGTAACCAATCGCGGAATAAAGTCTAGAGAACAGTACGGTCTACTGTTCTGGCCCCACCGGAAACCAACGCAACTACGTTTCTGTGTGCGGTTATGAGAAATGTACGTATATTATACATATTTATACGATTCCAAACATTGCGTTGCTCTCTTTTTTATAGATTTTATTTCCACATCTAGTTCATATGAAAACGCTGGCAGTGTTTGATTGATATACTTCCCAAGTTTTTAAATTTTGTTTTGCACAATAAACTGTCTAGTGATTTGTGAAAGAGCTATCATTTGTTACAAATTTTCTAACCCATAGAATTGATTACAAGAATATCAAAAAAATCAGCTGTGTGGAATTATTTTACTAAGAAAAACAATGACACAGCTGAGTATTCTACGTGTGCAAAAGTTATAAAATGCTGTGGAGGGTCGACTAGTGGATTATCTGTTCATTTAAAATCAATTCATAATGTAAATATTGCTGAAATAAAGATAGCTGGAAATCAGTCAAATAAAAAACAAAAAACTTTGGAAGGGTACATTTCTAAGAAATCTATTGAAGAAGAAATTTCAAAACTTGCATGTGTTGATGGAATTACATTCAGTTCTATTGCCGCGAGTGAATTCATCCAACAGAGTTTAGCGAAAAATAAATATGATAAACCTTATCCAACTCCACAATCGGCTGTAAAATATATGGTAGTTCGATTTCACTAAAGAAAAAAGGCTGAAATTGATAGATCGCTTTGTGAAATTAATAAGCCAAAGAGTTCGATTTTCTATAACTCTTGATGAATATACTTCAATTCAGAATAAAAGATATATGAATATACCGTATACATTATATAATATTTCTTATTGTTTATTTTTAAGAATTTAATAGTCTATATGTGTCCATATTTTTGTATAACCATCCACACAGTGTTTGAAGTATTTTAGAATGAGGTTTGATGTTATGGTTAATGTGATGGAGTCATGATATGCGAACTTTTTATACTAATATGTATTTTGTTTTTGAAAAGTCCAGATTTATGTAGTTGTTGAAATATTAATTTCTTGCCTTTGAACTCTATTTGATATTTTGTATGAAAGAGGGTTTATCCAGTTAATAAAGGATTATTATTATTGAAATAATATACTAAATGATTATAAACTGTTCTCTGCACAAAACCGATTTCAATACCGGTATCAGCAAAAAACTACCCCAATATCGGTATTAAAAATTGTCGGTATTATTTCATCCCTAGTACCTACTTCCTACCCTCAGATGCACTCGATTACGAATGACTATCCTAGAGCTATTCCCTCTAGCTTGATGTGTAAAAAAGGCATCTGTTTTCTAGAAAGGTCATAATTAATGTAGTCTCCTCACTAGCAATATTGAATCTGTAACATCTTCTAGCAAGTTATGTGCCGTTTTCCCTGGTCAGCACTTAAAGTTAATTAAATTTTCTTTGTAAATACAGGGTGGCATCTGGACCATATCTTCTTCTAATGATCCTGACAAAGGCAGCATTCATTCGGTCTGTCTATTCAAAACAATTCTCTGAAATGTGTGAGACTTCGCAGAAGAAAAATATCGACTGTGTTGAGGATCTCTTATATGAAAGGGGAAGTTATTGGTGGCCGCAATGAAATTCTCTGGTGGCCGCATTTGAGAATAGCTGTCTTAGCAGACACTGGTTGATAATTTTTATAGGAAGTGTAAACCGTGGCATTTGTTATGAGAGCCAGGGATTACTTATTTACGATCATATATTTAAATAACAATTAGTTTCCGATTTATGCAAAAATCAAACATCCTGAATATTAATGGAAGTGACAGTGTCTGTTCTTCGTACAGGAAACCTCAACGCGTATATTTAAAACACTTTTTCTAGTAAATGAATGATTATTCGTAGTGACGTACTAAGAATATAGAATATTGTGCACACATTTTCATTAGATTGGCTATGTATAGTATCTGGCATATTTTCGTTAATTATAATAGACCTCATCGCAAAAAAGTTGTGCGGATACATCAGGTAGCAAAGATAAAATCGTGACCACCGCAGTTCACAAAAGGGAGGAAAGAATCCACACACGAAGGTCACTAGTTCACCAAGATGCATCACATTGACTTCCCAGGAAGCCCTATAAAATAGAAAGCTGGACCTTATTTTTGCCATATATTTCCTCCGCTTCTCCACCCCTCTCTTTTTCTCCAATTCCCTTTCCTCATCTCAAAACCTTGCACAATATACTTATCTTCCCTTTGGTTCAGATCCCTGTATAGTTTTACCTTACATATTTCGTTTCTCTTGCATCCGACATCGAATGCTTAATCCTGACCTTTTCCTTTACTAGAAGCAAAACCAGTCCAATTTCTTTTATAAAAATAAACCCTTGCTCCTCTACTTAAACCGCGCACCTCTTTCTTTCCCTCCCGCTATCAGACATATCTCGCCTTATCTGCCGGAATATCTCACCTTCCACAGGGGCCATTAGAAGGCGATCTCTTTCTACCCCTCTTCTTTTCTCTTCCGCCAAAGTTTCCTACAGACTCCGCTCGCCCACGGAGTGCCCTCAAGCCCAGGTGGCTTATAAACGCGCTGGCGACATTTCATTGCTGCCTCCCCCTCTCCTTCTTTCCGTCCCCCCTAGACGTCGCCAGAATCTCCTTAGCCCACCGCTGACCTCGACCTCGTTCTCTCGACCGATGCTTCTCTTCCTCTTTCCCTCTTTTTCTCCGCACAATTTGCACAGATCACTCGCGTAGTTTCGGTCGGGAATGCTGCCCAGTATGAGATTTAAAACACGGCCAGTCGAGTACCTAATCGCGTACCTCAGGTAAATAACGCCTGAAGAAGCTAAATCGATTCATTTTTGCAGTGTCCGACGTGGTCTTACTAATTCCTTTTCACTACTTCCTGGTCATTAAAGTCAAAACCTATTTCCAAGTAATTTTCTTCTAGCTATTCCCTATCATCATGAGAGAAAAGTCTATTGAGTAACTTGAGAGATTTATGCTCCGCAGAATAAAAATATGGGGTCTATAATATTTAATTAAAATATAATAAAAATATATTTAAAAATATTCCAAAATTATGCTGTATTATTGCCCTATTTATCTTTCTGATTTCAAGCGAATAAATTCGCCGTTCATTCTTTTAATAGCATTTAATACTGCCTAGCAGAATTACCCGTTGAACATCAACGGGACTTTGTAGTGTGATTAAAATATAACTTCTGAGGTGTGTGTGTGTGTAAAAACTTACATATATATATATATATATATATATATATATAGTAAATGTAATTGTTTGATTAACTAATAAATTCTTGACAATCATTTGAATTCTCCCAGAAAATGAAACGCTTGAAATTTATTACATTCTGGCATCAATATACGATTTGATTTGCCATTCTTTGGCTCCGTTATTCTTCCTCTTCGTATGTTTATTGAATAATAATATTCTTCAATTATTAACGTTGCAATCTATTAAGTTTGACATTTCGCGAAGCGAATAACACAATTCGTTCGTCTATTTGAAGGATTAATAGACGCTAATTTATCGGAGGCAGCAATGAGGTTCGCCTTGGCAACGCCCGGAAAGAATACGAAAAAGCCATAAAATTTCGAAAATAAATGCGTTTCTGACAAATTCTTCCGTGTAACATCTAAAAATCGCAAGAATAAAATACTATATATTGTTTTAGCCGTCGAATAAAATAAAAATGAAGAAATTCGGTTCATATTTACATATTTTAATGAATGAAGGAAATAAACCTTGCACCTTGAAAAATCGAAAATCCCGTGTAAACTTATGGGAAAATATAATTGTCTCCCGGAGTCGAATCCGGGACTTTTTCCGGGATGTTTGATTTTTCTAGAGACCACCTTATGGGGGTTTAACGATTGTGAAAGTTTCAGCTCTTAATCCCATTGGAAAATCTCCAAAAATACCGGGACAGAGAGACGGACACTTGAGAATTATTATATAAGGATCACTCAAAGCTTAGTCACTGTTTGTTTGTAACTTATTAAGTGGTAATATATTTTAGAGGCGAAAAATACTAAATAATAGTTTAAGAAAGCTTTTTCTTATTCTACTTTCACATTTACTACATTGAAATGCCATCAAACTCAATTCAGTGTTTCAGTTCATCGTCCTTCATAAGAAAATAATTATTGCTTTAGTTCTGAAAACGTACAATATGGAAATTAACCCAATATATATGATAACATCTTCAAATTTTTATAAATTCCGAAACGATATTTTGTTCCCCGCCATGAAAATGTTTAAGAAACGCAATCTTCAAGAAGAAAATTAAACAGCCACTTCTTACAAAGGGCGACTCCTCTCGAGAGCCGGATCGGAGTGAACCGAAAGTAAGAACGAAGGAAAAACGAGAAACAAGTGAAGAAGGCCATTTGTGTTGGAAGGGTGAGGAATGAGAGATGGAACAGGAGAGGGGGGATGGGGTGAGAGGAAGAGAGTGGGAGCAAAAAGGCTTTGAGGACGGGTGGTCCAGCTAAAGAGCCGTTCCGATAAGGCTGCTACACGTTCAGGCGAGCACACCGACCAACGGACAGCGGAAGTTTATGTGATTACGCGTTCTTTAGACGAGTGTGTGTGCGTTTGTGTGTGGAAAGAGGAGGAGCAAAAGAGGGATGAACGAGAGAGAGGGAGCGGCCAAGGATATGGTCAGATAAGGAGCAGGCGAATGATGTGTCGACGAAGCAGTACAGATTGGCAAGAACCAGATTACAGGAGTTTTATATACGTATATATTTAATGCTGCGCATATTCGATCAGTTATTACATTATATTTTCTTTAGTTAAATCTACTGAGCGATAAATCCTAACACCGTCCAGCGATCGCCATAACGACCTGCACGTTGTAAATTTGGCGAAATCGGTCCGCTTCGATTTTTATTACTTCTTCCGTTGAGGAACACAAGATAAATTGCGAATTTAATGGACTAAGAATTCCTCGCGAAAATGCTATAAACCGTCATTGAGCGTTAATGTATTCATTTTGTTTCCTACTGTCTATTTAAAAACGATCAAAAAAGAAATAAAATTCTCTTTATAACAGGAAACCATAATTTTTTGTTCTGATAGCACGAAACGCTTCTTACATGGCTTTAAATATATTCCCCACGTGTTTTATATTTTATTAACTTGCAGACGTTATCGCCGCCTGTATTTTGCCTTCAAAAACACTATTGTCCTCCAAACGAATACTTGATGAACAGGAAAATGTTTTTAAATTTGTCTTTTATTGCCTATAATACCTTTATATTCTTTTTTGTGAAATTGCTCCATATTTATATGAATTATTTTCATTATCTTAGATATTATATCTTCAGTTGATAAAAAGAGAAAAAGATTTTATAGAATATAATTGTTTTCTCTGTTAAACATCAATCTTGTACAAGAATATGTATATTATTTATTTCGTCAGATTTTGATTAATTTTTCTCTTTTGCAGAAGAACCACTGATATATCGTTATTTCTGCTCTTTTTCGCTTACGAGATGGTAACGCAGCCTTTAAGAGTATTAAAAGCGGTTTTGAGGAGAATGGTAGTTAAATAAAAGAGTGACGACATGTATGCTTCACAAGTATTGAAAGTATTGAAAACTCGGTTTAACGAAGTCAGGAGAAAAATCTCGGTGCGATTAGAGTCAGAAATTAAATTAACTTTTATGCTTCTATGAGTGAATTACAAACTTTAAAAGGTAAAAAATAAAATCCTAGTTATTCCAATGCGTCAAGGGATGCGGTGTAAACATTATCCTCGTGCGCGCTAAACAATTCGCATCACGCGCGAAAATTTACCAAATGCAGAAATTCTCTGACACCTACAACATCGAAAAACGTTTAAGAGAACACGTCGGCCAAAGGGAAATAAATTCCTGAGCGTTGCAGATCTTCTTTGATCCTTTCCTAGAGATCGGGCGTCTGGGAGACTTTAACGACCGAATGAGCAGGTATTATTGTCCTGACATCTAGATGATGTAACTACGGACGATCGTAAATCGTCCGATCGAGGCAGATGGGAGCGGGGGCAGTCATTATGTGCGGCGGTTCGAGTCGGCTGCCACCTGCGGCCCTTTGGTACAACAGCGAGAGCTCGGCCATTTCGATCCGTCCTAGACAGCGACCCAACAATCGTTTGGCGCCTCTGGCTTTTTTTTACCTCCTCCATGGATATCTCTTACGTCAGAGCGTTTTCATAACCAGTCTCCACTTGTTTAAAATTATGGCAAAGCTCAGAAAAAACGATTGTTGTGGAATGGTGTCTGTATATAGTAGAAGTAGTTGGTGCTTGCATTCTACAAGCATATCATCTATCCTATAAAAAACATTAATATTTCAGAGAGATATTTCATTATTAGAAATATTTTTTTAATTCGAAAGATTCCACCTCTGCACCGATTTTCGTTCTTTCCTTATGGAACAATACTTGATTAATCCAATCCCTAAAATTTGCAATTTTAAAAATATTATACTTTATCCATTGTGAGGTAAATAATGCCACACACTTCTGCCAAATTTTAAAGTTATAGTACAATTCGAAGATTAATAACATTTAACTAACCAAATATTTTTAACATCCGCAATAACAACTTCATGGAGGTTTAAAAATGTTTATTTGTGCATATACACTAACCTCTAAATAACTTTAAAATTTCAGTTCCCTAGCTTGCCCCGGAGTACCTATACATTTACCTATTTGTTTAAACATTAAAAAATGTTAACAGCCAAATAAATTAAACTATCAAAATTTCTTTAATCATTATTTCGTTTTTTTACAAATTTCATCTATTAAAAAATTTCAGCTTCGTATCACATTCTGAAATACATAAAACTTAAAATTTTGTTTAAACATTTGCGGATTTTTATCGGCCGCATTGTTGAACTTTTTCAAGATTTTTGTTTTTTCTAGTTGGTTTTGCACATAATCCTACCGACTTAAAAAATAACGAGTCTCCAGCTCATCTGAAAGTGCCTAAACATTTGCATCCTCCTCCTCTGTAAGAAAAGTCTATATATAACACACGTAGTTGGTGATTGCATTCTGTAAGCATTTCATCTCACCCAGATAAACAAATTAATTTTTCAGAGACATTATTAAAAATATTTTTTTTAATTAAAAAGTTTTCACCTCTGCACACAATTTCGATCTTTCCTTATGGAACAATATTTGATTAAAACAATGCATTAAATTTGCAATTTTAAGAATATTACACTTTATCCAATGGGAGGTACTAATTCCACACATTTCTGTAAAATTTTGAAGTTGTAGCACATCTTGAAGTAAAATAACATGAATTTAATTGTTTAAATTTTAAAATATTTTAACGGCCGCAATTACACGTTGTTGGAGATTGTCAAATGTTTTTTGATTTCAAAGCCTTGACCTCTACATAACTTTAAAATTTCAGCTCCTACCTTACAGCTTAGTACCTAAACATTTATCTATTTGTTTAAACTTCAAGAATTTTTAATAGCCAAACAAATTAAAATATCAAGATTTCTATAATCCCTATTTAGTTTTGTCACAAATTCTACTTTTAAAAAAATTCAGCTCCATATAACATTCGGAAATACGTAAACCTTGAAAATTGGTTTAAACAATTGCGAATTTTTTGCGGACGCATTGTTGAACTTGGTCAAGATTTTTGTTTTTTCTTTGGCATATTGCTATACCAATAAAAAAATTTCGTGTCTGTTGCTCTTCTGGAAGTGCCTAAAAATTAGTATCCTCCTATATATATATATATATATATATATATATATATATATATATATATATATATATATGTTACATGTTACTCCTCCTCTGTAAGGAACGTCTATATATAATGATATCCTCCTCCTCCGTATATATATATATATATATATATATATATATATATATATGTAAGAAGAGTATATATAATAGACTAGTAGATGGTGCTTGCATACTGCAAGCATTTCATCTCACCTTCAAAAAAATTCATTTTTCAGAGAGATATTTCATCATGGGAAATATTTCTTTAATTCATAAGATTTCTCCCCAGGACCGATTTTCGTTTTTTCTTTATGGAACAATAATAGAGTAAAACAATCACTAATTTTTACAATTTTAGGAATATTATAAATTTTCCACATTGGGTTAATAATGCCACACATTTCCGCCAAATTTTAAATTTGTGGCACATTTAGAAGTAAAATATCATTTATCATATTGTTTAAATTAAATAATTTTTAACGGCCGCAATAACTATTTCATGGATACACTGAAATGTTTATTCGTTTGTGTGGACTATTTTCTAAATAACATAAAAATTTCAACTCCCTATCTCGCTCCATAGAATCTAAACATTTACCTATTTGTTTAAACTTTAAGAATTTTTAACTGCCAAAACGAATTAAAATATCAAAATTTGTATAATCCCTATTTCGTTTTTTTTTACAAATTCCACCTATAAAAAAATTTCAGATCGGTAGCACATCTGGAAATACATAAACCTTGAAATTTTTTTAAACAATTCGAATTTTTATCGGTCGTATTGTAGACCTTTTTCAAGATTTTCGTTTTTTCTAGTCGGTTCGAGACAGCCGCTTTTATGGAAGTGCCTAAACATTAGTTACGCTGAACATGTTATATATGTTATCATTATATATAGACAGAGGAGTAACATATAACATATATATAGGAGAATATGTTTATGCACTTCCAGAAAAGCGGCAGACTAGACATTTTTTGTCGGTAGGATTATGTGCAAAACCGACTAGAAAAAATGAAAATCATGAAAAAGTTCTACAATGCGGCCGCTAAAAAATCAAAATTGTTTAAACAAATTTTCATGGTTTATGTATTTCCGAATCTGCCACGAAGCTGAACTTTTTTATTAGGTAGAATTTATAAAAAAATAGGGATTATACAAATTTTGATATTTTAATTTCTTTGACAGTAAAAAATTCTTCAAGTTAGGAAGCTGAAATATTTTAGTTATTTAGAGCTTCGTCTATGTAAACGAAGAAAAATTTCAGTGTATCCAAGAAATTGTTATTGCGGCCATTAAAAAATTAATTAAATTTAAACAATTAAAAAATATTATTTTAGTGATTGTTTACTACATTATTGTTCCATAAGAGACTTACATTTACCGAAGTTGGTGGTAAATGTGCACAATTATCGGGAAAGGTACATATTAACCGGACTACGCACATTTACCGTGACACACATACATATACATATATATGTATAGCTATATCCTCCTCTATAAGGAACGTCTATATATGTGGACGTCCGCTAGAAAAGGGCCCACTTTTTCGATTCTAGTTTCGGAGATATCAGCATTTTTGTGAAAAAGGGTAGAAAATATCGATGTCCATAAAAGTGCATGGAACGATTCTCTGATTTATTAAGAATAATGTATCGAGAAATTATATCCATAAGTGAAGTATGAGTAGAACTTATTTTTAATATAGTGATTTTGGCTTCAATTTTCTCAAAACACTGTTTTTAAATATCATCTGCAATATTCAATAAAAATTTTATTTTTCAACATAGGATTATGATTTTTCTTTTATTTTACTCGTAATTTATCACAGAATACCTCTGCATTCATAACTGCATACCGACAAAGTGGGCCCTTCTCTGGTGGACGTCCACATATAATGATGGTAGTATATTATCATTCAAAATTAGGCTTAGTGAAAAGTCTTCTTTATGTACTTATTCAGTACTGTCTGTTCCATACTCTTTCTCAAATATAAAATGATAATAGACAGCCTTTAACCTCATTTTATAAGTAAATTTGTGCATATTGTTTATCATTTCATAACAAACATTTTTCTGCTCTAGCTAATTTAATGAAAAACCTCATAGCCGACGCTCATTAACTTGGGGTATGCCGCGTAGTTCCTACCCTTAGCTTAGAATAAATGGTAATGCAGAAAGCAAAATATGAGCAATTAATTAGGTGTGGCTGTTATCCTTCTATCGCTTTCTCGTTTTCTGTTTTTTCTTCAGTGACAGTTAAAAACACCTAATCGATTCATCGATTTTACTTCCGTCGAGTTCGCCATAAAACGACTCGGACATAAATTACAGATAAATAAAATCTAATTTTTTAAGGCACTCTGCGCCGTCACTTCGAAGGTTGATTTACTAACCTCTCCGAAAGTACGTTTCCTCGATAATCCTCCCGAACGAATGTAGGTTTTTGAGCGGAGAGAAGGTACGAATTTCAAGATTCGAGACTTTTTTAAGAGAAAAATCGAGACGAAAGCGCTACGACAGAATTTACACACGTACGCGCAGTAAACCCGGAAAAACACCAAATTCGCACTTTTTCATCAAGTCTCCATTTTATGGTGTTGCAACGAATGAAGGCCCGTTCGCCTCTCCCCGACTCCTCCTCTCTCCACCTTCCTAGGGGGTGTCATTTCATTAACTCCATTTAAACTCTTTTCGGAGGGTAAGGTGGGTTGGCAAAGTACGAAAAATATATTTTTTTATTTTAGCATCGCGTAGTTCAACTTAAAATTTTTACAGTCTCTTAAAATTTAAATTGTGTGACACTTCTTTCGCCGTATCTCTCTCTTATTCTCTTTCTTCTACTTTCTCTCTTCTTCTATACTTCTTTCCCTTTTTTCGCCTATCTTCTTCTCTACAGATATTCGCTTTCGACACTCAATTGCTATGTAACGAGTAGACCGCCTCGAGGCTCTTTCTCCGAACCCCAATATACCCGAAGGATATAGTTTATCGCCACTTCTCCTCGTCCCTCTCTATCTTCCTCTTCCAACTCCACCGAACTATCCTTACCTTTCCATATTTTTGGTGCCAGTCATGCAAAGGAAGGACAAAGGGAGAGAGTAAAGGAAAGAATCAGTTATCCCCGTCCCTTTCCACCATATACCCTCTCCCTTCGCCTGAATTGCCTCCCCAATGACCAGTTTCTCACCCCAGTCGAAGGCCGTTCGGGTTAGCGCCGACCTACCCGCTGGAGACGCCGAGACCCGAATGTCCGAGGATCTGTTTTTTTCTGCTAAGTTTGATGAAAAAATCGGGAGAGGGCGTAAAAAATTTAAAAATCGTAAAGATGGCGTAAAAAAACAATAAGCACGCGCTGGTTGAGAAGAATGTCACTAAAAAATTAACTACCGACGCGTTCAAGATCGAAAAACAACCTAGGAATCTTTTTCCTGCGGCTCGTATAAGTTCTTTTTTTCTCGCCCTCTGGATGTTTTGCCGAGTGGGAGGCTAAAAGAAAGCGCCGATTATTCGAACATGGAAGGAAATTAAGCGTAGCTTATATTTATCGCCACCTGCCCTCAGAGTTACGAGCTAAAAGACTAAAATGTAGTTGTCCGAACCTGAAATGCGATCATTCGGCTGTAATTCATTTTATTTTTTATTTAGTGAACTGAAACGTCTTTTCGAGGCAGCAGAAGAGGATGGAAACTCAGGAATGACTGGCGGAAGACTATCTGTTGTAAAATATCTGTATAAAAATCCAGGGTTTATAGAATGTAAAAAATTGTTCTTCTTGTTTGAAGCCTTCTTTTGCCAAATTTATCCAAGAAAAAAAGGCAGATTTATCTGCACAACTGAGTTATTCAGGAGAAAAATGAGGTTTTTAAAAGCTCAAACAATTCCATTTTCGAAACCTATATTGCTACCTTAATCGCTTGATGTGAGCGTTTATGGTACTCATAACTTTCTTTAAACGAAGAAAGAAAATTTTTTTCTACTAAGCTTAACTATACTGCGATTGATTTTCGCAAGAACAGATATAACTACGCAATATAAAGGGATAAATGGCGATTTTTGTTTTACAAGCCGAATGTGGTTTTATTTTAGGAAAGGAAATCCAAATCTGCACCTCTAAATTGAAATATCTCTGCTTAATTTAAAGATTAACCAACTCAAATTTGGCATTTTAAGTGTTGTTCATTGTTTCCGACGACATATTTTCCGTTCCATAGATGCATGGTATACGGGTTCAAATTCGACTGTTTTTGTTTTATCGAGAGACTTATTATCCTTTAATTTGACAGTTAAGACGCCAGAGTGCGAAGCATGTACTGCCATGCGTGTATTCTACCAGAGGTGTAGCTTCGAAGAGGGGATCGTGGTTGTTACGGGGGGTCTTAGGTCACCGCGACGTTTTCCACTCGCAAATGCAGAACTGTTGTCCCCGTCCGTAGAGTAGAGGCCGTCGATCACTCCGTCCCCGCGTAGGACCAATAAAGAAGGAGGAAGGGAGGCAGGCGTCGGCCAATAGAGGGGAAAAATACTGTTCTTGGCTCGGAAAATAGATAAGACTCGGGTCAACGTCGTCCGGAATCAATAAATCACGATTGTAAAAATAAAAGGATTCCCTGTTGTAAGCGCTTGTGCAAATCCGCCCGCTGATGTTGCGCAATTCACGATTTTGTGTTCGTTTTCCTGTGACGAGACTATAATCTTATCCCTTATGAAATATTCTGACTATATTCCTATTAATCACTGTCTTTCTATGTTTCATTTTGAAATTTTACTTCTGTTTTCCAACATGTTTCTCGGTGTAAACCAAGTTGTTTCATATGTCGGGGAAGTATAACAATGAATAGAATTGACGAAACTTCGTTTAACTATCCAATCGTTCAAAATAAGAATGGCTTTCAGCGAGAAATTACTATTTCACTTCAAATGTGCATTCAAGCAGAGTATGACTGAAGTCGAATGCGTTGGAATTTGAACGATGTTGCATGAAAAAACGTAAAATGCAAGGCGAGAAAGTTACACGTGTCCGTTTCTCCTATTGGATTCGTTAGCTCCACCACTTTGAATGGCCATGAATATCCATGAGGGTTTGGACTAGACTGGTTTTTCAATTTACCCGACGAGGGCGAGGCACTCGAAAAGATTCACGAAGTAGGGAAAAACACTATATCCGTGCACCGAGTCTGATGATAAAAGTTCCCCAGCGAAAATAGTTGATAAACGGTATACATAATATCTTTCTAAAGCAAAAGATGGCAGCACATTCTCAGATATCTATTTAAAATTTCTAAAAGAGTGAAAACTTGTATTTCTCATATTCCAAAAAGAAAACACATCTTGAGACAAGAATATTTGAAACGGCTCTCAAGTTTGAACGAAATAAGCGAAATTTCGATCCTAGGTAACCGAACTTCTTTAACCGTAAAATATGTATCCTTAATTGGTCCTTTCAAAACTTTATATCTTCAAAGAACAACCAGAAACGTCTTAAAACGGATTTCATTGAGCAAGACTGATTAATCTTAGCGATTAGAAAATTGGTATACACTGCAATGGCACCAAATAACTACAGATAAGCTTGAAAAGAGCTTATAAGCAGAAGTTCCATCCTTAAACCGTCCTGGCAAATGTGTACTGCATGGTTGCATGACAAATCCCTAAACCGTCATTTCCTCGCTATTTTTTTAACGACCGATGCCCGGCTGCTCGACGGAGGTGGAATGGAGTGAGAAAGGACGACAAGGGAGAGAGGGAGGGAAAGGTGGGAGGGTTTAATTTATGGGACTCAAGGACTAGTAATTAAATACCGGTGCTTTCTCTCGGATCGGGATTAGCTACTTTTAACGATTCCTTTGGGTCCGTCTGAGGGATCGCGCACGAATTGTTTTAGGGCGGTCCCCGCAAAGTCGTATGGGCCCCGAAGAGAAGGGGATCTTGGATGCTTCATTTGGGAAAGGAGAATGTAGAAAAGGAGATGGGGAATGGAAGGTAATCCGTGAGAAACATCTTGAAGGACTCGGGTCGGGGATTGTTGGTGGAAATCGAGTTTAATCGTCCGAAGAACGGTCATAAGGAGCTATTGAAAATCTAAAAAAAAAAAAAACATTTTAATTGTAGAATCTTCTCCTTCGACGCAAATTTTATTTATCTGGAAATGAGAAATTTCATGAATTCCCTACCGCTTTACATAATAAAAACTTAAACACTGTATGCGTGCTGTTAATATATTCTATTATTACAGAGAAATGATAAAAAAGAATAACTTTAATGATTTGGTGTAAGAACAGAAAACTTACAACTTGATAGAGAGAGAGAGAGGGTGAGATGGGGTCTTTTTTTCTCAATCCTGTAACATCTAATAATTCAGTCTCTCTTGCTATCGTCGTACTTCACTTGTTTGCCTCGTATATTTCGGAATAGACTCGGTTCTGAAGAGATGTTACGAGATCGATTTCGTTGCGCATTGCTTCACAAGTGAATCCACTTCGCTGACCCATGTGGGAACTTGGGAGTGAGAGAGAGGATAGAGAGAGGAAGGGAGGGGAGGAATGAGAGGCTGTCGAAGAAAGGTATTACTCCTGTTCCTGTCAATGGGATCCCCTGCACCTCTTATCTGCTCACACAGATCGTGGAGAAACCATTATACCCTTGAGGCGACCTCCGGTGACCTCAACGCACGAGACATAAAGACTGCGATCACGCCCTTCTCTCTCCTGGAAAAGACTCGTATCTCACACGATTTTTCCTTTAAGAGAGAAACCATCTCTCGTAGCCGCTCTGCAGTCATCGTCTTCTTGAAATGCATTTACGACCGATTTCCATTACATCTCCCCATCCCTAATTTTTCGCATCGTAAACTTCATACATCTTTTAATATTTAAAAAAGTAAATTACGTCTTAAAGGAACTTTATTAATGAAATTTATCGTATACGCTTACAATTAAACTATTACGTTTCTCTATCCATGCTTTGGGAAAAATTATTAACGTAAATTAAAATTTTATTTCTTATACTCTCAAACAGCGAACTGAATACTTGCAACAGTAAATGAATGATCCATCGATAGGTTAATTATCCTATACCTATTGTTTGAATGCAATGAATTTAAATAAAAATGTATGCCTATGCATTGCTGACTAAAACTCAAGTGAAGCTCGATCTACTGTCAAATCATAAGTCCTTAACCTCGTGCAACTCAAAAAGCACTTATTTTCTTGTGTAATATTTTTAATATACACAAATATATATATATATATATATATATATATATATATATATATATATATAAGAAAGAAGTCGTCCAAGCGCGAAAGTTGTTTTTCTTCCAAAAGCAAAAGTAAGCGTTCCCATCTCGCGTGGGGTAGTGACATCGACTCGTTATCTCCGTCCACACGCGTGCTTCTGTCCCCCTCATTTCTTCCGGCCCGCGCTCTCTCCCAAGATGATGCCGGACAACGCAACACACTTTAGGGTGTCCCTATCTCCTTCTTTACGACCTCTGTTCCGATTTCTCTCTCCTCACTCTATCCCGCCTTCTGGCATGGCACTTGCGAGGTGTTCTTTTAATGGATCGAAGATGAACGCTTTATATATACTCGCTCGAACTGTGGGTCTTATGTTTGGAGAGCTGGAGAAGATGCTAGGTCACTTTATACGTACAGAGACTAGTCACTTTTAGCGTTTTTCATGGAGCAAGTGATTTACCTTTTGCTGAACTTCACGCGATACCTTCCGATCTAGTAATGTTGGACAAGAAAACAGGACCAATGTTAAGCAAAGCTATGCGCTTGTATTTGCGGTATAGTAAATTATGTTACGTTTCTTAGAATATCTTAATGGTATTTTTATCGATTATAAATACTTTTTCATTGAATATCAAATTAAAAAGGATTTTAACCAGAAAAATACAAAATCTGTGAAACAGAAGAACTGTCCTCAATATAAATACGCACTAGGCATTACTGGAAAGCCTTTCGATGGTACAGTTACACGACCTTAAAATTGTTGCTATGGTGGTAAATGAAGGTAATAAGGAAGTGAATTTTGGTGCTTTTTACGCGTGCGGTTTTAGAAATCTCTATCGCAGAGTCGGAACAAAGCAGCATCAGCTAAATGACGGGAAGCCGGATAATATTTCAAACTTATATCAAAATTTACAGCATTGTACTACAATGTAGATTTAAACACAAACGAAATTGTTGACATTAAATTCTATACATGCAGGCATATAGTGGACAGGAAAATTTCTGGAAAGCCGGAGAAAAATTCTTCCTTGACTGTGAATAAAACCACTTTCCGGACGGATATTCTACCACCAAGGCAGATGAAATCTTATTGTTTGTGTTTAACCTGTCATCTCACATTTGGGATGTAATTGGGTTTTCTTGGGCGTTCCTCATGGAGGGCGTCTGTTGGGGCTAGCATGACCTCAAGAGGAGCGAAATACCCATCCTGAAACATGATGATTAGTTTCCTGGGTAGTTCAATGGTAAAGCATTAGCCCGGCATGTGAAAGACCCGGGTTTTCCAGAATTTCTACCATGTATTATACCAAATTTTACTGATTAAAACGTAATACATAAGAAATCGAAAAAATAATTTTAAAATTATTAAATTATCTTAAAATTTTGAAATGTATTATTAACTCCTGCTCACTAGGTTATTTAATTAAATCCTCTAGCCGAAAGCCCTTAAATAGTCCGACGTACTGCCAAACTACAAACAAATGAAATATAAATTAACTTTATCACGTAAAAACCAATCTAACTAGCAGTTTTACACTTCTTATCTTATCTCAAAAAATGAGGAGACACGTTTTCCATTCAACCCACCGTATTATTTACAGACACTCCTCATAATAATCTATTTCCTTTGGTCGACTCGCGGGAAAGAAAGCTATTCGTTCGAGCTTGCGAGAAGTCGTAAAAACATTCTCGTGGACCAAAAAGGTTTCATTTTTTTAGTTCCCAAGTAGGCGAGGCGTGTACAAAAAAGCCGAAGAATTTCACGGTCCACATAAAAAAGTTTGAGATGACGACTGTTGCGTCTTCCTTTTTTTATTCGAAGGATACTTTCGTTCGTTCCGAACGGCCATACCTTTCTTGATGAAGGTGTGATCGCGGCAATCAACGAAGGGAATAAACATTCTGAGCCTCAAACTGGAACCAACAATGGAAGCGGGGTGCAATAAAACGTTTGGAAACCTAGTGCTAACGGAGGCGCTAAGAAAACCATCTCCTTTAAAGAATTTCTCTCTCTCTATAAAGAATCGGAGGAACAATAAATTGTCCAAACACTGCTTAAAATACCAAAAACAGCACGAACCAAAGGTCGGGCATATTTTTTCGTTCTGGCATTATTCACTGCTGGATAGGGAGACAGAGTGATAGAAAACCATGATATCTTCTGAATTTATTGGCCCTAGATACCAAGTGAGCTTATTTTCGTACTAAAAGTGCTCATTATGAATGCTACCATTGAATAATGAAGCGTTTTCTCGAAAGCAAATAACTCGTAAAATTGCGCAGAATTTTGAGAGTTTAATATTATCATAACATTCTCAAATACTGAAAAACATTATTTAAAACGGCGTTAATATCATATGTATGAAGAAAGCCTAAACGGGAGAAACTTATTTGATAAAATTGACTCCAATTCGAATTTAGGTTTGAAGGATAGAGAATAAAGCTGAATGTGAATTGAAGAATAATTTAACCAAAATTTATATCTTAAGGGTTAGCTTTTATTCCGCTAATTGAAAAAAATAATAAAGGTCACATCCCACCCTATACTATAAGCGAATCAGTAAGTTACGGCATATATATATATATATATATATATATATATATATATATATATATATATATATATATATATATGATAAAATTATTAAAGGTGACGAATTCTAACGATTAATGAAAAAAATAAATAAAATAATTTAAAATCGTTATGTATTGTGATTTGAGACATTTCTCGGCCTCCTAACTCTATTAAAACATTTCCAATATCAGGGATCTCTCAGTGTCGTAGCATAGCAATTAATCTAAAGAAACAATTGAACGCCTATGCCTACCTTTCTCGTAGTTAACCTGCCTCTCCTGCTGTCTCGCGTTGTCAGCGGCGACCTTAAGGAGGCCCTGGATGTTGCGCAGAAGAGTCTCCGTGCTCGAGATGGCGCCACTGGGATCGGGACCGATGCCGACTCCGTTGCCAGTGCCTCCTCCGCCTCCGCCTCCTCCACCGCCTCCGCCGCCGCCTCCACCTCCGCCGCCTCCTCCGCCGCCGCCACCACCGCCTCCGCCTACTAGGGTGGAGTAGTTCAGAGCAGCTGCCTGGGAGGAAGACGTGCGGTCGCTTCCAGGAACACTGTTGGCCACCTCGGCGGCATCACTTAGTTCTGCTAGCGAGGTAAAGAGAAATAGGAAATTAGACACTCGATTACCTCGACCGCTAACACCGTTCGAATAACCTGTGACAGCAAATTAAATTGTGCTTCCCAGCCAGAAAAAAACCTTAACCACTAACATATCATGTTTCCAACGTCTATTTAACTATTTATTCATATTTTGAAATAAGAGGAACTTTCGAGATTTTCAAAACTAAGAAATGCCAATGCCAACTAGCTTAAATTGTATATGATCATGCTCACAATTAGTACAAACTGTAATAGACACTCATAAATTATCGTTTCTAAAATAATGTGCATTTGCAGAAAACCTGAATGGATAAATATAAAATAATTGACTATTTCTAATTATCAAATTTTATTTTGTAGACCCTCAAACATAAAAATTTACTATTATAATATGTCTAATTTTATTGCATTATAAAAATATGGTGAATTCTAAAGACAAAACTGATGCATTCGGGAGTTACCTATTTGATTGAAACCATAGCCAGAGCGATAGATCAAATTAAAATATATTATTAATCAATAATAATTATGAGTAGCGAAAACGGTAATGCATTTATGTCTGAATGTCATTGTGATGAACAAATTATTTTCCTGTTTGACGCCATTAAAATGACACTCTCATGTTCAATACACCTTCCAAAAGAAGCATTGCGCTTCGTAAAGAAAAAAATTTCCTCTAGCGAATAGATAAAAATCTCCTCGTATAGTACAATTCCAACGTTTCCAACGAACCCATTTTTTGCATGCCACCTGTAAAAATGTTCCGACTCACGAAACTGATTTAAGAACTTCTTGATGCTCTCAACCTTCGGAGAGGGCATGAAAACATTTCTCAAGGTTGTCATTTATATCAACCACACGTCCTCGCGCCCGTGTACATACACCATCCCCTCTCTCTCTCTCTATCTCTCTCACACACACACACACACACACACAAGATTAAAGGAAAAATAAAAACCAATTTAACGAATCCAAATTAAACGCCTCGAGAATACGCTTTTCGTGAGGAAAAACAGGAAAAAAACTCGTGCCTTTCATTTTTTGACGAAGTCTGCGAAAGATTCGCGTCGAGAAAAAGAGAAACGGAAGAGAGAGAGAAATGGGGAAGGAATTGAGGGGAGAGAGAGGTAGGGGAAAGAAAGGACAAACCGTCCTTGGATACTTCCCTTTCATAACACGAGTAGAAGCAATCGATTCCGACTCTCGCCCATGTTTGTGTGATGTTTGCCGCCTCCTCCTCCCCCAACCCCCTCGCCCCCTCTCCCTTCCTCGCCAAACCACCGTCAGAAAAGCCGCACGCTTCTTTCGTGCGTCAATTTTTTTTCCTCGACCGCTTTTATTTCCTTCGCTCATTTTTTTCGGAACGGACGCGGGAGAAAGAATTCGGAACGAAATAGTCGCCACATCGGAGCGACGGATTATTGGGAGTAGGAGGAGATTGGAGAGGAAAAGGAGGGAGGAAAGGGAGAGGACAGATAGGAGGCGTAAGGAGAGGAAGAGGAGAGCTTAGAGGAAGGTTCATAAGGCGAAAGGGTGGGAAAAGTATAGGAAGTAAAAGGGGAGATCGGCGGGAAGAACAGGATGTTGGGGATGGGGAAGAATAGATGGTGGAGTAGGGAGGCCCTCTGGAAGGTTGCAGGGGTCGTAGGAGAAAGACGTGGGGAGAGAGTTGGAGACGGTAGTGGGTGATCGAATCGATTATTCCTTTTCCTTTCATTTCCTATATTACTCTCATTATTTTCCACCCCTTGCGTCCTTCCTCTTCCAATGTTCCAAAAAACGGCGGCGTTTTGTTTCCATCGCAACGCACGCCCTCTCTGTGTATTTGTTTGTGTGTTTGTACCGAAAGAGTCACCTTTGTGTTTAGCCGGGCGTCGCGTGCAAGGGCGCCGCTGCCTGCGGATGTCCCCGCCGCCGCCGTCGCTTGCGCCCGTGCGGAAAGCGGCGGCGGCGACTCTGAGTTATTGGCCCCAATGACTAGCGTCTTTTTTCTCTTCTCCACTCCCATCTCTTTTTCTTCCTTCCTATATCGGTCGGAGTAATTTCACGCCTCTATAACGCGGATAGACGCCGACTTCGAGATACGTACGCGTTTTCTTTGTTTTTTTTTTTTTTTAGAGGAAAACATGGGTATCTAGGATGATAGTGCTAGTTACCTTTTCATTTGAGTGTGCTCTCAATATGACTGAAGGCGGAGCATGAAGGCAGGAAAAATTTCATTAAATTTTGATGCACAATTAAGAGTTCTTTCAATGTCTCTAGTAAGAGACTAAATTTTGAAAATTATCGAAACAACTATCCTCTAAAAATATAACTGAATAATGAAAAGAATGATACTAACGTGTAATTTTACGAGGCGATATTTTTTAAATAATCCCCTTTTTCCTAAAAATAATTATGTAGAACTACACTGTGATTATGATGAACTGAGTTATCGGAAATATAAGAAAAACTTACATAAATGAGACGGATTTATTAACAATTTATCCTTGAATTTATGCTTATGAAACATTTTTTCAAAAAATTTCATAAAATCTCATGTTTACTATATGCGTTCCGCAGCAACGATCGTCAACTCTTTTCGATAACTTCAAAGCATTCGATAATTTCATTCACTACATGCGTCTACTGTAATCACAATAGCTAATATTGCAAGGTAACAACTCAAACAAATAACTGCCCGATTTTTTAATTTATTTGGGGCAACTTGGAAACAAATTAGATACGTGAGGTGATTGTTCACGTGTCTGTTGGAAGAGGCGTTGAGTGGGGTTAGGATGATTTTGGAGTGAGGAGTAGGCGACGGAGAGTGGATAATCTAAACATTTCGGAGCGACGGTCATTAAAAGGTTAGCGGGCGTCGTCATTCGCGGCCAGAGTCAAAGCGAGAGACACGTGTACGACTTACACACTATCGTTTCCATGGTGAGTTTTGACGGAAAAATTAAATATAACCAGCAGTCGTGGTGTAGGATATAGAGAGTAGGGAGGGGGAAAGAGGAAGGAGACGCGGCAAACACAGGTGGAGGTACCGATGATAAAGATAGCACTCGCTCATTCAATTAACGGTATTGAGGCGGCGAGGGAAATACCTTTCTTGTCAACTGAGGATAGGGAAAAAAGGAGATATCAAGAATGGCTACCGTTTTCAATTATTTTCCGTATAAGCGAGGAAGTAATCACGTTCTGCCTGAATTGTTGTACTAAGATATTTTTTCCTCGTCATATATGTAGCAAGAACAGAATAGGGTGTCAAAGAGAAACATTTTCAGATGTGTTGTTAGGCGGCGAAACACTGTTGTTCAAAGTTTTTTATCCTAATTTCTTCCAGAAAAGCTATACCAAATATATTACTAATAGACGTTTCCCATTTGATTAGCACGGGCAAGGTATACTACATAATTCTCTTTGGCCACCTAATGATTAGATCAAGTGAACTTAACTAACAAGAGGCATACGATGCATATCAAATGTGATTTCCTTGGAAAATCATTTAGTATGTATTAGTAGCGTATTAAATTATAAAGTTTCCAAAAATTACAATTTTTATCAGTATTCCCAATTAGACAACATTTCCTTGCGACTTATTGTTAGATTAAAAGGGTAGAGTTGAGCTCGATTAAAAGCTCGGATTATTTTGTTTTGAACAGATGAACTACAAATCCACATTTATTCCAATACCAAAGAAAGATTTTCATATAATTTTCTAGATAAAATTAGGTTTAGTTCCTCATTCAAAGTTATCAAAAAGAGAATTTGAAATTTTACTGACGATATTCTTCTTTGCAATGTCGTTTCCGCCTGACAAAGTGAACAACTTTTTGTATTCCTTAAATAATAATAAATAAACAATATTCAAATTACTGTAAGACGAAGAATTATTTTAATGCTTGGTAAAGATCAAATTTTGCTACACATGAAAGTGTGACTTTGTATGTTAAAGTGTCTTAAAGTCAACCTGTAAACTCCAAGCGAGTGAAACCAGACCATCTCAAAACCGACTTGCGTGCCTCATTCGGATGGGTGAGGCGTGCGGTATTTGAATAAACTCGGCACTTGAAAGCATTTTTTCCGATGGACCGAGTTTGCAACTCCCTCCTGCCTTTCCTCCCTCCCTTTCTTCCCTCCCTTATCCTCCGCCTCCGATCTCACCGTGTTCCTTCTCGTCTTCGTCGTCCACGTCGCTGACCGGTTCGTCGTCTTCGTCTTCTTCGTCGTCGTCGTGGCCTGCCTCGCTGCCGCTGCCACCGCCTCCCCTCTCCGTACCATCGCCGCCTACTCCGCCGCCCCCACTCTTTGACAAGTTCAGCACGGGACTGTGGCCGTTGGAGGAGCCTGCGAAAATAAAAAAATGGAGTCACTTCGGATGGTAAAAAAAACTTGATACAGAAAAACTCAAAGAAATATTCTCAGCATCTCGCTATTTATTTATTGCGACGTTCAAAATCAAATAAACTTATCATTAAATCATGCAAGTTCATATAATACAAGCAGAGTATCCGTAGACTTTTAACAGATAATCGCCTGAAAATTATAATACATGGGTAAATATTTTATAATACCTTTTAGTAGGTAAATGTAGGTAGGTAAAGAAGGAAAGATTTATACTGGGCGAAAATGCATTGTTTGAATTTTCATTTTTTTACTCTACTGTCGTCAACTCATCTGATTTAAATGGTGAATTAATTTGAATGAAAATCGTCGCTACAACACCAACGCTAAGGAAATTTTTAAATAAACTTAAAGTCAATCCTTCGGATAATAATTTCTCCTTAAATGTTGACGCTGTTTAAATTACAGATTAACTAAAATTGCTCTGTAATTTGGATAATATACGCTTCTATCCATGCTGCCATTATTATAAGTTTATCTACGCTTAATCATATGCATGTCCATTTGAACTATATTCACGGTTAAGATTCCGAAGAAAGTCATGAATATTCACGCGTTTAATTTTGTCTGAAGACTTTTTAAATTGATTTTCTGAAAAATCGTAATAATAACCTAAACAGCGTCGGAAATTTCTTGAGAATAATAATCTCTCGAGCAAGATGTGGAAGTAAGAGTGTGCGTGGATGAATTAGTAATGCTTCAGTGGATGTTCTCCTCACCAGAGACAATGACAAAGGAGCCGAGGAAGCCATTTATTATTAATGCCTATCTCTGCCGCCACGGGACGCCGGTACAACCTCGGATTCTCTCAAAAAATCCGAATTTTTAAAATTGGTAATAAGTGGCGGGAAAAAATATATATATTAAAACATTTTTACTTCTCCCCCTTCCTTAAGATAACGAGCAGGAAATACGCGAGAAGGGGAGTGGATTAAACAAGTGTGAACTTTTTTCCGATCTCCTTCCTTATCCCCTTCTCATTTCCTTCCATTAATCCTCTTTCTCGGCCTCATACTTTTTAATTCGATACTCCTATGTGGCACATCCCTCGGAAACTTATCAACCCTCTTCAACGAGATCGCTTCTCCTCACTTCCTGCCTCCTTCCCAAAACTCGCGGTACACCTCCCCCTTCATTTCCCCATCGACTAACACTCGAGTCTCTCCGAGTCCCCAAATTCATCAGAAAAACTTCCATCTCCCATACTCCGGTGGTTATAAAAAACATCGGCGCTCGCTATATATCAATCTCACGTATTAGTCCGTTCCTTATTTTATTTAAGGAGTTGAAATAGCGAATATCCTCTCTCTTCGAATGAGGAAAATACCTTTCATCAATGCTTATCAATTATTAAACGGCGATTTTTATTTTCTCTAGAAAAACTAGAAGCTCTGCATGAAATATTTTGCCTTATTTCGCAAAATACAACATAAAAAGTCAAAAAAGGTAAAGCCTGAAACTAGTATACTTTTCTCAAGATGAACAATATCATCGCTTATTTTTAATAGAACTTAACCATCGCACAAATTGCCTCGGTGTCTGAAGTTCATTGAATTAGGACTCATAATAAACGCATTCACTTTCCTGAAATTTAAGACACTGAATAAATAAAAATGCTTCGTGTTATCAATGCCTGGAATAAGTAAATAATTTTGTTCAGATCGTTCACTGCGCGACCTTTTACGGACATGCAACGCTAGGAAAGTTAACACAACAATTTATCGGACGTTCGAGAGTCTCCCAAACTCCTTCTGAACTCGCTCCTTTAAAATGCCATTACTTCCCACTCTCCCCGATATATTCTCCAAATAATCCAACCCGCACCGTCCTTCTTCGCCACGGCTTATCTCCTTGCATATCTATACGAGTTTTAAAGAGAGGAAAAGACAAAGAGACTGGGATGGAGTGAGAAACGGTGGAAGAGGCAGAGAGAGAGAGAGATATAAAAACAAAACGAAAAAATCGTTGCTTTGGGGCCCGGTGAGGAAGACTCTGGTTCTTCGAAGGGAAATTCTATCGATATCGTCGGGCGCCGTTCTTACCTTCCCGTCGTACGCCCACCCTCCCTCTATGCTTCCCCTTCCTTTGACCATACCTGGACACAAGCCTTTACCCTCAGCAAAGGAAAGAGATTTACACTCCTCCACCTCCCTCTTTTGCACTCACCAAACTTCTCTCTCCTTTCTCTCTCCCTCCCTACCCATTCACTTCACTACCAGACAATCGAATCTCCTCATCGACTTAAAGGGGGAAGACAACACGGAACCCCTTTGGTGCCTTCCCTCACCTTACTCTGGTACTGATTACCCGGTTTTAAAATTATAAATGGAAGGAGAGGAAAGAAAAAAAGGGCGCCGAGACCTTCGCGGGTAGCAGAAAAAAAGCAGAGATCCGTTTTCTGATTGCGTTAAGTAGACACGAGTGCACGTTTCTTTGGTTAGGAAGGGAGAGGGGAAGACGGTAAGTCTCCGTACAGGTGCAGCCGCGTCGTTGGAAGATATGTTCTCTTTTTACGCCTCGGAGATATCAACGCCCGACTTGGTATGCTAGCGATTAAAGTTATCAAAAGTTCTGAAGGCATAGAATAGGCATAACAAAACATTCATCCAATCAATGAAATTGTACCTATATGCCGGATCTTGTTCCAAATCGGAAAAAATATTACGCAACGAAAAAGTTAAACTGCCCCATAGTTATGAAGGGCATTTAATTACTAGCCGAGTGAATTGTATTATTCATGAGTATTAATATAATATTGTTTTACAAATTTGCTGCAATTCACTAAAATTTTAACGATTTCTTCTATAATGAAATGATTCTTTTTATCATTATTATTATCACAAGGAGTATATAATCGTAATGCTTTACAGTAGTAGTCTTTATTCATATTAGTTTGCTTTCAAAGAAAGTGTAAATTTCATGTAATATTCTAAGTAATAGTGGATATTCATTTTCTATATTCTAAATCCGTAGGAAAGCAGCCTTGTACCGCTGCCACTTAACAACTAACCTTACATAAGTTTTTATGTTCCACTGAAAATTTACCCTCTTCTCGTGAATCTAAATCCACTCTCGCTATCCTCTTCTCAAAATCTCTTCAATTCCTCTTCCTTTCTCTTCCACACGACCTCTCTCCCTCCCAACCTCACTCGGCACCACCTTCCGACTTCTCCAACCCAAACAACCCCTACTTTTACTCTCCCCAAAAGATGCAATCTCTCCGTCCTGTCTTCCACCCAGGACACACACGAACATGGCTTCATTAGCGTCGGCGTCCGCTATATACATCGGCGGGAGAGCGGAATGGCGGACATCGCCCACGTCTTTAAAAAGAGAGAAAGAGGGCGACCTTTGCCTCGGACCTCGCCACCACATCCTCCGCCCTTCCGGCTACCCTACTCTTTCTCTCCCTTCCCCGCTCTCTCTCATCCTCTCCATCTTCTTCTCTCTCTCTCTCTCATACCTCTGAAAGTCACTTCAGAACCCACAAGTTCCCGTTCCCCCATTTTTCAACTATTTCTTTCTTCGAAAACCTCTGCCAACTCCTTTCCGAAGAGGTTCGCGAGTTCGTTTAATCTACTTTTTGCCCTTTTTTATTCCATTCGCTACCGGGTCCTATCCTATCATCTGGAGAGATGAAAAGCCATGGGAAGGGGGACTTATTTTCATGGTGAAGATTATTTATTTTTCTCCTATCTCTCTCAGAGGAGATGAAATGAGATGGAGCATACTTAAAATATTTTTATGGTCACTTTGGTATTAAAATCTGTCGACAAACTCGTCTTTTTTTAAAAAGAGGTTTCAGCGACAATGGAAAAGCGTTGAACAAAACATAGGTTCATAGTAATAGAGCACCTCAATTTCTAATAGTTCTGTTTTATTCAAATGCGGTTAAGCAGTATTTGAACAAGATGTCTCACTGTTAATTATATGGGAAAATATTTACCTCATTTCTCCCACAAAAAGCCAATTATTTTCTGTAACTTAGTGACATAAATATTCTTAAGAGCAGATCAAAGCTACAAAAATTGTTAACCATTATATCTAAGTGAAATATCAACTACCCTTATTATAATTTGATATGCTGGAATGCTAACTATATATTCTTCTATATGAGATTAATAAAATTTTGGGCACAGTCATCATCCACTATCGTAAAATTACAAACCAATGCGACAGCTTGACACTCATTAAAATAAAAAAATATTAATCCTCTAAAGTACCGAAAAAATACCGTGAAGGTTGATAAATATTTTGCCTGCGCTATTAATTATATGATCATTTGGGAGACAGAGAAAGAAAAATAAGAGTCACCTTCAATGTCAGAATGAACACGCCAGATTTCTATAGGGACAGGACATACCGCGGGAGGTGAGGTCTCAATAGACTATGAAGGGATTAACAGCTAAGGGGACAGGTACACATGGCGGCAAAGACTTGCAGAAGTAGAATTTAGTGAGAATGGAAAGCTGAGAGAGAGGCAAAGGGAAGAGAAGGATGTGATAGGTGAGGATGGATGGAGTGGTTGAAAATTGATGTGGTAAGTAAAGTTTAGGAGAGAGAAGGGGAGTAACGACTGGTAAGGTAGGGGGCTTAAGGTGGGGGAGGTAGCGGAAAGCTGATGAGGGATAAGTTGGAGAAAAGAGGTGAAGATGGATGCATGCATAATGGAATGGACAAGAGGCAAGGAGATTTGTAGGCAGGAGAGGCTCGAGAGTGGTTTACTACTGCAGAAAACATAGGAGTAATCGAAAGGAAATGAAAAACTCATAATAAAGAACATTACATGCTAAACTCATTCCATCACCAAAACCATAACTGCTTTTACCTATGAATATGAATGCTTTTTCTATCTCATTCAATCAATAAGCAATGCATAAATATCTCTCATCTGTTCTTGGATTTCCCTTAAGTTATGAAGACAATATAAAAATGAAGGAATTGTTGAAAGTAATCTGAAGCAGTTTTTAAATTAACACCATGATTATTCGACGGCAAATTCATGTGTTAGATTTTACGGTAGATGGAAATAAACATGTTAAGTAAAAACAGCTGCTGCGTAAAAAGACTTGAGCTGGAAATCTATCTCAATAAACAGACCTAAAGGATTTTCTGGAGGCCATTTTTTGCACGTTAAACAAACTTTTTTCTCGCGCTCATCAATTTCCTGCGCGCGTTGTAATACAAACAAACCGATACCGAAACATAAAAACTCCATTGGCTTTTTTCTTCGCATTCATTTCATCAGCCATATCATTCCGTCTTCTCTATAACTTTTCTTTCGTGAAAAAAATGTATCCCCGCCTACTGTGACTCGGCATTATACTCTTCACGGTTTTTAGAGCCGCCTCTCACTGTCAACAAATACTCATACCAAACACCTCGTTCTTTTTTACATATTGTTCTATTCATCTTTGAAAACGCTTTGCCTTATCTCGTCTCCCACTGCAGCTCTTTACGCTCTTTCTCACACGGACATTTTTTATCCATCACCATTCACCCTATACTCATGAGTCTGCCCGTGATCTTCCTTCCATCTCACACTCAAATCTCACTGTTCCATTTTCCCATACCAATGAAGATGAGAATGAGGTAGACTTCGGCCAAGAAAGTGTTTACTTCGGTCGTTGAAGTCCCTCTAATTCTACCACCAACACTCTTTATTCCGGCTAGCTTAATTCATTTTAAGCTCCGCTCATCTTATTCTTCCCTTCTAATAATATAGTTCTTTGTTATCTCCATGTGCTACTCCATCTAATCAATTCCAGGTCTTCTCTTTCCTTATATCCCTTTAAAACATTTCGTTCATCTCCATATTTTTGGGTACGTTTAGTTGGAACACTTCCTAATCTCAATCTTGCTAATATAAGTATGGCAATCAATCAATTCCTCTCATCTTATCACTTCTCGTTTCTCTTTAATCTTTCTTCCTTCGTCTTCACCTTCATTCTCTTTCTTATATTTCTTTCATCCTCCTTTCCCATCCCATTCCTCCACCAAGAAATCCCATCTCCCTCCTCCACCCGAAAAAACCAACGACCTTCTCGCCTCTCTTGGACATCACCTCCTTCGTCATTCTCCCTCCATCTCTCCCGCCCCCAACCGTGCATCCACCCCCCCTCCTCCCCCAGCAGCTACGATGACGCCTCCGAAACTAATGCAGGTCTCGTAGGCGCGCTTTGTTTTGCGTCGTCCTTCCCACCGACATTTCTCTACGGGTGAAAAATTACGTCGGAGCGATCATAATTCGGTGGAGTGGGGAGTTTTTGAGAATGGGAGGGAAAGGGGAAGAGTGGGGGTGAGGTTGTAGGAGGGGGTGGAATTAGTTTTCCCTTCGAGAATAAGAGAGAGAGAGATTTTGACCTCCCGTTGGTCTAGCCGTCCTCTCGGCGCCGAAAGACCCATCGTTTCATGAACGACTGATTCTGCTCTCACGACGCGATTTACTTAAGCGGAATTAGTTTTGGAGGGATCAGGAAGATGCGTGTGAATCCTTGACAGAAAAACTGACGTCAAACAGCGCGAAATATCATAGAATTGAGCGTACCGATGAAGTCATTCCGATTTGAAGGTATATAAGAAAATCGATAACAGTCACTAGTAATTTTTTCTCAGAATGGAAGTTTTGATGAGTGAAAAATTGATATGGTTAATTTTAAATTTCGCAAATGTTACCGCAAAACTACGTAAATTTGATATTATGTCGATCTATATTGACAGATAGAGGTGTCTAATTTAAACTAATTTAAAATACACACAAAAATTTGTATTCCCACAGATACCAATAAATGATAGAATCAATAGTTCACTAATAATACAACCGATATACATGCGTCTTGAATAAGGATGTATGTTTAAAAATAAATCTGGTCATTTTCTATCCATAGTAAGCCCATTTTCAGGAAAACATTATTTCTTTAGGCGTAAATTATATTCGCCATCAAAAGTCACTTTTCAGTTGCATGTATTGCCGCGCGTAATAGGATATTGACCAAATAAATAATTCTTAACGATTCTATTAATTTTAGGAGTCGTATGCCTTTAACTCCTTGAAGTCTAATTTTCTAATGAATATTACGTGTCTTACACCACCGTATCGCCTCGTTCCGAAAAATCAATTTCCACCCGTCATGCTCTCTCCGAGAGCATCACGTCTTTTTTCATACCGAAAGGTAAAAATAAAATACATCTCCGAAAGTCATTGTCTTTTAAGGTTTCCCCAATCAACCCTCACCACGAACTGCACCTTTTTCACTCTCACCAACCCCTCAGCCTTTCCTACGAAATCCCGATTCTCCTTATTCAACTCCTCAACCCCTTGCTGAATGCCTATATCCCTCTCTCCCACCCTCCCTCGTTTTCTTTCCACCCGCCGCCCCATCTCCGCACACAAACACATCCATTTACGCCTTAAACCCACTCGGCCAGGCCAGCGTCTAAGGTCCGAAACCTCATCTTGCTTCTTACCCACCCTCCTTCCTCCTCCATCCTCACCCTCAGTCTTCCTCTTCCCCCGCTTTACATCCTCTCTCCTCTTCCCCACACCAACCAGACCGTCCGTCGGCACGATAACCATTTACCAAGCTCTGACACGGGAAATAATAAAAAATAAATCACCCCTACAATAGGTGTCAAATAAAGCTTTTCAACAACTCGCAGGCCTTACGTATGAGTGGGGGTAGGAGGTTGGATGCTTGGGTGTATAGTAAGTGGGTGGGAGAAATGAGTAGAGGTTGATTTCCTGCGACTACCACCCAACCCTCTTTTCTACCATCAACCTGCAACCCCCTCTCACGATCGTCCTTACCTAAGGGGCGGAAAACAGGAACACGTGGTAGCTTAGTGGATTCGAATCTCTTCTCGGAAGTACATATTATATTGTCAAAACTATTTTTATATTTCAGGCAGTGAGAAGATTGACGGCGGAAAGATAGAAAATTTATTCGACGCTGACGGTGTATTACTCAGAATTTATAGAACGCTTTAATTTGCTATATCCTAAGCTATATATTTCGCAACGTTAGGAGGATTTTTCGAAGCGAAGGAAATACTTAAATTCCTTTATGTTTCTTTAGCTATAGAATTGAGAACTTAAGATGGAGGATTAGTAAATCAAGCAGAACCATCTATTCGTAGAATTATCAAATTATAAAAGAAGAAACGAACTCTGTGGAGCGTATATGTATTGATAAAATAAACCGATATAATAATATCACAAACATATCATCAATTCTTTGATTACTTCCAAGTGATTTTCTGCTGAACTTCAAAATCAGGGATGCGGAATAGCTAAAAATAATTCAATAATAATTAAGAACTTATTTTTATTTTCATTGCGAAATAGATAAAAAGTAGGAAAAAGTATATTCCTCTACGATAGAAACCAAATTTAATTCACTTACCGTTGTGAGAGCTGAGATCTCGAACTTTCTGGTCCAATGCGAGCACCCTTTCTGCTTCGCCTCTCTCTTCTCTCAACCTAAAAAGATAAAATAGTAGGAATTAACTAAGAACAAAAATATTTCAGCTCTTAAAACATCCAAAATAACTAAAACCTATATAATATTACTAAAAGGCAGAACACTTTTATGTCAATAGATACAGCATAAAAATTATTTTTTTTTAATATCCAATATCATCTTATTTTTTCTAACGCGAACCTTAATGTATAAAGTAACATATACTGAGATAGAAAACTCACTGGAAGAAATCTCTAACGGTTGAAAATCTCAAACATTTAGAAATGTATCAAGGAGATTAATTTGCGGCATCGATAAATAAACAATGATGATGCGGCAAGAGATATGATTGCGTTGTGTGCGTTAAGTGGAAAATATGACGGGTAAAGAGCGGAAAAACAAAAAATGAAAGATTCAGAGTCAAGCTTGGATGACAGTGCACCATATGGCAAGGAACAAGCAATTACGTACCGCGACTTTATCTGATTATACTCGGAGCAACTTTGACGATTATAAGGCCGACTAGTAGGAGAAGATTGAAGGATTTGATGTTGCCAGAGATGAAATTAGAAATTGGTTTGGATGGTAGAAGATGCATCATTAGAATAAACGCTTATAGGGACAACCTATTCCAGGTTCCCCGAATTTAACAATGCTAAAACATTTTCCAATTTGTGAAATCGTATTTATCCAAATAGAAAATATTTTTCTAGCTTCATCATTTTCGTCTTCGATGGATCAGCATTTTCACCTCATAATCAGACGCCAAGTGAAATAAGTCACTCCTACGTACGGTGGCTGATATTCGGTAATTTATAAATCTATATACGATGAGTAGGATCTCCCTGCAACGCTTCGAAGGATATTATGATTCGAGAAAAACAGGTATAATCGCAGTTTTTTGAGATGGTGGGAAAGATTTGGATATAATGCAACATCAGTACTTATAGCCCTCTCAGGACGAAAAACACTGATATATCATTTAACGACAAAAATTGAGATAACTTCTCTATAAATTCCCAAAACTAGCGAATTAACGCTTCAAAATAATTTATTGATTAAGAGCGTGATCTCCTCTCTTTCGAACGTAGCACGGAATTTGACGCACTAACAAAAAAACGCTACGCGGCGTAGGTCTGCCTCGGCCACTTAAATGCTAACCCCTCTTTCTCTTACACTCTTCCCTTTTATCATCAAAACCTTTGCCGAAGGATTTCAATTTGCTCCCCTTTTACTATCAGCCTCCAACTTAATGCGGTCAGGCTCTTTGGTTGTGTTCATCATTTAACCGATAGGTGGAGCGCGTGACACAGGCATGCCCGGTGCATTACCGGAGAAGAGCGGCCGTGGTGGACTTGTTTGAGTTGGGATCAACCCGCCTCACCCTCTGCTTACACCCCGCGCTTGTGCAGAGAGAGATAGAGTAGGAAAATAGAGAAGAGAGAGACAGGAGATCTTTCCCCTTTCAGACCGCGTAAGGGGAAAACATTTATAATGACAAGATACATACACTCTTGGAAGCGCCACAGGGCAACACCTGTTCGGCCTCAGACGTCACGATTTTCGCTCAGCAAGTGAAGTGCGCATAGGTCGTATCGGAGAGAGTTGGGGGAAGGGAGAATCGGCGGAGTTAGCCGTAGGGTAGTAGGAGGGAGAAGAGTAAAAAGGAAGTAGTAGAGGATGGTTGGAGATAACAGATTTTCCTCCGTCCAAAGCGACAGGAAGAAACAGAGACGTGTTGAAACCTAACTGAACGAGGGATTTGCGTGTTAGGAACGCTTAGATATTGAGGTTTGATATAGAAAGTACCATCGATCGAGATGGTCGGTTAACGCTTAGGGAAAAGAGGAAGTTATAAATGAGAGAAGAAAGATTTGTGTGAGATAAAATACAAAAAAGTACAAATTTAAATCAAAGGAATTGGCAAAATAAAACCACATAACGTATCGCTTTAGACCAAATGGTAATTTTACGTTTGCTTAAGGTTAGCGAAATCTTTTGATAAAATAACATAAAAATATAGAATAACCAACGAGTTTTAAACATAAGTTAAATAAAAAATTTTTCTTTATCTATAGATCATATTCCTAACTAGAAAAAAATTATGAATCGATTCGTAAGTAAATAAAGAGGAGTAAAACTTGAGAATTTGAGGACAGTTCAAAAAAGAAATGTCTTTTCCAATGTGACATGGTTGAATGAACTATTTCTACTACTTTTACGGAGACTCATAAATTTCAATGATTTTTAAATTGATTAGTACGACAACAATATTAAGAGGCCAGTGGCTTGCAAAGGAATGATGGTTGTAACCAGGTAAGCACTGGTTCCGAGAGGCGAGAAAGAGTGGAAATAGGGAGGAAGGGTGAACAGAGCGGGTAAAGTTTAAGAGTAAGTGGGATGAGTGGAGTGTAGGAAGGGATGAAGAGAGAGAAAGGTAGTGTTACCATTTCAGAGCAAACACGGGAGATAAGATATGGCGAAGATATGGAGGTGAGGAACAGGTGACGACTGGATTGGTTTCGACTGCACTAAGTGGTGAAGAAAACACGGAATGAAAGTAATGGGATTGTGTGGATCGAAAAAATCTATGGAAAAAGTCTTACAACAGCACCTTCTTCGCATAAGAGATAACGAAATACACGGGACTATCTTTCTCTTGTTAGTCTATATCATGAAAAATACCGAATTTTTAACTGGCGAATATTTTTAAAGCACAAAAAATGATTAACGCTAAATACGAATTTCCTAGCTGATTTTGGTTATTTGAAAAATTAAGTTGAACTATCAATTAAAAAGTAATGTTGGTTATAGTAAATAATACAAATGTGTTAAATGCAGGATAGTTAGACTTCTATTATATTACTTAACGGTAAAAATAGTAACAATCTCTAATGCACGTTTTGTAAAATATTACACAGGTAGTTTACAATACTTGCAAAATGAGAGGAACAATAGTTAAAGATCGACTTCTGATCTCTGAAAATCTGTTAGGTGTGCAAAAAATCTTCCGTAATAGAAGTCATGCTAATCGTCGATATTTACAACAGTTTTTCCTTTATTTTTCGTTTAGGTTCGAGACTACTTTTAGCACATTCAATCTCAACAGAATGCGCCGACTACCAAATAACAATTTTGTAAAAAATGATAAACGTGCCTGTTTGACACAGCTCAGTCTTACGGAACAGCTATGTCAATTAAATATTAAATCGACCTCGTTTTTTGAGAAGGAACGATCGGTCTGAAAACAACTACCATTCCTCGAACAGCAAATAAATCCCTTGCGGAAATTGATGCTATCACTTGGACGTTGCGGATTACACCGGCGAGCAGAAGCATAAATCATCGAATACAATCAGGAAAAACTTATAAAAGGACGGCAGTAAAACAGTCCGAAGGATAAAGAAGAATTTACGTTCCCGTAGGGATGGGGAGCGGAAGGGCAAATGGGAGGCAGGCAATAAAATACTCGGGTAGAGGATTCGCGCGTGCAAGTGAGTGAGAGAGATACAGAAACGGAGCGACACGGGCGTGCAAACATGGCGCCGACGCGACCCGTCGTGAGAAAATCATTTCAAACGCGGCTTGCGTGTTTCTCCGACCATTCCTATATCTATTTTTCCTTTGTTTCCGATAAGGGAAGCGTCGTTATATTGTTACGACCGATCTTGTTTGCTCTGGGCGCCGTTGACATTTAAGCTATAGCCTTATACCCCGACGCGAAAGAATTATATATATATATATATATATATATATATATATATATATATATATATATATATATATATATATATATATATATATATATATCCCTATTCCAGCGGTCGGAAACACACGCGTAAAACTCCTCCCAAACGGAAAGAAATTAATCCCGAATCGGATATCCGTGCTCTTTTTTCATTAACTTTTGAGACTCATCCAAAGCGATTCCCTTAATATCCGCACGTGAGCCAATATTTGAAGAAACTCGGGGTCCAATCGTAACGGTCCGTGCGCTTTCCTTCGATAAGAGAATTCTCGTTATCTGTATTATTAACGAAATCCTTAGCTATGTTTGATTCACCGCTCGCTCCTAATCCCCCAACGATGCTAACATGAACTCTTCTCCGAAAAATCTGCCCTTACACTTATAAATGTCCTAGTGACTGGGTTAGATCGATAAAATCCACGAGTACATGAAATATTATAGAAGATATTAAAATGTTTAACCATGTTTACAATATTTCCAGCTGTTTTAATTATTATGTTAAGAAAATTACCAAGGCATTTTCAGACAACGCGTCAAAGACTTATTATAGATTCTTGTTACCAAATACTCCATTGTGACTTTGTTTTAATAAAAATAATTATTCTAAAAATTTACGGGCACCTAAGAGCTCGTTATTTCTCGGATGCCTATGACTACAGGTTACGTCAGATGTGAGTTACACAAATATAACGAACTTTTTTTTTACTTTTTAAACAAATATTTATACACTGAAGTTTTATTTAAAATTAAATGGTGTTTCGAGAACATTTTCAATATATCACCTTTTCTTTACACTATATCGTATGTACAATAGCCGTAACGCAATTACAAGTGGTTCAAATTAATTTTTATGTGCATAAATTAAAACTTTTAAAATATACTTTAGCATAACGTGTGCCAATAAAATGCTTTCTTAAAATTTATTGGCATTTTGTTCCATATCCAAAATAAAGCAAGGGAACAAAATGGTTCGGAATGACAATGCATTTTCTACTCAGGAATGATTTTTCCTAAGGCAGATGGCAGACGTGTAGACCACCCATCGATAGGAGCGATGGCAAGAAATGTCTAATAAAGATGGAAATCAAAAATAATCTTCCTGAGAAAAAAACTCGAACCAAATACTCTTTCCGCTGGTTGTAGAACTTATTGATAAATAAATCCTTGAAAAAACTGTTGCCGACAAAGGAAGAGATTTTGAAAGTTCATTTAGTTATAGAGACGGAGGAAAAAATTGAGTGAACCAACCTCTGACCCATCGGTCAACTATGAGCAGCGGCAACGGATGAGTGACTTGCACAGACGACGCGGCCTATTTGCTTGTCACGATAATGGGTTTGATACAACTGATGGGAAGCTAGTAACTAATAATAAAAGACAACAATATGGAGCCTATTAAAATTTAACGCGCTCAAAACACCACATCCTAATTCATATGCAGCAATTGTTGCGATCAATTAATCATTCTAATTTTGTGGATTGTATTTCGACAATATCTATAATAATAAAACTATGTTTGCCTCACTCACTGACTTACATAAAACTCTTAGGTACTTCTAGAAGGGCTAGAAATCTGAAATTTGGCATGTAGGTAGGTCGAGTGACACAACCGACGAGAAAAATGAAACATAAGAAAAAAGTTAATATTTAAGGGGTATTTTTAACCCCAATTTTCCATTTCAATACCCCATAAGAAAAGCATGGGATACAGTGCAACGATTTCCAAAAATGCATTTTCAAATTACTTAAAATTGGGACGCGAATTCTAGAAAAAAACAGTTGTCTAGCTGAAAGAACGAAGTTCTTAATTTTTAAGGTAGAATTCAAATACACACCGAATTAGCGTAAATATCTGCTTTAAGTCGGAAAAAGTGTGAATTTTTTCCGCTTTTCAACAATAGAAATGTATAAAAACCATGGAAACGACCTCATTGCTTTTAAAGGGACCTTTAATGCTTTTAATGGAAACTAATTCCGTCATAACGAATTATAGTGGAACTTCCATAACTCGAATCTCAAGGGAAAGTAAATATTATTCGAGTTATAGAAATTTTAAAAATACGCAAATATATTTTATATATATTTGTATAAATACAATGGAACTTCTATAACACGAATCTCAAGGGAAGGCAAAAATTATTCGAGCTATAGAAAAATCGAGTTACAGAAATATATTTTCTCATTTTTCTTTAATTGAGTTAACATCAAGTTTATTCCCTTAAGCATATAACTTAACATACTCTAATTTTCAATATCGCGCATATTATGAAAACATTATCACCTACCTATATTTGATTCCGATAATGTGTAAGATTTTACTGTATCCAAAACAAGAATTGCATCACGCACTGTGATTGAGGGTATCGTTGGATGTGTGAGAGACCTACGAGGTTTCATTATGTTACCACCTGGCAGATCGCCAACTTGTAGCACTAAGTTTTAAATAAATAAATAATTAGAATTCTAACGTAATACTGGAAGCACAAACACGACGATTAAATTTGGGATATCGACTGTAGAAAGGAGAAGATAGGTTTGTTTTTCTCTAGGAATATCAGGGGTCACAATAGGAGAAGCAACCCTGATAGAAGTGACGTTAGGGACTGCCTGATGCAGTAACACCCCCTCAAAATCCTATGGTGTTACTTTCGATGTGGGCTAAAATTCTTGCAGAATGCAACTACTTGTATATAAATAAACGTAAAGGAAAATCAAATGTATACTTTCATCTCTACTTGGTATACTTTCGTTTATATTTCTGTAAAATTTTTAAAGCCGATTTCGCTATTTTAATTCAACTTTAAGTACGCAGAATAGACTAATCAAGTTGAAATGCATACTTTCATCTCTAATGGGTATACTATAATTTATAATGTGTAGAACTTTAACAGCTGAATTCGCAATTTAAATTAAACTTTAAGTACGCAGAATAGTTTATACAAAAAGAAAATTTCTTAAGGACGAATAAACGTTATATTGAAAAAATATAGATAATTTTATTATGTTATGTCACAGTTTTCAAGACGGTATTTATGTTTCCACATAAAAAAAACACGTTGGACGTAAAAGACCACGCGTTATTCCCTTGACAAAAGAACAAGAATAAAACAAAACGAACACGGCTATTGACGAATTTAGAGAATCCCTTTCTAGGTAAGGCAAAGGTGTGCCGCCTCTGGGAGAGGGGTGCGAAAAAACGGTGAGGCAAGGCGTGGAAAACAAAAACCCCCAGCGATGACCATTATTTTTCTCCTTTTCCTCTCTCTTAATTATTTCGGGTAACAGCGGGAAGCCGCAGGAACGAAAAAGATCTTTTTAAAATCTCCCCAACAGCGTGTAGGCGCCGGCTGACGATTCTGGACTCTGCGGGTAAAATAATATTACTTTGCTGCGAACAACACCGCGTGCATCCAATTCCCACGTCATCCGCACCTTTCCCCCTCCTTGCTCCCTCGATCTCACACGCACATATGCACTGCGAAGGGGAAGTCTTCCCACCATCTCCTCCCTTTCTAACCCTCCCTCGTGTTCGTACCTTAACACCCTATCTTCGAATGTAGCTTGAGCTTCACACCTAGTATGGGGTCAAGGTGTGCCCACCGCCGCCATACGACCCAAATGAATAGGAGAGGCTAGAAAACTGCTTCATCACGAGGGCCGGCCAGAGAGATAAAAGAAATATCGAGCGCGTTCTACACAAAAAGGATCGCTTAAATGATACCGAATGATTTTTTTACGAGAAAACTCATTTTGTTAGAGAATTAGACGAATTTGATGGTTACAATGCGAAAGCAATACATCCAATCCCACGTAAGTACATAAGGATCTATTAAATTTTCGTACAACCTCCAAGTTATTTAGATTTGATATATATTAATTTTTCGAACAGTATTAACTTTTTTAAGGCATTCACTCCATACCATAATCTCTGCAAAGATTTCAATCATGCAAACTGTTATGAAAAAGTTCCCAGTGATCAAAGCCATCCTTCAGAATTAAATCATCCTTTAACTTACGATATAACAAACAAAAGCGGTATCAAAATGATCGCCATTAAAAATGCGAAGAATAAACAAACGTTAAAATACATAACTCGAGTCGTACATTAACATATTATAATGATCACATACAAAAGAAATTCGTGGAAAGATCTCGACGAAAGATAATTACCTATTCTTTAAATTACGAAGGGAAGAAAACACTCGCATTTTATCCCGCGATGTTCATTATTACATGAAGCTGAAGGTGGATTGCGTGTAAGACATGTGTCCGAGTCTGTTTGTGTGCATCAATGTTGTGTATAGTGATAACGTCCTGTGCCTGGGGAAGGGGCATGTTTGTATGTGTGGTTGAGAATGTACGTTTTCACGTCAAATAAGATTTGTTTATGTGAATGATGGTGTTCTTGTGATCATACGTATAAATGTAAGTATTTTACTTGAGTTATTGCGAAGAGACATGATAGGTAGAAAAATTCCCTTCTCCAAAAAACAGGAAAGGAAGAAAGAGATTTACGTCATCGCTCACGTGACTCCGTGACGGAATAGATGGTGAAGGAGACAAAGGAGGATGAAGTGGAGGCGTGACCAAAAATCTCACGACCGCAACGCTAGCTCTGACCCCGCAGCCATTACTCGGGTGAGGTAGGAAAAAGGTCAACGCAAATGGACCGGCAGGTTGGTCATTCGAGATCGAGCACACATCACTCTCGAGGACCACCGAAAATCCTTCCCACGCCCCCGCCCACAACCCCCATCACATCTCGTCACTCCCGCACCGCCCCCTCTTTCTTCACCGTTTCCCACGGTGCGTGCAGAACTCCGACACCCTACCCACCACCACCCACATCTCCAGTCTTCCCCTTCTTATTTCACCTGTTCCCTCTCCCCCTTTCTCTTGATACCCCGCAGAATCTCCTTCACACATTACGTTACGCGTAGAGGCGGCGGGAGAACACGAGCACAGGAGACAATCTTAAGCACGGAATCTCTTTTTCCCTTCGCACCTCCACCACGCACACATTCACAGAAACACTCCTACCAATACCGCTTCCCCCTCCTCTATACTCGAATTTCTCCTACTCCTCACATATTCAACATTGCAACCCCCTTTTTATCCTATCCTCCTTACCAGATTCGATTCAGAAGGCAAAGATGTGGAACAATGAAGTAGGAGAATGTGTATGAGAAAGAATATGAGAATACGGTCCAGAGAATGAGAGAGAAATAAATCTGGAGACACTGCATATGAGAGGCGTCCACATAAACGATTTTATCGTTTTGTACTTTGAAACTGAAATATTCTCTTACGCGTCAGCGGATGATTTAATTTATTTATGGATGGCAGGCGTCAATTAAGTATAAGTGCGTGATTTCAGAACTTTGGGCGGATCTTTAGGTCAAGCTTCATCGTCATTAGATAACGCTAATGCTAAATAAGAATGCAAATGAACTTTTCATTATTTACTGCCTTCAAACCCCATTTTATGTCAAACTTTACGAGTTATCCAAAATAAATAATCCCTTAAACCTTATCCTTAGCTTCCCTATTGTAACGAATCAGCAATTCTACTGATACGACTACTAAATGTTTCGATCAGATAGTGGCGCCTTCTCCTCGAGTAGTCTGTAAAGGGACAATACTCTCCCACACCACCCCTTTCCTCTCATTTCGTGTTTGGAGCATCTCTTTCTCTATCTCTCTCATTCTCCTCTCTCCAGAACTCCCTTAATTAGCCCCACCTAGAACGAGAGAAAGAGAGGTAGAGATAGATAAAGAGAGAGAGAGCCGCTTCCCCAGCGCCGCCGACGGAAGAAACCCGAGACTCGGGGCCGAGGACAAAGGGGCGATCCCCTAGCGGATAAGACGGGAAGCGAGAGGGTGAGAGGGAAGGAGAGAAAGATGAGGAGACAGTAGGTGCCCTGTCCCTCTCTCCCTCCTTTCCTCTTCCCATTCCCTCTCCCCCCCCTCTCTCTCACACACACACATACTCCCTAGGGAAGACAATGGGAAGGAGAAAATAGGATCTAGGGCTATAAGGGCTCCACGGGCTAAAAGGAACCCGAAGGGGAGAGAGTTGGAGGGGGGGAGGCGCGCGGTACTAGGAGGAACGTAATTCTGTTCGCGAAGGTGGGATTTCCGGTGCGAGGGAGGAAGTGACATGATTGGCTGCTGATGGAACCGAGAATTACCGAGTTTTACGGTGAACTCGAGATAGCATGAAGGGATGTGAGGCTGTTAGAGTGAATCGGCGTTAAAAGAGGGTGTTTAAAACAATGGGATTTAAATTCGAAGCAAGCAATATATTTTCAGATAGAGGGCGCTGATGTTCGCAATCAAGGATTCGATTGTTTCGTGCGTTTAAGGTATCGAGGAAGTCATGAATGCGCTTTTAACGGTTTCCGCTAAATGCAGATCCTCTAAGATTACAACTAGATGGAACGGCCAAACTTTGAATGCCTTATTTGATTTTAAGTTTAAATCTGGCAGCGTGACGTAGATAGATGGGTACAAATGAATCATTTAATCAGGTAAAGAAATAATTTTGTTATTTAGTTTGAACGAGGCTATAAAAGTTTTCTCTCAATGACTTATCGTACTTCCGTATGTTCCGTGCGTGTACAGTTTATATTTAAATGAATGCGTTAATCAATAGCACCGATATGTCTTTATTTCAACCCTACATAAAAGTTCTTATGCGGACAAAATTAGTTGAACTCATTTTCATGGATCGATAAGTAACCAAAGTATAAAAAGCGTTGTACAGCGAAATACATCACTCTCTCGATCGTAAAACAAAATTTCCCGTAATAAAACGCCCAAATAATTTACGATCCCGTTCCATAAATATCTCTGCCATTATTTAATTAGCGACGAAATTATATTAAACCGTTTCTTTAAATATAATTTACGGTTCGCGATTTCAGACAGATAATCGCGCGCGAGAGAATCGGCGACATCGAACGCCACCCAAAAGAAATTACGACTCCCATGGAAACAAAGAGGTCGAAACGATTAAAAATTTCCAAAAACAAAATTAAAATTATTAGCGCCTATAAAACACGCTTCGCTACTTGGCAGAATAAAACCAGAAATAATTAGCATATCCATCTGTTGAGTTTCCTTCTTTGCTTTAATTCACGGAGATTTTTTATTGACCGCGTTTTGTTCTTCATTCTTCCGTAGGTACAAACATTGAGCTTCATTGCATTTGCCCATGTAGAGAACAGAATGGCTGGAAGAGAAAAAACGAGATATGCATGTGCTTAAAATTCAATTTAATTAACAGAAGAAGGTGACAGAACTATGAAAATCAAGATATCGTCGAGTTAATAAATCGACAAATGAATGTGAGAGCGAGGTTATGTTAGAAAGTAACGGTTCTCGCCGTGTCGACACGATTTTTTAATAAAGATTTTTCTCTGTCGATAAAAGAGCGTGACAGAATGATCATGGCGAGATAAAGCGTGTAGGAACGCAAGAGATATTTTTCCGGAAACGGTTTCGTCTCTAACTCACATAATGAACGCAGATAACCATGTAATACTGTATGTAATGTAATGTAATATATAATAAAAAATTTTGGCAGAGCAAACATGAATAAATAAAAATATTTAATCTATTTATTTTTGATTCAAACCCTGACAATTCTTGATTCTACCATCTAGAACTTTTTTCGGATATAAAATTATGTTTTTACGCTTAAGCTACAGATAAAGATAACTTTTACGATTTGTTTTCCAAACCCTTTGTTTTTTAAATTAAACCAAAATTTTGCAAATATAATTTGCCAATTTGCATTATATTATTAGCCAATCTGTCTCTATGTTATATATTTAATGTAAAAATAAATACGTGACTAAGGGCATCACTCACCCTGCCATACTTCTCGTGTGGGTTAATTCCGACAAGAAAAATCAAAATCTTTACCATCAACGGTTAAAAAATCAACAACTTAAGGTTGTTATCATCCCTTGTCTGCACACGTATTCTACGGACCGAGACAGCATACGAAATTATAGATGAATAAAGAAATGAAATATGATACGAAACGAAGAGGGATTAGAGATAAATGAGAAAGTCAGGTGATGCGTTCGAGTCTAGCCGTTTGGAAATTGGATGGTTGGAAAAACCAACAAAAAACAAGAGAAATGAATAAAAACTAAAGCCGGACAAAAAACACCTTGGTTGTATTCCGCCTGCGTGTTTGAGCTTAAGAGTATTTATATTCCCGACCACCTTCAACGCAAATGCCTCAGCTCTAATTTCTTTTTCGTCTCCTCATTCCACGACGAGTGACTCGAAACAAATGAAGGTCAGGGACCGCCTACCGAGTGGTCATCATTAGACCCCCGCCGACGCAAGAGGTCAAATTAATTATTGGCTCTGGCAATCAACGCTGCCTTCCTCCACAACACGAAGAGAGAGTGAGAGAGAGAAAAAGAGATTGGGAGAGCACTTTGGTCGTAAGACTTTCTTCTTCTCCTTCTTCCTCTATGTAAAATCGCCAAGTTCAGAACCTCCTCTCAACGTATGGTTTTCTTATTGTTGATAGTCGTCCAGGAGATCGCTGATTGGGTTACAGGAGACGGCCAATCAGAGCAGTGAGCAAAGTTTTTAAAAAATTTAACCGTTCGAAGCGCGAGGATGGAACTGTGACTGATGATGCCTCTCGCTTCACGAATTTTTCGTAAAGAACGAGAAAGAAGGTACGCGTTACCAAAAACCACTTCACGGCAAGCTCTTCGTGCCGCTTTTAGACGGATAGGGCAATGAGCGTAAAATAATGACCATCGTCTTCCATTGTTTATCCCATAAAGGAAAGATAGAGAGAGGGATTAGAAATTGATAAACGAGCTGTACGTTAAGTCAAGACGGCTTAGGCGGACGTATGCTTTGTGCAGACAATCCTCATAACCCACGGCGCCGTGTGAGGGCGCCCTCCCTAAGCCACTCCACCTCTCCCACTACCTACCGCCCTCGACTAATGACCAATCACGCGGAGCGATTAAGGAGATACATACGGTGTTTGTTTGAAGATTCTTAATGGAAGGGAAGGGGTGGGAAAAGCAAGAAGAACCAATCGGCGACCCATCAGCGAGACGGGGATAAATGAACGATTCCTCCGCTATTTGATGAAAAACTAAAGTTTGTCCTTGGGATCCCTTAGATATTCCCCGATGAATAAATATTCAATTATTAGGATCTAATGCCTATGCACTTAGAATATCATAGGTCCATAACCTTGATTTGAATATCTATTGCTTTCCGTCACTTTGAAACTAACGGCTAAGGTTTAATTTCGCGGAACTCACGAGTGGAAAGACCGACGTGTTTATTTTCGTAATAACTTTCGGGTTGAGGATAAACCAGTAAAGTTATAATCAACTAATACCAATCAAATATCATTTAAGGAAACCATAAGCTCTTTTTTACGATAAGTTCACCGTGCTTCTTACCACTCACCAACAACAGATATTAGAAACGATATGTGGATTATCTCTGAAGACGGCCTTTAATTTCTTAACAGGCAAATATTTTATCACACCAATCTATGTTATAGATATAAACCCTGTTATTAATGACCTATTTTATGTCAAGCCTTATTTTTTACTATTAATATTTCTTTATTTATTTGAATGCATTCCAAATCTATTAGGCATATTAAATTGAATTTTGTAACAGAAATGAGTTAAACAGGCATACATAAATGGAATACGAATAAATATAATATATCATACCAAACATGACCGGTAATAAGGCAAGAAATCTATAAAGTCCATAGAACGAGGTAACAAAGAAACGGGAATAGAAAAAGATAAAATAATAAAATGAGAATTAGGATCTGTTTATTGCTTTCCGAAAACCAGAAGAAGAGAAAATGTCAAGATAGGTATTTCGGGTAGATGAAGAGTTATAGGTGAGTGAGATCTTGTGCAACATTGATCTTTTGGGCACAGACTGAAAATCGGTTGGTGGGCCTGGTTTAAATTGCGAGTAGGACGCTGGGGAACACGAAAGGCGAAGTACGATAGAAGGTCACTGTATCGGAATCGACCATTTAATATAGAATGGAGAAAGGTAAGGTCAATTATTTTTCGCTTGAAGTTGAGTGATGATAAACTAAGGGAGAAGGTATTCTAAGATAGGGAAATGCAATCTCTGAAGAAATAGTCAAGAGCTTATTGAACCGTTAATTCGGCGAATCTACTAAATAGGCCAACGAGCGACATTGCTTTGGAAGTAATTGTTTTGATGCGTCTCCAAAATATCATTCATGAATAAGGAAACCTGAAGGGGTTGAAGGGCGCTGCCCTGGGAAACGCCAGACGGTACTAGGATTGGAATGAAGAAAACACCATCTAAAACAATGCGCAATGGCTATGACGGGACAGAATATCTCTAAGGAGGAGAAAATAGGCTCATGAATATTGAAACGATTTTCTGGTTAATGCGAGAGAAGGTAGTGGTCAACATTAACAGTGGTCTTAGAAAAGTCTACAGCACACATCAAGTTGGTTCTAAAGCAAAGTTGATATGATGATTAAGGATAGAGAGGTTAGTGAGACAAGAACTACTCGAGAGAAAACCGTGTTGAAACAGAGATGAAAGGAAGTGTGAAAAAAAGGCAGTTATGAACCAATGCGTTAAAGGAACTAATAACTGGCTCTTTATCACGAAATTTTTAGCTCTATCTTACAAATTTCTAAGATTAAGATAATATAATCTGATGAAATATTAAATATGCGCCTTAAAATTGAAGAACGAAGCAAATAATATTTTAAAAATTAAAGTCATATTATATAAAAATTGTTCCAGGTATATTAATACACACTCGAAGAGATTCTACTATACGAATAAAGTAAGTAAGTAGAATCGAAAAATTTTGAAAGGTTCTCTGAATCCAAGTGCATGGATGGGACCGATGTTTGGGTGCGAGCGATGGACCAGTGGTGGACAGCAGTAAAAGGAGCATAGTAAAAGATGGAACTGGACTGAGATTGTTGCGTGCCGCGCCCTGTCTGAGCAAGTCTCCGCCCAACCGTGCGAAAGTAAAATGAATTCACAGGAGAGCTGATGGTGCTGGGATACATGTGTTTAACTCCCCCGCGCCTCTCCCTACCACTCCATCCACCAGACCTATCTCTTCCTCCGGCATCTCTCTTTTTCCGATATTACCTTTTAAAAAAAACCCAGGCCTTCTTCGCCGTCTGTCGCAATTCTGTTCAACCGGCAAAGATTCGTATCTCCCTAGCACTCTTTGGAAAATCGACGGATAAGAATAACCATGCACACCCTACCACCCACCATAGTTGTGGTTTAGGCATAAAACCGTAATCCAATGAAATATAAGGATTAAAGTACAATTTGATACATAATATAACTTTGATTTTATAATATCGCATGCTAAAAATCTATGATTGCGCAATTTATCAACTCTTCCGTAATTGGCTTACATAGGTATACATTTCCCTAGAAAGATGTTACCGTTGAAAACGATAAGGCATGGAAAATTTTTCGTCCTTAAAAAAATTAGCCTCAGGCAAGATTCGATTCTGTCCCCTCACTTCCAGCTATCAGATTCTCCTTACACCAAGAACGAGGAGACCTTCCTCCTGAAAAAGATGCGACTGAATATTTTCCCTTATCAACCGACCATAATCTTGACGTCATCATTCTACCCGCTAAACCCTCTCTTCGGACAGTCGGAAATTCTCTTCATTTTACTCGGCTACCGTTTCCGCCCCCACCGCCCCCCTCCACCCTCATCCTCCCCACTCCCAGCATCTTATTTAGCATCCGCCTCTATCACTGTCCGCTCCGCAAAGATGTCGACCGACGGACAAAGGATATGCACTCTAACAGACCGTTCTCGACTACCTCGCCTTCCTCTCTCTCCCACCTCTCCCTCACAGCCTTATTTACTCCCTCCCTTCTTCCTCTTTCTCTCTCTCTCTCTCCACTAGCCTCTTCCTCGATCAGTCCGCTGTTCGATATTTTTCCGCCTCGCTGAATCTCGTCCTCGGCGAGAATTCATTCGTGGCGATCTCCATCTCTCTTTCCTCTCGTTGCCCTTTTTCCCTTTTCTTTGTTTTCCCTTTCTTCCATTTCGCCGTCTTCTCTCCCTTTCCTCGCGGAGAGTAAAACTCTTTTACGTGTGGATTGTTTATCCGTTTTTAAGATACATTACCACGTTAAATTGGAAATTACTGCGTTGTAACCACGAACGCTTATGCCTCCATTTTACAGAAATTGATTGATGCTTCTGAAGAGCTAACTTCAAAATAAATAACAAACTCAAAAGAGATGATAGCTTTTAAAAACGTATAAGTTTATAAATGTATTAAGCACATGGAAATGAGTATTAGCTGCTAAAATGGAAAAGTATTTTTTTACACTTAATGTGCATAACTATAATAATAATTTTCCATCCATATATATTAGATCACATGCAACATTTTCACCAATATTTTTCTATTTTAATATTTTGCCATAGTAACACAATATTTCCTCTAAATTTAACTTACATGATTTCTTTCAATGATTTCTGGCGTTTTTCTTGACTATTATTTCCTCGACAGAATCGATTATAATTCCATTCTTTTGTACGCCGAAGCTTTTCAAAATATATGTATCTGGTAACAAAGAGGCAAATCCTTCCTTTCTATATTTCCATTTGCTGAGAGAAAATCCAGCTAAAGCTATTCACCGAGGTGTACTCGTTTCTTACCGCAATCTAACTTTCTCTCACAACCTGTCGCATAATATTTTTCTTCGCGTCCCTAACACTATTGATCAACCGGTCAATCAGACAACCTCCTCTATTTATTCGCGGAGAAAATAGAAAATGACACCTTGTACTCTCCCTCCTCATCCCTACGCACCAGTTGCCACCTTCCTTCTCCAATCCTCCATCTCTTCCCTCTTTTTTCCAATCACCCCTTCTTTCCCTCTATTCTGGCTGTCAATTCTTTGCGAAGTTGATCCGTCCCGACTTGGAATGCGAGCGGATCCGAGTTCCCGCACGAGGAATAGACGAAGTGAGAAAAAGAAACGGGGATGAAGAAAGAGAAGAGACAAGAGGAAGGAGAAAGGAGGTAGAGATGGAGAGGATAGGAATCGCAAAAAACATTCGAGCGTGTTGGTGGAATCCTAAGATGCATCAGGTAGCGGCAAGGACGTCTCGTCAGTGCTCAGTGGTTGGTTTTGAATGAGGGAGGCGGAAGAAGAAGGATACTTATGAAGAAGCGCGGGCGTCGGGAGAGCAACAAAGAGACGACAAAGGGATAGGAGGGAGGGAGAAAGAGAAAACGGTAGAGAAACGGAAGCCGTTGCTGTCCGCATTTTGCGGTCGAAGGGTTGACGGGGCGAGAGTGAGAGGCATAATGAGTGATTTAGCGTAGAATATTCCTCTTTATATTTGTGAAATACGTACCGGAGGCAGGAGAATGACGGCGTTTTCTCATTTAAAGTTGCCACCGAGAGATCCCGATCGTGATATGTAAGCGAAGTTTTGTACAAAGGTGTCGCTCTTTCAAGATAAATATTCTTTTGTGAAATGGCAGGTGTGACTATTCCGCATGAAATAAGACTGATAAAATGTACTTATATTCTAACAACTGATAAGAAAAATTGGAAAATATCAATTGCGGCGGTAGAATTTCATCCTCAAGAAGTAAAGTCGGATTTTCAATAATGGTACACTATGGACCAGATAGTCTATTATAAGATAAAACATATTTAATTAAATCCGCACACATTGGTAGTGTCATCCATGTCCATAGAGCCTAATAACTGACTGACTCAGAAATTAATACGAATAAACTAACCACATACATTTACAGATATATCCATACAACCGAAAGAAATAATAATGAAAACAAGAATTAGAAATTAAACAATTTTCAAATAAAAAGCTAACATTTTCACCTCGACCTTAGGCATAAACATTTCGACTTCGCAAGAAAGATTAATTTGTTACTAGAACAACTTAGATATTTCTTTTGAGACTGGATTTATTTTTCTCTCGCTTCTTCGTTACAATAGATGGCATCGAATCTGATAATTCTTTCTCTCGCAGATTTCTTTTCTTTGATCAACTCCTCCTCCTCCCCCCTTCCATTTTCACACTCCATCCCTCCTTTATTTTTTTTCGTCCTATACACGGCAAACCTTTCCCGGCTGTCTCTTACCTCCCTAACCGTCAACGCCTTATTTACAGGGACAGTTCGCCAAGAAGATTCTAATGGTTGCCTCTCGGTCCAATACACCAATCTTTCCTATCTCATCCTCCTCTCACCATCCTCTCTCTTCATCTGCATTCGGTACGCGATCTACGGTGATCTGAACCCCCCCCCCCTTCCCGCCTCTCACTCTTAATTATACTTATGGCCTCCCTTCTGAGGCAAATGTATCTTTCGACAAAATGTTACATAATGCGTTTTTCGACATATTGTTTACGGAGAATGTACTGTCGATCTGAGGCACTTCTCTTATCGACTCCTTTATGGTCTGTTTCTTAACGAATAAGACGAAATATTTCAATCTTTTTTTAAGATGCGAGAAATATATTTCGAATTCGTTGCATTTCAACGCACACATGCGGCATGTCATGGGCTTGCAAACCAATATAACATAATTCTATTCTTAAAAATACAAAAAAATCAAACGAAAAGATAAAGCTTAATAATAATTCGCTAACTTAAAAACTTTATTTATTGATGTTTTAATAATTTAAATAGTCAAATATGTTTTATTGCCAGAATTTCAAACAAATTACTTAAATAATAAAGAAAAAATCTAATTTATTTGATAAATGGCGATCTTTTTGTCTTTAGTCTGGTTTAATGAATCAAAGGGTACAAAAAGAAAATCTTCATTTTTACGACAAATCAACTCTAAATACTCTCATATGTTGTGAATAATTTCGTATTTATATTCGAGCTTGCGTAAAAACGCGCAGAAATAGTCGTCCAATTAAAAGAAAACATTCGTTTACCCTACTGTGGATTGATTCTTTAAAAACCGCGAATTAAACGCTCGGTGTTTCTCCACTCTGTCGTGGAAAAAGCAAGCCGGCGATAAGCTAATTAACCCTTCCAAAACTCGTATAAATTCTAAATAAAAAAGGTCCTCCCACGACCTTTCCACGGCGGAACATTTCAGAGGTGACAGAAACGAAACGAAATAATAACAAAGGAGTGAGAAGAGAAGGAGAGAGAGTGACACTTATAAATGCAAACACACGAAACAGACGGTTGAAACAGAAAACCAGAGGCGCAAAAGCATGAGAGAGGGAGAAAGGAACGAGATGAATGATGACGCGGAGGGACAGCTAACGAGCAAATTAAGTTGAAATGCTCCCTGTGTCTCTATTTTGGCTTCCCTCTCTCTCTCTCACTTCCAGCCTCTCTCTCTCTCTCTCACACACAATATTTCTCCCTCCTTTTGTATCGTATGGTTTAATCCCTTTCGCCAGTCCCTTTGCCTTCTTCCTTGGATAAGACTGGCCATTCAAAAGAGAGAGAGAGAGTCTACTGCCAATTGCAACGCTCCCCTGCCGGCATCCCTTACTGCCTCCTGCCAACTCGAGCTGACTAACTTAACAACTTACGCCTCCCACCTTTCCTTTAAAACACCACTCCCCTTCCCATCCTCTCTCATTTATACCGCCTCCCCTCTCTCTCTCTCTCCTTCCTCTCCCCCTGTAATTCTCCCCTCTCTTGCCCACCCTCTCCCCGTTTTCTCCCTGTCTATCTTTTGATCGATTCATCAGATGCTCCCCCTCGTGCCTACGAAGAGAAAAATAATTGAAAAGAACAAACCCTCGGAAACATCCCCGACGACTGTTGATTCCACCGAAAACGACGTCCTTTCCCCCACCCGATTGTCTCCCATGAATCGGCCGCTAATTTTAATTTTTATCCGGCGCTGATAAAAAATCGGACCGACTGTCCCATTCCGCCCCCACTTTTTTGTTCCCTCTTTGATTGGAGGGAGAAAATTACGGTCGACTTTATGTTTTTGGGTGAATCCAAGTAATCCCTTTCAATTGCGGTCTTACAGAAGGTGGCTGGGCGTGGGAGTTTGAATCAAAATAAATCCAACAGGAAATCCCACAAAGAGAGTTGTTAAATTAACTTTTCTGCTCTTTTCTGATCAGGAAGCACTGGGGGATGCGTACAATACTCAATGAAAAATTCAAGAAACGGGGTAACATATGAACGTGTAACTATATTTAATCAAATTGTATGTCTATAATTTTTATTCTAAAATCATTCAATTAGTTTGCTTTAAAATAAATGGTAAAATGTATTTATGCGTCCTCTCGATGTAGAATAGATAAATGGATACTGTCAAAACCAAAATATAATTACCAAACTTCTCCAAGAATAATACCGCTACATCAAGTCATATACAATAGAAAATCCAACATTTACAGAATAGTATACTATCATTGCATTCTAGACAAAAATGTAAAAGAACCACTTCAAAACAAAGACTAAAACAACGACACACAAAATTAATCGTATTTCAGCGAACAACACTGCGCATGATATAGCGTGATGGGAAAAGTTATAAATTCTCAAGTTTAATCGAGGAAAACCAACGAAATCTCCCCAACGGTCTTATTGCCTTCATGGTAAGCCGATGTCTTCATGCGTCACGGTTTCCTCAAACCTTCAGAACAAAATGACATCTAGGAACCCTGGCTAATACTCCTTCCGCCACCTAACACTTACCCCAGCCTCCTACTTACCTCCCCTTCCCATCTTTTCACTCCGAATGTCTAGTCTCCCTAGCTGACTTAGCTTATCAACTTCCGATCTCACCCCATTTTACCCACCCCAATACACCTTCTCCCTAACGGAAATGCCTCCCATGGGTCGCTATTAGTCTCTCGTGTCTCCATCTTCCGATTCGAACCCGAATTTTTCCTCTTAATTTTTTCTGAACCCGAATCCTAACCCTCCCATGCTCGCCAAGTCACCCTATGCCATTCTCACCCTCCTTAAAACTTCAATCCGATCCTACCCAATTCCTGAGATTTAATTAGGTGACAAAGAGAGAGACGGGAGATGGATTTGGCAGTAAAGAATGAAGGGGATTGAATGTTTTTTGGCAAGAAGAAGAGAGAAATCGATGGAAAGAAGGAACAATACACAGACGGCGGGGAAGCGCTAAAAGGAATCGCTTCATTAATTCCCTTATCGACCGATGGTAGCGCTGATATTGGAGGAGGATGAAAGCCGCAAGATACTCTACGTCCCTACCTTCCAACTCTTCCCTTCCTATTATTACGGTTTAGCAGATTCACGATATGCATCAAACCGTCACTGTCTCTTTCCATTTGTCGGAATAGAGATGAGCTTGGTGCGGATAAAAGGTATGAGTTGTATTTTGAAGAGGAAATAGATGATGGAATGAAAAAAAAGTTGGAAAATATTGAGTGAAAACGTGAAAAGGTACTGAGCAAAAGGAGGGGATGCAGAGGATAAATGAAAAGCCTAACAAATGAACTGGAAAAATATCTTTATGAAAGGAAATATGGTGAAGGGATTCATCAATGAATTACGATTTCTAAGTGGTGTAGTTTGTATCATCATTGTGATTTTATGAATAAGAAGTTTAAAAATATAATAAAATTGAACTTAATAAACTTTTTCAACTTGTTAGAAATTCGAATCCCTAAATTCATGGGAAAATAAAAAACATCTGATCCATAACGATACTTAGTGACATAACCAAAAACACCATATAATAAATCTTTAAATTGCAGCAAGTGCATATAAACTCGTCCAACTTGATTCCCTTCACTCTGGCTCTCTCTCTCCTTATATGCAAATCCATCGGATGCCCATTTAGACAAAATAACCTCCACAAAATGGAAATGGCGTGTCATAAACGAACCCAAGACAACTGAGAGAGAATCCCCTAGTTTAGGAGGCCGAAGTTGGCCGTTTTAGGGGAAGGAAGAGAGGAAGAAGGGTGAGCAAAAGGTCACGCTAGGGTTGGTTGTTGCAAAGTCAAGGAGAAGGAAGAAGAAGACGGGGAGGTGGAGTAGGAGATGGGGGATATGGTAGGAAGATGTGAAGGGGTGGAAGCGGCCGCGTGTTTGTGTGCATGTGTGTCCATCCGCGTGCGTGTGTGTGAGTGGTGGGAGCAAGGATTATGGTGGGAGGGATGTAGATGAAGAACGGAAGGCGAGTTGAGTCCTAGCACGGTGGGATGGGAGAAGAGAAGAGGGAATGAGGAAGAGAGTAGCGGAGTTCGCCTTATCACTCAGTCATTCCGTCCCGGGAAATTAATTCTCATGCCGGCAGTACCTCAACGTCATCCACCAGCCACCCTCTCCCTCCCCTTTTACTTTTATACACCGCGCCCCCTTTCTCCCTCTCCCCTTCCTTCCTTCGACTCGCAACCCCTAAGGATCCATCCCTCAATGCCCCCCTCCAACCCTCCCTTCTCCACCCTATCTACCCTCTCCCCTTTTTGTCCGTGAACCTCCTCTGCAAAACCCTTAGCCAACTGTCGCTTCCGGGACGCCTCTTGCTGTAAATTCTCTCCATCCCTCACTCTCTCTCTCCCGATGACGGATTGGCAACATCTCTCGCTTGACTAGCTGTGTGTCCGATTGCTGAAAGTCATTTAGATGGATATCCCACACATAGCTAGATGCTTAATATTTTATCTCTGCACATCACGCTCCTTGGAGTCGTTTTGATTGAAACAATTAAAAAAAATCAATTCGCTAGATCCAGTTTTAGTTCTTAGTTCTCTTGCACAAATTGAAACAAATCCTAGAATTTAAAAAGAGCGCGCAAGCATTTCTACAGGACTAAAGGAGATTAATAGACATATAGAAAACGCAGTATTCAAATAAATATATGAGTTGTATTATACAAATTTCTACGTATTGAAGAATATTGCTTGCCAAAAAATCGCGAATCACGTTAAATTTAAGACCTGTAATCCTGATTTCACATACCAGCACTATAAATACATTTTCAAATGTTAGTAAAATTGTAATTATTTATTCGGTATTTTTTAAAATTAAACTCGCTTCCTTAGCAACAGAGCAGATTTTCTCTGTCATCCCCTTCTCGCCTCATTCACATCCCTCCCGCCGAAAATACCTCCCACGCAAGTCAAACTCGCTCCTTTCCCATTACGCTCCATTTGATATCGTCCCTCCCCTTTCCCTCCGCCTCACCCCTTCCAACCTACCTTCTCTTAAAATACAAAAACCTTCGCCAAGTGGTTTTTGCCCTTTTTCTTGGATCTTGATCCACCAGTCACTGTTATATCTCTCATTCTCTCTCCCTTACGCTAACTCTCTATCACTCCCACTCCCTCTCTTCCATATTTCGCAAACCGTCTCCGAATTTAATCAAATTTTAATTAGTACTTATGGCCAATTAAGACTCTATCAATTACCCATTTCGGAGGGTATGGAGAAGAGGAATGTATCCAGAAAGGGATATTCTGGGTTGGGGATCAGTAAGAGAAGGTTGAGGGGAGAAGGAAGGGTAAAGTGGGAGGGAAAGGTGAGAGGGAGGAAGGTGGAGGAGGTTTCAGGAAACGGAACTGAATGGTAGAGAGAGAGAGAGGGAGAGAGAGTGGTATTCGTGGATTTAATGCTATAACGGAGGAGAGGAGAATGGGAGGAGTAAAATGGTGAAGTTTTGGCGCTTTATGACTCTTCTTCCTCAATTTCGTATTTATTAAACTCCGAGTTGACAAGGGAAGAAGGCTCTCACCTTGCAATCCGGGGATTGAAATAGAGATGACTTAACCAACGATTCTTGAACTAGCTGAGATATTTATCCTACCCCGTGCTTCCAGGCTATTTCTTGTTTAATCATATCTTCGCGCAAAATATGGTAACAAAAGTAAGCCTAAAATTCATTTTTATTCACAAAAAGCTATTTAAACTATACTTTCATCATTGTTATTCAGTTCAACGTAAATATTACCCTCTCGATAGTTAATACCATTATGTTAAGGCCTTAAATTTTTAATTGAATGACTATAGGGATTCTAAGATATTTCAACGTACAGCCAAGAAAACTCGATCTCTAAATTCGATCAATTCTACAACACTCGGTAAGAATGTATTCTTTCGGACGAGCATGCTTATCAACAACAAAATTGAGTAAGGATGGAAATGTACGAAGAAAGAAGAGAAACGAAGATGAAATGAAAATCAGACGAGTCGTGAATCTGATGGTTGCAGAGATACAAGGGAGAAGAGAGGTAACCCGAAACCACGGAAAGGGAAAGAACCATTCATCCCAGTCGCACTCAACTCCTCTTTCTTTTTTAAAGCACCGCCTCAATACGGCGTATCTCCTTTTTCGGTCGTCCTGAGAAGTAGTCGGGTCTGCACCATGATGGAGTCAATTGGGAATGAAGAAAAATGAGTGAGATATTCTCCGATTCCACTTCCTCCGCTAATTATACTCCTCTTCCCCTTTCCCTCCCTCTCCTTACCTCCTACCACTCTCTACTCCCTCCCCGTCCTCTCTACCCTTACCTCCTGCCCCACCGAGGGAGAGAGAGAGAGAGGAAATGAGATTTGAATGCTGCCCCAGCGGGAGTTAGAGGCTCCCCTATCGCCCTTACTTCTCCCCCAGTGCTACTCTCTCTTCCTCTCAATCTTCTCCCATTCCATGGTCCTTAGTTCTTCAACTAAAGGTTCCTTCCAATTCCCAAGAGACGAGGGAAAACATTTCGCTACATGAGATTCAGAACAAGAGAGAGAATAGGAAGAGGTGATTAGGAAACAAAGGAAAAGGGAAAGTGCGGAAGGAAATTGATGAGTTTGAATATAAACAAATGCCCCATGCAGAGGTAATAAGCTCGCAATGAGTTTGAAGATTTCTCTGTGGGTAATGTAGACTAATTATATATTTTATTTAATTTACAAAATGTATTCTGTCATCCTAACTTCTATAAGTGAATTTAAAATAGAATTATCAAACTGGGATCTAATTAATATTTTGTGGCTGCAAGAGCCATAAAGAGATTGGCTCACTCTATATTCTGCAAGTCACCATGTTATAAATGTATAGTTTCAAATGTTTCCGTAGATTATTTTATCAATTTAACTGATACCCATATCATTGTAAAGCTACCAAAAAAATTCTCATCATTTTGTCAACATCTTTAATGATCCCTCAAGTCAGTTTTTTTCGATGAATGGCACATACATAGAGTTATGTAATTCGAGCAGGAAATTATGATTTTTTTTAAATTAAAAACTGCCATTAATTAAAGATATATATTTTTACTTTCTCCATATACGAAGTATAGAGAAAGTACTGTTTTCATGAAAAAAATCGAATTCGAGATTTCAACGGAAATACACGTTCTGAGGTCCCCGGAACACGTTTTGACCATTTTCTCGACGATGTCTGTGTGTGTGTGTGACAGTCTTTTTTTGTGGATGCTCTAACCCAAAAACTAGTAATCAGGTCAACGCAAAATTTTATATTTAACATTTTTATAAAAGTCAGAAGAACTGATTAGTTTTTACTAAAAATCGGTCAACTGGAAGTGGGTGTTTACTCTTGTCACTTATCCGTTATTTTGAAATATTCGCTTTAATATTTGATAAATGTAAAAATGTATCAGAATAAAAATTGTAGGAATTTTAATTTTCTACAACCTTTGTTTGTTTGTTTTCCATATAATGCATTGCTTGGGAGATATTTTTAAAACTATTTTTTTATCTGCCACCACCACACCACCTACCGGCGACTACTGTAAACGTTTATGCTTACTTACGTCTTACATTAGTAATGTTCTTTTTATTTTTCTTAACTGTTGGAGCTTAGTGGTTATATCCAATATCAGAAGGTTACGGTTTGAGTTTATTTCTGTTCTTTGGAAAGTCTTTAAATTTTTCTCACAGCTCCTTAAAATACTTATTATCATTTAACCTATTTGGAATTTTTAAAAATATTACAGGTATCGATAAAGTCATGTGGTAGCTACATCAGATTTTTATTACATGGATGCAGTTTCTGATCTAGTTGACCAAAATTAATCTGATTCAAGAATAAGCACTTAAAAATAAGTACTTATCTTAGGTATCTCCAACCATTATAATGTTTTTATGGCTATTGGAGATTCTCAAGATAAGCACTATTTTTTTAAGTGTTTATTCTTAAATTTGTTTGCCGATAAGACGAGTTCGATAAATCTCTAGTGAATGAAAGCTTATCAGATTCGTATTAACACTCAATTGGCAGTACCTTTATGATTTAGTTGGAATCGTCAATCGATATCTTATTAAATATACAAAAATAATTAATAATAAATATTTTTGAAAAAGAAAGATTTTAAATTACGTCCTTTTCACGTACTAGCGAAACAAAAAAACAGAAGCTCTAAAAATATCAAAGATACCCGATATTTTCAATTAAGAGAAGGAAGGTTCTATTTAAGTAATGCAAGACACTGGAGACTTTTTGTAAGACCGCTGGGATGAGAGAGGATAGGAGGACGAGTGGGTGACGTAAAATTCGAAAAACCAACAAGAGAAACAAGACAAATTATCCTTTTTTACAAGTAGTAAGGGGAGGATAGAGGGGTTCGTCGAGAGTAAGAGATAGAACGGGAAATTTTAGGGGGTTGAAATAAGAGAAGGACAATGAAACTTTTTTGGAAGGGGTTGAATCATTAAAAAATAAGGGCGAGGACGGTACATAAGTTGGGATTAAGAGAAAATGACATTTGATATCCGAAAAGGAATGTTCCGGAATGAAAAGGGAGTGGATTTGATAGAGAGAGAGGAGTAGGGGAGCGGAGAGTGAGAATCGAGGAGGATGGAATGGGGGTGTAAGAGGGAAAAGGGTAACAGGGTAAAAGGAACGAAAAGGGAGGTTCAAGAATGGGAACGAGGTAATAAGAGAAGGCAGAGAAGAAAAGAGGTAAAAATGGTAATTTGGAAAGGGAAAAAAATTCATATTTTGAAAAGGATTAGAAATGGATATTTTAGAAAAATTACGTACGTGAAACATTTTTAAAACACTAGAGCTATAGAATAAACTAGGTAAATAAGTATTTTAATGTCTATTCAGACGATATTCAAATATTTTTATTAGCCGTCGTATGTCATAAAAAAAAAGGCGAAAAATTGTGGTATTGTATTGCTTTGAAAAAAGGTTAACATTATGCAGTGTTAGTGGGCGTTTAAAAAAATAGCGAATGATTCCATAAACTAATGTATTTCGATGAGCCACGACAAGAAAAACGAATTGACCTAGCCATATAAGAAATTCAAAGACAAACGAGATGATTAACGAAGAATTGGCTGAAATGAGTGACAAGAAGATAAAGATAATAACGAAAGGACAAGATGAAGTGAGTGGAGAAGAAAAAAATAAGAATCGGTGGACGAAAACAGCAGCGTCGAGTGTATCTCAGTAGCATTTTCTTCGAGTTTCTCAAAGCTCCCCGGACGCCTTACTTCCCGCAGAGGGAGAAGGAGAAAGACAATGGTTTGGAATCCTTTGAGACGTCACGGGAGATAAATAAGGAATCGAAAAAGGTCATCGGGGTAGGAAGAGGGATATAGCCAGAAATAAAGAGAGAGAAACAGGAAGGAGGCATAAGACGAAACGAGGTAGCAGCTCCCCGCGGAGAAATAAGCTGATGTACAGAGAGAGGGAGTTCTCACAAACATCTGAAGGATGCGTAACGTGGGAGCGTCGCAGGAAGAGGCCATCTTGAGAGGTTATCGAGAAAGAAAGAGAATAAAAAATGAGGAACGGTCAGCGCGCCGAAGGATTCGTTTTGAATGAGAGAAGGAATGGGCTCCATCCGATCGTGGAGATTAAGAATGATGGATCTTTTCGAAGCCATTCACTTCTGTATGCGTGTATAGTAGCCCCGTTCGGACGCCTAGAGTAGTCGAGAGATGAAGACAAGCAGTGCCGAGTGTTAATAAAAGAATCGTGACAATGTTTTCATGCGCCGGAATTGGATTGGTTTCTCTCAGTCCCTTTGATTGGAGACCAGGCCTCAACATCGTAGGAAGGATGAATGATGAAGCAGAAAATTCCATCTCTTCCTCTTTTTTGTTTCGATTCAATTTCTTTTCTCCGTCTGAGAAGCGTTTAATAAATTATTTGCTGTGATTGCTCCGCTAGAAACATTTCTCCAATGATGGAAAAAAATAAACACGGGTGGCTCCTGGTTATCCTGAACGCCAATACGGACACCTATTGAGTGAGTATGGAATGATGAATTAACTATCGATACGGGGGACGGAATCGAGTGATTGATCATCAGGAGGGAAGGCGGCGATGATAATTCCAATGAGAGAGTGAGAGATGGAGAGGAAAAAAGTAATACACATTTAAACTCGATTTCTCAACGGTTAATTGATGCGTGCGGTAACATATAAGTTTATAACTCAGGATCCGACGAATAATTCGCGCATTAGTCACTCTTTTGACTAAAGATTACGTATCAAATTATTGCATTAAAATGCCATGTAAACGGATTATTTTACCTCATTATTAACATAAATGCGCTACCTTTCATTTTAATTTATTGGTCAACTTCTTTAAAGGCAATTTATAAGAAACCTAAACATGAGTCGTAAGGAGGAAATAGCAAAAATGCGC